>CM021106.1:56619250-57337299 GCA_007115665.2 Sequoiadendron giganteum | reverse complement strand
TTCCAAACTTTTCCTTTCTTAGATGAATGAGAGGCGAGAACATGTAGATCTTCATTCTTAGAACTTTGACCAATCCCCCTTGCTGTTAGTCTTGACTCCTCTTGAATGCAGTCAATCCTCAATCGATCAAACTTGGGAAGTTTAGATCTTGCACTGATTCCTTGAATGAACGCTTCCCATGAAAGCGGAAGACCATTGAGAGCAATCATGGTCAAATCCTTGTCATCAACAACATGACCAATGGTAGAGAGTTGATCTCTCAGTTCGAAAATCTTCATGAAGTAGGTGATGACAAACTCTTCTTCCGCCATCTTAATGTGAAGTAGTTGTTGCTTCAAGGCTAGGACACGACTGGTGTTGTTGATTTCGTACATCTCTTCCAATGTTTTGAACATCTCTCTTGCTGTATCTAACTTGAAGATAATTGGTACAATATGATCCTTGACGGAATCAACCAATGCTTTCTTTGCCCTAGTGTTTTTCTTCCTCCATTGCAGCTTCTCTTCTTCCCCTTCAGGTTCGGGAATTTTTGTTTTCACAAACTCAGCCAAATCATTTTCTTCCAAGGTCAGCATGAACCTGAACCTCCATGATGTGTAGTTCGAGATCCCTTCGAGTCTATCCTCGATTTTCAAACCGTTCACCATCTTGAGAAATTTAGAATATAGACTGAAAAGAAGAGATAATGAAGATTGCAAACAACAGATCTGAATCTGATCACGATCTTTTCACACCCGCTCTGATACCATGTTAGTGTTTCTTAGATCAGATTAGATAATCAATTTAACAAAAGAAATGCAACACATAAGACAATGAACACAACAAGATACCCTGGGAAAACCCTCCTCTTGAGGGAGAAAACCCCAGCAAATATATCTCTTATATATTGAAGGAATAAGAGCAGAAATCTGCTTGAACTCAGGCCCAACACAATGCCGAATTTGATACAATGAATAATAGCACCTCTCCTAGATGCAAAGATACGAATGAATATGTTTCTCCTTGAAATCGGTCTGCTGCTACAAAATGATGATCTGCTGCTAGAAGATGATGATCTGCTGATTAAGTATGAACTTCTTCTAGGACTGCGAATTCTGCTCATGAAGAATAGTGCGAACTTGCTTGAGATTCCATGTCTTTACAATGACAAAGTGACCTTGCATATATACATCACAAGGTGCCGTTTCACTTAGGTCGGCCTCTTTAGTGAAACAAATAAAAGATAAAATATAAATGAGGTCGGCCCAAACAATAATAGATAATAGGGTCGGCCCTTTCTTCTTTTATGTTTATTGTATGCTATAAGTTAAATAGCCGAATGGCTATACATTTAATTTGCTTTCTCCTTGGAATTTGTGCGATGAAGTGCAGACCATAGCTGCAAAAACATAGGCTAAAAATGGAATATAAATTTTATTTGGCCCTTCAAGCCAGGCACTGCAGCAATCTGAAAGACAATTCAAGCACTATTTAGGAAAACTACAGCTACTTAATCTACCTATAATCATATAACATTTTACTGCTGATAAGCACATATAAAGAAAGAAACTAAGGCCTTAAAATGCAATATAAAATATATTACTTGGCTAATTTTGCAGATGTACTATTCTTATAAACAAAGCAACCATATATGACAGTTTGAAAGATGATGAAACAAAAAGACAGCATACGAGAAATATAAGTAGGATGGCATATCTAGATACTTACCTGAATCATCATCATAAGGATTTCCAGCTTTTTCCAAGAGCTTATGTAAGTTGCTTGGATCAAATCCTTCCGGAGGGTTATAGTTTTCACACACAGCAAAAGCCTCTGCCCGTGACATAGCAAAAAAGTAAATGAACTTGTTAAAATTACATCTCAGGTGAAAATTAAATGCAAAATGACCCACGGATACAGTACATACATCACTTTAAGCATTATGTAGAATCTTATATTTGACATGCACATCATTAAATTACAATTATACGAGCATTTTTCTTCATATCATTAAATGAATTGGGGGATTACTCTACAAAGATTAAACCTCAGAACATGTTATAGCATATAAGTTTTGATATCTAATGAATATAGTTCTTAAACGTTGATAAAACAAGTGAGACACTTAGAGAAATTTTATTTCTTTATGCAGTCCATGATCTCAATTGTGAGAAATTTCGGTTCTTTCTATAGTTCATGATCTCAACTGAAGTACAAGGTAAAAAGATAGAATGTAACTCTAGGGTATAGATATATGTAATGTCTCCTTTTAGCGTTTAGCCAATTCGTTCACATTTGGCCAGTTTCCAAGTCTTTCGGAGGCTAACTGGTTAGTTAGGGAGAACTCCAACATTCTTGGAGATGCTTTTGGAATCAATTTCCAACCTTTTGGGTGCTCTCCAAATTTCTTGGAGTAGGCTAGTTTTAGAAAGTCACCAAGTTGATTTCAATCATCTTTCTACTCCTTCAGTTTCATCATGGTGTGGTCAAAATTGGATTCCAATGACATTGCGGTACTTTCCGCAACTTGGGTGAGTTATTAAGTTATTTAATTAATATTTCACTAATGTTCTCTAAAGTTGAAAAATAATTAAAGAACAACTTAGTGTAATAGCTCATTGAAAAGGTGATTAAATGTCTACACATAATGAATTATTTAATTTAAAGCAAAAGTGTTTTTTCGAAAAACAACGAAAAAAACTATAAAAGGAGGTGTTGGGACTCATTTGGTTATGCTGAAGATTAAACATATTGTCATGCCGCCGGATTGAACCTGCAATTTCTTCCAAAAATTGTTTGAGGACAAAAACCCTCATTTGGTTCCTAGTTTCGGACTTGAAAGATAATCCCTAGCTAGTGGAGTGGTTCTATTCAAGAATCACATTGTGCTTCAATGGAGTCCCAGTTCCAGGGTTTCAAAAAGAAGATAATTCAAAGCATTTTGATTGCAGATATTAAAATTTATGTTTTGGTGAATGTTTGCAAAGATTTTGGACGTGGTTAGGAGGTGATCTTTGGTGGTTTGGAGGGAGTTTGATGATTCACCATGGCTGTTTTGACCTACAGCAGTTGTATATCAGACCCTGTAATAGTGTTTCTTGTCATAGTAGACTTGACACTACACATTCAACAGTCTATCTAGTGATTTTCAGACCTGTAATGTCCTTTACTCGGGTTTTTGGCGTTGTTGGATGAAGGAAATTACATTGCGAACTACTTACAGCAGTCCATGACTCCATACTATCCTTTGATGAACTGGGTATGCATTCTTTATGATTTCTGGGTCATTATATTAATGTCTAGGTTAATTGAGATGAATATCAGACCTTTAAGTTGTTGTTTCCATGCATTTTGGAGGTTGTTTGTAAAGTGGAGTATGTCTCCAATTGTTGGGCATCGACTTGGGGTGTCCTTGGTTGCATAAAATGACATTTCGAATGATTTCGGGTGGCTATTTGACCTACAGCAGAGGAGTAACAGACCTGCAACCATCCAATCAGCTCAGCCTTGTTCATACCAGCACTCTTATTTCTAGGTATATTGAATTAGTTGTTGTTTTGGTGATTGTTCTGATGTTAGGGTTGATAATTATCATTGTTACAGCAGTTACTTTGAATCAGCAGTAGCGCATTTCATTTTATAGCTGATTTCCCTAAGCTAACATTGTAACACTGAATGGTAGTACCACCAATGATCTGCTCATGATATTTTGTGTTACTCACCCCACTGAATAAGTGGCATTTGTTACTCACCTCACTGAATAAGTGGGTCATTAGTTCTCACTCACTGCTGTAAAGCAGAAGAGTTGCTCTTGCTTATTGTATTCACTCACCACTAAAAAGTAGAAGAGTTGGCTTTACATTTCCAATATTGAATGAGCTTTTCCACTGAAAAGTGGAAGAGCTAAGCTAACCCCACTGGATAAGTGGATTACTTTCAGCTGCTTCATTTTCAAGTATTATTGTAATCTTGTACACCATATGCTCTCACCTCGTCCACACTGTTTTGGTGATCAAAGAGTGGAAAGGGGAGTTCTTTAGCAATTTCCAATTATTGAGCTAACAAGATTTTCAAAAAAAAAAATTAAGGGTGATAATTACAATATATCTAAATGCATTGGTGTACCAGCATCACTTTCTCTTTCATACCATATTAGTCGACAACATCAAATTTCTAATTGCCCACATGAGATTTTCAATGAGTCGGGTAACACTAAGGCTTTATGTGTAGGATCATGGTCTTAAAGATGTTCATAATGATAAGAATGATTATGTTGGTTCAACAACCTTGATTTGATATATTAGTACCTGAGTACTTGCATTCTAAACTTCCAAACACTATTCAGACAAAGAAAAAATATTCTGATCCAGTTTCTAGGGAACATGACACTATGTCAAAGTTGCCCCCATACAAGCAAGAAAAAGGATCTTTCTCTAGCATTTGTGCCATAGAAGGCAGAACCACTTTGAAACCAGGTATTTACAATCAACTTTTGCCTATTTCCCTCTCTGAAAGTTTACTGTTTGACTTTGAAGTTCAATATACATTATAGATATAAACTATATTGTTGTGATAAAATTTTGATAAAATATGGGTTTTGTCTATGAAATGGTGGAATTTTTTGGCAATGAAGCCAAAAACATTTAATGAATAGCGATGTGCACTTTGAGACAGCTATGCAGTTCATTTGCTTGTGTTCTTGAAGTGTTTGAACACATACACTCTAAGAAATGCAACCATTTGACTTGCAGTAGATGAATGATTTATTGTTTATTCACCAACAACCTCCACCTTTGGCTCCAGAAAATTCAAGGTTAGAAAGTCTTACAAATCTAATTCTAAATTCTAAATATTGTCTTGTTGCAATTTGCAATTTTCAATACTTATTCTATATAAATCACAAACTTATGCTTTCATTTTGATTATATCAAGGGCATCGAGGACGATCAATCAATTGACCTTGATGAAATCAATCCAAATTTAAAATGAATAACAAATGATGAGGAGCCACTTTTTGATGACAAAGACCTAGTTATTTTGATGCAAGTATATGATCAATGAGAGATCAATCAAATTGGGAGCATGAACCCTAGAACATCAACATCACAATCTGCAGCCTTCTGATTGCAGCAACTAGCCTCATCGGTTCCCTCCTTATTTTGTTACTTTGTAGGTTGACTATGTAGTTTGTAATTTATAATGGATTTCTAAGTTTGAACTTCAAACTTGTACTATGTAGTAATGTACTATGCAGTGTAATATGGATTTCATTTCCTTTCTATATGCTCTTTATTTGGAATGGTAAAAAAAACAACATTTTCTCTTCTTTTTTTGAGCTTTTCTGCATTTTCTAATTTCCCATTTTTCCCAAGGTTTTACCAATTAATTGAAAGATTCTGTATCTTTCGGTTGGCCAAGTTATTTCCAAGAAAGATTTTTGCTACTATGGTCGACAAACCTTGCAGTCCCTGACATAATATTGTCTTACATTACAATTCTAAAATGGTTTTCTATTGTCCTCTCATTCCCTTTGTTATATCACTTGGATTATTATGGTTGTTGATCTCTTTAACTAATAAATCACTTCTACTATCAAAAAGTACTTGATAAGCAATTTTGAGAAATTGCACTGAAAGAGAGTTTTTCTGGTAGAAGCAGTGCAAGGGGAAGAAAATTGTGAGGTACTCATGACCATTGTCAACATAGTGGTAATGGTGAGGAACTTACTGAGAGCTAACAATGCTAACAACAGAAAAAGGGACAGCCAGAAGTCTAACCTTGCGACTGAACCTACTGTCCAAGGGACAGTCTCAGGTGCTAATCAAAAAGTCAATGAAAGTGTGCTTGTAAACCAAGAATGTTTTTCATCTATGTCTGTGCTAAGGAAGACCAGCTCTGATTTTTCTGAATTGACATCCTGCCTCAACATGAATAAACCACAAAAGACATTTAAAAAGTTGTATGTGAATCTTTTTGAATTATTCAAGAGAGCAGCCCTAAATTGTCATGCCCCCCTCGTCATCTATCACAAAAACCCATTGCAACATATCCTAAATCGCTGATATTGAAGCAGCAACCAAACGGACTCTTCAAAGGCAGCCGACTTTTCAAAGGATCGAAAGAACTAATTAGGGAGATATTATGCAGCGATTCACCAAGAACTAAATAATAAAAAATTAAGAGAGTTGAGGCAGCAAAAGAAAATAAATTAAGTGGGAACAAAAAGACATACCCTTTGAAAAGGAGATGTCTATTCCAAAGGTTGCATCATTTCATGAAGACATGAGGATATACAAGGGAGGGCGATTCTTTTGCAAAAGCCAGGAATTGGGATGAATTAAGCAGATTGGAAACAAAGGAATACGGATTGGAAATTATAAGAGATCTGTTAGATTAAATATTATTGGCAAGAATATATTATCGAAGGAGATAAGAGAATAAATACACATCTGCATTCAGAAAGGCAGCAGCCATTGAATCTAATAAGTGATTGGTATGCATCATGATGGAGTATAATGTTTTTATATATATAATCTTTTATGTATCTTTAACCTAGTTACTAAAGGGAATTGCTAATCTATTTAAGGCTCTTATAATTATGGATTTAATCTATTTGTTTCCCTATAAGCAATCAGGCATGGATTAGTGAAATATGCTATGCACAGTTTTGAACACAAATACTAAAACACGTAATATGTTAAACACAATTTGAGCACAGATACTACACAGTACACACACATCCACTCAATCTGTAACAGTCAGCAAACAAGGATGGAGTCTAGTCGATTTGATAATAATAAATTGAATTGGATTATGTTCAGTAGCAAATAATGTTCTGCATAATGACAATTCACAGAACTCATAGACTCTACAAATATGCCTGGTAATCTGATACAAACATACAGAATGCATGAAATCCAGAGTTGTGTATAATTACTAAGAGCAATGATTGCACATACAAACGGATGTCGCTACCACAGTATGCTTTCAGGAGTCTGTCTATATCAGAGTATGGGCTTGAGAGTGAACCTTCGGTAGCCTAATCATACAGATCACTCCTCTGAATGCTTCTCGAATATATGGATTTGAGCGATTATGGCAATACACTGGCAGATGGGAATTCACAATGTCACGTGTCCAAGTTCTAAGTGTGTGTATGGCTCTAGCAATGTGATAATAGGTTCGCCCTGGGTAGGCATATGGATGTGGCATGGCCAGACCTTATAGCTCGGCCACCATTCACTAATCGCCCCAACACCAGTCCACCAGATGATCGCAATAGAATATAGTTATGCTTTGAAGGAAGGCGGAGATAAAAACAAAAATTCACGAACTTGCAGGAAGAGTTTGTCGTCTCATCCTAATGAAGGCAACAAGGGGGTCGCATCCCTAGCAGCCTGCCATGACCATTTTTGTCCAAATTTGTGATGCTTTCCAAGAACAACTGAGCCTCCATAAATATGAAACAAGGATGCCTTCCCAAATGGGTCGGCCAGTTAAAGAGAATATTTTATTTAAAATTTAAATGTTATTAACTTAATAATTTAAATTTATTATATTATTTTAAAATTCAAAATAGTGTTGAAAAACACTCTTTGCTGCCAAGCTGAAAATAGAACCTCCTTAAGGAACGGGGACATGACAGTCCTCCCAACCTAGATGTTGTTTTCCCACAAGCAACTTCAAATTCATATGCTCGAAGATCTCCACTCCCTCCCACGTTGCATCCTCGATTGGAAGATTCTTCCATTTCATCAAGTACTCTGGAATGACCTTGTTTCTCAGCTCTTTCTCCCTCACATCCAAGACCATTTTAGGTTCAAGTATCAATTTTCCTTCATCATCAAGCGGGGGCAGCTCCAAGGAGGGTGTAACCTGCTGTCCAAGGGCCCTCTTAATGCATGAAACATGGAAAATATTGTGGATCCTACTGTTCTTGAGAAGTTCTAGCTCATATGCAACCTCTCCAACCCTCCTTAAGATCTTGTAGGGGCCATAAAATCGTGGTTTCAGCTTCTTTGCTCCACTCCCCTTAAAGGTGGACTGTCGATAGGGCTGTAATCTCAAATAGAGCATGTCACCAATGTCAAAAAACCTCTCAGTCCTATGCCGATCTGCATACATCTTCTACTGGTTTTGGGCACGCTGTAAATTCTCCTTGAGTGCATTCAAGATATCAACATTTTGTTGCCCCATATCCCTAGCACACGACACTCTACTATCCGCAAGAATCAAATCCATGAAGTAGCATCATATCCATAAAGTGCTTTAAAAGAAGACATACCAATAGACATATGATGTGTGGTGTTGTAGGAGAATTCCCCTAGGTGTAACCACTTCACCCAAGCCGATTGCTGCCCTGTAACATAGTTTCTTAGGTACCCCTCAATCCACTTGTTCACTATTTCAATTTGTCTATCTATTTGAGGGTGGTAGCTAGTGCTTGGAGTCAACTTTGTGTGGGCCAAACGAAAGATTTCTTGCCAAAATAAACACATAAACCTATTGTCCCTGTCACTCACAATGTTCTTGGACAACCCATGAAGTCTAAATATTTCTCTAAAGAATAGATCAGCAACTTGGGGAGCCTTAAACTCTGAGGAAATGGCATGAAAATGAGCATATTTTGTAAGCCTATCGACCACCACATAAATACAATCCTTACCTTGCACCTTAAGCAGCCCTGTAATGAAATCCATGGAGATGCTTTCCCATTTCTGATTTGGAATGGGTAAGGAATGCAACAACCCAGCTGGAAAGACATGCTCGGTCTTGTTTTGTTGGCACACCAAACACTCTCTAACATGCTACAATATCTCATTCTTCAGTCCCTTCCATGAGAAATGCTCCCTTATTTGCTTGTATGTTTTGTAGAAACCCGGATGACTAGTGAAAGGTGTGTCATGACAAGCTCCCACAATCCTCTCCTTAACCTTGGATTTTGGTACAAGATACACAGTCTTTGTAGAGGATGAGATCTTCAACCACCCTGTATCTATCATCAAGCAACTTCCCATCTAAAATATCAGTAGCCATGGAATCTTTGGCATATTCAGCTATTATGGCAACCTTCCAATCAGCAAATATATCAAACATAGAACAAAAATAAGGCTTCCTAAAGAGTGCATCAGCCACCACATTGTTCTTTCCTTTTACATACTCAATATCAAAATCATAAGCTTGGATTTTGCTTACCTGTTTCTATTGCCTATCATTTGGATCACGCCGATTGAAGAACTTAAGGCTATTATGATCTGTCTTTACAAAAAATTTCCCACAAACCAAGTATTGTCTGAATTTGGCAAGGGCATGCATGATAGTTAGCATCTCCTTATCATAAATTGAGAAAACCTTCTCTGAATCTTTGAGCTTCCTACTCTCATATGCTATGGGATGTTTATTCTGCATCAAAACTGCTCCAATGCCCTCTCTTGAAGCATCACACTCAAGTAGGAAAGGAAGTGAGAAATCCGGAATAGCCAAAACAGGACATGAACTCATTACCTCCTTAAGTTTATCAAAGGCTTGCTGCGCTATGGGATTCCAAGAGAATGCCCCTTTCTTTATCAAATTGGTCAATGGAGCTGCAAGTTGTGAAAACCCTCTCATGAACCTCCTATAATAGCTACATAGGCCCACAAATCCTCTCAATTGTGACAAGTTCCTTCATCTAGGCCAATCCTCAATTGCCTTGATCTTCTCCTCATCAACACTAACCCCTTGAGCACTAATCTTATGCCCCAAATACAAAATTTCAATCAATCCAAACTCACATTTTGACATCTTGGCGTAAAATGAATGTTGCTCAAGTATACCAAGTACCTCATCTATGTGCTTCAAGTGATCCTCCCATGTCCTACTGTAGATCAAAATGTCATCAAAGAAAACCAAAACAAATTTCCTCAATTGTAGAATGAATACTTGGTTCATACATGATTGGAAAGTAACGAGGGCATTGGTCAACCCAAATGGCATGTCCAATAACTCATAGTGCCCATAGTGACACTTGAAATTTGTCTTATGCACATCCTCCTCCCTCACTCTTATTTGATGATATCCCAAACGCAAAACAATCTTGGAGAAATATACTGCACCATGAAGCTCGTCTATCAACTCGTCGATCCTGGGAATGGGATAGCGGTTCTTGATTGTGTTCTTATTGAGTGCCCTATAGTCAATGCACATCCTCAACGTCCCATCATTCTTCTTGACCAACACTAAGAATGAAGCAGAAGGGCTAGAGCTCGGGCAGATGTGTCCCATGTCCAATAACTCCTTGATTGCCTTCTCAATCTCTTCCTTATACATTCTAGAATGCTGGTAGGGAGTAGTGATTACAGGCTTGGCTCCCTCCTCAAGCTCAATCACATGTTGGAATTCCCTATTAGGTGGTAATCCGAAGGGAATCTCTCGAAACACCTTGCACCTCTTATCTAAGATGGATTGGATATCAATGGAATAGGGTCTCCCTTCCTTTGGTGGACTCATGTTTGTGATCAAACACTCCGCTGCCCAAGCCACCTTATCTCTACAAAAAGATCTCTCCATCCTCTTAGCTGAAACTACCATAGGGCCTCCCCTGAAAAGGCCTCAAAGGACAACCTCCTTCCCATCACATTTGAACAACTCCATAGTTTGGTAGTTTGTTGTGTACTCCCCAAGCGAGTGTAACCATTGCACCCCCAAAACTACATTAGCGTCACCAATGTCTACCACGTAGAAATCATCTAGCACCCTGTGTCACGTAGGGTCAACTCATTGCTAAATCTGACGGGTGCATGGAAGAATGTTACTTCCTGCAGCTGATACACCAAACCCCTCAAAGTCTTCAGTCTTCAAACCCATCTTGGCTACTAGCCCCTCGTCAATGAAATTACGGGTGGCTCCACTATCTATCAATACTATCACTCTTTGTACTTGTAGAACCTCTCTAACACGAAGAGAATGATATCGTGGTGCCCCTAAAAGTGCTGCAAGAGTGCCTCCCATATGTTCTTTTGTGGTCGCCTTGTGCGCATGCTCATTAGGAGCCTCCTCGGATTCACCTCCTCCATCTTCTACCTCATCATCAAAAATTACCTCAATATAGATATGCTCCCCCAAGTTTCGAGGACGAGGACGCCAGGGGGTGGTGGGACGTGTTTCCGGTACAGGGGTACTTTTGGGTCATTTTTTAGGGGACGGTAGGGCATGGCTATAAAAAATAGGGAAATTTTTAAAAATATAGAGAAATTTCAAATATTCATATGAGAACATTGATAAAGCATTCATCATAGGCATTCTAGAAGATTAAAACATTAGACTTGAATTGAGATTTCACATGAGAATTAACAAAATTCAAATGCTTTTATTGTCAATGTGCATACATATTAAATAAGAATTATAACAAAATGCACAAAGGCTTCAAATTTCAACTATAAAATGACAAAAACATAGAAAATATATGGCTGTCCGTAATCAGCAGATGCAACTAGTAGGTTTGTATCAAAATTGGAGCTCAAGTTTGTGTCATTGTCAGATGCAAAGGCGAGGGGAAGTTTATGAGGAGTCCCCAAGTCCCCCAAGTCCCCCAAGTCCCCGAAACGTTTCCGGGATGGGGACGGGTCCCCATGGAGCAGTGGATTTGTCCTTTCCCAAAACATCTATGGCCTGGACCCCACGACTCCTTACACATAAAGCATAACTTCCTCCTTCAGAGCTCATTTTTAGACATGTCCATCCTGTTAGGTCTTGGCGATAGGATCTTGGATGGAGGAGTAGCTTTGTGAAATGGCTTCTTTTGCTACCCTGTTGATGCACTCCTAAGCAAGGGTTTACTTTTCATGGTGGAGTCCTCGAGGCTTAATGCTCTTTGAATAGCCTCCTCCAAAGATGTTGACTCTAAAGCTCTCTGTTGGCCCCACGATTATTGTTGCAACAAAAGGTCGACCTGTTAATGCTCGATACAACCGCCAAAGTTAATGGATCCACAGGAGGTGGTTAGTCCATGTCACAAATCTCGAGGGGAGTGTTGACCATTTGCCAACAATCTCCCCTTCAGCACAAGCCGAAGGGATTCGAACCCGACACCTTTTCCTCTATACCAATTATTGGCCCCACGATTTTCGTTGCACCAAAAGGTTGATCTGTTAATACTCGATACAACTACCAGAGTTAACAGATCCACGGGAGGTGGTTAGTCCATGTCACGAATCCCGAGGGGAACGCTGGCTATTTGCCAACACTCTCACCAAACCACAAAAAGATTTTGATAGCCCTTCAATGAACAAGAACATGAGTCTTTTATTTGTCACATCCAAAACCATGACAACAAGCCTTTGAAATTCCGCCACATAATCATCCACAGTCCCCTATTACCTTAACCGTGTCAATTCCTTGAAGTATATCTCTGGATCTCTTTTATCAAACCTTTATATGAGCTTTTGTGTGAAATCAGTATATGTAGTGACAAGATTAAACCCTTGTATCACAATGCCACCATTCATGAACTATACATTCCACATGTAGAATGGAAAACTTGGCTGCTTAATCTTCGGACATAGGGCTGAGTGAAAAGTATGTATCTAGCTTTTGTACCCAAGCTCGTGCTGTAACTTTCCCCGAACCAACAAAAGTTGGGAGAGTCAATTTGCTCACCCTATGTTGCAGATCTCTATTGGAATGGTATGTTGGTTGTCCCCCTTTCCATCCATTTCTAGCATTGTGAAACTAAATAAACAGAATTTGGCTTCTCATATCCGGATCAAGTTGTACATAGGCATCTATGCTTGCATTGACATCACCTTCAACAAGTTGTTGCTCCTCTCCTCCATTTGTGGGCCCATTTTTGGGGAGGAAAGATGGTTGTGTGGGGCGGGTAGCCTTACTACTCTGAGTTTCAGATCCATTTTTATTGGAATGGCTTCCCTCTAGACCATTATTTGGTGTAGGTTTAAAAATGTTGGTCATTGTATTCATGGTCTGCATCAGCATGTTCATCATCTGTGATGTTTGCTCCTGTTGTTTGGCCATTTGCTCTTGCATTTGAGCCATTTGCTTCAGGAAAGTTTCCCATTGATCATCCCTATCAAACTTCTTACCTCTACCTCTTATTCCTTTCGCTTTTCTTCTTTCCCTCTTGATAGCCCACTGATCCCTTTGACTCAGTTGCATAAAATACCCTCAGGGTGGCAGGATTGAGGCTTTGATACCACTGAAATATGCTATGCACAGTTTTGAACACAATTATTGAAACGCGTAATATGTCAAACACAATTTGAGCACAAATACTACACACACATCCACTCAATCTATAACAATCAACAAACAAGGATGGAAAAGTCAATTTGATAATAATAAACTGAATTGAATTATGTTCAGTAGCAAAGAATGTTCCGCATAATGACAACTCAAAAAACTCACAGACTCCACAAATATGCCTGGTAATCTGATAAAAACATACAGAATGCACGAAATCCAGAGTTGCGTATGATTACTAAGAGCAATGACTGCACATACAAATGGATGTCGCTACCACAACATGCTTTCGGGAGTCTGTCTATATCGAGGTATGGGCTTGAGAGTGAACCTTAGGTAGCCTAATCATATAGATCGCTCCCCTGAATGCTCCCCAAATACACAAATCTAAGCACTTATGGCAATATGCTGGCAGATGGGAATTCACAGTGTTGTGCATCCAAGTTTAGAGTGTGCATATGGCTCCGACATCATAAGAATAGATTCGCCCTAGGTAGGCATATGGATGTGGTGTGGCCAGAGCTTATAGCTCGGCCACCATTCGCTAATCGCCCCAACACCAGTTTGCTTCGTCCACCTGATGATTGCAACATAATATAGTTATACTTTGAAGGAAGAGATAAAAACAAAAATTCACGAACTTGCAGAAAGAGTTTGTCGTCTCAACCTAACGAAGGCAACAAGGGGGTCGTGTCCCTAGCAGCTTTCCATGACCGTTTTTGTCCAAATTCGTGATGCCTTCCAAAAACAACTAAGCCTCCATAAATATGAAACAAGGATGCCTTCCCAAATAGGTCGGCCAACTAAAGAGAATATTTTATTTAAAATTTAAATGTTATTAACCTAATAATTTAAATTTATTATATTATTTTATATTATTTTAAAATTCAAAATAGTGTTGAAAAATGTTGATGATATGACAACTGCGTGAGTGACTTCCAAAATCAAATTGTGAAATAAATTTAAATATAGCTAAGGCTATTTAAATTTATATTGAATATTAAATATGATGAAGTGCCTTATTGAATTAAATAAAACGATTTTTATTTAAGGATTAAATAATATTTAATTAGAGGGCCGACCCTCTCAAGGAAATCGCGTCCCAGCAAAAAGACGTCTTTCTCTTTTTTTAGGCCAGCCTTTTGTTATGAAAAGTCACCTCTATTGTTGGGCCGACCTCTCTTGGTGAAGAGGTGTGAATTCTTTGTGGTTGCCTATATATACAAGGCATTTCATTTGTGCTTTAACATCAAGTTCATTTGTTATTCAAGTCATGTGTTGTAAAGAAGAAGTTCGCATCTAGAGCAGCAAATCATTTTCCTGGAGCAGCAGATCAATCTCAAGCAGATTATATTTTGTAGCAGCAGATCAACTTAAAGGAGAAACATATTATTTGTATCTCTACATCTAGAGAGGTGCTATTCATTGTATTACATAGGCATTGTGTTATGCCTGAGTTGTAAGCAGATTTTTGTGCTTATTCTATCAATATATAAAGAGATATATTTGCTGGGTTTTTCCCCTCGAGTTAGGAGGGTTTTCCCAAGGTACCTTGCTGTGTTATTTGTCTTATGTGCTGCATTTTCTAAGTACTTTCTATATTGAATTATCTGATCATTAAAAACTAACATGGTATCAGAGCGGGTTTGAAGAAGATCGTGATCAGTTTTGTTATTGCAGCGATACTCTCTATTCTCTTTTTCATATCCTTGTCTATCCCTATCTTAGTCAAGATGGTGAACGGTCTTAAAATTGAGGATAGACTTGAGGGAGCATCCAACTACACATCATGGAGGTTTAGAATCATGCTCACCTTGGAAGAGAATGACATGGCTGAGTTTGTGGAGACCAAAGTTTCCGAACTAGAGGAGGAAGAAGATAAGTTGCAATGGAGGAAGAAAGACATCAAGGCAAAGAAGATGTTGGTTGATTCCATTAAAGATCATATTGTTCCGATTGTCTCCAAGTTGAAGACAGCAAGGGACATGTTCAAAACATTGGAGGAGATGTACGAAATCAACAACACTAGTCGGGCACTTGCACTGAAGCAACAACTCCATCATTTGAAGATGATGAAAGGGGAAATTGTCATCGCTTACTTCATGAGGATCACCAAGTTAAGAGATCAACTCTCTATTGTTGGTCATTTTGTTGACAACAAGGATTTGACCATGTTGTCCCTCAATGGTCTTCCTTCATCTTGGGAGTCTTACATTCAAGGTATAAGTGCAAGATCGAAACTTCCCAAGTTTGATCAGTTAAGGGTAGACTGTATTCAAGAGGAGTCGAGGTTGGCTGCGAGAGGTATTGGTCAAAGCCCTACAAATGAAGACATTCATGTTCTTTCCACTCAATCCTCGAAGAAGGAAGGAAAAGGAGGAAAGAAAAGATACTTCAAGAGGAATAGAGATAAAGGGTCAGATGGTGCTCTTGCATTCAAGAAGAAGTGGGACCTCTCTCGTGTTCAATGTTTTAGATGTGACAAATTTGGTCACTATGCGAAGGATTGCCCTACCAGGCCTAATTAGCATGCTTCATGTGCGGATGTGATTGAGATCTCTGCCCAAAATGATTCTAGTGAATTTCTACTCTAGTCATGGGCCTGTGTTCAAGCCGTGAAGGTTGTACTGATCTGAGTGTAGGAGCAGCGTATCATACTGTGTCCACCCTTTAGAATATTTAAGAGATAAGTATTCTTTGTTTTGATTGTAATTACCCTTCTAGTCTAAAACTCAATTTTTTGAGTTGTGCAAATTTGACATTATTTACTTGGATTATGTGTGACCAGTAAATAGTGATCACTGGGATAAGATTCTTTAGAATTAAGAATTATTCATTGCAAGTTGTTTCATGCTAATTTGTGAAGATTGTCTTTTGTTATGCTGAGATTGGCTCTTCCAAGAAATTGGAAGAAAGACATGTCATGATTGATGAATTAATTATCTGGGATTACTCAGGAGATTCTGAACTCTATGAGATAAGTATTGCATGGTTGAATAATGTTCATGAATTGTTATGTAGTTATTAATTCATGCTATAACATTGAGATAGTCAATCATGTATGCTCCTAGCAATGGTACTTCTATTTGAGATAGTTGAGTTTTATGAACTATTAGTAATCTCTTCTTAATGCTTTCAGGATAAATCAAGAAGCGTAAGAGATTGCTTTCAAGAAGAGCTTGATGCATCCTATAGGTTGAAGAATGGAGACACTGCTTGCAGCTATGAAACTGAGTGAATGGCTGAAGACATCTCTTCGAAGAGGAAGAATTAACCTTAAGAGGGAGTTCTATGACTCGCTGAGAATAAGTAAGGGTTGTAGTGTTGCAAGGCCAGATGCTAAATTCTTGAAGTACCTCTTCAGCAGTTGAGTTCAAAATTGCTCAAGTAAGTCAACCTGGATTTAACATTGGTAGTTCCACAAACCTATTCAGAATAGTGTGATCTGGGATGAGGTCGAAGAGGACAACCCTGATTCTCTACAGAGGTGTGCGTTGGTAACCATTCCTCTAAGACAAGCATTGCAGGCAAATCTTAGACGATGAGGTCAAGACTCAAGAGGTTAATGCAAGTGCTTGAAGATTCAGAGGGAGCCTACTAAACCTAAGAAGATGGTTGTGTTGTTAATCGAAAGAGTACCTCTGGATGTTGTTTCAGTTGAGGCTGCTATGATTTCCTGGTGCAGCAGAAAACAGTCATCTGTAGCATTGAGTACAACAGAGGCAGAGTATATTGCAACTTGTGCGAAAGCTCGGGAAGCAGTGTGGCTTCGTAAGCTCCTTGCACGATTGTTTGGACAATCAATGGAGCCTACTATCATTCATTGTGATAACCAGAGCTGTGTGAAGCTTTCTGTCAATCCTGTGCTTCATGATAGAACCAAGCATGTTGAGATCAAATACCACTATATCAGAGATATGGTATTGAGGAAAGCTATACAGTTGAAGTATATCAACACTGATGAGCAGATGGCAGATATTCTCACCAACCCTCTCTCCAGGATAAAGTTTGTGTACTTTCGAGATAAGCTTGGTATGGTGGAGAATACAACCTTAATTGAGAAGGAGTCTCAGTATCAGTTATCCTCTTTAATGAGTTCTTCTCTGTGAGAGAAGTTCGAGGTGAAATCCCTTGTTAATGAGTTCTTCTCTGTGAGAGAAGTTCGAGGTGAAATCCCTTGTTAATGAGTTCTCTGTAAGAGAAGTTCGAGGTGAAATCCCTTGATTCCACCCTCTGGGAGAGCCATGGTGGATGTCATGTGTGTGACTCCATGACAGCATCACAAGAGGGAGTTTGTGATGATCTTTCTTGTACTTGTGTTTCACCCTCTGGGAGAGCCATGGTGAAAGTCACGGTGAGGTGGCAACATCACATTGAGTGATGAGCACTTGTACATACCATCTATGGAGGTAGCCATGATGGTTGATATCACGATGAGGTGATATGCTTTCACAATGAGGTGATAAGCTCTTTTCTTACATGGATGTAGCCATGTTGATTAACATCATTATGAGGTGATATGTCTTGTACAGTTGGAAGTATTCCTCCCTAGCTAAGAGGGAGTGTTGATGATATGACAACTGCGTGAGTGACTTCCACAATCAAATTGTGAAATAAATTTAAATATAGCTAAGGTTATTTAAATTTATATTGAATATTAGACATGATGAAGTGCCTTATTGAATTAAATAAAACAATTTTTATTTAAGGATTAAATAATATTTAATTAGAGGGCCGAGCCCCTCTAGGAAATCGCGCCCCAAAAAAAGACGACTTTCTCTTTTTTGAGGCTGACCTTTTGTTATGAAAAGTCACCTCTATTGTTGGGCCAACCTCTCTTGGTGAAGAGGTGTGAATCTTTGTGGTTGCCTATATATACAAGGCATTTCATTTGTGCTTTAACATCAAGTTCATTTGTTATTCAAGTCGTGTGTTGTAAAGAAGAAGTTCGCATCTAGAGCAGCAGATCATTTTCCTGGAGCAGCAGATCGATCTCAAGCAGATTATATTCTGTAGCAGCAGATCAACTTAAAGGAGATACATATTATTTGTATCTCTACATCTAGAGAGGTGCTGTGCTATTCATTGTATTACATAGGCATTGTGTTATGCCTGAGTTGTAAGCAGATTTCTGTGCTTATTCTATCAATATATAAAGAGATATATTTGTTGGGTTTTTTCCCTCGAGTTAGGAGGGTTTTCCCAAGATACCTTGCTGTGTTATTTGTCTTATGTGCTGCATTTTCTAAGTACTTTCTGTGTTGAATTATTTGATCATTAAAAACTAACAAAAAGCACCCCTTGCCGCCAAGCTGAAAATAGGACCTCCTTAAGAAACGGGGACATGACAATTAGCAAGGGAACACGATTGGGAGAAGCAGCAAACCGGTTCCACAATGTAAGTAGCCACCCCATGTGGATGGTAATGGGAGTTCCTGTCACTTATGGGCCAAGGGGTGATTGTCACGCTCTTGGGCTTAATTGTGATGAATAGTCTTTGGATGCCCTATCGTGCTTTCCTTTTCAATCCTTTCTATGGTTGGTTATTGGAAATGAAACTGTAGATTAGATCCAATTAGACGATGTTATTTATATTAATTGTTCATTTACTCTTAAGTTCAATAACTTTTATATGATTTAGTTTTAGAATGCTATTTGTAAAAAAAATTATATTGTTGGAATTGTTACTTTCGGGCAAAATCGGGCATACCCCAATTAGGGAACATTACAAAGCCTTGATTCTGCCAGCTTGCAAGACAAACCTACTTTAACCGCCATTCAATTAGGATTAACTATTCAGCCCTCTTCTTAAGTAAATCAAATAAATAAAATCAAGTGGGCCAACATTGCATTGTTATGTGTGTAATGTCCCCTAATTGGGAATGCCCTAAAATTGCCCTAATTTCTCAATTTCCAAATAAACAATTGGGTTAGAGAATGCCTTTCACCTGATTCAAACCCTGCACACGGGTTAGAAACCATTTACCACAATAATACTAATTAGCAGATTATCATAATTAAACATTAGTAAATTCATGACAAAATTATTAATTCAATCATAAAGCATTTTAATATCTTTGGAAAGCTCAACCATAGGAGAGCATGGGAGAAAGTGACTTTGATGGGGTGTCTCGGATCCTCTACTTAGGCCCAGGGGCAGATATACCATCCCCCTTGGCCTCATGTGGCCCATGCCATCCATATGAGTTGGTCTACCTAGTGAGTGTCCACCTTCCGTTCCCCCCTTATCTTGCCAACCATTTCCCTCTCTCAATGATTGGACTTGTTGTGCTGATTCACCATGAAAAGGGCGCAGTGGTGAGATTACAATAGGGTGCCTTGGAAGCCCATCTCTCCCAAGTCCAAAGACAATACCCTCTATACCCCCTTGGCCTCATTGAAACTATTTGGTCCCCACCTTGAGGTGGCGTACTTAGGAGAGTGCCCCATCACTGTACCCCTCTTGTAATCTAATGCAAGGGCATCACCATTTTGGGTGTGCAAATTTTGGTTTTCTAGTTTGGTTTTTGTTTGTTGCTTTGTGATGTTTGTTTGGGCGAATTCTTTCACCTTGTCTTGGCTTCAGACATGTGTCAAGTTCCTATAGGCAAACGAGTTTTCAATCGACATCGTTCTCCTAAACAAATGAAGTGAAACAAAAACGATGGAAGGCAATTGAATATGGTTGTTGGAGTCAAGAAACAGGACAGCATAATTGGACAGCTCGTTTTTTGCCAAGAAAAAGGAGAGGCATAGGATATTTTGGAGAGAGGTTGTGCGTAGAAGAGAGAAGACCCACGTAGGAGAGTGCTTGCCAGGAGGAAGAAAAGGCCGATTCTGAGATAGCCAGCAGCGTAAGGAATAGAAGGGGACGATTTGAATTTCTATCTTCAGTCTGGAAGTTCAACAATGCCCAAATTCGGTTCTTTATAGAATCGATCATAATGTATTCCTTATTTTGTTACTTCATACAAGTGTAAAACCTCAATGGTCTCTGGGGCATGCATTGGAATTCATTTTTTGTTGCTATCATGATTGTTTTAATGCATGTTTTGGTAAATGTTTTGGAATAGTATATGCAGATTGGCCTTGGGCAGCATTTGAATTGAAGACAAAATATATTGATGCAATCTGAACCTTCTACTTGGTTTGCACAGAGTTGTGCATAGATATCTGAAGCCCTGTTTTCCTTGCATTGAGTAATAGTTTTAGGAATCAAATAACTCGATGGCTGTAGCTTTGGTTCCGGTTTATCGCATTGTTACTTGAATTGGCTAGTGTGCCTGTCGCCTCCTTTCAGGAGTGTCTAGACTGAACGTTGCCATTAGGAGTTGAACTACTATGATATTAGTTTGCCTCTCATCGTTGGCTTCAGGAAGTCTTACAATTTTGTTTGTTTGAAACAGCATAGCCATTATAATCCCTATCTCCTCTACCATGGCTGGAAACATTCAGAACATATGAAGGTATACATTTCACATAAGTAAATTAACTGTAGAGTATCACTGAACAGACTTATATGTATTATGACATATATGAACAATCATGTCAGCAATATATTGTTAATCATAGATATGCAAAAATAGATATATATAGTATATACTATTACAGTCACTAAACAGACTTATATGTATTATGACATATATGAACAAACATGTCAGCAATATATTGTTAATCATAGATATGCAAAAATAGATATATATATACTATTACAGCACTTATTATGTTTGCTCAAAAAATTCATACCACACCTCAATAACCAGATGGACCACTGAGTAGTAATATCTTATAAAATGTCAGATCTGAATCCTTCAATGATGATTGCTATTGTCTTCACTTCTTCTTATACCCACGAAAGGCTAATAGACACCCCCTTTCATGGTATGCATTTGTCCAAGGGGTATGTCCATTCGTTTAAGGGATAATTAATACTTATTAATATTATCTTTTGAGGGAGATCGCTGCCTTTAACTAATCGCCGCTTATATAATTCTGCCTTTTATGAATCTTAATTGACGCTTCTATTAATCTCAAACTTGGGCGCTTAGATCATTATATACCTTGGAACATATTTGCTATATGCTTTTCTCTTTCATGCATAAGGTCGGCTCCTTGATATAGTCGGCCATGAAATAACTGTGATATTGCTATCAGGATTCAACCGTATAGTTTTTCGAGTCAAACTCATTGACCCATGTTTCATGAGTAGTAAGCTCCTTGATATAGTCAGCCATGAAATAACTGTTTTTTTAATTATTTAATTCATATCTTTTTTCTTTTCCTAGGTCAGCCACCTTCAAGGCATTGTTGATAAGGAGAGTGATTAATACTATCAACGCCTAGGATTTTAATATTTTAATGCTGTGATTCAAAAAATAAGACGGCTCATCACAATGTGTGTCATTCACATGTATGCTTCGTGTCTTACGTGTATTTATGTGTATGCTTCATGTCTTACGTGCATTCATGTGCATGCCTCGTGTCTTACGTGTATTTATGTGTATGCTTCATGTATTGTGTGTATTTATGTGTATGCTTCATGCCTGATGCGTCTTCAGCAAAATGTGTGTTTATGATTACTTTATGCTTAACAACTATGAAAATGCTACATCTATAAGAGCTTTCCAACACTGCTATAAAATCTGTCAAATGCTTCTTGGGTTGAGAAATTTATTCTTGTGTATTTTTCCATAATAAAGAAAACAAAATTAGAAAGCACATGAGGACATAGTAGGGCAAGCCTAACATTCTGAAAAGGGACCTAAATATTTTTTGTCCAAATAAAAGAGAATTTTCTCTCAAGGTGAATATGCCGATTGGTGGTAGTTAGGAGAGACATTTTTGAATTTTACATAGACTCCCCCTCCCCCCGCAACATCTCTTCAAAGGCCCTAAGGATAGAAACCAAATCAACAAAGGAGGAGGAATTATTATGACTGATTACAAGTAATAGACAGCAGCACTAACAAATTAACTTATTTAAAATTAAATTAATATTAGTCTCCAAATGCAGCGATGAAGAGTTGTAACTATTGAGGTGAAAAGGTATGACTCCCTCAAACTTGAGATATAAAAGGGAGAGCATTTCATTTGAGAAAGACATCAATAACATCATTGAAGAATTCAATTGAGAATAGAACTTTAAGTGATTTTGCAAGTAAATTAAATTCAATGGTACACAGGGATGCGTCCCCTGGGGTTTTGGCCCTTGTACTCGTACCAAAGATGTTTCGAGGTCAAGGGACGCCTCAAGGACGTTACCCAGACGTCCCCAAAATGTGTTTTTTTTTTTCCGAGGACGTTTCGGATTGCAGGGGACATCTCGGGGACAGCAAGGGGACGGTCGGCCATCCCCTTTTTTCTAGCCAGCTTTTGCATAAACAAAGCTCCGAAATTAAATTGATGAATAGTATGCTGGTATAGGTCTGATAAAGCTTTGGAAATGCGTTGTACAGGTCTGAAAAGAGATAATCACTAAGAAATCACAACCAACTCACTCCCAGCTTGCCAATACTAAACATAGGTTGTGAATATCAACTCCGAGTACATTTTAACTTCACCCAAACACCCTTGAAGGAGTATACATCAGTTTGGAAACTGTATTTCATTCATTTGCAGGTCTGTTATGAAACTTCAATGTATCAAACACAACAGGTCCCACTTATAGATTTCAAATCACTACAAATATACTTGCTGATTTATAGTTGATATGCAATGAACAGCCAATATGAAACCCTATGACAGTGATTGCATTCAGATTTGAATAGTTTATGCACACATACATAAAGTATAAATATTGATATGGCTGGAAATGGATATATTGGACTCTCATATGTAAATAATCAACAATTATGGAATCCTAAGGTGTCAAATACACTAAAATCTCAACTTGTAACCCTGTAAAGGCTGATTTTATTTGATTTTGCAATAACTAGAACAATTGCATTGACTGATATACAAGTTGGAAACACAATTTCAGACTTACAAACAATTAGAAATTTCACTCATAGTAGATCAATGCCTAAAAAGGCTGATGATATAGCTATCACACACCCAAGAAACCTTGTGAACAGCAAGAAAGGCTGCTGGATATGACTGAAACAAAGTTTTAACAACAGCAATAATCCTTCCACCATGTAGATCACCTAGTATGACAAGGCAGCTGGCTGCTATAGAGCTCCCAATGATTGACTGTTTCACTCTATAATGCATATGTCAATATGATTAATGATTACATTTGCAACTTTATCAATGTTCATTGTTATGATTACCATTACTCATATGAATATCTGAAATTTGAAATTTCCCTATATTTTAAAAATATATATATACCATCCCCTTTGTCGCCCCTACCGTCCCCAAAAATCCTGTCCCCAAAATGCATTCCACCATCCCGCCGTCCCCTCGTACCGGAAACTTGGTGGAACATAGATTAAATTAGGTTCTCAAGAATAGAGATGATATGAGAAAGGTTGTGACCCTTCAAATGTGAAAGGTTGCAACTCCCTCAACAATAAGATATAAAAAGGGAACCATTTCCTTGTGAAGAAATCCTCAATAGGAAATAAATCTATCAATCAATTTGGAAGTAAAGTATTATTCTCAAAAGGAAGCCATGAAGGGTGGCGATTCATTTACTATGAAGGATGGTGACTCTTTTATAATGAAGGGTGGTGACCCCTTTATTGTGAAGGGTGGCGCCTTCTTCAAGAAATGAATATAAGGGATAAATCAATTCATTAAAATTCAATAAGCAATCATCACTCACCTATCTATCAAGAAATCAAGCAATCATCACTCATCTATTCATCAAGAAATCAAGCAATCAAAAAATCAAAAAGATTCCCAAGGAAGGAACAATCAATCATAACTCAACATAGTTATCTATTCATCAAGAAATCAAGCAATCAAAAAATCAAAAAGATTCCCAAGGAAGGAACAATCAATCATAACTCAACATAGTTAATGATAAAGTCTAACGATATAACTTGATTTTCAAATAGAAATCCACGTGTTTCCATCACTAGTTGTCACAAAAACTTAGGCATAACTAAGATTCAAAGATGGATTAAGATTATCTTACTTTCAAACTTAGAGATATAACTGCACCGATGGTCAACCTCTTAAAAGCCAAACAATAGCATTAAAGTCCACAAAAATATTCCAAACAATCTACAATGGTTTATCTAGAATATTTGTCTTACCCATAACACCCCATTTGAAACATCATAAAGTGAATTATTATCAGCATGCCTAGTTAGAATTAGAAATAATAATAAAAATCAAGTCTAAATTCAACCAAACTTTGATATGCCAAAACAACATTGAGAGAATGTAATGAAGACAACTCAATTCTTTAAGAACCTACAAATTTGGACTCTCGAAAGACCTTAAGAGAAATGTTGGAAACCTATCGTAGGGTATATTCATCAAGCTTCATGAAGGAGGAACACAATTGTTCTAATGAAGAGTAATTTGTTCATTTTGAACAAGATTATAAAGTATAAAGCAAGTCCATACCACATATGATTGAATTAATGGTGATGCATGGATCTACCTTGTAATCTACCAAATCAATCTTGTAGACTTGTTTGTGGACCAAGTTCACTTCTATATTTGATAGCTAGAGTAGATCATTTCATCCTAGGGTCTTATTCTCCTAAGTCATCCTTCTTGATTAGAGTAGCTCTATATTCATGATAAAAAATCAAGGACATCAATATTAGGCATGCATGCGCCTTAGATAAATTTGATACAAATCAAATTTTTTACATAAGCTTATATTAAGTTACATTGCAGGCCCATAACCCACAAATCCCAAGATCATTTTCACCTCCTAAACTTTGGGAAAAATTGATGTTGTTTTGAACTAGGTGGAATAAAACAATACTTTTCTAAGATATGAAAATCATCCTAGTGTCGAACATGGCAATATGTCAAATCTTTACAAGAGAAGTGACAACCTCCCATTGATATGGAAATTGGATGTTAGTGTCAATCTATAAATTTAAGTTCTATGAAGTGTTCGTGGGTGATAACTGTTTTCTAATTTTTTTACATCCTTTGTACTTGTTATTGAACTTGATCAATCCAATAATTTTGCACTTAAGTATTATTTAGGAGGTTATAAGATGTCATTAACTACCTATGAGTCTATGACAAGATATATGTTGAAAAATGTTTTGACTAGGTTAAGTGTTACAAACACCCTATAAGTTATTACATCCTCATTAGAATCAAAATTGCCTCAAAACTTTGAAATATGCTTTATTGAAGGGAAAGGGGATACAACTTGTAGTAAAGAACACCTAGGTCTCAAATGTGAAATTGGCTTTACACAAAGCAGTGGGATCTTGATATTCACAACACTCCCATAATCCATCATGATGAAGGATGCAACATTTTTTCTATCATTCTGGATTTCAACAAGGGTAATGAAGAAATTGTATCATTGCCTAGGATCTTTGAGGTAATGAAATGAGAGAAAACTTGTCTTAAATAACAAGTCTTGCCAAGAGTATTGGGAAGTAGTAGTACTTGAGTTAGAATATTGGACAATAAATTGCCCTCATACTTTAGAGGATGGTATTAACCTTATTGGTAGTCAATTTGACGCAAGTATACTAACAACTGCTCTCTAAGGACATCATTGTACTATAGAGTTAGATATAACCAATTGTCACTAGCTGTAGAGTTTTCAATTCCTATTGCTTGAGGACGAGCAATATTGGAAAGGGCGGACTGTCATGCCCCCCTCGTCATCTATCACAAAAACCCATCGCAGCATATCCTAAATCACAAATATGGAAGCAGCAGCCAAAAGGACTCTTCAAAGGCAGCGGACTTTTCAAAGGATCAACAGAATTAATAAGGGAGATATTATGCAACGATTCACCAAGAATTAAATAATAAATAATTAAGAGAGTTGAGGCAGCAATAGAAAATAAATTAAGTGGGAACAAAAAGACATACCCTTTGGAAAGGAGATGTCTATTCCAAAGGTTGCATCATTTCATGAAGACATGAGGATATATAAGGGAGGGCAATTCTTTGGCAAAAGCTAAAAATTGGGATGAATTAAGCAGATTGGAAATTATAAGAGATCTATTGGATTAAATATTATTGGCAAGAATATATTATCGAACGAGATCAGAGAATAAATACATATCTGCATTCAGAAAGCAACCATTGAAACTAATAAGTGATTGGTATACATCATGATGGAGTATAATGTTTTTATATATATAATCTCTTATGTATCTTTAACCTAGTTACTAATGAGAATTGCTAATCTATTTAAGGCTCTTATAGTTATGGATTTAATCTATTTATCTCCCTATAAGCAATCAGGGATAGATTAGCAAGGGAACATGATTGGGAGAGGCAGCAGACTGGATCCACAATGTAAGTAGGCCACCCCATGTGGATGGTAACGGGAGTTCCTGCCATTTGTGGGCCAAGAGGTGACTACCACGCTCTTGGGCTTACTTGTGATGAACAGTCTTCGAGCACCCTATCGTGCTTTCCTTTCCAATCCTTTCTATGGTTGGTTATTGGAAATGAAACTATAGATTAGATCCAATTAGACAATCTTATTTATATTAATTGTTCATTTACTCTTAAGTTCAATAACTTTTATATGATTTAATTTTAAAATACTATTTGTAAAACAAATTATATTGTTGGAATTGATACTTTTGGGAAAAATCAGGCATACCCCAATTAGGGGACATTACTCATTTGCGTTTTTTAAAGATATTTTGTGGCATATAGACTAAGTGTAGAATTGCACAAGACAACTGAGGGGGGGGGGGTGAATCAGCTGTATCCAATCGCATTCACTTCTGATCTTAACCAATTCCACATTCACTTTAATCTGTTATTAAGTATAAACATGAAATGCAAATAACAAAAAGCAAATACTAGAGACACCAGATTTACGTGGAAAACCCAATGAGGGAAAAACCACGGTGAGGATTAACTCACAATATAGTAGTAATGCAAAACCGGATACAAAGGCTCACTGTCCGAATACAAGGCTCACTGCCTACAGATAAAGAAAGATAACAGAAAATCCACCACAACAGGTTCCACACATTCACAGCCTTGATCAAAGAATTGCAAACACCATCAACTCACTGCTTTCAAGAGTCAAACACATTAAAGTACTGCTGCCTTGATTCACACTTTCGCACACTCTGCTCTTCACATTTATTTCACACACTTGTCGCTTGTAATTCACAACATCTTGACTTGTATTTATACCATCTTCAACCTTAGAAACTTTCTCCAAGGTCGGCTACACATTCTTTATTTTTACAAATTCAAACTAGGTCGGCGACTCAACATTCCCGCGGTGGATAAGAATGAGAGTGGACCAAATACATACTTAACTAGGACCTAAAACAACATCTTGGATCAATCACACGCTTCCTTAATCGATGCTTATCCTTCATGTAAGGTGTAGACACCAGGTCAGCCAAATCTAATGAAAACACCAATGAACTTTGAAGTTCGCGCATCCACAACAAGATGATCACACATGGATCACATAACACACTTCGCCAGACACTAGAACACCTCTCAGATGCCATCAGATTCATCCGCAACAACTGCAACAATCTTCATACACAGAACTCTTTTCATCAGTCCAACCAGAATGTATAGACACATATAGTAGCTATGGAACAGGCCTTCCGGAGCACCAAACCACGAGCTCGTTTGCCAAGACACGAATAACACCATTATCAACCTTCTTCCAGATCCGCAAGATCTGAGACAAACTATCAAATGACTGCAGAGCAAAAACATTTCTCCCAGTCCACACACAAACAACTCTACTAGACCAGTTCACACACCGATGAACACAACTTTCACTCTTCATCAAACCAGAAACTATAACTCAGGATATACCATCCAATGAAGCCCATAAACAACACTACAGATCCGCACAAGCATAGGATCGACATAGAAGAAATGCAGAGTACATTACTGGAGCACATTCAGAACACACACACAACTCTGTCTTCACTGTTTATTAATTTTCTCAAAACCACTTGATGATTCATCATATCAACACACCTGCAACACTATAAAGATAGCTCCATGCTAAGTCACAAGATTCGCCGAATATTATCCATGAGATTCGAAATTTGGCGAATTTAAAAAAATAACCCCAAAAATTTGTTTATGTTCGCCATAAAATTCGTCAGAAAAAATGGGTTAGTGTTTTTTTATCAAAATGTGTGGAAAAACTAGGCTTCCTTTGAGGTAAGCGAGATGTCTCTGTGACGAAACGAAGGTCGGGTTATAGAGATGTGACTGTATAAATTGCCCCTCTTCCTCTGCCATTTTTCGCCTCACTAACATGCCCATGGCGACATCAAGAGAATGCCTGGCAATCCACACGCTCTCACTTCCATGCTTGTGAACGCTTGCTTTGACGACATCCAATGCTTTGGTGCAAATGTTGAGGTCTAGTCGAAGGTCTGTGGCCACAGACCCCACTTTTGCAACCATTATTCATTTAACATATTAAAAATGTATGAACATTGTGCTTTATTGGTATCCGTAGCTTTTATGTTTTGTTCTTTGTGCTTTATTCATTTTATTTTATAAAATTTAAGATATAAAAAATGTATGAACATTGTTTTAACTTTTAATATGTTAAGATTTTAATATTTTAAAATATGTAATTTAGATTATTAATTATTAATATATTCAATTGAATATATTTAGTACTTATAGTTATAGTATTAAAGTAAAAAATTTAAATGTATTTATATTTTAATATTCTTAATTTATTTATATTTTATGTTTTAAATCATATTCATTTGTTATTTAATTTTGTTTTTTATTCATAATGTTAAAATTTAATATTTTAAAACAAATAAATTAAACTTTTATTATAATATATTTATTATTTAATATATAATTTAATTTTTTTATTATTTATATATTAATAATATTTAAAATTTAAATTATATTTTTAAGCATATTTATTATTTATTTTGCTTTGTGTTTAGTTTTATTAATATGTTTAAATATATTAGTATATTAATATTATTTTTTTACTTATTTTAAGTTTATTATTTATATTTTAAAAAAATCAAAATTATATAAGGTGAATTTAATCCGAATTTTTTACTTTTCAAATTTTTTCCTTGTCGAACTTCATCCGAATTTCAATGTTGCCGAATTCGAATTCGAATTCAAACCTTGTGACTTTGTACTCACAACATTTCTACAATATCTCAACCATACATGTACCACCTGCAACACTTGATTCCTTTCCCTGCAACAACCTAAACTGTGTTGACATCAATGACAACACCACCATACTCATTCATACTTGCAACAATCTCCCCCTTTGTCATTGATGGCAACACATGATGTGAAAAACCATCAAAGACAACATACACACTCTCATGCTTCTTTTTTTTTTTTCTAGATTAGACAACCTACACAACATTTATACACTCACTTCTCCTTGCAAAGATTCTCTCTTCCTTGCAGCTTTTTCAGATATAGATAGGCTTTTTCACATGATTCTCTCTCCCCCTTTGACATCAATGGCAAAGAAATGTTTTTGCATGAATCTTCAGCCATATTAAATTCTGATCACTCCCCCTTAGGAGTGCACCCATATCTCATACTGCGACAATGATACTCTCTACTCCCCCTGAGGAGTAGACCACAATCATCAATCTAGACAGATGATGAATTTGTAGATCTACTGGACTGATGCACCTCCATGTGCACCTAGTTCAAGGAAGGAGGGGCAGTAATCCCCAACTTCTCCCTGAGATACTCAAAAGTATCCTTCGAAAGAGCCTTAGTGAATATATCTGCAATCTGATCTTTTGTAAACACATTCAAGTTTGACTTCATTCTCCAACACCTTCTCCCTTAAGAAATGATATATGATAGATATATGCTTTGTCCTAGAATGCATTATCAGATTCTTTGAAATATTTATTGCACTTGTATTATCACAAAAGATAGGGATAGGCTCATCACACATCACACCTATATCCTTCAATGTTTGCTTCATCCAAAGTACCTGTGTACAACAAGATGCTACTGCAATATACTCAGCTTCTGCAATGGACAAAGAAATTGAATCATGTTTCTTGCTTAACCATTAAACCAATCTTCCTCCAAGAAAGAATGCACCACCACTTGTACTCTTCTGGTCATCCACACAACCAGCCCAATCTGCATCAGTGTAGGCATTCAAAGTGAAATCAGCATCCTTAGGATACCACAAGCTATAATCTAGAGTGCCCTTTAGATATCTGAATATCCTCTTCACAACTGTAACATGTGTTTCTTTAGGTTTTGCTTGAAATCTGCCAACCAAACATATTGCGTGCATCATATCCAGTCTAGTAGCAGTAAGATATAACAATCCCCCAATCATAGATCTGTACATGCTCTGATCAATTTTAGGAGATCATCATCCTTACTTAGTTTGCATCCAGTCACCATAGGGGTACAGACCAATTTAGAATCATCCATTCCAAACTTCTTCAGCAATTCTTTAACATACTTTGATTGTAAAATGAATATGCCCTTATTAGTTTGATTTACTTGGAGCCCAAGGAAGAAATTCAACTTACCAATCATAGACATCTCAAACTCTTTTTGCATCTCCTCTGCAAATTTCTTGCACATACCTTCATTTTCTCCAAAGATAATGACATCAACATATACAACCACTATCAACATTATGTTTCCTTCAACTTTGAAATAGAGATTGATGTCTACAAAGCCTTTGTTGAACCCTTGTTGTGTCAAATATCTATCCAACCTTGCATACCAAGCTTTGGGAGCCTGTTTAAGTCCATAAAGTGCCTTTTTCAACTTGCAGACCATGTCCGGTTTATCTAATAACTGAAATCCTTTTGATTGTTCCATGTACACCTCTTCTACCAGTTCTCCATTCAGGAATGCAGACTTAACATCCATCTGGTATACTTTGAAATCTTTGTGAGCAGAAAAATGTCTCTTTATACCATGCTCTTCACAAAATGCATTAAACTCACCAAAAGTTAATTCTCCACCTATGTCAGACCTTAAACATTTGATTCTCAAGTTCACTTCATTCTCTACCCTTGCCTTGAACACTTTGAATCTATCTAGAGCTTGAGCTCTCTCCCTAAGAAAAGTAACCCATGTCATTCTGGAATAGTCATCAATCAAAAGCATAAAATACTTGTCACCATTAAGACTTCCTGTTTTTGTAGGACCATATTTGTAGGACCATAGAGGTCTGTATGAATCAATTCCAGCATTCTGGTAGATGAATGTTCTTTTTCTTTAAAATTGCATCTTGTTTGTTTTCCCAATTGACCACTTTTGTAAATAGTATTGGTAGGCTTTGTGATTTTAGGTAGATCCCTAACAACTTCTCTTGAACTGATCTTGATCAGATTGTCAAAGTCTGCATGTCCCATCCTCTGATGCCATAGCCAACTTTCATTAATTTAAGAAACAAAACATTGACCATCACCACTCTTGAGCTGATAGATGTTTCCATATGTTCTTCCTCCTGCAGCCACCACAGTTCCAGACCCTTTTCTGATCTCACAGGTATTATCCTAAAACACAAGCTTAAATCCTTTGCTACACATTTGTCCAACACTCAAAAGATTATGCCTTAGGCCCTTAACATAGTAGACATCATCAGTACTGTGTTTTCCATCAAAACTAATTGTTCCTTTTCCAACAATCTTTGCACCAGAATCATCTCCAAACATGACTAATTCTCCATCATACTTTTCAAGTTTAGTGAACTTACTTTTGTCTCCGATCATATGATTTGAACATCCATTGTCAATTACCCAATAATCTTTGTCTTGTCTAGCATGAAAGGCAATAACCAAAGTACCTTCTATCTCATCCTTCTTGTTCCCCGAACCACATTCCCTTGCACATCTTCCATGGTTAGTAGACACAAATTTATTCTCCAAGGCTAGAAACAAGCATTCATCTTTATCATCCTCAAAGTCAGACTCGTCATCAAAAACTCCAGCATCTTCTCTAACATAATACAGTTTCTTGAACTTTATGTCTTTTTTGTCTTTATTATCTCTGTTCATTTTGTGTATGGCTCTATTTGGACATCTTGAAGCATAGTGACCAACATTTCCACAACTAAAACATTTAAAAGGTAACATACCTTTCTTCAACTTCCTTGTAAAGTTTGCTTCCAACTCTTCTGAACCATCACTATCCGGATCATCTTATGTCTTAGTTGCTTTGAAGGTTGTTTTTGTATTCTCCTTTTCTTTTCCAAACTTCCTCATCTCAAATGCAATCAAGGTGCCATATAGTTGTTCTTTAGTGAATTTTTTTGGATCATATATTTCCTCAATAGGTGAGACCTTGTCACAATAATTCTCCAGTAGGATCATCAAGATCTTCTCTATTACATCTTCATCTGCCAGAGTACCACCTTGATTTTTGACTTCATTTGCTGCATTTTCAACCCTCTGAAAGTAGCTTGCAATGTCTTCACCTTCTTCCATTTTCAAGTTCTCATATCTGCGCTTTGTTGTTAGCTTCTTTGATAATTTGACTCTATCATTTCCTTCATAGATATCTTTCAACTTTTCTCATACTTCATAAGCAATGCCTAATGAAATAACTTTTGTCTGCTCAGTCTTCAATAAAGCACTATAGATTGCATACCTTGCTTTTTCATTTTCCTTATAGGCAGAAATATCATCTGCAGAAGAAGGACCACTTGCCGGCTCAACATATTTTGTCTCAACAGCTTTCCAAGTTTTGAAACCAAGAGAGATCAGGTAACCTTTCATCTGCACTTTCCAGTCACTATAGTCAGCTCCATCAAACACAGGGATTGACAACTTGTGCGCCATCAGATCTACCTCAAGAGGTTAAGCTCTTCTCCGAGGAACCAAAGCTTTGATACCAATTGTTGAATTCCACAAGACAACTGAGAGGGGGAGGAGTGAATCAGTTGTATCCAATCACATTCACTTATGATCTTAATCAATTCCACATTCACTTTAATATATTATTAAGTATAAACATGAAATGTAGATAACAAAAAGAAAATACCAGAGACATCAAATTTCCGTGGAAAACCCAATAAAGGAAAAACCAAGGTGAGGATTAACTCACAATATGATAGTAATACAAAACTGGATACAAAGGCTCACTGCCCAGAAAGGACTCACTATCTAGATACAAGGCTCACTGCCTACATATAGGACTCACTGTCCAAAAGGAGGCTCACTGCCTACAGATAAAGAAAGATAACAAAAAATCCACCACAACAGGTTCCACACATTCATAGCCTTGCTCAAAGAATTGCAAACACCATCAGCTCACTGCTTTCAGGAGTCAAACACATTAAAGTATTGCTGCCTTGATTCGCACTTTCGCACACGTTGCTCTTCACATTTATTTCGCACACTTGTCATTGTAATTCACGACATACAACATCTTGACTTGTATTTATACCATCTTCAACCTTAGAAACTTTCTCCAAGGTCGGCTACACATTCTTTACTTTTACAAATTCAAACTAGGTCAGCGACTCAACATTCCCACGATGGATAAGAATGAGAGTGGACCAAATACATACTTAACCAGGACCCAAAACAACATCTTGGATCAATCACATGCTTCCTTAATCGATGCTTATCCTTCATGTAACGTGTAGACACCAAGTCGGCCAAACCTAATGAAAACACCAATGAACTTTGGAGTTCGCGCATCCACAAGAAGATGATCACACGTGGATCACATAACACACTTCACCAGACATTGGAACACCTCTTAGATGCATTCAGATTCATCCGCAGCAACTGCAACAATCTTCATACACATAACTCTTTTCATCAATCCAACCGAACTGTACAGACACATATAGTAGCTCTGGAACAAGCCTTCCGGAGCACCAAACCACGAGCGCATTTGCCAGAACATGGATAACACCATTATCAACCTTCTTCCAGATCCGCAAGATCTGAGACAAACTATCAGAGGACTGCAGAGAAAAAACATTTCTCCCAATCCACAAACAAACAACTCTGCCAAACCAGTTCACACACCAGTGAACACAACTTTCACTCTTCATCAAACCAGAAGCTATAACTCAGGATATACCATCCAATGAAGCCCATAAACAACACTTCAGATCCACACAAGCATAGGATCGACACAAAAAAAAATGCAGAGCACATTCAAAACATACACACAACTCTGTCTTCACTATTTATTAATTTTCTCAAAACCACTTGATGATTCATCATATCAGCACACTTGCAACACTATAAAGATAGCTCCATGTACTCACAACATTTCTACAGTATCTCAACCATACATGTACCACCCGCAACACTTGATTCCTTTCTCTGCAACAACTTGAACTATGTTGACATCAATGACAACACCACCATACTCATTCATACTTGCAACACTAAGATCTAAATCTAGAACTGTTTTTCTATTTTTGTGGTTTTTTCAATTGTGTAGAAGCAGAGTGGAGGGAGAACATTTCGCATTGTGAATAGAGATTATGCAATGTAAATAGCATGTGGGAGCATCGCTCTTCCAAGTGATGGCATGCAAGCATTTAAAAAATATGAACTATGAATCAATAATCATGTGCCATTAGTATTTTTCTAATACTTTTATCATTGCAACAGTTATTTCCTAATTTTCAATTTGACCCCAGACAATTGATAGGTGAAATTTCCTCACGTACCCAGTTTTGTTGTTCAGCACTGTGCACCCTGTACCCAAAACATGCCAACCCAAAAATGTGCACCCAAACAATCTTGCCACCATGCAACTAACAAGGACTGTGCAAGAGAGTTACACGTCTCCAAATGATATTCTGAAACATATTCCAAGAGACCATCTAAAGTAACAGTCATAAAAGGGGAAACAGCATCTGGGTAAGTGTACCTAACAAAAATTGACTTGCAGCTGAAACACAATTGTATAAGGTATGCTGATGCGGGTGCAAAATGCACCCCTTTCCACACCCTAGCATACCAGATACAGCCCAACACACCAGGTACATACCCTAATTGAGGCACAAACCTCATTAAAAATAAAATAGAAAAGCAAGAAGTAGGGTTACAAACAGTAAAACATGAAAAATAAAACAAATGTATCTATGATCATTCTATTCATTCGACTTAAGTTAGCTGTCAAATTCCATTCTTCTCTTTGTATTATTCACACTTCACAGTAAACATTTTTCAACAAATATCAAGCAAGCTATGATTGAAGGCCATCAATTTTGAGCAAGGAAAGACTCTCAACTAACAAACAGAATACTTATCTTGATAGGTGACTCTTTACTACTTTTTTGTTGAACAATATGATGTAATTTGAAACTGCACGATTTTAAAATATTAATATCACATTGTAACAAAAAATATCAATACATGTATTGGATTATAACATGTATTGATGCATTAAGATTATAAATAAAAGCAATAGAATAGAATGTATTTGATTTCCACTTTACCATGTTTCATAAAAAACCTTACGTTTCAAGTTTTAATTTCAACTTTGATGTTTTTAGTTTTGACATTACAGCTAACTTATATTCTTGGGGATCTACATCTTGCATATCCCTGCACCCTCACGCCCAAGTATCCAAGTCTTGGAGGTTTGTAACATGTGTTGCATGCATCCACACCACCCTTGTGTTGCATAGAGCATAAATTTAGAAAACACAATGTATGAAAGGCACCAAAGGTAAGGATACATCAAGTACAAGAGAAATTCCCAGATTTTTGTAAGTATATAAATGACTTGTGTACAGGGTATCATTGGCAGGTCTGCTAGTTGCACCCATCATACCTTAAACAACCAATTACAAGACTAATGATTTGTGTAGTACAACTAAGCACATACATCATAGAAACATAGGTATATCATAACTAAGGAACTTGATTTTCTCAGTTAACAAGGCATATCGCTGGGGCACAAATATAGTTCTCAAATTGTGAATTCATAGCTAAAGACAATAAAAGTACATTTTACACTAAAATCTCCACAATCACATGATTTCAATTCCAAAAATACAAATATAAGAAAAACTAGATTTTGCTCACACAGTAAGAACAATCTTTAAACTACATATTTATTATGTTCTGGGAAATTTACTATTTACACTCTGTAATCTAAATTTTACTTGGCTGGGCCTTCAAATATGATATGCTTACCTATACTGGAATTGCGGCTGCTCTTTGGTTTTGCAAAAGTCACCGTAGAAAAAAATAGTTTAAGCTGCAGCATCAAAGATCAACCATAATGGCCTCAGTATTTGAATACGTTTACTGAAATTGAATATACGAACAGGCTATGGAATGCTTCATTTGTAGACCACATCAAATAGAAATATAATTGATAATAGAGGCATAATTCTCAACTATCTGTTATTTAATAAGTGAAAAAAGCATAGAAATTGTCACTAGATACATATAATTATGCTCCCTGGGCTAGAAATTATAACTTACAGAAGATGCAGGTGAAATGCTATAAAGAGAATTGATCACTTTGCTTTTATAAGATTCAAAAATACATATTAATTGTATCCATTAAGGTATGTATGAGTTGCTTTTAAAATTTCATTGAGCAGTGCCAATCATATACTTCCAGTCTAGACACATAAGTTTGGTGTTATACCGTTTCAGTAGCAAGGGAGCTAAATCTACTTTGAAATACAGCTGTAGTGATGTTGCAATGCAACCAGAAAAGAAAGAAAGAAATATTAATGTCCACAAATGACCAAAAGTAGGTTAATGGGACTCAAGAGCACAGCAGTTTACAATTAAAAGTTCTAGAGAGAGAACTTAGAAAGGCCCCCAAAGGGAAAGAACAAAAGCAAAGAAGTACGAAACAAGGAGGGACCACCCACACAAGTGTTCAAGAAACTAGTACACAATCTTACAAAACTCGCCTAGACTCGTCCAGACTCGGCAAGTCCCGAGACGAGCCAGGCTCGATGAGTCTGTGAGACTCAGATCTCGAGTACTTGCCAAGTTCAGGAGACTCACTAGAGCTGGGCAAGTCCCAAGCTTGGGACTCGACCACGGCAAGCAAAAAGTTAAAACAAGGAAAGAAACATAAAAAAATGCCTTTCACTTGAACTTTTTTGTTTTATATTTGCTTCCTTCACCCTAAAAGGCACTTCATTTCATTTTGAAGCCAAAGAAAGAGGAAAAAAGAGAGATTTGAGCCAAAATTTATTTGCAATGAAGGAAAACCAGCAAGGAGATTGCGCAAAATCGGTGGTTGAATCACATTTGGGCAGGTTTGTAGCTACTCTTAGTGCATCTAGAGGAGTCTACAAAGGATTGGAAAGAGCTCATCATTCATTTCAAGGAAGATTTAAGAGGTGAGTTTGAATTTTGGAAGGTTTTTTTTTTTTTTTTTAACCAAAATTTCATTTCTCTTCTACATTTCTTCTTTCTTTTTTGTATTTTGTTTTACTGAATAAATAAAAAACCCTAAGTGTTTTTATAAAAAAATAGTTTTATAGTTGCAAACCCTAGGTTTTTTGATATATTAGTTTAATTATAAACTATGAATGTTAATTTTTTTCTATTTATGTGTTATTGCAGAATTGTTTAGATTTATAAATTGTCTTTATCACAATGTCTCAAACTCCAATTAGAAAGGACCCTTGTTGGAAACATGTCATTATTAGCCCTGGGCAAAAGAAAGGAGAGGTAACATGTTTTCATTGCAAAACAATTATGCTTGGAGGAGGCATTAATAGATTGAAATATCAGCTTGCACATATATGACGCCGAGATGCTAATCCATGCCCAAAAATGCCTCCTAAGGTTATTCGTGAAGTGCAAGTTCAATTGGAAATCTTTGAGCACCAAAAAGAACTAAAAAAGATGCAAAGAGAGGATACAACAGCCATTGGTGGAGTTGGAGACTCTTCTTCTTCCATTCCCCCATTTCCTCCATCTTTTGGTGCTGGTAGTGCTAGTGCTAGTGGCAGTAAGTGGCAGTAGTAGTGTAAGTATTAGGCCTAGAGTTCGTGCATCTAGGTTAGATTCATATATTTTGCCACACACTACTCTAGGTTACCAACCGTCACTTGAGAGCATGGGTTGGAATGAAGATAAACATGATGCAACCAAAAGTGCAATTGGAGACTTTTGGCTCTATTGTGACATTTCATTTCACATAGCTAGATAATTTATTTATTTTGTTTTGTTTTAAAATATAAAGTTTGATAGTTGATTCTTTGTCTCTTGAATTTTTATATTTAAAGCAATGTTACAAGACTCGCAAAAACTCGCGGGTGACCCTAAACGAGTCCCAAAGACTCGACAACCGAGTACTCGCCAAACTCACCGAGACTCGTCGGACTTCCCAGACTCACCAAAACCGGCAAGTCTCGTGCCTTAGACTTGGCCATTTTAATTAATTTTTTTTTAAATAATTTGCAATCTTTCATTTACAAATTCTTTAATTAAATAGCGTGCGCCATGAAGGTTTGTGTGGTTTTGAAGGTCTTCATTTGGGCTTGGTGGCGGGGGCTTCCCCCCTCGACCCCGTTGGGGTGTTTCCCCCAAATCCTCATCAAACTATAGGTTTAAGCATGTTATAGACCAATGATGAATCATGATCATAAAACCTACAAAATATATATCCCCTATTGCAAATCTCTGCATCTTTCATAGTCAAAGCCATAATCAAGGATTGTCTTGTTTCATACATTAGAAAACAAAACATGCAATCTTGAAGGCTTCAATAAAAATTTTAATAATAAATTTCTCATTTGAATATACACACCAATCATTGAGACGCAAGCAAATATCATGGCTACATCATCATCTAGGACCTATCTTAGACACTAGCCCATGACTTGTCGTGATGTTGGGATGAGTAATGCAAGCTCTTCTAAGCCATAGACTTATATTTTTAGTTTTGATATTTGTTTTGATGCCATGGATTTCATATTCCATGAGTTTTGTATACATTTGGCAATATTTATATATTTGAATGTGTTATTTCCTTCAGCTAAAATTTGCATTTATACTTATGTGATCGATGTATGTTTGTGTATGGGATCATAGTAATTTCTATTTCATGATGTTATTGTGTCTTTAAGGTTTATTTATTAAAGGGTGCATGAAACAAGTTTTAAATCCTTAAAAATTTCTGAATTTCTTGGGTTTTTCTATTTGTCGAGTCTTTGCCAAGTTTGTGCCGAGTCTGAGACAAAAATTGGCTTGCCAAGTCCAAGGAGAGTCTAAGTCTTGTAACATTGATTTACAACTATGTCGAATTCAAATTTAAATTCTCCATTTTACAATACTTCTTTTATTTAATTTATTTGTGTTAGATTTCCCTATTGGCAAAACATGGTTGATGCCATTACTATTTGTGGCATGGGATTCAAAGCCCCTAATGATGAGGAGATAAACGGCCCCATTTTGTAACAAAATGTGGTTGATGTGAAAGCCACAATAGAGGAGCAGCGACACATATGGAGGAAGAAGGATTGCACCATCATGATTGATGGTTGGACAGATAGAAGAAATAGAACATTGCTCAATTTTCTTGGTTCTTCCTTAGGTGATTTTACTTCCTAATATGCATTGATTTAGTGATTAACAATCAGGATTTTTAATTTATGTTTTATTGAATCATTGATTTTGTTTCTTTCTCAAGTGGCATAGTTTCATCAAATCTTTTGATGCATACAAGAACACCAAAAATGTTGAATTCGTTTGCAAAGCTTTGGAGGGAGTTTTGGCTGATGTAGGTGAGGAGAATGTGGTGCAAGTAGTTACAGATAATGCAGAAAATTATATTGCTGCAGGTAGACTATTAATGGATAGACACCCATCATTATTTTAGACTCCTTGTGTTGCTCATTGCCTTAACCTCATATTGGAGGATCTTGGCAAGATTGCATGGATCAAAGCATGTGTGGAGATAGAAAAAAATATTTGTAAATTCATATATGTTGGCATTTCAAATCACACCTCTGGAATGCGTTTTGGAAACAGACAGCTACGTGCAGTAAACTACTCTTCAAATTAGGAGGGGAAGCTCCCTCTTTCGCTAAATTTGCATAAAGAAAGTAAACTAAAACTAATTTTGCCTATCTTTTTGGTTCAACTACGAGAACACAAGGTTATAGAACTCTAGATGTTGCAGCTAAGGTTTTCCCTTAATGAAACTTAACAACTACAACTAACCTAGGCTATTGACGTTTCTAGCCTCTCAAGTAAATGCAGAGCAAGAGAGTTAGAAATGGACGAGATTGATTTTCTGACAAAGATACTTAAATAAACTTTCTTCAACATACATCTACTAAATTTCAATGCAAGCTGAAAAATAGATCATAAAAGCATTACACAATAAACGGAAATATGAGACTTTATATCAAGGCAGCAAAGCATGCTCAAGACTTTATTTCCTCACACTTCTTGGCACAAAACAATAAACGGAAATCTGAGATTTTTATATCGGGGCAGCAAAGCATGCTCAAGACTTTATTTACTCAAACTTCTGGCTCAAGATTACAATTCTGGGACAGCAAGTTGTGGAAAAATACACGCAACATGCGATCAAACCAGATTATCACTTGACACAAGACACATGTACTGAACAAGAACTTGCAGCAAAAAGAGGCATGCAAACTTGCCCTTAACACAAAGTGAACTGACACTAATCAATAACAAACATGAAGGCATAGGCTCAGCAATTTTGTTATCACAAGCACGGTTAAAGAAAATGAGCAAACACTGCTCTTATTTATAGCTAAGCAGAGGAGTAGGGAACCCTAAAATCTCCTTGCTTTTACAACTACGACTTGCCAACATGCAAGCTTTATTTTTAAACCTAAAACAAGATAAACATCTACAACTATGAAAACCTAAGAAAGCATGAAAAAAAAAGAAGGAAATGCCAACTATTACAACTTGATATCCTTCTTCTTCAAAGAATGGATAAGAATTGAGACAAGAATAGAAAGAAAACATGAGATAAGAATGAAAAGAAAGCTTGGAGAAAGCTTCTACAAGATTGTTGCTTTAAATCTCGATCACATCCACCAAAAAGCGGGAAACTGCCTCTCTATCAGGGGTGTTGATACTATCTATAGCCATATTCCGCTTTTCTAAGATCTTCTCCTCTTTTGCAATCAAACTTTGAGAATCTTTGACATCTTCAGCTTCTTTATGAGTTCTATTCTTGAAAAACATCGCTGCCCCAAAAGATGACTCACTAATTGATAACTTGGCGGCTCTGCAACTTTATGCTTCCGACACTTCTCTTGATTCTCCCATGGAAGAGTTTTGCACAACTTTTTGTAACACTTGTCCTTTCGCTCATACCACTCTCTCTACACGTTCTTCAACTGAGATGATGATGTTTTATGTCCATCATGGTACTGAAAAGCACTTCCCAACATCATTCGTTTAGATAATTATGATACAACACTTGTTTGGCTGTGAATTCAATGGGAGAGTACTTCATGCTGAAAAACTTGAAGATTGACTGTAAGCTTGACTATGCTCGGACAAATTTTGCACAACTTTCTATTTTTAGCTTGTTGATTTTCTTCGCCAAATGGGTGAATTTTTTGGAAATTTTTTTGAGATATGGGTTTTGTTTAGAATTTTGTTACAAGAAAACCCAGATCGTCCGTTTTTTAAAATTCCAAGTGTAGACTGAAAAAGCCTAAAAAAACCCTAATTTTCTCCAAAAAAGCAGAAAAAGTTGGCATCTGGGTATTGTTCAGAGGCACATTCTAGATGAACCCATTTGGTTAGATTTTGAAAACCTCGAAGTTTCACTGAAAAAGCAGCCACTTTAAGTTTCATTAGAAAAGCTGTGATATGGGTTTTGTCCAAAAGAATATTTGAGATAGACCCGGAAGATTGGAAGTTGTAAATTTTGAAGTTTTCTTTGACATGCAAAATAAAAAGCAGTTGCTGCAACCTTGAGAAAATTCTCCAAAAATTATCCAAAAGATAGAACCAGTATAAACCAGCTCGTTGAAAATTGAAAACAATGGCCTCCTTCTTCAAAGATTTGATGTTCTGGATGAAGAAGTATGAAAAAGCAAGCCTTCTTTGAGTGCTAATCTGAAAATTTATAAAAAACCAGCAAGTTTATGTTCTTGAATCTTGAAAAATAAAAGTTTGAAGTTGCTGCTCTATTTTTCCTTGAAGCCACCTGCAAGAAAATATGAAAAATAAAACACAAAGGTGCCTTTAAATAAGTTTAGTCTTGAGAAACAACCTTCAAAACCCTATTTCTTGAAACCCTAATTTTAGTTCATGCAATCAACTTAGGCGTTTTCCTTTTTTTCTTTCAAGACTTTGAAATTTTCAAAAAAACTTCCTAAGGCATTGCAAGTTGGGCGCCCTTCTTGAGTTGAGGTGCCCATTCTCTCCAGACTTAACCAATTTTTCATCATTTTCAACTTCTCCTCAATTTTCCACCCTAGTTTGATCTTGTCTCCCTGCTTCCAGATTGATCCGACGGATGAATTGAACGTTTCATCACAGAGCCTGATCGAATCTGACGACATTGTTCTTGGAGACATCTTCTGACAAAAACTTTGTTTGACCCTTCAAATTGTCGGGTGCCTATCTCCTCCAAGGGCACCCACTTTCTCCAGTGTTAGCCATTTTTATGATCTTCAAACTTTGCTCGTCTTCTGACCTTCAAATGAATTCATGATTCTGGGTGTTGTACTGATCAGATATACTGGCTGACGGATTCACCGGATAGCTAAGAAGATTCTGGAAGCAGTCTCCTGGATACTTCATCTCCGAAAACTGACATCTGATGCCTCAAAACCCTAAGCGCCCTTCTTAGCTGGAGGCGCCTAACTTCTCCAGAGTTAGTGGAATTTTTGAGTTTTTCACTGTTGATTTCGTCTTTTGTCGTTTTACTCACTTTTCTCCTTTGTTCAGCCTTCGATATCTAATGACTACCAACTCTGACGGACGTGCTGATGATTGCGTTGGAAAGCTTGATCAAGTGTGACAAAGTCACGTTGGAGGTGCCTTCAGCAAATTCATTCATCTGACACCTCAAAAAGTTGGGCGCCCTTCTCCTTTTGGGGCGCCCACTTTCTCCAAACTCAGCCATTTTATCTGTTTTTCACCTTTAGAGTTTTTAAACACCTCTCGTCATGGCTCCTGTTTGATCTGGATTTGTCAGCGGCTGAATGATCTGACGAGCTGACGAAGACATCTGCTACAAAGCTGACAGGAAACAGAACAACATTGCTTGGGAGAGTGAACTCCTGACTCCATCATCTGATCCTCCAAAAAGATGGGTGCCCTTCTTCTCCAAGGGCGCCCAAACTGAGCAGAGTTAGAAACTTTTTTGCAATTTTCAAAATCCTTTCTCGTTTGACATGCTTCCCTTGTCGTTGACTATCGGAACAGAAAAATTTCTAAGGCATGGAAGTATGGGCGCCCAAATTGGGCAAGGGCACCTATTTTCACCAGCCTTAGTCAATTTTTTGCATTTTTCAACTTTTTCAGCTTCCTTTCTCCGTTTCTCGTTCCTCGTGCACGTTTGTCATTGAGAGCTTCTATTTGATGCCTGAACGTCTGATTCTGACACCTGGCAGCCGATTGACCTCCATTGATGACCTTGGTTCTCCAGAAAAAGCTTCTGAAAAAGCAGAATAGACCCACTAGGGCATAATTGATCTTTTTGAGATACTGACTGCACCAGCCTAATGAGGAAGTATTTTAAGCCAATCAAAATCAATCTTAACCCTAAAAACCAAACTTTCTATTTTTAGAAAAATTTGAAAATATCCATTTCTTGAGAAACCCAAAAAAAGTTTCTATTTTTAGAAAACTGCTAACAATACAAATTTTCCTAAAATTTAGGGTTGAAAAATTGAGATCTGGGTATTGTAGGTTTGATCGTTCTGAGCCGACCTAGATTGTCAGAATTTGAAAATTCCATGTTTTTTGACCCCCATGCAAGACATGCAAAACCCCAATTTTGACCTTTTTGACAAATTTTAACAAGACTTTAACTCATTTCTTCAAAATGCTTAAATGTAGCAAAAATTTTAATTTGGGGTACAACAATATACAATCACACATGGGTCCTCAACCTAACGAGGTAGTTCACAAGGCAAAAGGAGTTGACTCGTCCTAGAATAACCCAATTCACTACCAATTTCATCACATTACAATCCTTGTTGCATTAAAGAGAGCTTTGAGGCGCATGTTAGTTAGTGAGGAGTGGACTTCCTCATCATATGCTAAAACCAATGCGGGGGAAGATGTGACAAATTGGATTTTGATGAGCAAGGCTTTTGGGTAACTCCTACAGAAATTGTAAAGGTAAATGCAATTACTAATTACTAATTCTACATTATATTTTCATTCTTATTTTTATTTTATTTGCTTATTTTTGTTAACTCTTATGCTAATGTTTCACAACAATTGCAGTTCACAGAGCCTTTAGTGGTTCTCTTACAAGTTGCTGATAGGGAGAAGCCCGCAATAGGCTACATATATTTGGGCATGGATAGGGCCAAAGAGGCCATTAGATCCATTTATGCAATCTGGCATTCCAATTCTACCTCGATTTCAAGGGGATGGGGAGATTCTGAGTGGGCTCTACACAGCCATAGAGCGGATGACGTTTGATTCTGGTGTTCAAGCACAAATAGTCACCGAGTTTGAGATTTTTAGACTTGCACAAGGAGATCTCTTTGCACAAGATATATGCAAGGCTACTCGGTTGACATTGTAGCCAGGTAAAAATTTATTAAGGGCATCATATAAGTTTTAAAATTTAAAATATTCCTTCTTTTCTATTATTATTAAATATTGAAACTTAAAGTTGGACAATGAGATTGACTTTTTTTTTCCTCATCTCAAATGCATGGTGGAAAAGATTCGGTGCTAAGGTACCAAATCTTTAGAGGATTGCAGTTCAAGTATTGAGCCAACCATGCAATGCTTCAGGTTGTGAGCACAATAGGAGTATGTTTGAGCACGTACACTCCAAGAAGTGCAATAGGTTGTTAGTGCAAAGGTTAAATGATCTAGTTTATGTTCATTACAACCTTCACCTTTGACATAGACAAATTTTGGGCACTAACTTATCACCCATCACACTAGAGGAGGTTGATCCACAATCAAATTGGATCACTGAGGCTGAGGATCCTATCTTTAGTGATGAGAACCTTGATTGGGTTGACCAAGTGGATAGAGAGGCAGAGGCAGAGGCAGTAGCCATGGCAGAGCAGGAGGATAGGGCACGAGAAGACACCTTGTATGTTGGTATGGGTGTTACTAAAACACAAGAAAAGATCATGGTTGCATCATCATCTAGGACCTATCTTAGACGCCTACGCAAGAGGGTTGAGTGATGCAGGCTCCTCCGAGCCATAGACTTCTAGCTTTTGTTTTAATATTTGTTTGGAACTTTTTATGCCATGGGTTTCATATTCCATTAGTACTATATACATTTGACAACATTTATATATCTAATTTTGTTACTATTGTAATTTCCTTTACCTAAAATTTATGTTTATGCTTATGCGATCGACGTATGTTTGTGTATATGATCAAAGTAGTTTCTATTTGATGAGATTATTGTGTCTTTAAGGTTTATTTACCAAAGGGTGCATGAAACAAGTTTTAAATCCTTAAAAATCTCTAAATTTCTTGAGTTTTTCAATTTTTCGAGTATGCGCCGAGCCTGGGTGCAGAGTCTGAGTTCGAGTAAAAATCAGCTTGCCAAGTCAGAGGCGAGTCCGAGTCTTGTAACAATGCTAGTACATGTATAGCCAAGAAGGGGGAACAAGAACCCCAAAGAGAACACACTGAGGAAAGCTCGAGATCAATTATGCGAACTCCCTAACCTGGATTTTGTGAAGAAAACTCAATTTTTTGATTTTAGTGAGTTGACAATTCGTGAAACACCTTGTAATATGCTTACCAATGTGAATTTCTAAGTGTGGGAGTTACAAGAAAGCTTGTTGCAATATTTAGATCATTAAACATTTACCATTGCATATCAAATTATATGGATAAAAAACGGACATTTAGTCAAACAGTTTGTTGCACTTCATTATCATTGGAAACTAATATAAGAACAATTGATAATGCTGATATAAATCAGAAATACAAGAAATATTGACAACTCAAGATATCAAACCTTTCAAACGCCACGTACAATGAAATGGATGATCCATTATCCCTTAAAATGGCTGGCAAAAAATATAAAGTTGCAGAATTAAACACTCCTATAGCAGCAACTCCTATGAACAACTCCAAATCACCTCCCAATGGGGTGGCTAGCTCCAAGGACTCCACAAATGAGTGTAGGAAGTGGCGCCACACTTCCTAACAGCATACCATGCCTCAACGAAACCCCACACAGCCTTTCCAATGTGAAATATGTGACCATAAAGGCAGCGGCCAGCCCTTGTTTATTCCAACGTCCCTCTAGCAAATTAAACCATGTTCATTAATCTAGATCTGCCTCATACTTGGACACCTTCGTTCATCATCCCTTTCAAACTCTTCATTAAGCTTTTCATAAATTCTCAAACAGTTTGTATTTGTTCACAAATATCACAAATTATTTAAACTATCTGTCTGACAAAACGAATCCCTACAAAACCCTTATTTCATAACATGGCATCTAAACATAACTTTCCTGACAAAACTTCGATCACAACAACAAACCTGAAAATTATCTTTTTCAAAGTCCTCATTAATTTATTATAACCATTGAAATACCAATGTGAAATTTGAGTGACTCCACCAATCACCAACTAGGGAGGAATCTTTCACCACCAAAACTAATCTTCCCAAAACCAAAAGGGTTTCAATCAAATAAATAGAATAAACTCAACATACCAAATGACCTCTCAGTTCCCCCTTTTATAAGCTTTTTAGGGAACTTTTCAAAATCGCTTTATTAATTTATTAAACCTTTTAACTCCAAAAAGTGATTTATTTTATTTTTAAAACATTTCCGGAACTGAAAGTCTCTTTTAAGCATCTCATCATTTAAATATTTTTGTTCTCTTTCCAACGAGCTATAATATTGAGGCGCTCGAATAATTATTTTAAATAAAATGGCAACCTTAGTAAAATTAATTAAATATAGCTCAATATTACACCCAATTAGCGAAAATGGCTGAAATGCATTGAAACCGAAAACTGGCTATGCAGGAGTGATCCCGATGATGAAAGATGATAAATGAACTTGACTGGTTGACTTACTAAAAATAAACGCCCCTCCAAGAATCTTGGAGCCCAAACAAGAAGCCGAAAATAACATCTGAAAGCATCTTATGACTCCTCTAAACCTCCTAAACTCACTGGTAACATCAATTTACCCCTCTGAACATGTTGGCACAACCCCAAAAAGTCAACGCCAACTAGAAAGCAAGAGAACCCAAAAAGGGGGACACTACAGTCCTCCCTTCCAAAAGATTGCTTGTCCTCAAGCAATGTCAATACAACCCCACAATCAATGGACTGAATCAAACTGAAACCAAGGATGGTCCCAAGGTCCCAAGTCAACCTAGAAGATCTGTAGCACCATCTGCTTTGAAGACAGCCATCTATATATGTATCTTGTCATTTGTAGTCGGGGGGGACAATTGCTATGTGTTGTTGATTTACTTAATGAATGAAACAATCCATTGTGTTGTGCAATTACTATTACGATTGTTTTGTGATTCATATTCTAATACATGCATTATGTTGTGAATTATTCTCGTTTACTATCGTAGTACATTGAATACTACCCAGTGAGTAAACATTTGGCGTCGTTGCCTAAGCGAATCCAATAAACACCCAAACAGGAGAATGGCGTCGTGATAGGGCAGTCGACCGAAGGGCCGGTACAAGCAAACGAGGATCGTGAAGACGCTCTAACGGAAGACCTTTGCAGTCCGTGGGAAATCTCATTAAAGGACCACGTAAGGAGGGAGGCTCTCAGGCGAGAGATCCCTCAGTCGGTCATTTGGGATAGATTGCACGTCAACCAAGAGGTCGACCATCTCCTTACTAGACTGTCGAGATTGATAGCGCGCCACTACATTATCTTACAAGATCTCTAGGCCAAGAGGGATTAGGAACACAGAAGGCAACAGATACTACAATGGTATGAGGAGAGAACTAACCGAGAAGAGGAGGAACAAGATACAAGCCGACGGCGTATACCTGGAAACTAAGGTCCGTACGATCGGCAATTAATGCCCATACGCCTCAACAAGGACAAAAACCAAGTACCGAGAGGGCAAGAAACTACCGAGGAACAAGTATGGAGATCACTAAGACTCAAAGAGCAAGAGAACCAACGAAGGAAATTAAGACAAACCGCCAAAGGAGTAGATGAAGACTAGAACGAAATAAACCAAAATATTGTCTACCCTGGTGGAGAAACTGACGAGAGGAACTACAGAACACCATATAAAATAAATGAAAATGGAAATGAAGTAACAAAAGAACTTGAAAACAACATACGCCATATGAGAGAGCTATCCATATCAGACGATGAAGGGTTGAGAGTTGGAAGATCTGAACCTAAGACCCCAGGGCAGAGGGAGTACCGAACCGAAACCCAGGAGACTCAAGGAGTCGAGGATGCCCACAAGGGATGTAGGGAAGACTCGTACGTGGCCGAGAGTGCAAGTGATGCACCGGGACATAGCGGGAGAACCAGTCCAGTCAGGTCCAACACACAAGGAGGGCATCGGGGAAGGATGGTGACTCCGCCAACCGAGCGGCAGAAGTTGCCGAAATTTACGGGGAATGGGTCAAAAGATTCAGTACGGCATTGTAAAACATGTGAAACAATTTGGATAGCAAATGAACAGGATGATCTGGATCACTGGCTGAAAGCATTTCCAACAACACTAAGAGACAGTGCCATTGACTGGTACTCAGAATTGGACCAAGTGCAAAGGGCATCATGGAGATTAATCAAGAAGGCCTTTCAGGACGAATTCAAACTACTGAGGGATGACAGTCAGATTGTAGTACAAATCTACAATACGAAGCAGGGGAAGCACGAGAATGTGCGCACATACAACCAACGACTCAAAGACTTGTTGGGAAAATTGGAGGTTCAGCCGGCCGACGAGCTAAAGAAGCGATGGTTCATCAAAGGCTTGCTTTCGTCGTTGAGGAAGAAGATGAAAGTCATGCCTCCGTCGTCATACGCTAAAGCATACAATCGAGCGATGGATATAGAAAGTGAAAACAAAACATCCTCCTGAGGGAAAAAGAAGACAGACAACGAGGAGAGTACGGACGACAGCGATGGTGAATCCAAGACCGTACAAGCACTTAGGAAAGATATGATGCGAATGATGAAAGAATTGAAGGCCAACAAAGAGAGTACAAGGGAAGCACGAGAACTATGGTGTACCGAGTGCAATGGGGAAGGTCACACAAAAGCGAACTGTCTGAAGAAGATGTTCTGCGATATCTGCCAAGTTATGGGACATTACATCAAAGAATGCCCATATAATCTGAGAGCAAGGGGTACGCAAGTACTCTTCACTCAAGGAGAACTATCAACACCGTCGAACACACCACCAAAGCCCCAGTACAATAGCAATGCATCCCCTGGAGGTTACTGAAGCAAAAAAAGTCCGAAAAACAAGATAGAGTACGATGGCAAAGGAAGGCCCATGATACAATTGAAAGTGCAATGAAGGGGGCAAGTGGAGGACTGCCAAGAACAAGAAGGGGGAGGAAGATTGTGGTGGTTGGACCACAAGAAAAGGTGAATGCCCCAAGAAGAAGGCCATCCACATGCTAGAAGTAGAAGAACAAGAGGTACTGGCGATCACCAGAGCACAAGCATAAAAGGCCACGTATCCAGATCCACGTACAAAGAAACAAAGGATGAAGGAAGCAAAAGCAGAAGTGGAACTGGCAATGACGACGGAAAACAAAACACCTCTGGAGAAGCCAGGAACCTCTCAGCAGTCGAAGGCAGAAACCAACATCGTACAGCAGGTACTACAAACCACTATACCGATAAAAGTAACCGACCTTCTCTAGACCTTGCCACAGTTGGGACTGGCAATGACGAACGTCTTCGGGGATGGCAAGCAGTCGGGATCGGAGGATGGAAGGCAAGAATTGGTACCCAAACTGCCACTGTACGGTGTGTTGTACCCCAAATTAAAAAATATTCTACACTTAGGCATTTTGAAGAAATGAGTCAAAATCTTGTTAACTCTGTCAAAAACGTCAAAATTGGGGTTTGCATGTCTTGCATGAGGGTCAAAAACTTAGAAATTTCAAAATTTGACAATCTAGGTCGACTCAAAGCGACCAAATCTACAATACCCAGATTTTAGTTCTTCAACCCTAAATTTTAGGAAAATTTCTATTTTTAGCAGTTTTCTAAAAATAGAAACTTTTTTTGGGTTTTTTGGGGTTTCTTTTGAAACGGATACTGGCAAAATTTTCTAAAAATAGAAAGTTTGGCTTCTAGGGTTGAGACTGATTTTGATTGGCTTAAAATACTTCCTCATCAGACTAGTGCAATCGGAATCACGAAAGGATCAGTTTTGCCCTAGTGGGTCTATTCTGCTTTTTCTGGAGATCCAAGGTCATCAGTGGAGGTCAGTCTGCTGCCAGGTGCCAGAGTCCGACATGCGAACACTGAACAGAAGTTGTCAATGATGAACGTGCACGAAGAACAGAGAATGAAGATAGGAAGCTGGAAAAAGTTGAAAAATGAGAAATTTTGGCCAAGTTTGGAGACTTCAAGCGCCCATACATTCATGCCTTAGAAAAAATTTCCTTTCCGACAGCCAGACAAAGGTAAGCACGTCAAACGAGGAAGAAACTTGAAAATCTCATAAATTTTCCAAGTCTGCCAGCCATGGGCACCCCAGAGAGAAAGAGGTGCCCAACTTTTCAGAGGATCAGATGATGGAATCTGAGTTCATGCTCCCAGGCAATTTTGTTCAGGATCTCAGCTCCATAGCGAGCCCGGTAGTGCAGTCATCTAATCATTCAGTCATTCGGAATCGAAGATCAAACAAAAGACATGATAAGAAGTTTCCAACTCTGAAGGTGAAAATAGATGAAAATTGGTCAAGTCTGGTGAAGATGGGTGCCCCTGGAGGAGGTAGGTGCCCAAGTTTTTGAGGTGCCAGATGGATGAATTTGTAGATGCAACCTCCAACATGACTTCTTCCAACTTGACCAAGCTTTCCAATGCAACCATCAGCATGCTCATCGGAGTTGGCAGTCGTCAGATGTCAAGGGTTGAACAAAGGAGAAAACATGAGAGAAATGACAGAAGTCAAAAGCAAAGGATAAAAAACTTCAAAGAAAATCTAACTCTGAGGAAGATAGGTGCCTCCAGTCAAGAAGGGCGCCCAAGCTTTTGAAGCTTCAAATCAACTTTCTCGGAGATGCAGTATCCAAGAGACCCCTTCCAAATTCTTCCCAGCTATCTAGTGGACCTGACAGCCAATCGTTCTAATCAGTTTACCTCCCGAAATCATGAATTTATTTGAAGGTCAGAAAACAGGCAAGAACTTGAAAGCTCATAAAAATGGCTAACACTGGTAAAGATGGACGCCCCTGGAGGAGAAAGGCACCTAGCATTTTGAGGGGTCAAATGATGTTTTTGTTGAAAGTTGCCTCCAGAACGATGTTGCCAAATTAAATCAGGCTCTGCAATGAAACATTCAGCTTGTTCGTCCGATCAATCTGGAGGCTGGAACTTAGGATCAAACAAGGATTGAAACTCAAGCATGAAAATGATGGAAAAATGGCTAAGTCTAAAAGAGATAGGCGCCTCTAGCCAAGAAGGGCGCCCAAACTCTCTTGCCTTAGTCAATTTTTTGAAAAATTCAAAATTTTGAATGAAGAGGAAACGACCACATTCGATGCACAAACTCATGTTAGGGTTTTGAAGAGTTAGGGCATAAGAAAGTTGTTTTTCTCAAGACAACTTATTTAAGGCACCTTTGTGTTTCATTTTTCATATTTTCTTGCAAGTGACGTCCAAGGAGAAGTAGAGCAGCAATTTAAAACTTCTCTTTTCAAGATTCAAGAACTCAATCTTGCTGGTTTTTCAAAGAATTTTCAGACCAGCACACAAGGAGGCCTGCTTTTTCATCCAGAACATCAATTCTTTGAAGAAGGAGATCATTGTTTTCAATTTTCAGCGAGCTAGATTATACTAGTTCTATCTTCTAGATAATTTTTGAAGAACTTTTTCAAAATTGCAGCAGCTGCTTTTTCTTTGCATGTCAAAGAAAACTTCAAGATTTTCAACTTCTAATCCTCTGGGTTTTTCTTAAACATTCTTTTGGACATAACCCATATGATAGCTTTTTCAGAGAAATTTCAAGTGGTTGCTTTTTCAATCAGACTTCAAATTTTTCAAGATCTGATCAACTGGGTTCATCCAAAATGTGTTTCTAAACAATACCCAAATGCCAGCTTTTTTTTGTTTTTTCGAAGGAAATTAGGGTTTGCTGCTTTTTCAGTCTATACTCAATTTTTTCAAAAACAAACGATCTAGATTGGCTTGTAATGAAATTCTGAATAAAACCCATATCTCAAAAAAAAATTGAAAATTTTCATCCATTTGAAGAAGAAAATCAGCGAGCTAAAAATAGAAAGTAGTGCAAAACTTGCCAGAATATAGGTGAGTTTACAGTCAATCTTCGAATTTTGCAGAATGGAGTACATTCCAACTGAGTTCAAGACCAAATCAGCACTGTATCATGATTTCATCGAGACAACTGAGACTGACTTACACCACATCAAGCCAGTATTCAATTTGCGTGCTTTGGAAGACGTAGCCAATGTCACAATCAGGCACCTTGGCCATTCAGGATTTCTTGTAGCAGCATCCATTCCCTTTTCTGTACAGAGCTTAGAATTCGTAATTGCTTGCATCAAGCATTACAATCCTGCAACGAGGGAGATTCAGTCAATGGATGGAAGAACAATTTGTAGCCTAAAGCCAGATATGATCGAAAAATGCTTCTCAATTTCGGCTTGGCCTGGAAGTGTTACCATCTCTATGGATGAATGTGAGAGGATTTGGAAAATGCATAAAGAAAAATATAGCAAAAAGATTGCACAAAAATGGATGAAAGAAAAACATAAGACATTGCCAAAGAATATTGGGAGAGGAGAGTTTAAAGATGAAATTGCCATAATAATCACCTTGCTCAATCGTATTACTGGCCAAGCAACTGCACCTAAGTTTCAGCCCTAGATGTTTTATGTGATACCTTATATCATGAAGAAAACGAAGTTCTATGATTGGTCTACATTGATCAGTGATTGCCTTCATCACCAGATAACTGAGTACTTCAATAGGCATGAATTCCACATGATCTCCTACGTAGTCTACTTGATTGCCTTCCAAGGCAAATTCAGAGGGTTGAACACTGAGGGGTCCCTAAATGTACAACACGTCTACAAATACTACACTCAGCTGGAGTTCATTGCATCATCACATCACTACAAAAGAGTGAATGAAGCTTTCCTGATGTATACATTGCGAAACCTGAATAATGAGCTACACATACGCATTTCATCTACTGTCAGGGCAGCAATGTCAAAATGGGTGGATTGGTTTATTCAGTTTGCTACATTCACCTACTTAAGAGTTTATGGCTATTCTGGTGCTCCTCTCATGTTACCAAGGTATCCGTCAGATGAGGTTGTGTGCATGGAATTTCTAAGGCAAGTATCAGATGTTCACACTCGCTTGCGGAATAAAAAGAAACCAGCCTTCAGTTTCCTTTTGAATTAGGAATCTACAGGTGCAGGTCATTAGCAAATGCCAAGATAATGGGTAATGAGTTGGCTAAACTTGGTCTCAAGCCTTTCAATGAGAGACAATCTTATGATCCCCATGGTGTCTATGCATCCAGACTTGGTCAAAACTACGCTCATATGCCCACACTCGAGGATTTTTGGGCCAACTGCAGAGACGAGTTCGAGGTTCGAGAGCGTAGCAATAGCAGACTCACCCTTCATCAGATGAAAGATTGTTTGTCTGAGGATATTGAGGGGTTATCAGATGATGACAAAGACGTGCTTCTCCCAGCATACACTCGGAATCAGATTGAACAACAACCTCTTCCACGGGATAACTGGGCCAACAGAGAATGCATCTCCGTGGAAGAAAGGACTCGCCAAGTTGTTGAATACAACAAGAATTTCTTGGTCCTTAAGAGGAAGGAATCCATCCCGGTAGCAGAGCCGCCAAGAATACAGCCATCACTTCCCTCTTCTTCCAAAGCTTAGCCGAAGATGAAAGGAAAAAGTCAATCTCAGGAGGTTGCTAAGGGTAGTAGATCACGAAGAATGCAAAGAAGAGGTTGGATTTCCTGGGTATAGTCATACAAGAGCAGCCAGCAGCTGAAGTAGAAGCCCCTCCACATGAGCCCATACCTCAAGGGGAAACAAAAGATGTGCCCCTAACACATGAGCCTTTGCCATCTCCAAGGTCTTCACCAATTCACATTGATTTGGAAGATGAGGAGGTAGATGAAGAGGTTGCAGTTGAGCATCCCATGGATGTTAGTAGAGATACCACATCTTGGCTTGAGAGCTCCTTGGGAAGGACAAGACGAAGACCTTCTTATCAGCTGATTTTTGATGATGTGTATCAGGAAGCACCTAAGAATAAAGCAAAGAAACGGATACACTTTGAGAGAAATATTGATGGTGAGATGGTCATGGAGACAGCTACACCTCTTGAAGATAGAAACAGGGATGAAGTGGATATTGACGACTTTGTAATGGTGAAAGCCAATCTTGGCAAGAGTACTAGGCATGCTGATATGAGTTTGTTCAAAATGGTATATGAAAACCTCCAAGAAAGAGTGCTAAAAGATGGAGAAGACAAGGCAGCCCTCAAAGCAGAAAACTGTCAACTTCGTTTGTACATCTCAAACCTCATTCATGGCACTTCACAAACAACATAGTTGCCGCCCCAGGTTTTAGAAACACCAACTGATCAGTAGCAATTGAGGCAGTTGGTTATTTGTGGGAAACAAGCTCAAGAATGGATTAAAGAATTCATCATCCAAGGCACGGAGATTTTGGCACAGATCTTTCAGCTGAGATACAATGCTCATGATTTACGTCAAGGTATCCAGGATTTTGAGCAGTTAATAGCAGAGGTCAAGCCTATGCATGAAATCATAATTGCAGATTTAGATATGGCATGTGTCTCAACAATTGCAAGAGAACACAAAAAACAGATTCTGGAGTGGAAAGAAGGCCACCTTTTCAAGGTGAAGACATATGAAATAATATCTGAAGAGTTTGTTGCGTACAAACAAAGGGTTATTGATGCTCTCGAGTTCATAAGAGAGTTTGTTGCAGCAATTCCTTGTCAGTATTGCCTTAAGGATGGTTCATATAGTGGGCTTGACGTAGTCCAAGCAAAGTTTCAAAGTATTATTCATGGCAGCAATGGCAGTGTTGGAAGGATGAATCTAATTTCCATGATGTCATCAAAGTTCGAGAAAGCAACCAATGAGGGTAAAGATTTCCTGAGATCAATTGCAGATGGCGAAGAAATCTTGGAAAAGCGGCACTTTGTTATTAATAGTATTGACACTCCTACCAAGGATACAGTTTCCCGCTTTTTAGTGGATGTGATCGAAATCTACATCAGCTTTCATCTAGAAGCTTTCTTCCTAGCTTTCTTTCTATTCTCGGCTTGATTCTTATCCACTCTTTGGAGAAGAGAAAAAAAACAAATGTAATGAGTTGGCATTTCCTATTTTACATGCTTTCTTAGATGTTAGATGTTATCTTCTTTAGGTTTAGAAATAAAGCTTGCATGTTGGCAAGCATTAGTTGTAAAACCAAGGAGATTTTAGGGTTCCCTACTCCTCTGCTTAGTTATAAATAGGAGAAGCCTTTGCTCATTTTTCTTTAACCATGCTTGTGATAACAAATTGCTAAGCCTATGCCTTCAAGTTTGTTATTGTTTAGTTTCAGTTCACTTTGTGTTAAGAGCAAGTTTAGATGCCTCTTTTAGCTACAAATCCTTGTTCAATGCATGTATCTTTTGTCAAGTGTTGATCTGGTTTGATCGCATGTTGCATGTATTTTGCTACAACTTGTTGTCCCAGAATTGTAATCTCTTCTGCCCGAAGCTTGAGGAAATAAAGTCTCGTGCTTGCTTCGCTACCCCGATATAAAGTCTCAGATTTCTGTTTATTGTGTTTTGCTTATATGATCTCCTTTTCGCATTGAAATTGAAATTCAGTACATGTAACTTGGAAGACAGGGTAAATGTAATCAAATCTTATCAAATAGGATCCTAAGAAATCTAAGGAAATACTAAGTCTGAAATTCTGTGTAAGAATTCTAAGTCAAGATTCTAAATTTCCAGATTTATTTTCTCTTATGCCGAATATGCTGATTGCAGAACATTTATAAATTTCGATGTTTGCATATCAATGAGGGAACCACTATATGTATCATGGAGACCCGCCTCTAAGAGATGCGTCTCATGAGAGGACGTGTCCCTTTAGGCATGCGGACTCCAAGGATAACCAACTAACATTTGGTTAACAAACTAACACACATATAACCTCATATACATGGCAGGTATATATTATATGAGTTCCGATTTTATTCAATGCAGAATTTGAACACCATTTATAATTTCGAATCTTATGCATGCTTATAAATTCGAATTACTTATTTTCTAGAAATATTTATATGCAGAGTAATTTTGATCACATATAAATGATGATGATGCAATCAGCAATCATCATTTATATCTGACCGAAGCTACCTTTCATCAACACTCCCTCTTAGCTAGGGAAGATATTTCAAATCAAATAAGTAGGGATATCACATTCACATGTGATATCGAAGATACGATATGATATCTCAACATTGTCAAGTCACTTGACATTCTTCATAACACATCTTCATTATGGTATGTGCACTAACATCAAGTCACATGATGTCTACCACAATTCATGACATATCCATATCCAGGGATATAATTATCCACCATGATTATCTCTTAAGGATCACAATGATCTTCGGATGACATCAAGTCCCATGATATCCATCAAAGTGTCCAAGAGATACTATCATGACATGTCCATAGATATCAAGTCACATGATATCTATCATGATAGTTCAACTCATCATTTGTAGAGTCGTCACTTTACAATGTCAAATAGAAGTGTTCATTATTAGAAAGATCGTCACCTTTCAATAATGTACACAGGGGGAGTAGGCCCATAAGGTCATGGAGTCACACACATGACAAAAGAGTTTACACATTAAACATCTTTATATATTAGTACAATTTATAAACAATTTGAATTTCAAACACAAATATCAAATTACATTTCAACCATACCAAGTTTCTTCCTAAAATGCTCTACCTTGATTCGGGAGAGAGGTTTGGTGAGAAATTCTGTTGTTTGATCATTTGTACTAACATACTCCAACTGGATCACTTTCCTTTCCGCCATATCTCTTACATAATGATAGGGGTTCTCAATGTGCTTAGATCTATCATGGAAGACAGGATTTACAGAGAGTTTGATGCAACTCTGATTATCACAATGAATGATTGTAGGATTCAAGGGCTCACCAAAGAGTCCCACAAGCAATTTACGAAGCCAAACTGCTTCTCTTGCCCCCATAGAGGCTGCAATGTATTCAGCTTCTGTTGAGCTCTATGCAACTAATGACCATTTTCTGCAAATCCAAGAGATCATAGCCGATCCTAGACTGAACCAACATCCTGATGTGCTTTTCCGATCGGTTACACTTCCAGCCCAATCTAAATTAGAGTATCCATGTACATCTAGTAGGTCATTTCTGTAAAGAAGACCATATCCAATAGTGCCTTGATGATATCTCAAAATATGTTTCACAGCCATTAGGTGAATTTCCTTAGGCTCACACATGAACTGGCTGAGAACATTCACTGCATAGCAAATATCAGGTCTGGTGTTAACCAGATACATCAAGGATCCAATCATTTGTATGTATAGGGTTGGATCTGCACACTTGGATTCTGCTGCTGCTTCTTTTAGTTTGTGAAGGTTGGTTTCCATAGGTGTAGACATGGGGCTACAGTCCAACATTCCAAATCTCTTCAAAATATCAACAGTATACTTTCCTTGGTTTAGTATAATGCCCTTTGATTTCTGCCATACTTCCAAACCTAGGAAGTAGTGTAAAATGCCCAAGTCTTTCATGTCAAATTCTGAAGTTAGATCCTTCTTTCCTTCAGCAATGAGGTGATCTTCTCCTGTTATCAACAAGTCATCAACATATAAAATAATTATTAACATATCACCTTTGATTACCTTGAAGTAGAGATTGGAATCAGCATCATTGTTGGAAAATCCTAGTCCCAAGAGATAGCTATCAATTCTTTCATACCAGACCCTCGGAGCCTGTTTAAGTCCATAGAGAGCTTTCTTCAGTTTGCACACATGTGAGTCAAGTTTATGTATCACAAAACCTTCAGGCTGTTCTAGATAGACTTCCTCTTCAATGGTTCCATTTAGGAAGGCAGTTTTTACATCCATTTGATGGATCTTCCAGCCTTTAGTTGCAGCAATGGCTAACACTGCTCTCACAGATGTGTAACGGGCAACAGGTGCAAATGTTTCTTCATAATCAATGCCTTCCTTTTGAGAAAAACCTCTTGCCACAAAACGTGCCTTATGTTTTTCTATACTGCCATCAGCAGCATGTTTGATTTTGAAGAGCCATTTGGAAGAGACAACAGATTTCTCTTCCGGTCTAGGCACTATATCCCATACATCAATTTTTAGAATGGACTGATATTCCTCTGTCATTGCATCTTTCCATGCTTGATGTCGAAAGGCTTCTGTAACACTGACAGGTTCTGAATTTATGATGTTGTTCATTAGAGCAACATAGCTAGAGAACCGTTTGGGTCTTTTACTTTTCGTAAACGTTCCTTTGGGTGTTGCATGATCCTCGGCTTCTTTGATAATCTTTCTAGCCCAAAGTGGCCTCTTTCTGCTGTTGTCATTTGTATTCTCATCTGAAGTAGAAGGAAGTTCATGTGGCATTTCCTCAGGATGCTCCCTCTGAATCTCAAGAGCGGGTTTCATTTCAGGTACTCTAGGGGAATAGGTTTCTATCTCACTAGAACTTCTTGCCCTCTTGAATGCAATGTCTTCTTCAAAGATGACATCTCTGCTCAATTCAATTTGTTTCTGTCTGGGTACGAATATCCTGTAGGCTTTGGAGGTTTCACTATAACCCGCAAATACCCCCTTCTTTCCGGAAGGTTCTAGTTTGAATCTCTTCTCTTTGGGCACATGAATATAGACAGAACAACCAAAAATCCTAAAATGACTAATGTCAGGTTTTATGCCAATAAAGGCTTCTTCAGGAGTTTTGTTATCAAGATGAGAATGAGGACATCTATTTTGGATGTAGACAGCAGTCCTAGAGGCTTGTGCCCAGAAAGAGGTTTCAATGTTTTGGTCAAGCAACATTGCTTTAGCAGCTTCGACAATGGTTCTATTTTTCCTTTCAGCAACCCCATTTTGTTGAGGGTTGTAGGCAACTGTGAACTCCCTCTTAATTCCAGCACTCATCCAGAATTCCTTAAAAATTTCAGAGGTGTATTCTTTCCCATTGTCTGTCCTTAAGATTTTTATTTTCTTCCCGGAGAAGTTTTCAGTAAGGGCTTTGAACTCTTTGAACCTTTCGAGGATTTCTATTGACTCTTTATACTTAAGGAAATAGATCCAGGTTTTCCTAGAGAAGTCATCTATAAATATGACAAAGTATAGAAATCCTACTTTAGAAGGTACAGACATGGGTTCACATAAATCAGAGTGAACCAGTTCTAATACATTTAGGGTTTTGCTCAAGCTATTGTGAAAGGATCCCTTTGTATTCTTTCCTAGGGCACAACCTTTACAAGTTCTTTCATGAGATGGTTTTAACTTAGGTAAGCCTGTTACAAGTTTTTCCACAGAAGGTAGGGCACAGAAATGAAGGTGTCTTAATCTTCTATGCCAAATCTCATTTGAATCAAAGGTGTCAAGGGTAAGGGCTTGTTTAACTTCAGTGCATAATTTGTAAAGGTACCCTTGTCTTAAACCTATGGTTTGGGCTTTTTTGATAGTTGAGTTCTTAGGCCATGCTAGAACTTTCCCATCCATAAAGGTAACTCTATATCCATTGTCTTCAAGGGCAGAGATGGATATTAGATTCCTCTTTATTCCAGGTACAAATAAGACTCCAGTGAGTTGAAGAGAAAGACCAGATTTCAGTTTGATGGAGCAATTCCAACCCCTTTTACAGGCGTGCAGAATCATCCCCAATGGTTACTTCTTCATCAATCTTTTCAGTCATAGTGTCTAGGTGTTCTCTGAATCCTGTGATATGTCTAGAGGAACCACTATCAATTACCCAGTTGTGGGTGTTGTTAGATACTTGACTAGATAAGGTTGTATAGAACACAAAGTTCTCAGATTCATGATCTGAATTTGTCTTTCCTACTTTGGCAAAAGATGCTTGTTGCTTTGATCTGTCAAGGCACTTCATTGCATAGTGGCCATATTGATCACATCTAAAGCATTGTACTTGAGAGATGTCTTTCTTCTTAGAAAATCCCTTTCCATTGGAATTTCTCTTTCTTTTAAAAGATCCTCTCTTGTAGGAGTTTTTCTTACTCTTTTTATTAGATGTTGTGTTGAGCACATGAATGTCTTCATCTATGTTCTTCTGTTTATTTTCTTTTGTGGAGAGTCTTGTTTCCTCTTGAAGGCAATCTGTTCTTAGCCTATCAAATTTGGGGAGTTTAGACCTTGCACTTATTCCTTGAACAAATGACTCCCATGAGTTTGGTAGGCCTCCTAGTGCAATTAGAGTTAACTCTTTGCTATCAACCTGATATCCAATTGTGGATAATTGATCCCTTAGTTCAATGATCCTCATGAAGTATGCATTGATTGTTTCTCCTTTGTTTATTTGGATATTGTTGATTTGCCTCTTTAATGCAAGAGTCCTACTTGTATTGTTGATCTCATAGGTGCTCTCAAGAGATTTGAACATTTGATATGCAGTTTCATGTTTTGCTAGGATGGGCACTATATGATCCCTAACTGCATCTACTAGGATTTTCATGGCCTTTTCATTGTTTTCAATCCATTGAGTTTTCTCAGGATCAGCCTCTGGTTCCTTTTTGTTTTCTCTCACAAGTGAGTCTAATTTGTTCTCCTTAAGAATCATCATTATTCTAAATTTCCATGATGTGAAGTTGTTTGCTCTTGCAAGACGATCTTCAAATCTGATCACACTTGACATTATGAAGAATGTGATGTGAATTCGATTTTAGAAAATACGAATTTTCTAGAGCAATCTGATATCTAGATTTGATTTGGATTCACACAACTTGGCTCTGATACCATGTAAATGTAATCAAATCTTTATCAAATAGGATCCTAAGAAATCTAAGGAATTACTAAGGTCTGAAATTTTGTGTAAGAATTCTAAGTCAAGATTCTAAATTTCCAGATTTATTTTCTCTTATGCCGAATGTGCTGATTGCAGAACATTTATAAATTTTGATGTTTGCATATCAATGAGGGAACCACTATATGTATCTTGGAGACTCGCCTCTAAGAGACGCATCTCATGAGAGGACGTGTCTCCACTTGGGACGTGTCCCTTTGGGCACACGGGCTCCAAGGATAACCGACTAACATTCGGTTAACAAACTAACACACATATAACCTCATATACATGGCGGGTATATATTATATGTGTTCCGATTTTATTCAATGCAGAATTTGAACATCATTTATTATTTCGAATCTTATGCATGCTTATAAATTCGAATTACTTATTTTCCAGAAATATTTATATGAAGAGTAATTTTGATCACATATAAATGATGATGATGCAATCAGCAATCATCATTTATATCTGACCGAAGCTACCTTTCATCAACAGAAGGTTTATCTAAGCATCTGTGTCAGAGAATCAAATCTTATTCATTTCTAAACTCTCTTGCTCTACGTTTACTTGAGAAGTTAGAAACATCTTCAACGTAAATTAGTTGTAGTTGATAGTTTTTATTAAAGAGAAAACCTCAGCTGCAACGTCAAGAGTTCTATAACCTTGTGTTCTCGCAGCTAAAACAAATAGATAGGCAAATTAGCTTTAGTTTACTTTCTTTTAGCAAACTCAGCAAAAGAGGTAGAGTTTCCCCTCCGAATTTGAAGAGCAAGTTATTGCACATAGCTATCTGTTTCCAAACCGCATTCCAGAGGTGCAATTTGAAACGCCAACACGGTGAACAAACCATCGACCCTGGATTATTGACAGCAAACATTGGGAAGATGCTAGCCGTTGTTCAAATGGAGATCGGAGGGAATATTCTAACAAATACTATCGTCAACGGAGGATCGGAAGTCAATGTACTACCCGAAGACACATGGAAGACTCTCGGGAAGCCAACACTCTGGCCATCGACATTCCAACTCATCAGTGTCGATCAGCATGGCATCAAACTACTCGGAACGTTGATGGCGCAAAAGGTGGTGATCGGAACACAACCATTCCTACTGAACCTCGTAGTCATTCCATTGCAGAGGAAGGCATACGATGCGTTGCTTGGACGAGGGTGGTTAGTGGCAGCCAAGGCGAATCATAATTGGAAAAGAAATACACTATCCATAGAGAATGACAGAAGGAAGTACGAGATCGACTTGAAGAATCAAGCCGTCAATGAAGAACTGGCATCTTCTGAATCAAAATCCGACGGGAGAGAGTCGGACATGGACTAAGGTAGGAAAGCAATAGAGCCGAACGACAAGGGTGTACTTGAAATCGAGAGTTGCTCGGAAGACGAGACAAGTTTGTTGAATGGCCTATTTCATTGGCAAATGGAGGATTATGAGGTGTTCCATCGAGAGTGTAACATGCTACAAATCGAAGAAATCTAGGAAGGAGAAGAGAAGGGTACGTCTAGCCAAACACTTCTAGCCGAGTATGGAGAGTACCAAAACCGCACGATACACCAACCCACAAATCCGAACAGGTACGAGATGGGAAAATTGTGTTGGAGCCAAAAAATGAAAAAAATAAAGTAGAAGAATTAAAAAAAAAAATTAAAATGAAGGGAAAGAAAAAAGAGACAAAGAAGAGAGAAGAAAAGAGAAAGAGGAGAGAAAATAAAAATAAGGACAATGAGAAGGAAGACTAAAGAGAGAAAACAAAGACAAAAGGAAAAAGTGACGGAGGAGAGAGAAAACAAAGACAAAGAAGGAAAAAGTGACAAAGGAAAGAGAAAAAAGATGGAGGAGAGAGAAAACAAAGACAGCAAAAAGTGACGAAGGAGAGAAAAAGACGGAGGAGAGAAAAAACAAAGACAAAGAAGGAAAAAGTGACGGAGGAGAGAGAAAAAAGACTGAGAAGAGAGAGAGAAAAAGGGGAAAAGAATAAAAAATTAAAAAGAAAGGAGATTAAAGAATTCAGAAATATGAATATGAAAAGTATTAGAATTGCCAAGGCTCTTAGATACCTAAAAGGGAAAATTGTACGCCATATTAGACAACAAGAGATCGTACAAATTAATCAAAAGTCTGTACGAGTTGCCAAAGAGAAAGAAAAAAGGTTGAAAACATCAAAGTCATTACGAGGTGCGAAGTGCATAAAGGTGACAAGGGAAGGAGCTGAAGAAAATTCAAAGGAGAGAGCCTAGGCAATGGGATAAAGAAGCCATACGGAAGCAAGGTCACATCCAAGAGCACATCGTACGAATTGGAGAGATCGTACGATCTGAAGAAAGAAACATCGTACTATTTACACAAGAACTCGCCACAAAGAGAAGGAAGAATAATGTACGAGAAATTCAAAGGGAGAATCCCACGCAAGAGGAAGAGAACACTCAGACCGTACGAAGCTGGAGAATAAGGGTCATACAAAGCAAGGGGGAGAAGGTCGTACGGGCTTAGGAAAGAGAGGGCGTGCCAAATAGTAAGCCAAAGAGTGTCGTACGAGGGTGTGTGAGAAGTTCATCATCAAAGACTGTTGTATGGATTAGAGGAGGCTGGAAGGCCATACAAAGCAGAAATCAGAAGAAGATTGCATCAAACACCAATCTAAAGAGATCCATACGAAAATTCAAGCTACAAGACGTTGTACGAACTTCCAAATTCAATTGTTTCGTACAAAAATTTAAATTCGGACTGGCAATACAAAAGGTTAAAATAAAGTATGTTGTGCAAGATTGTAAATTGAGGGAGTCGAGAAAAATTGCCAGAATAGAATAGGTCGTACTATTCACCAGAAGACAGATTACCGAGAGCAGTGTAGAGAGTGACCGTTATTGCAACCAACGACAACTACCATTTAAATCTAGCATTTAAATCAAGCAATTCAAATCTGGCAAACAAGTGTGGTGAAACGAGAGTCGTACAGTGTGCAAAAAATAACAAAGTACAACCATCAATCATCAAACAACCCCATTCCTTGGTGGTGGACAATGCAAAATCCGTATTTTTCGGCTTTGTCAGCATTGGTGGTCGTCTCTTAAAAATTGATGGAAATGAGGCACCGAATGGAGTTCTGTGTGGTTTTTGAAGTCCTAAATTGGTCCTGGCCCTCGAACCCCGCAAGGGGCGCTACCCCTCGACCCCACTGGGGGTGCTACCCCCAGACACCCATAAGGGGCACTGCCCCTTGACCTCGCTAGGGGCGTTGCCCCCAGACCCCCATCAGATTTATTGGAATTCCCAAATTGCAATACAACCAACCATCATAGTATAGTTACAAGAGCAGTTGGCAACCGAGCAAACAAGAGTTGCAACTCTCGAGGAGAAGTTGGCGGAGAGGGACAACGTATTGGGTGAGTGTGATAATCAGTTGACAAAGAAGGATATCTAGGTGGCCAATATGCAACGCCTTTCAGTAGAGAGGGAGAGTCAAGTACAGGAAAAGGACAAGGAGTGGGCTACCACCAAGCAGGAGCTCGAGTTGGCATTTTTGGTTTTCAGTCGTTTGGAAGACGACTACTTTGTGGGGGGAATGATGTAGACGGCCATGTTAATAAATAATTATATTGATAAATGTTGTAGTCGACCGTACTAGGAATAGATAATAATAGTTTAAATAATACATGCACAGTTTAAAAAGTAAAAGTTGGATTAGTTGTCGGGCAGGTAGTTAGGAAGAGTTGTTGACGGTTGGTATCTCAACCAACCTCGGCCATCTATATATGTTTCTTGACATTTGTAGTCAAAGGTGACAATTGCTGTGTACTGTTGATATACTTAATGAATGAAATCAATCCATTGTGTTGTGCAATTACTATTACAATTGTTCTATGATTCATATTCTAATACATGCATTATGTTGTGAATTATTCTCGTTTACTCTCGTAGTACATTGAATACTACCCAATGAGTAAACATGCTCAAAGCACTATCCTGTGAGGTACCAACACAAGAGACCTCCTGAAAACCTCATGTAAGAAGAGTAATCAAATACTACGTAAATTTGGCCAACTCCTTAAAGAATTGCTCTTTGAAAGAACCAAACCGATGAACCATAGGAGTAAACTCTAGTCTCTCATCCCCAACAACTGTCGAACTACAAAACAATGTAATCACAAGGTTCCAAGTTAGTCTTGAAAAGGAACCACTGCATTGACGCTGTGCCACTCTGATCACAATTGGAATCCCAATGTGCCAAGTCTCTATTTTTTGTATTTGTATCCAATCATAATACCCATCTAGTAGAAATAAACTAGGAGACCTGCAAAATTTGGATTCTTCTTTTGAAGATGGAAGCACCTCATACCAAAGTGATATGTGTAATCCTTTATCCATTCCACTCTTATGTGCTATCAAAAACATGGTCAAATCATTCATATGTGGGCTGAAAGAAAAATGATGAGCATACCTCACAATGCAATCAAGGTGAAATTCATCGGCTTGTGCTAATGGGATACCTAAATAATCACTTGGATTCCATATCTCACCACTCCCATCACATGAATCAGCAGGTGTCTCACAACTCAAATCATGAAGAGCTGATTTTGCATTATTAATGGAAGATGTTTCATCATGCAAAATCTCCTTGTCCCACCCAACTGAATAGCACTCATGATGCCCATCCTAAGTGCTTTCATCATGTTGAATCTTCGTGATAGTTGAGCTACTGGAGTCACTAAGTGATTCTTCATCACTTCCAAGCTCATTAATTCCTCACATTCTTGTTTCTTCGATGTGGCTGCAACATGTGACTGATTTTTTGCTTTGTAGAGAGAAAAGTGAGCTAGACTCAACTCAAGGTTACATTCATCAACTTCTTTCTCTTTTTCTGTGAATGCTCTATAAGTCTTCTTTGCAAACTTGATGGCATGTTCTCTATCTGAAAGCAAATGTAGGTAATCTGATTTCATTACCTCTAGAGCATGTTTGATAGTCTGTAGATTTGATACAGCAGCTCCAACCATTAAACCTTTTTGCCTTTCTTCAAGTTGAGTTGTCCAAAGGAGGTATTCAATGAACTTGTGCACGCTATCAAAATGAGTTAAGGTTTGAACAACCTTATCCTCAGTGACTTTCAGTTGTTCCTTCAATTCACGTGACTCACTAAGCCAAATATCCAAATCAGCTTCATGAAATGAATTTTCTGATTTACCTTCAAGAACATTCCTCTTCGTATCAGCTGCCTCTACAGCATCTTGCATGCTATGATGTACAAAATCAGATTGTGTGTAGTTTGTATCCACACCCATTACCTCATACTTAGCCATCAAATCTTGAGTATCAACAAGGTAAGGCTTCTTACCACTATCATCCTCATATGATGCATCTATCACCTCATGGTTATGTGAGGGTAATGGAGTGTTATCCATAATCAGAAAATCAGGACTGTCATCATCTTCCTTCATTGTTGGTTGTTCATCATCAAGTGCTGGTCCACGAGTTGTACGTAGCTGAAAACCAAGTTATTACTTGTCTTAACGTCTATCCCGTCGTTGCAAGTTGTACCTTCATTGACCTTCAACTCTTGCCCTGCTAATTGACTTTGGTCCAATTTGTCCAAATCAATTTGCTCATCACATAACACATTACCTTCATATGAATTAACAATATCACCTCCAAAATCACCCAACTCACAATTTGATCCCTTGCAACTACTATGTAGAGATGGTGAGACAATGCTATGCTCAAATAATGGATCATCAAAAGAATTCATACCTTCGTGTGGCCGATCAATCACTGCTGGCTTGGCAAACTCCATAACAGCATACCCTTCAACCTCATTTTTATCATGAAAAACTCATGTGTCCCTTGCTTGTGGATGTATGAAGTGATTCTTCTTTGTCCATATCACCATTATGCTGAAGTGAACTTGTGAGCATGGCTCCATCTTCTCTAGGGCTACCACATGTATGATTAGGTGTCCAAACACCTTGGCATGTGAAACAACGTTGTTCTCTCTTCAACTAAGTTTTGCTCTTCTTAGGATCACTCGTAGGCTACAAATCACAAGGAAGCAATTCTTCTTTCTTCTTAATGTCCTTTTTATCAATGATTTTTTGGGTGACTTCTGATTTTTCTTCTTCTTCCTCATGCTCCTCATATGCCAAAAGAGGCTTCAGCTTCTTCTCACACTATTTGAAAACTCTATAAAGCAATTTATATGCAACTGTAGGACTAACCTGTTTTTGTCTCAAAACAGCCAATAACATAGATAGGTGGGCTGGAAGATAGCATCACTTTCATTAATAACCAAAATCATAATGGTTTGCATGGCTGCAATAACATTATCAGTATGATATAATGGTGAAACATTTGGTGAATCAAATCATTCAATCCCAAATCTAACATGATGTTTCCCACTTTGAGTTTTGCAAATGTTTAAAGTATGGAAACCTTTCTAGAAAAATGAGAACATTTGATATCATCCAAATCCTAGAAACTATCCACCAACAGCTGAATTATCTTTTTCAATGTATTATCATCACAAGGAGCTTTAAGCGTTGAAATTCTCATGATTTCACTCAAACATGAAGTAACCATGAGCCTTATCTCTTTATTTGTGTGTTTCAAACACTAGGTTGATTTAAAGAAGTCGCTCTAGGAATTAAGACTACTTGCAACACCAGAGTGGGTGACTGTTCCACTAAGATCATACACTCTTCTACTTCATTCAGAGTGTTGAGAATAACATCCCTTGGTTGAGATGGATATCCAAGTTTACTACATACATCCAAGAGCATATTGACCAACCCGTTTTCAGGTTTTGATGCCATGCTTACAATTGAAGCTCAAATCCTTGAACTACCCAACAGGCTGGCAAAATCTTCTGCTCTGATACCATTGTAAAATCCCTAACCCGGATTTTGTGAAGCAAACTCAGTTTTTCTGATTTTAGTGAGCTGGCAATTCATCAAACACCTTGTAATATGATTACCAATGTGAATTTCTAAGTGTGAGAGTTACAGGACAGCTTGTTGCAATATTTAGATCATTAAACATTCACCATTGCATATCAAATTATATGAATAAAAAATGGACATTTAGTCAAACAGTTTGCTGCACTTCATTATCATTGGAAACTAATATGATAACAATTGATAAAGCTGATATAAATCAGAAATACAAAAAATATTGACAACTCAAGATATCAAACCTTTCAAACACCACATACAATGCAATGGATGATCGATAATCCCTTGAAATGCCTGGGAAAAAGTATAAAGTTGCAAAATTAAACACTCCTACAGCAGCAACTCCTATGAACAGCTCCAAATCCCCTCCCGATGGGGTGGCTAGCTCCAAGGACTCCACAAATGAGTGTAGGAAGTGGCGCCACACTTCCTAACAGCATACCATGCCTCAACGAAACCCCACACAGCCTTTCCAATGTGAAATATGTGACCATAAAAGGCAGAAGCCAGCCCTTGTTTATTCCAACATCCCTCTAGCAAATTAAAACATGTTCATTCATCTAAATCTGCCTCATACTTGGACGCCTCCCTTCATCATCCCTTTCAAACTCTTCATTAAGCTTTTCATAAATTCTTAAACAATTTGTATTTGTTCACAAATATCACAAATTATTTAAACTCTTTGTCTAACAATATGAATCCTTGCAAAAGCCTTATTTCACAACATATCAAAGATAACTTTCTTGGCAAAACTTTGATCACAACAACAAACTTGAAAATCATCTTTTCAAAGTCTTCATTAATTCCATACCATAACCATAACCATTGAAGTACTAATGGGAAATTTGAATGACTCCTCCAATCACTAGCTAGGGAGAAATCTTTCACCACCGAAATTGATCTTCCCAAGAGGGTTTTCGTCCTCCAAAGGCTGAGATGAACCAAATTCGATCTCCAAAACCACAAGGGTTTCAATCAGAAAAATAGAATAAACTCAACATACCAAATGAGCTATCAATTCCCCTTTTTATAAGCTTTTTAGGGAACTTTCCAGAAACTCGTTTTTAAAATCACTTTATTAATTTATTAAACCTTTTAACTCCAAAAAGTGATTTTTATTTTTATTTTTGAAACATTTTCGGCACTGAAAGTCACTTTTAAGTATCTCATCATTGAATTCTTTTCGTTCTCTTTCCAACAATTATAATACTGAGACACCCAAATAATTATTTTAATTAAAATGGCAACCTTAGTAAAATTAATTACATATAGCTCAATATTACACCAAATTAGCGGAAATAGCCGAAATGCATCGAAACCGAAAACTGATTGCGTAGGAGTGATCCCAATGCTGAAAGATGATAAACGGACCTGATTGGATGACTTACTAAAAATAGACGCTCCCTCCAAGAATCTTGGAGGCCAAACTGAAAGCCAGAAATAACATCTAACAGCATATTATGACTCCTCTAAACCTCCTGAGCTCATTGGTAACACCAATTTACCCCTCTTAACACACTGACACAACCCTAGAAAGTCAGTGCCAACTGCAAAGCAAGAGAACCCGAAAAAGGGGACATTACAAAGTATCACGGTCTCGGCCTTCAATCTATTCCTTGCTGCTATGCACATTTCTCAACAACCATTTTGTTCCATACAGCTAGAACAAAACAATTGTGTCAATATTGATTTATCTTAAATGATAGTTGTATTTGTTTGATATTAGATTAGACCCCAATGTCTGCACCTTCCATATTTATTTGCAGCTCATGAATGCCATGAGATTTACCAACTCTTGATGGTTCATAACCAAAATAGGCATTTCTTAGAACCAAAAAATAACTCTTTTTTCTATATCTTACTTAGGATGAGTGGGCAATTAATTGTAATTAATGATTAGTTGTCTCAGTTACTTCTAGTAAAAGAAAATCAAAACTACTAATAGCAAGCCACACAAGATACTCTGGGAACTCAAATGCATATTAAAGAGAGAATAGAAGCAGGCTCTATCAAGAAGCCAAATTTAGATGGGATTCAATGCTTTATTACAGATTCCCTCGAGATTGAAACCCATTGAAATAGGATAACATTCTAAAAATTCTCATAGAAATTTGCTTGTCATTCTTGTATAATCCTCATCACTTCAATAAACTAACCATTAGCATGTAACAATTCAAATGTTTTAACATATCTGCACAAAAATCTGTTTGTTCTGCTGAGTTGTGACTGGTGCAAATGGACATCAACTTTCTGGTATAGTTCATCCAGCTGTTAAAGTTTATAATAAATAAATAAATAGATAGTCATGTAGATCCTATATCTTGATTGTTAGGAAACAAATCATTTTACTCTAATCCAGTTGTTGAGAAGGATTTTACTAAAGATAGATAATGGTGTGATTATTTATAACTTATAAGGGATGAAGCATAGTATATGTCTAAAGCTAAAAGTTTCTCTTAAATATAATTATTAGTATAAGATTATGTCTCGATGATTTCCCTCTTTTGCATATTTTTTGATCTTTTGTTTGAATACAGTTCTAACAATCCATTAATTTGTTTGCAATAAATCACATGAGCCATAAATGCATTAAGTGACATACCTGGCAATACAAAAGGCAAGTATCTTTACCACGAAATATTTTTGCAATAAATTTTCCACCAACCCTCAGCACGTGACTTACAATTGTCAGAGCCTACAATATGACAAAACTTACAACTCATGAATAATTCAAAGCAAATGAAGGTTTCTTAGAACTATAATGCATTTCATATCCATACAAAGTTATCAAAATCATAAAATAGATGTTCAGCATTTTTGTCAACTAAGGGATTTAGGCACTTGACTAAGATAGAGGTAGAGGACATTTAGGCGCTTGATTGTCATAAGAGATCAAGGACCTTAAAGCCTTGATACATTGGATTGCATTTCCTCTGATGAATTGTCTACGACATCTATGGCAAGGTTTTCTAAGCTACATAAAGATAAAAGAAATAGGTTAAGGTCAACAAACAACTCTTAATCACATGTTAAGGTCCATTATAAAGCAACAGTTTATGAGTACAAAGCAAAAGAGTAAATCTTTACACCAAAAAACAAGGTGCTTGGAATAAAGGTGATTGCGACCCTCAAACATTAAGCAAGAGACAAAGGTTAACTTCCATGCCTGCCACCATATACCTCTTGCCATTGCTCCAATTTATATTAAACAGTAATATTTACAGAATAAAACATTGGCTCAATGAAAAAACTGATTCAACTATAAAGCTGAACGGAAAAAACATTAGAAACAAAAACAAAGTTTGTGTAACAAGAATGTAAAAATTGTGCATACAATCAAGGAAAAGAAATTTCCCACAATCTATTTAGAACCCAAAATGACAAAGACTATCAAATATTAAATGTAATATTAATGGTCATCTTAGCTTTATTTAATCTTTAGTTAGTCGTAAGTCTACCGGTAGTTAACTTAGTCTGTTTTTAGCATCTCTATAACTTTTAGTTACAAGTTTGTAACTATTCGTAGTCTCCCTAATTTATCTATTTGTAACTATTCGTAGACTCCCTAATTTGTAGGGTTTGTAAATTCTATAAGAGCAAGGTTCCTCTATCAATTTAATGATCTGATTATTCAATAATATATCTTTCATATATTCTGATAACATGGTATCAGAGCTCATGTTCGAGCCTGGTTAGCTTTTTTTTTTAAATCGTGGATTTTTCAAGGAGAAATTTGTGATGTCCCTTGCTAAATATGAAGCAAACTTGCTGATATGTACCTTGGGAATTCTATCAAACACTTGCCAAGTGAAATCTGATCTTGCTGTTATCAACTCTTTTGATGTTCTTGATGTTGTTAGAGAGCATATGCATTCATTTACACTTGAGCAATTGACTGATATAAGATAAATATGCAAGCAAACTACTGATATATGATTCACCAATGCAATTATATGACTGAAATATGCACCTACGGCCAAGGGACATTAATGCGAACACTTGGCAAGCAAACTAATGTGCAGCTACAGCAATGAGGAATTATGCCAAACATTTATTATGCACCCTATTGTATGAGATAATCACCTACAGCATATGACATTATATCAAACACTTGTCATGGAAACTAAGAGTGCAAATGATAACTTTCAGCTTGTAGACATTTATACAAACAGTTGGCATGAAAACTATATAGCAATGACAATATTGACAAGTAAATGGCTTGCAAATGATGTCTCTTTATTTGCCTCCAAAGACCAAATACAATGCTTAATGCAGGGCCAAGACTCTTGGCTACAAACATGAAATGGTATGCACTTATAAGTTTTTACCAAACTGCAACTACAACATACAGCTACAGCCACTCTAATGGCAGCACTAATCATGAATCTAAATGCTGTTACAAGTATGCAAACTACATAAAGAACCTGATTATTTGAGGCGCCTATGCTGATTAAGGTGTGGCAGCCACATAACAACCAAAAGTGAGTCCCTTCCAAGCCAAATCAAACCCCAACATGAGCCGCCCCTGTTCTGGTGCAAATCCTTCAATCCAATATAAATGGCAGCTGCAAACAATGCCAAATATCACCAAAACCCATCGTTGGACTCCCAGCAAGGCAGTGCTTGAATACCCATGAGAAATGGATGAAGCATGAACCCCTTATGAGCAAATCGTGGGTTCCTAGTGGGCTGCTGTTAAGTCTGAAAATGTAATATCAGCTGTGCCTTTGATTCTATGATGCAAATCGTCCTCTAAGAAGGCAACACCAAAATCTCCAATCTCCTCAAATCATATTATTCCAATTTTGGCCCTTGGCCACAAAATTGCAGCAATTGAGAAGTCTGAAGTAACTCCTCCCAAACTAGCTAGGCCTGATATTTCACAAGCGAAACTAGGACCAGCTAGGCTTGATATCTCACAAGCGAAGTTTGCCAAGCTTTCAGCTACCCAAAGTAGAAATGAAGTAATCAACTCAACATGCCAAATGCTTAGCCCAAGCCTCTTTTTATACTTTTTCAATCCCTCTCCAAGAAGCTTCTAGATATAATATTATTTTTATTATTTACTTTAGTTACTTTATATTATACTATTATTTTATTCAAGTCACTTTATTATTAAATTAATTACATATTAAGTCATCATTTTGATATTACTTTATTAGAATAACTTTATAAATAATTAATCTAATATTTAATTAAAATAATCAATTAAGCTATCCTTTTGAGATATCATTATTTGGACAACTTAATTAATCAAATTAATTATTTTACATCCAAAATGGGGACATGACAAAATTCGTGTCGGATTTTGGCGGCATTTCTAGAAGAATCACAGTTTTTTTTTTGGTGGACGGTTCAAGAAAAACACGGATTTTATTTCTCTGAATTTCACGTCTTTTCTTGAACGCCATTTTTTGCTAAATCGTGGTGTTTGCTAGCACGCGCGACCTTCCATGACGGCTCTATTTTTTTGTCATTATTTTTGGGCTCTATTCTACAGATCACCTGGGCACGACTTGCTTCTCTAATTTTGGTCGCCTTTTGAAAGCATTTCCAAAACGAGATTTTGAGACGCGTCTTTCCAACTCACAATTTTCATTTCTGCGGCCTCGGTTTTCATTTTGTCTGCCCGCATAGCATCTCCTTCTTTCTGCGCACAACATCCCTTTTCTTTTCGTCTCTCGCGTCGACCATGGCTTCTGAAATTTGCATTTTTGAAAACGCATAAGGGTATCCTCCATTTTGTCACACGACATGGTGTTTTTTTTCTACACGTGGGTCTCTTTCTACTCGTGACTTCTGGTGAATCGCGTTTTTTCTTTGTGGGCACAACTGAGATGTCTGAAAGAACACGCAACTAGGGCTTTTCCGAGTATATGATTGCTGGTTTTTTTGCCAAACTGTGCCAGATCTTCTGAAAAATCGTGACTTTTTGGACGCCCTTTCTAGGTGATTTCTCTTCTTTGACGAGTTGAGACATTTTTTTGGTTATTGCAAATTCATGGTGATTTTTTGGGTCTTGTTCGAGGTGATTTTCTGATGACAGCTTGAGGGTTATTGTTTTTGGAGCCAGTTTTGACATTAATTCTAGGAAAAATAAAAATTTTGTATAGAGTGTTTGAAATTTTTCTTAAAAAATTTACACAAAGTTTTTGAGGGTTTTTCTAAAAAAAATCTTACAGATTTTGAGCCTCTTTCTCAGACGATTTTTGAAAAATCAGAGTTGTGCTAGTTGATTGTCTAGTGTTTTGCCAACTGGTCACAAGAGTTACCTCGTTTTTCGTGCTTTGGAAAACGGGAGGGATGGCGTGTCATGTCCCTTGAAATTGTAGCATTGGGATATAAAGCATCGAAAAACAAAATGAACAAAATACATATTAAAACACATTAACTATTTAATATCATTATAATTATAATTATCATAAGATAATATTATAATTATAAATGTAAATATTGGCAATACAAATAAATATTGACAAATGTCATTGTAATTATAATCATTATAATATTTATATAAATATTGAAAGATATAAAAAGAAAATTAATAAAAAGAAATAATGATAATATTTAATATTTTAAACAAGAAACATTTAATATAAAAAATAATATGTTATACATAACCAATAAATATATTAACATATAATATATGAAATATATAAACAACTTGCTTATAGTGACAAACAAAAGCACAATGGTTCCCATTTAATGACTATAAAGCAGCGATTTGTATTTGTGAGGGGTCAGCGATCATGTTTGTAAAAGAAAAGATATGAAGGGATTAAAATCTGAAGAAAAAGTAATTACTATTTATACAAAGACTGCAATTGACAAACAATAATCATTACAAGTTATGATAATAAGGGGTATGATTAGGATTGAAGAAAAGGCACAATCTGCAAAGGTGTTTATTCATTGCGAAAGGATGTGCCTCTAGTTTGGATGATGAGAGAGTATAATAAAAGCTGGGAAATAATGGGACGAAAAAGGAAGGAAAAAAGAAGGACATCTGAATGTTAAGATAGAAAACATCTAAACAGGGGTCTGCACTTTCTAAATCTGAAATAACCATTAATTATTATCTATGCCAGCAGTCCAATCTAGTGGAATAGGATGAATATCCATCTATCATATATCTTAATATTGAGCCATGATCGGAAATACATCAGCATTGAGGAAAAGACAAATAAATAAAATCAGGAATATACAAGTAGATCGGGCTGGAGATAGATAAGGATGGTGGCTGGGAGAAGTGATAATGGTTTAAGCAGATCGAACCCATTAAAGTGGTAAGTATTTAAATACTCTAATATATTTAGAAAATGATATTTATTAAAAATATTATAAATTTAGATATTGATGATGGACAAATATATTAAGAACTTAAATAACAGTTAATGATTGATAAATATTTCATTGGTAAATATATTATTGATGATTGATAAATACATTGTATAGATAAGAATATTTTGGAATAATAAGATTATCTATGATTCTTATAGCATTGTTAATATGTTATTTTAGACATCTTATATATATATATATATATATATGTATGCATATAGATACAAATTACAATTGTTCAATAATGATGCTTGCAACAATTATTGAGTCTTAAAAGCAATTATGATTCTTTAATATAAGAATGGATTTTTAGCATACTCACTTTCGCTAATACCCAGTTGAGGATAGGGAGTTTGTGGAGGGAGAGGCGGGTAATTCGGTCACTTGATGGATGGTCCCAAGATGGGTAGGAAACCTTGAGGGAGTCCACTTGGAGACTGTTCACGCACCCTTGGCACAGTAATTCCACCATCCTTCGCTGGGGTTAGGAAAGAGGGAAGGACGAAAATCTATTCAATACATAGTAATAGGTTATATAAGAATGTGATGTTTTCATTTAAATACACTAGGATAGTAATACATCTACCTTATTCTTAATATGTACAACCTGAATTATTTAATCTAACTATGATCAAGGATTTGTGTGGTATTTGTTTGTTATGCATGATGTGTGCAAGTCCTAAAGGCAAGTTTCATTTACAAGTTAATTGTTTGGTAAATACAAAAACCCTTATCCTAACTTGTGCATTTTATGTTTCTCGGTCAAGCTAGCCTAATTTTAATAAGGAGACATTACATGGCAGCTTTGTCCAATATTATGTTGGAAAGTTTGCAGAGGTTCAATGGAAAGAATTACAACACGTGGAAGCAAAGGATGCACTTGTTCTTGGTATAGAAGTTCGTCCCACTGTTGATGGGAAGGATCAGGACAAGTATGATGGAAGTAATAAGGAGGTAGTAATGCTTCTTAAATTATATATCGCTAATGAGATGTTACCAAAAATACCATCTGGTAAATCTATTGTGGAGATCTGGAAGCATCTGAAAGATCTTCATGAGACCTCAAACAAGGGAAGGGCTTTCTTTCTAAAGAATATGCTCTTTTCTATTATGATGGATGACCAAGTGTCTTTACAGGAGCACTTGATGAAAATAAAAAATATTCACGATCAATTGGAGACCATTAATCGTAAGATGGAAGAGGAGGATGTGGTGGTGATCACTTTGAAGAGTTTTTCACGTTCCTAGGAGCACTTCATCGAAACGCTCAACATTACATCCACCAATGTTGACTTGAAGTTTGATGAGTTGTGCAACAAGCTTTTGCAGCAGGATCGGTGGAGGAAGCAGTTTGGGAGCAGTAGTGAGTCTCCAAGTGTTGAACAAGCATTTACTGTCAAGGACGTTAGCAAAGGAAAGTCCACTCAGCAGAAAGGATGAAGCGATTCGGAGGAGGGCTCCAAGAAGTCTTTTACAGTATGCATTTTGATGACCACCACAATATGGGTAGACTTAGTTTTTTGTTTGTACGATGACCATTAAGAGAGTATTAAATATTAAATGTAATATTAATGGTCATCTTAGCTTTATTTAATCTTTAGTTAGTCGTAAGTCTACTGGTAGTTAACTTAGTTTGTTCTTAGCATCTTTGTAACTCTTAGTTACAAGTTTGTAACTATTCGTAGTCTCCCTAATTTATCTGTTTGTAATATTTGTAGACTCCCTAATTTGTAGGGTTTGTAAATTCTATAAGAGCAAGGCTCTTCTATCAATTTAATGATCTGATTATTCAATAATATATCTTTCATTTATTTTGATAACAAAAATACATTCAAAATTTATTGGGCATCTAGGCCGCTACTACATATCAACTATATAGCATTTATGCTTATGACATAGGACTATATTGATCTATTGCTGATATTACCCAACTAAACTATAGAGACCAAACCTGACAAGAGGAATGTTATGACCCAAAACCATCACCTGACCAAAACACCCAACGGGAAGAACTATCCACTCTGCTAATTAAGATGGTGCCATATGTCCCACTCTCCATTTTGACCAGGGCACCCCAACATGGAAGGAACTTGATGGCCTTGGTGGCTTTTGCCAAATTGAACCTCTCTTGGAATGACAAACTCTTCTCCCAATCAAACAAGGATAACAAATACAATTAAATGCCCCAAACCCTTGAGGAAACTTTGTATATTGGCAACCTCTCTCACCAGTTGCATTAGTCTTGCCTCAACTGTCACACCCCATTTTTGTACTAGTTTAGTTACACCATTTTAACAAACTATAAGTCAAATACTTTGCCATGCATTTTAACTATGTTACTGGATCCATCGGCTAAGCCAGCAAATCCTGGTCCGGTTCGTACCGGATGTAGGATTCGATTCGGGTGCTATAAGGGTTCGTCTTATATTTATATTATATTATATTATTTATTTATTAATATATTATAATATGACATAATATATATATATATATATATATATATATATATTATAATATATAAATATATAATATAATGTATTAATAAATAAATAATATTATAGATTATATTATTATATTATTATATAATAATATATTATCATATATTATTTATTAATATATTCTATTATATATTTATACATTATAATATATATATATATATATATATATTAATTTTATTAATAATTTCATTATTATTATATTATATATTTACATTTTTTTGTCTGGACGAACCCAACCCCAAAAAAAAATAGCCAAATCCATGAACTAGATCCACGAACCAAAACCAGCAACTTAGCATTTTAAATTATGTTATCAAAATTGTGATTTGAGGATAATTATGATGCGATAGTTCTATTTTGTTCATGATATGTAGAAAGAGAATATTAGTTTGATGATGATTAAAAAGAAATGGATGTGATTTCTTATCTTCATGATTATTGTTTAATGAATGTTATATTATGTTATGGGTGTATGGTTAAAGAAATAACTACCTTGTTGGTTATATGAGGTGGATGCAAGAAACTAGTTCTCCCTCCCAAAACGAGGAAGAAGAGCATCACCAAAGAGAGGGAAGCAGATCAAGGAGAATGACGAGACATCAGGACTTCCAGAACCCACACATACACACTCATTGTATTTGTGTCTTGTTGCACATGTTGATCAGATATTTTCTTGTTCATAACTATGGTAGAAATTTACATTGTAACATCGTCTTTGTTATGTTATTATGGTTGTTCCCTCTCATTAACTTGTCATGATAACTTTAGTAGCTGGCATCGACTCCTCGTCATGCATTCCTCCTTGTCAATGTTGTCATATGTTTGAGAGGATCTCCATCATAAGTAGAGGGCATGACTATTGTGTGCATATATAGATATTCAATTTGTAAATATTTCTTCTCCAAGAAGAGTGCTTGGTTTTTATATTCGTGGAAGAATATATATACGTACATCTATATATATATATAGATACGCACACACATATATACAATCATATTGTGATAAAAGTTGAATAAAATATATATATATTTATATAATGTTGTTTTGATTTGATAGAATTTTGAATTTTAAATAACTGTGTAAACTCCACATAGTGGAGATAAATGCATTGAAAGCATTAAATTGAGCAGTACTACGTAGTTATTATGGAGTTAAACTCCAACAAACAGCACATGACATGACTTCAGTTGGAGAGATGGTGGACATAGTGGAAGTTAAGGCATGAAGAATCTGGAGTTTTTTGGCGAAACTTCAGGGGGTTTTGTTTGCCATAAAGAAAGAAAGAAAGAGGAGAACGAGGGAGTAGGCGGCAAGGGAAAGGTAGAGAGCTCTGCAACTTTTGAAGTTTATTGTCTATGCAATTGGTATGTTAATTGGTTATTGTTAAAGTCTTGTTGAGTAATTTATTCTCTTTATTTTTCCTATGCATTATGCAGAGCCTGGTTTCATGAATTTTATCATTGTTATAAGGAATGTCAAAAGATTTATGAGTAGGGTTTATCTCTGTTTCTGTGTTGAAATGTATTGGGTTTATTAAAAATGATTTTAACTTATGAGACCATAATAGGTCTGCGAGCAATTTCTATGGGTCTGTATGAAGAGCCCATGTTTGAGATTCATGTCATATGTTCATTTTAGGTGTGGTTATTATTGCTTTATATGTATATATTTCGGCCATTTTCGGCCTATCACCACCACATATTGGCAATTATCTCATTGCCTTGCATTATATAAATATGCAGAGTAGGGATTAGTTTCTCCTGGATTGTTTCATGACTTTCGACCTTACACTGGTCTGCAAACACTGGGGATATTTACTAAGTGTTTATTGAGGACTTCAAATGTGAACTTTTTGTTGTCTCACATCCTGTAAATGCACAGAATAGGGTAAGTATTGTTTTACTTATTATGACCTGGTCGCATGATTAATCAACCTCATGAAGGTGTGCAATAAAAGGGAATTTATGTTAGCATCTTTTGACCTTATACAGATCTGCAAACACAAGGGATTCCTGTTAGTGATCAATGGGAATATGTGTTAGTTTTGTTTGGCTGTATCAAAGATTGCATACTGTTGGAATTAAATTATGATGCCTTGACTATATGTAGTTCGATGTTTTGAACAATGAATAAGAGTTTTGGATTATCCCTGATACTTGTTTATACACTAGACTGACTATTCAAGGGCCATTGCAATTTTTATTAAGGATAGAAAATACCTGTTCTGTGTGTAATATATTCTAACAATATGTAACTATCGATATAGGATGATAAATATAAATATATTTATATATGTATACATGTATATACAGGATAAACATATATACAGATATAAATATTTATATATATCTTTGTATAAATTCTCATTACCTGTACTTCTTGTTATATTATAAAGTATACAATTACAAATACATACATACATATATATATATATATATATATAAGGAATATACCTATATGCAGAGATAAATATGAATCCTTTTTGAAAGAAAAGACCAAGATTAGTATCAACTTGCTCCATTTGAATAGTAAAGTACTCCTGTAAAAACATTAATCTTTTGATTATACAAGGACTGTTCTTAAGGATTGATCTAAAGAACTTGACACTACTCGACCATCTTTAGGTCTGCAAGTTGCATATAAACATCTACATTTCCTCAAATGGGAGTTTTTATATTTTTTACTTAAAACAGTTTATATTATACTCAGGGCAGAACAAAGAAAGAGTATTGGGTTTCCTATCTTATTAATATTCTAATAGAAACATTGCTCATAAATTATTGGTAGAGAACTATACTTTCATTCTTGAGCAAGTTTGTCTTTGTCTATTGTTTAAATTGAACATACTTGTTGATTATGAGGCAGAATTACACATGCCTGTAGCAATTATCGAGAACTAAAAAGGTATTTAATCTATCAGTTTGATTACATGCTGGAAACGCATAATAGTGCACAAAAATAATAAATATCATTTTTATTAAATCATTTTGTAAATGTAATCAAATCTTTATCAAATAGGACCTTAAGAAATCTAAGGAATTACTAAGGTCTGAAATTATGTGTGAGAATTCTAAGTCAAATGCTAATTGTGGAGACATGTCTGCTCATGGGACGTGTCCCTTTGAGCGCGCGGGTTCCACACATGACCAACTAACATTCGGTTAGTGTCTTAACACACACACATAACCTTATATGTGGCGGCTATATAATATGAGTTCCGATTTATATTTAAATGCAGAATTTTAACATCATTTATTTTATCGAATTTATGCATGCTTATAAATTCGATTTCACTTATTTTCCAAAAATATTTATTTTCAAGAATAGCCTTGATCACATATAAATGATGATGTTGCTTTCAGCAATCATCATTTATATCTGACCGAAGCTACCATTCATCAACACTCCCTCTTAGCTAGGGAAGATATTTCAAATCAAATAAGTGGAGATATTACCTTCAGACGTGATATCGAAGACATGGTATGTTTTCTCAATATTGTCAAGTCACATGACATTCTTCATAACACATCTTCATTATGGTATGTGCACTGACATCAAGTCACATGATGTCTACCATAATAATTCATAGCATATCCACGGATATAATTATCCACCATGATTTATCTCTTAAGGATCACAATGATCTTCAAATGATATCAAGTCCCATGATATTCATCAAAGTGTCCAAGAGATCCTATCATGACATGTCCACAGATATCAAGTCACATGATAGTTCAACACATCATTGTAGAGTCGTCACTTTACAATGTCAAATACAAGTGTTCATTATTAGAAAGATCGTCACCTTTCAATAATGTACACAGGGGGAGTAGGCCCATAAGGTCATGGAGTCACACACATGACAAAAGAGTTTACACATTAAACATCTTTATATATTAGTACAATTTATAAACAATTTGTATTTCAAACATAAATATCAAATTACATTTCAACCATACCAAGTTTCTTCCTGAAGTGCTCTACCTTGATTCGGGAGAGAAACTTGGTGAGAATGTCTGCAGTTTGATCATTTGTACTAACATACTCCAACTGGATCACTTTCCTTTCCACCATATCTCTTACATAATGATAGGGGATTTCAATGTGTTTAAATCTATCATGGAAGACAAGATTTACAGAGAGTTTGATGCAACATTGATTATCACAATAAATAATTGTAGGATTCAAGGGCTCACCAAAGAGTCCCACAAGCAATTTACGAAGCCAAACTGCTTCTCTTGCTCCCATAGAGGCTGCAATGTATTCAGCTTTTGTTGAGCTCTGTGCAACTAAAGACTCTTTTTTACAAATCCAGGAGATCATAGCCAATCCTAAACTAAAGCAACATCCTGATGTGCTTTTCCGATCGGTTACACTTCCAGCCCAATCTGAATCAGAGTGCCCATGTAGATCTAGTTGGTCATTCTTGTAAAGAAGACCATATCCAATAGTACCTTGAAGATATCTCAAAATATGTTTCACAGCCATTAGGTGAATTTCCTTTGGCTCACACATGAACTGGCTGAGAACATTCACTGCATAGCAAATATCAGGTCTGGTGTTAACCAAATACATCAAGGATCCAATCATCTATCTATAAAGGGTTGGATCTACACACTTGGATTCTGCTGCTGCTTCTTTTAGTTTGTGAAGGTTGGTTTCCATAGGTGTAGACATCGGTCTACAGTCCAACATTCCAAATCTCTTCAAAATATCAATAGTATACTACCCTTGGTTTAGTATAATACCCTTTCATTTCTGCCATACTTCCAAACCTAGGAAGTAGTGTAAAATGCCCAAGTCTATCATGTCAAATTCAGAAATTAGATCCTTCTTTCCTTCAGCAATGAGGTGATCTTCTCCTGTTATCAGCAGATCATCAACACATAACATAATTATTAGCATATCACCTTTGATTATCTTGAAGTAGAGATTGGAGTCAGCATCATTCTTGGAAAGTCCTAGTCCCAAGAGATAGCTGTCAATTCTTTCATACCAGACCCTGGGAGCCTGTTTAAGTCCATAGAGAGCTTTCTTCAGTCTGCACACATGTGAGTCAGGTTTATGTATCACAAAACCTTCAGGCTGTTCCAGATAGACTTCCTCTTCAATGGTTCCATTTAGGAAGGCAGTTTTCACATCCATTTGATGGATCTTCCAGCCTTTAGCTGTAGCAATGGCTAACACTGCTCTCACAGATGTGTAACGGACAACAAGTGCAAATGTTTCTTCATAATCAATGCCTTCCTTTTGAGAAAAACCTCTTGCCACAAAACGTGCCTTATGTTTTTTTATACTGCCATCAACAGCATGCTTGATTTTGAAGAGCCATTTGGAAGAGACAATAGATTTCTCTTTCAGTCTAGGCACTATGTCCCATACATCATTCTTTAGAATGGACTAATATTCCTCCGTCATTGCATCCTTCCATGCTTGATGTCTGAAGGCTTCTATAACACTAACAGGTTATGAGTTTATGATGTTGTTCATTAGAGCAACATAGCTAGAGAACCGTTTGGGTCTTTTACTTTTCGTAAACGTTCCTTTGGGTGTTGCATGATCCTCGGCTTCTTTGATCATCTTTCTAGCCCAAAGTGGCCTCTTTCTGCTGTTGTCATTTGTATTCTCATCTGAAGTAGAAGGAAGTTCATGTGGCATTTCCTCAGGATGCTCCCTCTGAATCTCAAGAGCGGGTTCCATTTCAGGTACTCTAGGGGAATAGGTTTCTATCTCACTAGAACTTCTTGCCCTCTTGAATGCAATGTCTTCTTCAAAGATGACATCTCTGCTCAATTCAATTTGTTTCTGCCTGGGTACGAATATCCTGTAGGCTTTGGAGGTTTCACTATAACCCGCAAATACCCCCTTCTTTCCGGAAGGTTCTAGTTTGAATCTCTTCTCTTTGGGCACATGAATATAGACAGGACAGCAAAAAATCCTAAAATGACTAATGTCAGGTTTTATGCCAATAAAGGCTTCTTCAGGAGTTTTGTTATCAAGATGAGAATGAGGACATCTATTTTGGATGTAGACAGCAGTCCTAGAGGCTTGTGCCCAGAAAGAGGTTTCAATGTTTTGGTCAAGCAACATTGCTTTAGCAGCTTCGACAATGGTTCTATTTTTCCTTTCAGCAACCCCATTTTGTTGAGGGTTGTAGGCAACTGTGAACTCCCTCTTAATTCCAGCACTCATCTAGAATTCCTTAAAAATTTCAGAGGTGTATTCTTTCCCATTGTCTGTCCTTAAGATTTTTATTTTCTTCCCGGAGAAGTTTTCAGTAAGGGCTTTGAACTCTTTGAACCTTTTGAGGATTTCTCTTGACTCTTTACATTTAAGGAAATAGATCCAGGTTTTCCTAGAGAAGTCATCTATAAATATGACATAGTATAGAAATCCTGATTTAGAGGGTACAGACATGGGTCCACATAAGTCTGAGTGAACCAGTTCTAACACATTTAGGGTTTTGCTCAAGCTATTGTGAAAGGATCCCTTTGTATTCTTTCCTAGGGCACAACCTTTACAAGTTCCTTCATGAGATGGTTTTAACTTAAGTAAGCTTGTTACAAGTTTTTTTTTTTTTTTTCACAGAAGCTAAGGCACGGAAATGAAGGTGTCCTAATCTTCTATGCCAAATCTCATTTGAATCAAAGGTGTCAAGAGTAAGGGCTTGTTTAACTTCAGTGCATAGTTTGTAAAGGTACCCTTGTCTTAAGCCTATGGTTTGGGCTTTCTTGATAGTTGAGTTCTTAGGCCATGCTAGAACTTTCCCATCCATAAAGGTAACTCTATATCCATTGTCTTCAAGGGCAGAGATGGATATTAGATTCCTCTTTATTCCAGGTACAAATAAGACTCCAGTGAGTTGAAGAGAAGACCAGATTTCAGTTTGATGGAGCAAGTTCCAACCCCTTTTACAGGGTGTGCAGAATCATCCCCAATGGTTACTTCTTCATCAGTCTTTTCAGTCATAGTGTCTAGGTGTTCTCTAAATCCTGTGATATGTCTAGAGGAACCACTATCAATTACCCAGTTGTGGGTGTTGTTAGATACTTGACTAGATAAGGCTGTATAGAACACAAAGTTCTCAGATTCATGATCTGAATTTGTCTTTCCTACTTTGGCAAAAGATGCTTGTTGCTTTGATCTGTCAGGGCACTTCATTGCATAGTGGCCATATTGATCACATCTAAAGCATTGAACTTGAGAGATGTCTTTCTTCTTAGAAGATCCCTTTCCATTGGAATTTCTCTTTCTTTTAAAAGATCCTCTCTTGTAGGAGTTTTTCTTATTCCTTTTATTAGACGTTGTGTTGAGTACATGAATGTCTTCATCTATGTTCTTCTGTTTATTTTCTTTTGTGGAGAGTCTTGTTTCCTCTTGAAGGCAGTCTGTTCTTAGCCTATCAAATTTGGGGAGTTTAGACCTCGCACTTATTCCTTGAACAAATGACTCCCATGAGTTTGGTAGGCCTCCTAGTGCAATTAGAGTTAACTCTTTGCTATCAACCTGATATCCAATTGTGGATAATTGATCCCTTAGTTCAATGATCCTCATGAAGTATGCATTGATTGTTTCTCCTTTGTTTATTTGGATATTGTTGATTTGCCTCTTTAATGCAAGAGTCCTACTTGTATTGTTGATCTCATAGGTGCTCTCAAGAGATTTGAACATTTGATATGCAGTTTCATGTTTTGCTAGGATGGGCACTATATGATCCCTAACTGCATCTACTAGGATTTTCATGGCCTTTTCATTGTTTTCAATCCATTGAGTTTTCTCAGGATCAGCCTCTGGTTCCTTTTTGTTTTCTCTCACAAGTGAGTCTAATTTGTTCTCCTTAAGAATCATCATTATTCTAAATTTCCATGATGTGAAGTTGTTTGCTCTTGCAAGACGATCTTCAAATCTGATCACACTTGACATTATGAAGAATGTGATGTGAATTCGATTTTAGAAAATACGAACTTTCTAGAGCAATCTGATATCTAGATTTGATTTGGATTCACACAACTTGGCTCTGATACCATGTAAATGTAATCAAATCTTTATCAAATAGGATCCTAAGAAATCTAAGGAATTACTAAGGTCTGAAATTTTGTGTGAGAATTCTAAGTCAAATGCTAATTTCCAAATTTCTTCTTTTATGCTAAATGCACTGATTGCAGAACATTAATAAATTTTGATGTCTGCATATCAATGAGGGAACCATCATATGTATGTTTGGAGACCCGCCTCTAAGAGACGCGTCTCATGAGAGGATGTGTCTCCACACGTGGAGACACGTCCGCTCATGGGACGTGTCCCTTTGAGCGTGCGGGTTCCACACATGACCAACTGACATTCGGTTAGTGTCTTAACACACACGCATAACCTTATATGTGGCGGGTGTATAATATGAGTTCCGATTTATATTTAAATGCAGAATTTTAACATCATTTATTTTATCGAATTTATGCATGCTTATAAATTCGATTTCACTTATTTTCCAGAAATATTTATTTTCAAGAATAGCCTTGATCACATATAAATGATGATGTTGCTTTCAGCAATCATCATTTATATCTGACCGAAGCTACCATTCATCAACACATTTTAGTTAGAATCCTATTACATACTTGCCTAGGTGATTTTTAGTTGGCATAAACTCCTACATCATCTAGCCAAACCTATGATAGGAGGATTACTTACATATACAGATATGCATATACTTGAAATATTATAATATCATGTGTGCTTGAATGTGAAATTACAATTCCTGATAACCAATTTGAGATAGAGGTGTGTGAACATACACACGTATCTCAATTATGGAATGTGTTTCTGTTTATCAAAACTTTGGCCAAAGTAATGCAAAATCACTGCTTGCATTGTCAATTCATAGTGTCTACCTATTTGCAAAACAGTCAAATTGTGTCATACTTAGCTAGAGGGGATCTAGAGTCGTATGACAGATTGTTTGTAATTGGACATGTTGTGCCTTTTGCACACATGCCCCGCTAAAGGCGAGGACCCCCTCTTTTTGCCTGGTTTTGCTTTTTGGTCGCATTAGGTTGATTTTCATTTCGTATGCTTGCCTATTTTGATTTGGTGTCTAGGTGCATTTAGGGCCAAGAGTTTTAATGATTGCAGAAATTTGGTTGGATTGAGTCCGCTATGAAAGTTCGCAATGTTAATTGCATACTAGAGCTCCGCAAGTCTTGAATTTTTGCAAAGGCATATAAACTCGGTTTTTTATCACAGGCACTTGTGCTCATGTAGATTTACCATTACGGTCTTGTGGGACTTTTGCCCCTTTTGCCAAGGGTAAACGACTATGTAAATTTCGCAACCTCCTTATTATGTCCAAAGCTCCGAAAGCAATTAATGTTTTAAGGAGTGGTGCCAAAAAATAAACATAATATGTTTTGACTCTTGAAACCCCTTGATTATCTCATCTACCACTAAAATGCTCACAGTCCTATTTTAATGCGGTGATTCATCTCCAACTTGGATAAATCTTAGACCATGATGGCCTCCCAATCCCACCATAGAATGAAGCTCAATGTAATGAAAAGACCAAGCTTGACCATTGTGGCCATGAAATATTTCATTTATTATATTCTCATAGGCTCGAACCGGTTTCCATCAATGAACAGTGTCAGTAAAGTTTCGTGAGGTCTCAACACCATGATAGTGCGCATTGGTGTTTCCTTCGCAAAGACCAATAATCCTAATAATAAGGATCCTCGAAGGTCATACCAGATGGAAACATGATTTGGACTAGGGTTATTATAGTTCAAGATTCCTTGGATCTAAGACTTCAAAATCATTGTTTATGGTCTCATGTTAAGGTGCAATATATTAATGCACTCAGGCCCTTCAAATTTCAAGTCTTTGGAAAAAATTTAAGAGAATTGATCGAAGGTGATTTAATCAAATTTCAATGGCCTTGCCATTCGAGTTGGACAGATGATTGCAAATTGTGAGTTTTTCAATTTTGAAGGATTAATAACTAAAGAATTGTTACACTCGTCACCATTTTGACCTTTGTGGGAGTCGTGTGACATTCGGATATAATTTCCGCAGTTCTCTTCGCTCATATTGAGTCTGAAGTACCTCATGGTTTTAGAACATTTTTTTATTGCCTCAATTCTTCGCAATGATTATTTGTTGTGTATTTTCATGTGGTCCATGACCATTCCCATAATTAGGATACGATTGAAACCTCCCATATTTTTGTGAATCCTCGACCATTCATGTTTTGCCGAGCGAAGCATCCTCTATCTCCGCATTGATCATCTTTGTGGAACTTCAAAGCACTCATGATTTTCCGCAAAATCCATGTTGTGGGCTTTCTTTATTTGCGGAACTTTTTCCATATAGGGCACGTGATAGGGGGGCATTTCGTATTTCCATAGGATCAAAATCTCCACATCATTCTATACGCCCATTATTTTCGCAAAGTGTCACATTTTGGGGCTATAAGTGTTAATTTTGGGGTCTCGATTGATAACCAAGGCTCATAATATCCGGGTTTTGTATTACATCAACTGATTTGTTCGATGGATTCTTGTATATATAAAATCATCATATGTGCCTCAAAAGTTTTACTAACTCGCAAGCATTTTTCATGCTGCATCATGATTGCTTGGCTCATGCAATTTTTCCATATCCCGCTTTATAACGTTGATTGGCCCTATTATGACATATTTTGCTTAACTAACGATCTTTGCTACTTGCAAATAGTTTGTGATATAAGAGTTGAAATTAAAAAGCGCGAGATACAAACTTTGCGAATTTATATGAATGGTTGTATACCCAAGGTAGCGATCTCTTTCAGGTGAATGTCAGGAAGTGAAATATTTGAATGCCCATGAGTAACTGCAGTATGATATTGCAGCCATTGCCCGATTATTATAAAGAAGTCAAGAAATGAAGCACATCCATTTATTAAGGGAAATTAAAACGATGAATTTTCTAACCCAATAGCCATGGAGTCTCCACAATATCAATGTGAATATTTTTTGCCTATTTTATTGCATGATAAGTGCTTCTTGCGGAAGCATTTTACCTCATGAAATATATTCTAAGATCTTTCCTATTTTCACGGCAACTGCATATGTCAAGCTTTTATAATCTCTTTTGAACCATGAGTTCTCTGGATTTGCATGATTGTCAAGGATTCACAAAATTGAGTGGTGCAATATACCTCAAAGACTTGATCTTGCATGAGCAAGTTCCCATGAATTCCCTATAAGCCTGAGATCCCAGATTCCATTCTCTTTATCTAGCAGGATCATTGTAGTTGTGGCTGGATGCATACAAGGATTTATTCATAAGTCTTAAAATCCCATTGATTATAATTAAGTTTGCAATTATTCATCTTCATTCCGACATATATCCCATTACAAATATTTTTTATCCATGTAGCCAAAGAAGCTAAGTGGGGTGTGTTGGTGTGCATTTTAATACTCACCGAACACAGAATAAAATGCCCAAAGACACTTTATCCTCTCTTGAAAAAAGTTGTTGTGTATGCAAAGATTGCAAAGAAGATCATATAGCAACTCCAAGGTTTCTTTCATCAGATCATGACACGTGGATAAGATCAATGGGCGTTGTGATATGCTGGTATCACAAAGGGACTTACGTTAGAATTTATTCTCAAGCTAAGGACTTAGACTGTTTTGACGTTGATTGCTCTTTCCATTGGGGCTTTCAGGATTTCAAAATATGTAAAAAAAGATAAGGGTTTAAGAATTCTACTCTATGCCTAAGAACTCAAGAGACAGCAATGATTGGATGAAAAGAAATAACCACACTTCGTTTCGCCTCCTTGGGACAACTACGCAAAGTGGGTGAAATCTTCAAAGGGTGTGATAATAATTTTCATGTTTGAAATAATAATTATTCAAACTGAAGTTAAGCATCCACAGTTAAAAGCTTGGGCTAACTTTGCACATTGAATAAAAATCATCTATCCAACAAAAGTATGAGCTAGATTTCACCAATCACCACTATCTTTCATTCACTTAATAAACATCCAAATGAAATTCTACTCTAATTCTAATCTAAGTGTTGAAGGAGATATGTAAACCTTGCACACCACTTGAAAATAAAAGTGATTCAAAGCAAATCATGTATAAGAGTTTTTATTAACGGAAATGGCATAATGCAACAATCTCATACTACTCACTTCACAAATTGAAAATGAGAGGCGAGCTCAATTTATAGGCTCCTTGATTACAATTCAATGGCCAAGATTGATTTCGAATCAACGACCGAGATTACAAAATAAAACCCTAATTAGGGCTTGTCATAATTAACTACCTCTCGACCAATGAGAAAATTGCATTCTGGGACACTTGTCTTTCTGCTAAATATAAACCAATTCCATGGATAAGTTAGGTTCATTGAACCTAGACATGTTGACTTGGAACAATTTGATTGGTTGGAAGATGACGAGGTGTCACCTCAGCGTGCTGGATGTCCTCCTTGGTCTCCTTGTTCTTTTTCCATGAATTTGCCTTAGAAAATTTCTCTTTGCCAACGTCTCTGTCCTTTGTGCTTGTTTCTTCCTAGCTTTGATCTTGGATTTCCTTTGAGATTTTGATTTCTTCTTCTCACTTGCATTTGAAGTCTGGAAGTCTCCCCTTAGAGAAAATGTCTAGACTTTAGATTTTATTTCCTGATTGCTTCGAAATTCCTTCAAGTGCCTTGAATTTGGAGAAAAACTCCCCTGTGCTTTCACCACCATGGAGGAAATTGGAACTTTCTTTGTGAAGTATTTCCCATACTTAGCCAAATTTTGGCTATTTTGTAACACCTTCATGTGGACCGTTCAACACTTAGACAAGATTTTGGCCATCCCTATGCTCAAATGAACTTTGCCTGTAGATTTGCCTTCAATTATGAGTTTGGCTTGAGTAGGGCAGACTCCATCCTTGGACAAGGATTATATTCATTTCCTCTTTACTTTTCTTCATTTTTCCTGTTTTCTTTCCAACACTTAGTCAAAATTTGATCCTTTTATTGTAGGAAAATTTCCACACTTAGCCATTTTTTGTTTCCTCTTGGCAAATTTTACCATGTTTGTTTCTAACCTTGGCGGACTTTGGCACATGTCATGCCAATTTTCTATTATGCTTGAGCGGACTTCCTCATTGGCAAGCCAATTCTTTTTCTTTCTCCCTGGCGGACTTGGCTATGTCTTGGACATCTTCAATTTAGCCTTCACGATTGGTTGGCCATGTTGGGCGGAGTTGCTCATTGCTTGGGGAATTTCCTTGACACTTAACCAAATTTTGACATTTTATTCCCCAAGGTATCCACACTTGGCCAATTTTATGAGTTTTACTTGGCGGACTTCATAGTTGTTGTGCCACTTTGCTCATTTGCTAAGGCGGAGTTTGTCTTCCTTATGCCATTCCCATCTTTCTGTGGGGCGGACTTCATCTTCTCTTGGACAAGGCGAACTTTGAAGTTGGCTTGGATAAGTGCATGGCAAACTTCAAGGTTGGCTAGACATGCTTTGGCAGACTTCATCTTTGGCTAGACCATGTACGCTTCCCTTTGGGCGGACTTTGTCCTTGGTCTAGACAATGTGCATGCTTCCTCTAGGCAGACTTTGCCAACTTCTTTGACATCCTTCATGCTTGGCGCACTTTGCCAATGCCTTAGAAATTTTCCTTGCCTCCAAAGTTGGGCGGACTTCATATTGCCTTAGACAAATTCCAATGTTCTAAAGTCAGACTTGGCTTAAGGTTTGGACATTACTCCATACTTTAGCCAAAATTTTGAATATTCCCTCTCTCTCTTGGCTGGGCGGACTTCGAGATTTCTTTGCCAATCACATCTTTTTTCCATGCCTAAGAAATTTTTATCATGCCGGGGGTGGCGGACTTCATACTTGTCTTGCCAGTCACATTTCTTCCGTGCCTTGGAAATTTTCTCCATGCTGAGGGGCGGACTTGGTGATCTTCTTGCCAAGGGTGGACTTCCCAAGGCTTCTGCCAGTTCTTTCTTGCCTATAGCGGACTTTGAGGTTGCTTTGCTAGTTCCTTCCAAGGGTGGACTTGGTGATCTTCTTACCAAGGCGGACTTTATCTTAACCTTTCCAAAAGGTGGCGGACTTCAAGACTGGCTGGCCAAGACTAAGGGTGGACTTCCTTGTCTTCTCTCCATTCTCCCTCTTGCCTATGGCGAACTTCAACTTGACTTGTGCCAAGGGTGGACTTGAGGTCTGGCTTGCCAGTCCTTCCTTTTGGCCTGCCAGAGGTAAGGGCGGACTTGGCCAGATGTCTAACATTTCCTTCCTTGGGCGAGCTTCTCAGACTTGGTGCCATTTTTCATTAAACCTTCACCATTCGCCTTGATTTTTTTGTTGATTCTCCTCATTCTGGAGGTACGTTGGCTTCATGACTAGTGGGACCTTGAAATGGCAACTTTCCAAAAATAGAAACTTTCTAAAAATAGGAAAAAAGCAAAAAGCATCCCTAAAAATAGGAACTCCAAAATGGCCCAAAAATACCAAAAATCAAAAAAGCGAAAAAGCAAAAAAGCATAATCCCTAAAAAATAGGAAGTGTCAGAATTGACCGAAAGCATAGGCAATCCTCGTGTTCCGGACCTTCCGAGCACTTCCATGACGTCCAAGCACATAAATGGGTTCAAAATCTCAACTTGATCGGGGTGACTCTCAAAAACTTAAACTCCTCATTGTAAACAAAATGGTGATAAGTAGTTGCGTTGCCAAGGCAAAACCCAAAAAAGCAAAAAGAAGGGGGTCCCCATTTGTAATGGGGCGATGTGTGAAAAGGTCACAACAGGGTGTTTTGAGTCAAGGGGAAAATATAGAATGCTCAAGAGATTTATGAATTCATTCCAAATGAGATTTAAGTAAACCATCAAACCACGACATGAAGGCTGAAATATAATTGCAAAACGATAATCCACATTTCAATCAGGTTGTTAATTTAAATGGATTTATTTTCTATCATGAGTATTATAGTTGCCATTTAATATTGGCTTGTTCTATAATAAAACCAGTTTGGCTCGTGATAATGGATTATGGAGTTTTCATGATTTAAATGATGATTAGGGTTTTGTGGGCTTTGTGATTTTAATCGATATTGATAGTGATGTTTTGTACAGGTCTGATTTTGTAAGACAGATTTTTTCTTTTGTATTGAATAATTGTCAAGACAGATTTAAATCATGGGAATGTATTGGTTTTATTTGAATTTTCTCTTGTTGGAATCGAGGTGTAATATATGCACTTGAATTGGGATTGATTTGATTGAGATGTTTTTCTAATATTTAAATGATTTTGTTGATTCAAATGAATGTTTTTATTATTTATTTTTTCCTTTTCATCTGAATTAACTAAATATGTGATATTAAACCAAATGAACCATGGGTTTTGAAGGTTATAACTATCGATAATATTTGGCATAAGAAAATGATTATGATTACACGCAGGTTGCATAAGGATATGAAGCCAACCGGAGCATAGAACCTGTAGAGAAAATATGATATGATCAGCATCTCACATTTTCAAGGGACTGTAATAGAAATATGATTGAAGAAGAATAAAATAAAACCAATTTCTCAAAGGATTTGCATATGAAACTATGCCCAGATTTGTTAGGGGGATTATTTATTTGTTCCAGATTCACCAAAGGAGATGTCTTTCCAGAAGTGGTTACATTGAAGATTGTGCCAAGAACTTATTGCTGTCCTAGGGGGAGTGTTTTGTATTTCCAAGAAGATTGTAACTGAAATTGAACCAAATATTAAATACAGTCTCAAGGATATAATGCCAGCCTACATCAGAATTTGTAATGTCAATTGTGCAAGGTGTTTTGGGGGTCAACAAGGAGAGATAATTTGATTTTTCCCAGTGAGGACAGCTGTCCAAATCAGGAATTGTAACAAAATCTAGTTGGAGATAAATGATGAATATGTTGTCAATATTTAATGCACCTCCATTAAATGCAAATATAATCTGGACCATTGGTTTTAAGATAATCTCCACCATTGATTTTGCCTCCAATTTTGTAAGGCTTCTCTATGAAAAGCAATTTTCTCTCCAATGTAAAAGGTTGTTGAACAGGAATTTTTGTAACCAGCATTTTGAAATCAATACAAGCAAGGCATTGAAGTTGTGGTGACTTACTTGTTGTTTCTCTATGTATGCATGGTTCCTTTCTTCAATTTTAGATAAAGTTCAGATATGATAATGGTGAAGTGTGAAGATATTTGATAGATCTCTGGCTCATACCATTTGTAATTTGTTGATTGTAAGTTACTTTATATCGTTAGTCTGAGCCTTATTTTTCTATTAGTTCAATTGTGAATGTTCATTTGTATTACGCCAAAATTGGGTAAATGCATGAATGTTTGTAATCTGAAAATCTTTCAATTTCCTTTGAAGATTCCACTATTTTTGTGGCATTGTGAGCTGAGCTCTGAGTAAGCAGGAATTGGTTTTGTGAGGGATCCGTCTATTTGCAGCATTGACTCATTGTTGCCATTGTCTTTAGGTTTTCATAGCTTAATCTCTTCTCACCTTATCTTTTGCATTTTATTTAGTTTAGGAAAAAAAGCATCATTCAGATCATCATATTAGATGTTAAATCATATTTTCAGATCTCAGATCTGGAAATATACTTAGGGTTTCATAATAGTTTCAGATCTTTTAAACCCTTGATATTTAATGTTCCAGCAAAGTAATTGTAAGGCTCCTTGTTAAAACAGCAAATCATCAAGCCACTGAATCGTTTTCTGCAAAGTCAAGACCTGACTATCGAAGCCTTGGGGTTATCTTTCTGAAGTTTTGAGGTTAGATTTCCTTTCAAGAGAGACAGAATACTTCATGTTTTGTCTGTATTGTGATGTGTAAAAACACTCGTCAACAAGACACAGCACTAGTTCTCAAATGGCATGATTACTTGATGATTCCCTTACTATGCTACCCTTGTGAAGGTTAAGGCCACTTCCTAATGGAAGGTGTGCAAGGGACCGCCAATCTGTTGTTGAAGGAAAACCACACGGGTGCTGCTCTCCCTCTTGCAGTTGAAGAATGTTGAAGATTGGGTTACTTAGAGACATTATTTGTATTTCACATGACAATTGTTATATTGATGATTTGTAAATTTGTATAAATGATACTTTGTAAATATGTACCTTGTATGATGGAATATTCAATAGTGGATTGTTTAATAGAATTATTCTTTTGAAATCCCATAATTGAAAATAAGAGTTAGATGAAATATTCATTGGATGTATGTTTATTCATTTAACGCAAATGATTTGTATAGTGAGATAATTCTACATTTTCCTCCTAGAAGCAAATATGAAATATTGAATTAAGTTATAAAAAAGTTAGTGTTTTGTTAGTGAAACTTGATTATGTTTTATAGAACAAATAGGTGGTTCGTGACATCAACGCCCCATATTGTGAGTTGGGAGTGATGACCCACACCAAGTAATGATGAATTTTGACACCAAAATACTTATGTTATTGATCACATATCTTTTACATATAATGATATATCCATAAAATCATTTGCAACAAATTAAACCTTAATATGCTTCTAGTTTTCTAATATTAGCAATCTAGATGGCCCAAAATGAAGATAGAATATCCAAATACTTAATGCCAACAAGTAATAATTTTTCCTTAATCGTCAAAATATGGATGGATATTGTCCTTCAATAGATCAACACAAAATCACTATAGCAATTACACTTTCCTTATGATTTCCACTAATTGAAATTCACAACACTGAGAATGTTGCAAATAGATGTCTAGCCCTTGACCTAAGACAATTTTTTGTTTATAAAATTTCATTGGCCCTTAGAAACATAATCATTTTCAAAAAGCTCACAACAATAAATGGCTCTCGATCATAGGCTTTCAGCTTTCAACAAGATCTCTGATAACCTGGTTGTCTTATCTTGCCAGGTGATACACAAAGACACAAATAAAGGTGACCACAGAATATAAGCACACTTAACTTATCATAAACTAGCTGTGAGATAGAGTCTAGTTATTCATTGACCTCAATCTATGAAGGATCATAGACAGAGACATTGAATTGTTGGACACAACCACTAGGGATGAAATTGCCCAGTGTTTTCCACTACAATCAGAGGCTAGACGTACATCTATTTGTACATGAATTCAAAAACCTTTCACTTGATACCTCCTACATGCTGCCTAACTGATGCAGAGAAGGGAGGCAAATTGTAAAACAAACACAATCCAAACTATTTTGAATACTCTTTCAATCACCAAAACCCAAACTTACCCTTATTCCTCAATTCTTCCATATTTCTCTTGTAGCCATCCAAACAGAGAAACTTGAGCATATCTTCCAAATTACTCCACAAACCCACAAGAGGCAAGGCATTTCAGATACCCATTAAGGTGTTCTTCAACATATCTCCTTTTGTGCATATGGTTGTTTTGGAACATCAACCTCTAAAGAGGACTGGTACGCTGAACAGGGCTCCAATTAGCCCTCCTTTTCAAAGCATCATCAATCCAAACATGCTGCCAACCTTAAATATCTATGGATAGACCTTTACCAGACTCCAAAACTTCAGAATCAACAATCTTTAGTCACTGAAACACTTCCTAATGCAACAAAACACAAAACCCTCATTTAGGCTTATTTGAAGAGGGTTTATTGAAACTCCAACCTACAGACCTTTTCTCACCTCACCAACTTTTCAAACTCATCACATATAGCCTGCACATGCTTTACAAACCTTCACCCAACCTTTACCCATGCATTTTATGCAAATTTCAACTTGGAACCATCATTTTCAAGCCAAAATTCATGAAAACACCCCTAGGGCAGCAATCAAAATTCACCAAAACGCCTTCCCTGCTCTTAACACCTATGCTAACATCTAAAACAACCCTATTGCACCCATTCCACCAAGTTACAAGCAGATCCAACGGTGGAATGGGTGATTTTTACATTTTGGTTCACTTCAAACCCTCAAACAGGGTATCACAGACCCACCTACAGAAAATTGATCACAAAACCCTTAAAACTTGATGAAATTCAATCACACAAAAGCCAAAATGATGCTATCGCATGCCTCGATTGAATTCAAAGGATTTTAGATCATTATTGTGCTGTACATACCCGTACAGAGATCTGCAACAGCTACTTTTCAGGAAATTGCAAGGAAAACTGTATTATTCTTGTTTCAATCTTCAGTACAAAGCTTCTAACCTCCTTCCTCAACTTGTGTGAGGTCATTTAAACATCAAAAAACCAAAAACTGACTCAACCAACACAAATCAACTTTTAAACTTCTGACCGTTGGTATTCCAACTTTGTGCATTTTTTGCACTTTTACATGACAACATTTGACAATATTTGTAAAATGTGACCATATGAACTCCAAACCAACCAAAATGACTCAATATATTAAAAGATGGTCTATTATGACCTTATTGAACAAAAATAAGACTCGACACCCTAGAAACCTATCATTTAGACCTTGCTTGACCAAATTTGCAAAATTAACTTGGTGCCCCTGCACCACTGACATTCTTTGTGTATCACCCACTATTCTCTATATTATACACAAATATAATTCCTAACTAAGAAATGAAACCATGCCATGAATCGCACTTATTCCACCTACACACCATATTGCATGGTGCCTAATTGATTTGGAATGATTTTCAACATGACTTTTAGAAGTGATGATCATAATACCTAGCGTGATGGCACAGCACCTATTTAAATCTCAGCATTATCATCTCTCAACCATAGGAAGTTTGTATATAGAAATTTTATATTGTCAAAATCTGCTAAAGACATTCTGGCATGGAACTGTCCCTCCTTATTGTATTCTTTGGTCAATTGGAATGTACCTAGACTCTAGATGCATATTTAGTAAGAGATGCCAAATGTATGTGCTATAAATGTCATTTCCAAAGAACAATTCTTACCGAAAGAATCAGTTGTGCTTGTACAAACTCATCCATGTCATGAAGTCCAGTAACTGTACATATAAAAAGAAGCATATATTAAATGAGAAATCAAATGTAGGTCAATTTCCCATGGACAGATGGATAAAAAATCATAGTACTGAGCTCTACTATATCAGCTAAGAACAAGTTACAGTCTTGTCACTTTACCATCAGGAGCTCCATCGCATACAACTAAATCTGCTTTGCATCCATCGAAGTGTTTGATGACCTGTAAAGTTGAGTTAGTTTCTACTATAATGTATCACTGCACATTATTGATGTTGTATGTAACTTTATTTTCAATACAATACATCTGCCAAATATGCCAATAAAAAAGAGATAAACCTAAGAAAATGATGAAACATAAGGAACATTTTTGTTGCATAAGAAACCATATGATGAAACATAAGAAATATTTTAAGAAACTGGTCTTCCGATGGTGTCTCATGTGCTAAATTCAAACTATCAGCAATGTATTGTTAGAACTTAAGCTGTTAGTTTACCACATCAGCTGTGCGGGCACTTGTAATGTCTCCTTGGACTTGAATCACACCTTCTATTGCAGCCATAGGCTGCAAATCAATAGCAACAATAAGGGGGGGCTCCTCATCCCTGCATGGAGATAAATATTTCAGAATATTAGTCCATCTGTAGACGGTAACTTCTGAATTTAAGCAAGGAAAACCAGGAGAATTTTTCAACCAATAAACAATGAAAAATATAATCACTTGGCACTTCCAACCTTATGGTTTGGATTAAGTATATGTAAATTGGCAATCAATTAGTCTGAGTTATCTCCGAGTTCTGAAAGACTGAATACCTAATACTACCATAGAAAAGCATAAGATCAACTCCTTTGCATGCCTTTACCCCAAATATTTACTTGAATAATATGTTTTTGTATAATATAGAATTAAACAAAATAATTTAAAGAAGTTTGTTGCTATGCTCCTCTGTATGGAAGGTCAAATATGATGTTGCGAATGGTAAAAGACTTGTCTATGAAATTACTAGCATGAAAAACAGTCAGCAGTCCACTAAAGCATTTTACTTGAGGAAATTTTAATTTAAAAGCTTCAAGCCATATACGAATCCAATTCAAATCACATCTATCAATTTGTGCTTTGTAGGTGGGCACTCCTTCCCATTACCATAGAATGAGTTTATGCAGTTAGCAATGATTACTTGATAACCATGAAAATACTAACCTCGATTTTCTTGAAAACATATAACTAGGTTGTTACGGGTATACAAATAATGAAGAATGTTAAATGGAAGCAAAAATTAAGATTGACCCAGTTATAATGGAAAAAGAGCAAAGGGCCAGCACAATTCAGTAAATGAAGGTAGAAACAAACCACATAGACCCATGATACAGAAGTTAAATAAGCTGAGAAAGATATAGCCATCCTTATGGTGAGATCCAATAAGAGGCAAGCAGTATTAATAACATAAGGAAGATGCAAACTTCAGCTACTTTTCTATGACTAGCTTCCATTGATATTAACTACACTAGATTGGGAAAGATCAGATTTTATAAAACAAGAAAACACAAGAGAAAAGGCAGTAAAGAATGGAGAATCAAAAAATTGTGATGGCATTAAAGTGCAACATGGTTGATTTTCCAACCAGAATCAAATCACTCGCTCCCATCCCAAAACTTTCTGAGAGTCTGATCAAGCTTGGGAAGGACCTTGAATAAGAACTACATAGTCATTAGTTTTAATTGTGTTTTCCTTATATTGCAGTTGTCTTTTAATTTGTTTGACTTTGTACTAATGCCAGTTTCACTAAAATCGGCTGTTGATAAATATCACATTGTAGTTGTCAGTCAATGTCTCAATATATCTCTCCAGTCTGGTTCAAGATTTTGGATTTATTTACCCGTCTCAAAACAGAGATAAAAGAAACCTAGTTTATATTATTCCCTAACTTAGCCGTTCTAAATGCCCAATTGAACTTTTATCAGTTTTAAAATTCTTTTCAATATCTGGTTTCCAGCCCAGTTAGAATTATAAAAATGTAAACACTCTTTTGTTCTATACAGATTTTTAGTCTCTTAAAAACAAAAGAAAAGAATAATTTCAATTAGGTGACACCAATACGATTAAACAAAATCGATTAAATATTCTGGAATACATATTTTCCCAGTTTACCAGATTTTATAACCTTCCGTATTCAAATATTCAATTTTGTTTTATTGCACAAAGCAAAAACAAGCAATTTTGGTATCAAATATAACCAAATCCTCAATTAGGTCTATTACTAATCCACTCAAGATGAGAAATGTAACATCAAGAAGCCAATAAATGAAATGCAAAACATCCAAGAAGTTAATTTCAAGGAGATGTTTCCCCCATTCAAGGGATAAGAGATCATCAATAGAAAGGAAAAAGGTATTCGTTCTTAATGGGCAAAAAATAATCAGATAGAGAAGGATAGAGCAGTCTGGCTTAAACCTTCCGTTGGTTTCACCAAACTGAATTTTGATGGGGCCTCAAGAGGTATTCCAAGTAAACCCAAAGCTAGGGTGATTCTTCACTATAAGGATGCAAGTTTTATTCAAGGTGAATCCCTTTTCTTGGGTCATTGTACAAATAATGACATAGTATGGGAAGATGATGTGTTAGGACTAGAAGACTAGGCTTGTTGTACGCCTTGCAAGTCCTAGGTCTAACAATTATTTAATATTTGTAATATTGTAAATAACATGCCCACATGAACAAGGGCATCCAACTTGGACGGAATCTTGAAATTCCATAGTTGACACTGTTGGAAATAAGCCACACTCAGACCAACAATGGGCTGGCCAAAGAGGGGCCAGTAGCTCAGTTGGTAGAGCATTCCAGCAACGAATGGAAGGTCCTAGGTTCAAACCCTAGCTGGTCCATATGAGTTGTAGCTCAACAAGTGGTATCAAAGCCAGGCAAGGAGCCCCAAGCACCAGCAGTGTGGCTTAAGGGGGGGTGTTGGAAATAAGCCACACCTGGACCGACAATGGGCTGGCCAAAGAGCGGCCAATAGCTTAGTTGGTAGAGCACTCCAACAGCAAATGGAAGGTCCTAGGTTCGAGTCCTAGCTGGTCCATATGAGTTGTAGCCCAACAAGACACTTTGCCATGTTTTATTGGTCTTATGACAATTATAATAAGTCATTGAATTGGGAAGTTTATTGGTAGACTGTAACTAGTATCTTTGACCAGCTATTTATAGTATGTGTAAGTGGTGATAACTACATCTACATGGAGCACTTGGGAGTTACTTTGACCCCACTTAGTCTTGGGTGTCAAACTGATCAATTAGAGGTTACATTCTATTTGTAGAGTTACAATTGGAGGTGGTGTACATGGGTTGAATGTGGACTACCTTGAGTACTCTTTGGCTCTTACTTTTGAGCCCATGGTTTTGGAAAACTATTCATGGTTTCTTGGGTCTTCTTGGCCTATATTTCGGGGGCTCTAAAAGGAGAAAATGTGTCCAATTTTATGTAGGGTTATGCTGTCAAAATTCCTTTAGAATTGAAAGTGTAGATCACCTATGAAGCTCAAAGCTTGATGTTGTATTGTAACCAAGAGTTCGTGATAATATATTGGTTTCGGTGCTTTGGACGCTGGGATTTTTTCTTCACAAGATTTCCCCAAGATAGATCAGTGCCATGCTCTTTTGTGGTTGTTTCCATTATTCTTCTTCTTATATCTTCTATTCTTGTTCATTTCTTTAGTGTTACTATGTTAGAATGTTGTTGAAATTTGTATCGAACAAATAACCTGTAACCTTTTCCTCACAGGATTAAGTAAGAAATTGTTTGCATCTTCCTTTTATTTGGTATCAGTATTGGGCTAGCTTGTTCATCCTGTGGGAGTAAGGCCTATTTTTGTATTAATCCTTCCCCAAGTGGGAGTTTGTTGTAGTTGATCTTGTTTTGAGCAAGTGGATATGGCAAGCATTTCTAGAATGGTGGTGCACAGGTTGATGTCACCAATTTTGAGCTTTGGAAGATCAACATGGAGGATCTCCTTGTTGATAGAGATTTTTGGGTAGCAGTTGTGGATCCAAAATCATCCAGGGTGAAAGATGAAAATTGGATTACAATTGATTAGAAGGCAAGGATCCTCATTTGGCTTTGTAATGTCCCCTTCTCGACAGTGATCTGACAGTTGGCCGTTAGTCTATCCTGGTGACCTGTAGACTACTCGGAAGCAAAAATTAGGATTCCCTATCTTCTAGGAGGATGTTTCAGCTTTTGTTGGAGTGTGCTTCTGGAATCTTGGTGTTTGGTTGGCAGCTTCTTTCTGGGCTTTCAGAGAGCTTCGCGATGGTATGTCTGGCGTGATGATCCAAGTTACTTCCGGAATTTACTATTTTTAGTAAATTCTATTTCTGGCAGTTGTCCTCTTGGCTTCAGTACTTTTGGCTTGCCTCATCAGTTGGTTCGGTTGGCAGTATCAGATTTAGCGCCTGGATGCAGTTTCTGGAGAGATAAGTTGTTTTAATTAAAATAATGTTTTATTTTAATTATAACCCCCTTGGCCTAGCATTACAACTTAAGTCATTTTTAAAAAGGGGATTTTTATGGGTAGGCGCCTCATCAAAAAAAGATTAACTGAAATGTATCTTGTTTATTAATGTTAACTTGGGAAAAAAGGTACGCCAACATGAGGAAGTTGTAATAAGTTAAAAATGTGGTATTTACCTTGGAAAAAGGGACGCCATCTTGAGGAGTCAAAGGTCAACTTGGAGTTAGGGCATTTCTTGAGTGGAGCGCACCTTCTAGAAGATTCTAGAGGTGCTTGGCAAAGTTATAAAAAGGAGGCTTTGGGTCTTCATTCATCATCTTGAGTTTTATGCAAAGTTATGCTGTCGGAATGGTGTTAGACTTGCTTCGAGGGATGCATACCTTCGAGCTGGCTTGACTTCTTGCTTGAAAGATAGCAACTAGTTGAGAGTAGGTTTCTATTGAGTTGTTCTGCGTTTTGAGATTGAGTCTTTGTACTTTCAGTCATTTTCACACTTGCTGTATTGGCTGTGGCTGAACTGGTTTTTCAATTATAAGTCTTGGAGTGATTTTTATTTGCTTATGGGTAGTTGAGGTATGTGCTTGGCTGGTTGAGGCAACCCCTTCCACCAATTTGCAGATTTGTTTGTTGAGTCTTTATTTTATTGTGGCAAAATCGCCCTTTCTTGAGGGTCGTACCATTTGGGATTGCATTGGAATGCGTGCAAAATAAATTGGCAATATTTTGGTTGATTTCAAGGTCCCTTCTTGGGCGCCTTCAGCATTATTGATATTTGTTTTTGGTCTCATGGGATTTGAGTGAAAATTGAGTGAGTTAGCATGAAATGAATGATTTTTTGTGTTGTTGATTCTGCAATTTCAGTGCAGGTCTGTCATAATCAGATTAGCATAGTGGGGTTTGTGAGATGGGTTTGTTGTTTGTGAGACCAAGATAGGTATAGGGAAGTCTTCCTATTTCATTACAGCATTTCATACTTGTCTGGAAGACATGAAGTTCTATCAAATTGTAAGCTGAGCAGTAGTACTGCCAGTGTTCTTGATTTTAGCTATTTCCCACAATCGTGGAAGAGACTGGCACTCCTTCAGTCTATAGTTTAAGTTAATCATAACATTCCCGCTGAACAAGTGGAAGAGGCCAGCTTGCCGCCTTTACTTTAAATGTAATGCATTCTCATCATTTGCTGATCGGCTAAGCCGTCAAAATGCTCTCGCTAAATAAGTGGTCAAGTTGCACTTTATTTTCAATACTGCACTTTCATTTCAGTCCTCCCGCTGAACAAGTGGTTGAGTGATTGTTCTTTCTTTCAGTTACTTTCAGCAAGCTTCTATTTTGCTAACAATCCCCTATCGTGTATGCTCTCAACCTTGCCCGCATTGGGATCTGGGTTGATCAGAGGAGAGGGTTACATTCAGCTGGTTTATGTTTACACTAATGCTAATGGGTGAAACTAGTTGTGTAACAAAATGAAAAAATTGGCCGGCATATCTCAGTGGTATCAGAGCCATGATTCTGCCAACCTGTGATTCAGTTGAGTTCAGTTACCGATGAGTGACAGAGCCCACAGATACTACACCAAAAGTTAGGCGGGAAATCCGCCATATTAGTTTTTGTGTACACCAGAGGCAGATACTTTTTCTGAGGCACTCAGAGAAACAGGGCAAACAGTTGACAGAGGTAAAGCAGTAGAGGAGATGGCAAACAACAACGAACAGTCCACAGATGAGAGAGAAGAGCGAATGGTAAAAAGGTTTGACGGGATGATTGACTTGCTAGGCCACTTACTTGCAAGGATGGATTAGCAAGCTGCAAACAATCCACCCCATAATCAAAACAACTCTAATGGCGAAAATAGCGGAGTTAATGGGAACAATGGCAGTGGGAGAGACAGGACCATTGGCCAACATGATGCTACGTCTAGAGGATCAGCCTCTAGGCCACTTTTTCCAACATTCACACAAAGAGAAGAACATTAAGTTGAAGCTGCAACAAACTTTGCAGATGATGCCAGACAGGGCTACTTGGAGTATGCCTCTTTCCCTCCTGAACTTAGGGAACAGTGGTCTTTTGATCAATTCATAACTCAAAGGAACCAGAGGAATGGTGGAAGAACTGACTACAAAGCTCCTATGGGTCCTAGAACGGATTACCAACAAGCTCTCGGGAAGGTGTCATTGGCTCATTTCGATGGAAGTGATGCATGCACGACTAAAGCATGGGTGCAAAAACTGGATAAGTACTTATCCCTGAGACCTATGGCGGAAGAGGACGCAATCAAATTTGCCACCCTACACTTGGAAGGTGCTGCCCATGAGTGGTGGTATCATGGTTTGGTCACCCTTGGCCACAACCTAATCAGAATGTATGGCGAGTTCACCGACAAGCTGATTGACAGATTTGACACTAAGGACCCTGAGGTGAAATTCAAGGAGTTTTCTCAGCTGAAACAACATGGTTCTTTGGAATCATACATTGGGGATTCCCAAAGGCTTTCCGCGATGGTGCCCAACATCACCGAAAGAAGATTGGTGGTGTTGTTTTCAGAAGGTCTAATGGAACCATTGAAAGGATGGGTAAAGGCTTTTGACCCACCTAGTCTTGAAGAATCCATCAAGAAGGCTAGAAACATGGAGTTGTCCGCACCTAGGCCTAAGTTTCCATCCAAGCCTTTTCCCCATAGACAAGACAAAAGGCACCCTCCAAATCAGCATAAGAAATTTCCTCCTAGATTGGATGATGAGGATAGAGAAAAGCTAAGGAAGGAAGGGAAGTGTTACACATGCAAGGAACCTTGGACAAGAGGACACAGATGCTATGGAAGAGGCCGTTCTAACCATATGGAGGCCTATTCTGATTACAGATCAGAATCTGACCACTTAGAACAGCACTTAGAGTTGGCTGAAAGTGATGAAGAACGTGAGCTTGAAGAGGTTGAAGAAGAGCATGGGGGTGAGGGCACCTTTGCCCAACTCTCAAGTTTCCAAAAGAACGAATCTTTCAAGGTTCGTGGCTTGATTGGGAAGCATCGTGTGGTTGCTTTGATTGATATGGGGGCAACACACAACTTCATTGATGAAGGTTTGGTTGCAAAACGGGAACTCAAGACAGAAGAATTTGAAGGCTTCAAAGTGATGGTGGCTGATGGGTTCCACATTTCTTGCACTCACAAAGTTACCAACATGTTCTTACAGTTGGGAAACCACGAAGTCAAAGACGACTTCTATGTAGTTAACATTGGAGACACTGATGTCGTTCTTGGCATCCAATGGTTGCGGTCTCTTGGAGAGATCTCCCTGAACCTGCAAACCAAGGAACTCAAGTTTCAATCTGATGGGAAGAAGGTAGTGTTAAGAGGGATGTCAAACGGGGGTCCTCGAATTGTCTCGTTTAAAAGGATGGAAAGGTTGATCCGACATGATGCAGTTGAGTGGGCTGCGGAGTGTATGGTTCTTCCAGCGAGCCCGGTTGAAACAAAGAGGGAATATCCGCCAGATATTCAATCCATGCTCACAAAAAGAAGTAAAGTGTTTGCTGATTTACCACCAAGGCCACCTCCAGATAGAGGGTTTGAGCATGTCATTGAACAGAAGGAAGGAGCCAAACCGGTAATCACAACACCATACAGATATCCTAAGAAACAAAAGAATGAAATTGAGAGAAACATAAAAGAGTTGTTGGAGATGGGTTTCATTCACCCAAGTAAAAGCCCCTTCGCTTCAGCAGTAGTACTTGTGAAGAAGGATGTCACCATTCGCATGTGTGTGGATTATCGTGCCTTGAACCAAAAGCACCATCAAAATCGGTATCCCATTCCCCGAATTGATGAGCTACATGGTGCTAAGTTTTTCTCAAAAATTGACTTAAGGTCAGGATACTATCAAATTTGGATGAGGGGGTCAGATGTTGAGAAAACAGCATTCCGGTGCCACTATGCTCACTTTGAATTCTTAGTCATGCCATTTGGGCTGACTAATGCTCCGGCCACTTTCCAATCTTGCATGAACAGAACCTTCCAAAGGCAGTTGAGGAAGTTTGTATTGATATTCTTTGATGACAACCTCATTTACAGCAAGACATGGGAAGAACACCTCAAGCACTTGGAGGAAGTGCTTAGTGTCCTTGAGACAGAAAGCTTCTTTGCAAAGGAATCAAAGTGTGAGTTTGGTATGGGAGAGTTACTCTACCTGGGTCACATCATCAGTGCAGAGGGAGTCAAAGTTGATCCAGAGAAGATCAAGGCTATTGTGGATTGGCCAACCCCGGAAACTCTAACCCATTTGAGAGGATTCTTGGGTCTATGTGGTTTTTACAAAAGATTTGTGAAGGGTTATTCGCAAAGTGCTGCTCTTCTTACTGATCTAACCAAAAAGGGGGCATTCTTGTGGTCAGAAAAGGCACAAGTTGTCTTTGACAAATTCAAGAGGATCATGAGTTCTTGTCCGGTTTTGGCTATACTAGATTTCTCCAAACCATTTGAGTTGCAATGCGATGCTTCGGGGAAGGAGTTGGTGCTATTTTGATGCAGGAAAAGCACCCTATTGTGTTTGAAAGCAGGAAGTCAAGAGGTATTGAAAGGACCTACTCGATCTATGACAAAGAAATGCTTGCAATCATGCATGCATTAGCCAAGTTCAGACAATACTTGGTGGGGAGTAAGTTTGTTGTCAAGACTGATCACAACAGTCTCAAACACTTCATGCATCAGAAGGACTTGAATGAAAGACAGTAAAAGTGGGTGAGTAAGCTGCAGGCTTATGATTTCGACATTGAGTATGTCAAGGGGAAGAATAATGTTGTGGCAGATGCCTTGTCTCGAAGGCCCCATTTGAGCTCATTATGCGAGCTTACTGCTGATTGGAGAGAATTGTTGCTTGCTGATTATGCCAAAAATCAGTTTGCAACCAGCATTATTGAAGGTACTTGTCAAGATGAAAAGTACAAGGTGGTGGATGGGCTGATACACTACAAGGATAGGATCTTTTTGGTGTCTGATTCTAAGCTCAAAAAGAAGGTTTTGCAAACTTTCCATGACATTCCACTTGCTGGTCACCAAGGTTACTTTAAGACTTACCGGCAGATCCGTGAATGATTCTCATATAAGGGATTGAAGAATGAGGTGTTGAGTTACATCAAGGAATGCCATACTTGCCAGCTGAACAAGAATGAGCACACATACCCCGCTGGACTGTTGCAGCCCCTACCCATTCCCAATCAAAAATGGGAAAGCATCTCTATGGACTTCATCACGGGGTTGCCTAAGACACAAGGGAAGGATTGCATCTTCGTGGTAGTAGACAGAGTAACGAAGTTTGCTCATTTCTTTGCCATCACCAGTTCATTTACAGCAGCTCAGGTAGCCGAGTTGTTCTTCCATGAGGTGTTTCGGTTGCATGGCTTACCTAAAAACATTGTGAGTGACAGGGACAGCAAGTTCCTAAGCACTTTTTGGTAGGAAATTTTCCGGATGAGTGGCACAGTGCTTACTCTGAGCACCAGTTATCACCCCCAAACCGATGGTCAGACGGAAACTGTGAACAAATGGTTAGAGGGTTATCTCCGGAATTATGTTTCAGAACAGCAAAAGGCTTGGGTCAGATGGCTTCACTTGGAGGAATACTGCTATAATTCATCCTATCACATGTCCATTACAATGACACCATTCAAAGCCCTCTATGGTTATGAGGCTACCAGCTTTACAGATTTGGTGTTTGGGGATAGTAAGGCACCTCAGGCCAAAGATATGCTGCAGCAAAGTCAGGATATTCTAAAATCCTTGAAGAATAACATTCAAATGGCACAGAATCAGCAAAAGTTGTACGCTGATCAGCGGCGGATTGAGCGCTCCTTCGAGGTGGGGGACATGGTTTACCTTCGCCTCCAGCCTTACAGATAGTCTACTCTCAAGAAGAGTGGAGCTGAGAAGCTAAAACCCCGTTTCTATGGGCCTTTTAGAGTCATCAGAAGGGTGGGCGCATTGGCCTATGAGCTGGAATTACCACCTAGCAATAAAGTACACAACGTTTTCCACGTGTCTCGCCTCAAAAAGGCGTAGGGACATAACATTGTTGTTTCATCTGATCTCCCTCCATTGGATGAGGAAGGGTTGTTGGTACTAATTCCCAAAGAAATTATCAATTCTAGGGAACGTTCGAGGAGAAGGACAATCAAAGAATATTTGGTGAAATGGAAGAACTTGCCGTTTGACAATGCCACTTGGGAGAGTGAGGATATCTTGCAGCATCCTGGTTTACAGTTGCTTGTGGACAAGCAATTTTGGGAAGGGCGGACTGTAATGTCCCCTTCTCGACAGTGATCTGACAGTTGGCCGTTAGTCTACTCTGGTGACCCCTAGACTACTCGGAAGCAGAAATTAGGGTTCCCTATCTTCTAGGAGGATGTTTCAGCTTTTGTTGGAGTGTGCTTCTGGAATCTTGGTGTTTGGTTGGCAGCTTCTTTCTGGGCTTTCAGAGAGCTTCGTGATGGTATGTCTGGCATAATGATCCAAGTTACTTCCGAAATTTACTATTTTTAGTAAATTTTATTTCTGGCAGTGGTCCTCTTGGCTTCAGTACTTTTGGCTTGCCTCATTAGTTGGTTCGGTTGGCAGTATCAGATTCAGCGCCTGGATGCAGTTTCTGGAGAGATAAGTTGTTTTAATTAAAATAATGTTTTATTTTAATTATAACCCCCTTGGCCTAGCATTACAACTTAAGTCATTTTTTAAAAGGGGATTTTTATGGGTAGGCGCCTCATCAAAAAAAGATTAAGTGAAATGTATCTTGTTTATTAATGTTAACTTGGGGAAAAAGGTACGCCAACATGAGGAAGTTGTAATAAGTTAAAAACGTGGTATTTACCTTGGAAAAAGGGACGCCATCTTGAGGAGTCAAAGGTCAACTTGGAGTTAGGGCATTTCTCGAGTGGAGCGCACCTTCTAGAAGATTCTAGAGGTGCTTGGCAAAGTTATAAAAAGGAGGCTTTGGGTCTTCATTCATCATCTTGAGTTTTATGCAAAGTTATGCTATCGGAATGGTGTTAGACTTGCTTCGAGGGATGCATACCTCCTAGCTGGCTTGACTTCTTGCTTGAAAGATAGCAACTAGTTGAGAGTAGGTTTCTATTGAGTTGTTCTGCGTTTTGAGATTGAGTCTTTGTACTTTCAGCCATTTTCACACTTGCTGTATTGGCTGTGGCTGAACTGGTTTTTCAATTATAAGTCTTGGAGTGATTTTTATTTGCTTATGGGTAGTTGAGGTATGTGCTTGGCTGGTTGAGGCGACCCCTTCCACCAATTTGCAGATTTGTTTGTTGAGTCTTTATTTTATTGTGGCAAAATCGCCCTTTCTTGAGGGTCGTACCATTTGGGATTGCATTGGAATGCGTGCAAAATAAATAGGCAATATTTTGGTTGGTTTCTTGGTCCCTTCTTGGGCGCCTTTAGCATTATTGATGTTTGTTTTTGGTCTCATGGGATTTGAGTGAAAATTGAGTGAGTTAGCATGAAATGAATGATTTTTTGTGTTGTTGGTTCTGCACTTTCAGTGCAGGTCTGTCATAATCAGATTAGCATAGTGAGGTTTGTGAGATGGGTTTGTTGTTTGTGAGACCAAGATAGGTATAGGGAAGTCTTCCTATTTCATTACAGCATTTCATACTTGTCCGGATGACATGAAGTTCTATCAAATTGTAAGCTGAGCAGTAGTACTGCCAGTGTTCTTGATTTTAGCTATTTCCCACAATCGTGGAAGAGACTGGCACTCCTTCAGTCTATAGTTTAAGTTAATCATAGCATTCCCACTGAACAAGTGGAATAGGCCGACTTGCCGCCTTTACTTTAAATGTAATGCATTCTCATCATTTGTTGATCGGCTAAGCCGTCAAAATGCTCCCGCTAAATAAGTGGTCAAGTTGCACTTTATTTTCAGTACTGCACTTTCATTTCAGTCCTCCCGTTGAACAAGTGGTTGAGTGATTGTTCTTTCTTTCAGTTACTTTCAGCAAGCTTTTATTTTGCTAACGATCCCCTATCGTGTATGCTCTCAACCTTGCCCGCATTGGGATCTGGGTTGATCAGAGGAGAGGGTTACATTCAGCTGGTTTATGTTTACACTAATGCTAATGGGTGAAACTAGTTGTGTAACAAAATGAAAAAATTGGCCGGCATATCTCAAGCTTGGCCATGCAAATTTAGTGCTACTAAATGTTTTAGGAGAGACCATCACCAAGAAGCATTGGGATAAGTTGGGGAATGTGTATCAAACAAAGTCACTTGTAAACAATTTTTTTCTACATAACAAGTTGTATTCTTCTAAAGATGGATGATGGTGATTCAATGATCAATGATGTATGAAAATATTAAATGTAATATTAATGGTCATCTTAGCTTAATTTAGTCTTTAGTTAGTCGTAAGTTAACTTGTAGTTAACTTAGTCTTCTTTCCGCTATTTAAGCTTTAGTTTGCTTCAGTTAACTGTTTGTCTATCATCCAGTTAACGTTTAATTTTCTGTTTGTAACTATCCGTAGTGAATAGTTAACTGTTTGTAGTTAACTGTTGATTCTCCCTAATTTGTAGGGTTTATAAATTCTATAAGAGCAAGGCTCTTCTATTAATAAAATCTATCTCATTATTCAATAATATATCATTCTGAAATTTCATCAACATGGTATCAGAGCTTAAATTCGAACTTGGTTAGAAATTTTTTCGAGAGTGTAAGAAAAAGAAAAAAAAAATCAAATTTCTTTTGGAGTTATTTAGTGAAGTCTTTCGAGGGTTTCATCTGCAAATTTCGTGAGACGAGTTCTGGCACTTTCGAGGGCTTTTAAATGCAGATTTTCATGAGTTCGTGGCATCTTTTTGGAGCAAATCACGTCTTTTTTACTTGGTGATTTTGTGCAAAATCCGAAAACGCCTTTTCTGTGAAGGAATTGCGTGGGTTTTTTTGCATTTTTTTTGGTGGCCTTTGTTTGAAGAAATCGGAGGAATTTTTGGCATGCAACTGGTGTTTTTCTTTTCCTATTCTTTGGCACACACGATTTTCTCAGACTCCTTCTGAGCCGCGCGTTCTATGTTTGGTGCAATTTGATCTTTTGGGCATCAGGTATGTGTTGACCTTTCTGGAGATTCTTGGGGCCGCCTTTTCGTAGAGTGTTTTCCTTACTAGTTTTCCCCTGCGACCCTTCATTCTCACGTTTTCCATTTTTGAGATTTGTGGGTTATCTACAGTTCATGTGTTGTTCTAGGTGAAAGCCTGATATCCATTTCTAAGTTCTTTTATTTTCTGGGTGATTTTCAAAATCATGCCTCTGTAAGGCGATTAGGGTTTGTGACTTTTCAAAGTTCCTGATTTTTACAGAATCGTGGTTCTGTGCACTGTGCCGAATTTTCCAATTTTAATGACAGCTTGAAAATTTTTGAGCCAATTTTGACAAAAATTCTGGGAAAAATAAAAATTTTGTATAGAGTTTTCGAATTTTTTTCTTAAAAAATTTACACAAAGCAATGTTCCACGGAAACGCATTTCCCCCCCCCTTTTTGGCCACCTTTCGAAGACTAGGACGTTTCCGGGACAGGGAAACGGGTACATGACATCTCCCACCGTCCCACCACCGCCACCAGTGCTCCGCCAGAGACGAGGAAACGTCTCTACATCTCCCAAGGAGACGTGGAGACGTCTCCAAGTCTACTTGAGAGACGTCTCCACGCCTCCTTGGGAGACGCCTAGGCGTTTCTCAGGAGGCGGGGAGACGTCTAGCCGTCTCCCGTCGCCCCACATCAAGTGGATGAAAAAAACTTAAAATTTAAAAATAAAGTTCGATTTTTAGGGGTTGGGGGTAACCCTAATTTGACGTGGGCCCCACCCCTTCCCCCAAAACAAAACAAAACCATCTAATTTGGTGATTTCAGTCACATTTTGAAAGATTGATTTTTTTTGCAACAAGCTGAAGAGGAAAAACTTGTAGAAGTCTGATTGAAGGAGTGAAAAAAGTGATTGCAAGTGTGATAGGAGTGAGAAGGAACAAGAAGAAGAGGACGAAGAGGATTCTATTGCATTTCGGAAAGATTTTTCAAGCACAAGGTAGGGTTTTTCAGATTTATTGTTTTTTTTGTTTTATTTTCTGCTTTTCATTTTTCAATTCTTTGTTTTTTTAACTTTAAACTTGTTTTTTTTTCTTATTCATCTCAAAATCAGATTTGATGTTAAATCTTGAGGGAAAAATGATGAAGATGAATGAATCATTCATCATTTTTCCCTCAAGATTCAACATCAAATTTTATTATTTAATATTTTTATTTTTATTTTTAAATAATATAAAATAATAAATTGTAAATTTTGTTTTCAAAATTAAAATTTCAAATTTGTATTTCAATTTGTTAAACTAGGCTGATTTTATTTTTATTTTGTGAAATGTAGCATCATTTTCACAATGAGCTCTGAAAACATGAGTGGGGATGAGATGGAAATCCATTCACAGTGAACATGATTCAGATTTTGAACCTGAGAATGAGGGGGGTGACCATGGGGCTGATCCTGGAGCCCAATCTAGTTCCATGGCGAGTCCACCAGCTAGTACAAGTTGCCCTTCAGAGTTGTTGGCACAGTATGCTAGGGGTGCTTTTGATCCTAAGTCTCCTCTCAAACAATTTGCTTCAAGAATACAAGGCACATCACGTTCAGGTGGGGGAACAAGGAAGTGGAAGTGCAACATTTGTGGGACTGAATGGTTTGGTAGCATCACTAGAGTGAATGCACACTTGCTTTTTTGGACAAGAAAAGGTGTGGAGCCTTGTAAGTTTTTGAAGGAACCTAAAAATATACAGTATAGAAGTGAGTTTAACAAGGTTTAGGGCGTTCCAGATGACACAAATATTTCAGTCCCTGCTACTTTGTCTGCTAGGGAAGCCCTTCAATACATCCATCATGCACCACATACTTCTCCTCATGCATCGCAGACGGGAGGAATGATGTTTGGATCTCCATCCACTTCCACTTCTAGTGCCACTAGGGGGACAGGGAAACGCAAGTTGCAGACATTGCAGAGTAAACCCATAGCTGATATGTTTAATGTGCAGTTGAGAGATGAGATAGATGAATCCATTGGCAAGTTCTTCTTTGCCAATGGCATTCCATTTCATCTTACACGGTTTCCTTATTATAGGGAGATGATGGCTATGGTGGTGAAGGGAGGAACATCATATGTGCCACTAGGTGAGACGAAAATGAGGACCTCGATCTTGGATAAGTGCTATTCCAAGATCAATATTTTGATGGAGAAGATGAAGGCATGTTGGGTGGCATCTGGGTGCAGCATAGTCATAGATGGGTGGACGGACATTAGCCATCGTCCACTCATCAACATCATGGTCACATGTGTAGAGGGCCCATACTTCCTTAAAGCAGTTGATTGTACAGGGCATCGCAAAGATGTTGATTTTCAGTTTCAAGTCCTCAAGGAGGCTATTGAGGAGGTTGGGCCACAAAATGTGGTCCAAGTAGTCACAGATGCAACCCATGTGTGTAGAGCAGCAAGGAGACTCATTGAGGCAGCCTATAGACATATTTGGTGGACCCCATGTGTGCATGCCATGAACAATGCACTCAAAGACATGGTGAAGATTGGTTGGATTAGAGGAGTGGTCACCGATGCGAGAGATGTGCAGATGTTTATCTGCAACCACCACACTTCACATGCACTCTTCAGGACCTTCGCGAAGAAGGAGTTCTTGAAACCAATCAAGACCAGATATACATCCTATTTCATTCTATTGGAGAGAATGATTGAGTTGCAAGAGGCATTGCAACTCATGGTTATGACTAATGAGTGGAATAGGTGGGCCGAGGCCAAGACAGCGCAGGGGAAAAGGGTGAAGGAGATAGTGAAGAGATGCGTTTTGGACTAATGCGAAATACATTGTCTCCATCATTTCTCCAATATTTCAGGTTATCAGATATGGGGATGGGGATGCACCTAACCTTGGAGAGGTGTATGAGTGCATCGAATCTATGCTTGACCAGATAAGGGTTGTTGTGCGAGTGAAGGACCCCTCTCTAGCATTCTACAATGAGTACATCCAGCCAATCATTCAGCACAGATGGGACAAGTTGAACACTCCTTTGCATATGACTGCCTTTGCCTTGAATCGTAAGTGGTACAAGGCTAGACCGGGTAGAGTGACACCGATTCAGGATGATGAGGTGAAGGTGGGTTTCTTTAGGTGCATAGAGAAGATGTATGATTCTAGAAATGTGTAATGTCCCCTTTTCAGTGATGACCTTGTTGTGAACTGTTAGCCTATTTCCTGAAATCTGTAGGCTATTCAGTTAAGCAAATTAGGATTTCCAGTGTTTCCTGCTAAGCTTGGTTTACTGTGGTTTTGATGTGATCTTACTATTTTTAGCATTGCCTATTTTTAGTAAGTCTATTTTTGGCAGTGTCTTCATCAGCAGTGTTGTGCAGTTCATTATCCAGATTTTGGTAATGTCTTAATTTCCAGTTTGGTGATAGTTTTCTCCTTGGACTAAGTTTCATACTTAGTTAAAATTGTGTTTTGAAGTTGTACCCCACGCCTAGCTTAATGACTTTAAGTTGTTTTTAAGTTGGGGCCATAAAGTTGATACATTTAATATTTTATTAAATGTTTATTCCTCATCTAAAGTAGGACGACTTGAAGGAGTTGAATGAAGAGTTTATTGTTATATTTTAAATGGTGCCTTTTTGGAGATAGGCGTCCCTTTTGGGAAGAGGAAGAGTTTTCTTTGGGAGTTACAAATGTTTCATCTCCTCTTGGTAAAGTTTATATATTGGTGCCTTGCTCTTTGTATCTCATCTTGGAAAATTGAAAGTAAAGTTATGTTGTTGGTTTGAATCCAGAACCTGGCTAAGGGGAAGCTTAGCAAATTCAATCCATCATTCGGGCCTAAAACTATGGCTTCCTAGGTGGACCATTGTGACTATACTTCACCTTGGAGTGTACATTGAGCATCAAATTGAAGATATCGAACAGGTTGCTGATGTAAAGCCTGTTTTCTGAGTTGCTGATTTGCCATGGCTGAAGCTATTTTCTGCTCATAGCTTCATCACATATCTTTGTTTTATTCTGGGTGTTCATCCATGCTGTTCTACTATGAAGGGCGCCCCTTTCTAGGAAGTTTCAGATTTTTTGGTTGAGTATTGATTTTTTAAGAGAAGGTCAACCCTCTTGGCAGGTCGTACCATCTCACTGTGCTTGCATTGAAAAACGTGCCACCTATTGCTGCTGTAATTGGCTCGTTCTCTCCTCGAAAATTGGGTGCATATCTCCTAGCTGTCCTTTGGCTGTGGTTTGGGAGCTTCCCGAGTTGATTCGTGAAAGATACGTCCATTTTGGTGAATTCATAGCTTGCAAGTCTGATTTTTTGTACCTTTTGTTTCTGATCAAATTAGTTAAGTTTTATTATCATGTTGTTTGAGCTTCAATTCTTCATCTATTCTAGTTGTAAATGTTAGAGGAAGTGATACTCTAACCATTGCTTATTTTAATAGCTCATCTTTGACATATTGCAGCTATTTGACAATTGTTTGTAAGCTGATTAGTAGTACTAACAGCAATAGTTTACTTTGCTGCAATTTATTTTGTTGTATTCCCCCCACGAAAAATAAGTGGTTGTGTGGATTGTATACCCCCCACAGTTTAAGTGGCAGTGAGGTTAATTGGCTAGCTTGCCGCCTACAAATAATTGTAATAATCACACCCACTAAATAAGTGGAGTGTTCCCACCGCTTGTGGATGCCTGCATCAGCAGAAGAAGTTTTATTTCAGTTTAAGATCTAGCACTCCACCATATGTTAGCACCTCGCCTTGCAAAGGATCTTGCATGCACATTCTTGGTGTCAAGTTCAACTCTTCATTTTCAGTTGTTATCAAGTTATTAGATTCTAGGGATCCTCTGACCATATGCCTGCCCCTCCTCCTTAAGTGGTTTTAGGGCGCATTCTTGGTTAGAGTTGTTTCAGCTATGCTTTGGTTTGGAGCTAATTCTTAGCGGGTGCATGATTTGCATTGTTGTGAACTGAAAACAAGGGAAAAAATTAAGGGGAACATTTCAAGATGCCGACATAATTTGCAATAAGTGGGGAAGATTTGCCACTCTTAGAGGCTATTTAGATGCGGCAAAGATGGATATAGAATCTATGGCACAGGAGGACCGACTTTTGTGGTGGAATTGTCATGGTCCGAAATCTTTGACCACCACTCTAGCTATTTGTCTGCTATCCCAAGTTTCCAGTTCTTCAGCTGCTAAGAGGAACTGGTCTACATATAGCTTCATCCACTCTCTTAAGAGGAATAGACTTACCTCTAAGAGAGCAGAGAAGCTTGTGGTTGTACACAGTGTTTTTCGTCTCATGGACCGCAAGACACTTGGGTACAAGGAGAGTCCAACGGCACGATGGGATGTGGAGTCAAAGGAGCCTTCACAGATTGATGAGGATGATCCTACCACTTCAGATGCAGGGCTGGTTGGTGTGAGCTTGACGAATCTTGACCTTGTGGAGTCCAGCAGTTCCAGTGATGAGGAGTTTGCAGATGATTAGAGACCTCCCTTCACTACATTTTGAGTTTTGACATTTTGGCATTTTGTCTTTTGTAATGCTATTGCTATTAGTATTTGTATTTACTATTTGGCATTTGCTACTCATTGTAATGATGAATCATGTAATCATCTTTATAGACTTTGTGATATCTCATATGACATTAGCTATTCATATTTTCGATATAATAGAAATCTCCAATTTGACAATTTCATTTGTCAAATTTTATTTAGCAATTAGCATTCAAGAAATCTTCGTATTTAGATTTAGCATTTCAAATTTTGCTATGTTATAATTTTACTAATTTCTTATAGTTTCATTTGAAATGTAATTCTTATACTATTATACTGTTATACATCTTTTCAAAACTAGTTTTTCAAGTACTATAAGTATATGAATAACTATATCAGCACCACCCCACCGTCGTCCCCCCGCCGCCGTCCCCCCTCCGTCCCCAAACTTAGGCCCTTTGTCCCCTCGTCACCGAAACCCGTCCGGCTGTCCCCAACGCCCGTGGAACACTGACACATAGTTTTTGAAAAAAATTCTATAAAAATTTTGCTGTCTTTCAGAAGTTTTTTGAGGGTTTTTTTTTTTTTAATCTTACTTTCGAAGTTTTCGAGGGTTTTTCTAAAAAAATCTTACAGTTTTTGAGCCTCTTTTTTAGACGATTTTTGAAAAATCATATATTGTGCCAGCTGATTGTCAAGTGTTTTGCCAGCTGATCACAGAGTTACCTCGCCTTTCGTGCTTTGGAAAATGGGAGGGATGGCGTCTTTATCCAATATTATGTTGGAAAGTTAGCAAAGGTTCAATGGAAAGAATTACAACACATGGAAGCAGATGATGCTTACCATCTTTGAGTACCGGTGTCTAGATGCACTTGTTCTTGGTACAGAAGTTCGTCCCACTGCTACTGGGAAGGATCGGGACAAGTATGATGGAAGTAATAGGGAGGCAGTCATGCTTCTTAAATTATCTATCGCCGATGAGATGTTACCAGAAATACCATGTGGTAAATCCATTGCAGAGATCTGGAAGCATCTGAAAGATCTTCATGAGACCTCAAACAAGGGAAGGGCTTTCTTTCTGAAGAATATGCTCTTTTCTATTATGATGGATGACCAAGTGTCTTTGCAGGAGCACTTGATGAAAATTTAAAAAAAATTGTGATCAATTAGAGGCCATTCGTCGTAAGATGGAAGAGGAGGATGTGGTGGTGATCACTTTGAAGAGTTTGCCACGTTCCTACGAGCACTTCATCGAAACACTCAACATTACATCCACCAATGTTGACTTGAAGTTTGATGAGCTGTGCAACAAGCTTTTGCAACACGATAGGTGGAGGAAGCAGTTTGGCAGCAGCAGTGAGTCTCCAAGTGTTGAACAAGCATTTACTGCCAAGGACATTGGCAAAGGCAAGTCCACTCAGTAGAAAGGACGAGGCGATTCTGAGGAGGGCTCCAAGAAGTCTTTAACTTGCCATTACTGTGGGAAGATTGGTCATATACAGAGGTATTGCAGAAAGCGGTTGGCTGATGAGAAATCCAACCAGGAAGCATCTCGGCAAAGTGCTCACGTAGTGGAGCAGACTAAGCAGAAGGAGTCTGCACACTATGCATTTTGATGACCACCACAATATGGGTAGACTTAGTTTTTGATCTTAGCTTTATTTAGTCTTTAGTTAGTTGTAAGTTAACTTGTAGTTAACTTAGTCTTCTTTCCACTTTTTAAGCTTTAGTTTGCTTTAGTTAACTGTTTGTCTATCATCCAGTTAACGTTTAGTTTTCTGTTTGTAACTATTCGTAGTGAATAGTGAACTGTTTGTAGTTAACTGTGATTCTCCCTAATTTGCAGGGTTTGTAAATTCTATAAGAGCAAGGCTCTTCTATTAATAAAATCTCTCATTATTTAGTAATATATCATTTTGAAATTTTATCAACATGATGGAGCACTTGAATGCTTTCAACATTGTGGTAAGTTTGTTAACATATGTGGATGTGAAGATGGACAAAGAGGACAAATGTATAAGTTTCTTGTGTTCTTTACCTAATAATTGGGGCAACCTGGTCATGTCAATAGCACCATCTCAAAGCTAAAGCTTGATAAGGTAGTGGGTGCATTGCTCTCTAGGAGTTGAGTAGAAAAACATATGAATCCATCAAATATGCATTGACCATCAAAGGCCATTTTATTGAATTTGCCAAAATAACTTCATAGGAACAAGAATCTTCTGCAAGAACCTTCCACTAGAGAGAATACTATATTGCCAATACTGATATAGTAGAATACAATGCAAATGTACATTAAGACCCTTGTATATATAGACAAGAGTGAGACAAGACATGTTATTGTGAAATATGTCATGACCACATGGCTTGAGACCCAAAAAGTAAATACCCTAAGTCAACTTAACTAACCAAGCGAAAGAACCCAAGAGAAAAATTGAATAGGTAAATGACCCATCATATCAACACACCCTCCCCCCCCAACCCACTTAAGTGCAACTTAGGGGAGAAAGAAAAGAGAAAAGAGTCAAAGATGGGTCCTAGCAACTAGGCCCAATGAGGTACCAATGTACAAAAGACAATGAAGGAAGGATAACTCAAGATAACCCCCCTAGGCACAACTTCCTTCACCTCAAACACAAGTAAAGGAAAAGAGAAAACTTAAAAAGGAAAAAACTCTTCAATAAAATAAAATAAACATGAGAAGGACAAGAAGCCTCTCCAAAAGTTGTCCCTAAAAGATGAAGAACATGAAAATGACCATGAAGACAAGGCACACAAGCACAAAGGTAGACAAGGTTGTGATTGCAAACAAGACACACATAGGAAACCCCCCATGGCACTTTATAAACTAGTGTGATTACAACAATGGCACAATATGTTGTGCAAGATCCCCAAAAGACAAATGCAATGTGTGGCACTTTATTTCAATACATCTAGAAATCAAATGATGCATTTAATAAATGCTAACAATGTCTGAAAAATGGATCACATGTTGAAAAGACAAATGCAATGTGTGGCACTTTATTTCAATACATCTAGAAATAAAATGATGCATTTAATAAATGCTAACAATGTCCAAAACATGGATCACATGTTGAAAAGACAACTCCGCTATATAAAGAGAGGCAAACGGAGGTTAACAATTGTGAAGTACATGAAAAATATGCACTTTCAAAAAAATTAGACCCAAAAAAAGAACTCCATAGGTGCAAGATATGGGCCCTTCAAAGTTTCCAAAAAAGAGAACCATACAACAAAGTCACTTAGAAAACTAAAATTTTGAAAAAATAGGCATCCAAACTAAAAACCATCTATACCATTGTGGGGTACTGAAAATTCTCCTCCATTTCAAAAAAGTTGCTTAAAAAAGAGCAATAGATGATGGAGAAAAACTCTGTCAAAGGTGACCTCCAAAAAACAAAACTACAAATAGAGGGGGTCTCTACCCCTGGTGACACCTTGATGGTTGGTGAGTAGCTAGTGGGCTAAACCACTAATAGAGGTGGTGTTTGAAAATTGTTGAGATGGCCAAGTGGCTATGGTTAACTTGAATTGAGGGGTGGCCAAGTTGAGCAAAGCCTAGGTGAAGTTGATGGTGATGCAATGACGAAGGAGCCCAAAAGGGACGTAGATAGTGCACAAACTAGGCACGGTGCACTTTGGCTACAATGGCTACACAATGTTTCAAAGGGCCGATAGGAGCTATATGGAGGTCAGTCACCCCCAACAAAGGTGGTGGGAGCTTTAGGTGGTCTCACCCCATGTCACATCCCTACCATGGCAAGGGGTATAGGAGTATGCAACCCTAAAACCCCCAAAAGAAATTTGTATCAAATTTATGCACTAGGCTACGAAATACAAATGCCCTTTTTTCTTAATATATTTTAAATAAAAAAAATTAATAGATTTTTTTTAAATGCATACTTGTACAATATTACACAAGGTCGTACAACACCCTTGGGCCAAAAAAAAATGCCTTGTCTACCAACTACTCCAAAATCAACTAACTTTATGTTGATTTATAGGTTTCCAAGTCTTCAAGACGCAATGGTGGGGTTAGATTTGACCCAAACTAATCCAAAAAAATCTATGATCTACAAATCTAACCTCCAAACACCACCCAAAATGGAAACCTCCATAGATCTAGCCTCCAATATCCAATTTGGATGCAACAAAAGGTGAAATCGATTTTTTCAAATGCTCTAGATCCAACGATGAGTTATGATCTACTCCACCAATCACCAAAAACAACTTGCAAAACAAAGCCCCAAATAGGAACCCCTCTAGAATCTTATCTATCACTCAACCTTCCTTATTCTCCAAATCATCTTAGAATGCAATAGAAGAGCATGCTTAGTTTCAAGAAAGCACAAAAAATTGCAATCCTAGATCTTCCAAAGATGGACTAACACTAGACAATCCCCTACTTTGATACAATGTTGAAGTTGCGAAAACAACTTCATGGGAGCAGGAAGCTTCTACAACACCAAAGAACCTTCAACAAGAGAGAGAAGCAAGAAAGGACAATATATTGTCAATAGTGGTACAATAGAATACAATGAAAATGTACATAAAGGCCCTTGTATATTAAGGCGAGGATAAAACAAGAGCCAACATGTGATTGTGACAAGTGTCATGAACACATGACTTGAGGCAAAATAAATAAATGTCCTAAGTAAACTTTAATAACTAGGTGTGAAAAAAACCCAAGCAAAAAAACAAATAGGTAAAAGAGCCATTCACACCATTAACCAAGATCAAGAAAAAGGACGAGCCTGCTAAATCTAAGGAGAGATCTAAGTCTCCTAGCAGGTCCAAAGAAAAATGTTGGATTTGCAGCAAGATTGAACACATCTGAAAGGACTATAAGAAAAATAAGACAAAGAAAGAGTTAGATGACGATTCAAACTCAAGAGTGTCTAATGACAATGGTGGTAATGCCTTTGTTGCAGCATTTCTTACACATGCACACGAGGTTGCATGGCTTATTGATTCTAGAGCCTCTATTCATGACTCCTAATAGGGAGTGGTTCTTGATTTATGAGATCTTTGATGGAAAATGAGTGTAATTGGAAGATAACTCTTCACTCAAGATCATTGGATGAGGTGGAGTCATTCTCACATTTGGAGACAAAAGGACCAAAACCCTCTCCAATGTTCTACACATTTCAAGTTTGGTGAGGAACCTTCTTTCTATAAGTAAGTTGAATGGTTCTGGTGTGCAAGTGGTTTTTTAAACAAGGATGGATGCAAGGTGATGCATGGGGCCATGACCTTGGTTAAGGGAGTTTATTTTGGAACTCTATTCCACTTGGATGCTAGCACCATGGAATGTAATAGTTCTAAGATTCTTGATTCTAGGAATCGTAAGCTTCCAATAGAGAAGACCATATTATAACACAAGCATATAAGCCACATTGGTGATAAAGGCCTAAGGGCCTTGAAATGTAAAAATTTAGTGGACAAGCTAATTGATTGTTCCCTAGACTTCGAATTTTGTGAATAATGTATAAATGGAAAATAGAATCAGGTTAATTTTTTTTCAATCTCTACTAGATCTATAGAGATTTTAGATTTGACTCATAGTGGTATATTTGATCCTATGGATGTACCATCTCTAGCAAAATCCCTATATGAAATCACACATCCATATATTATGTATATTTTAATGATGACTTCTCCAAGAAATCTTAGGTGTTTTTCCTTAAGCACAATCAAAGGTCTTCTCATGGTTCAAAGAGTTTAAGGCTCTTGGTGAAAACTAGATAAAGAGGAAGATCAATATTTTGAAGATAGACAACAGTGAAGAGTTCTATTCAACAAAGTTTGATTGTTTTTTCCACAAACATGATATTGAGAGGCATAATACAATTCCATTAAGTAAAATGGAGTTGCAGAGAAATTGAATAGGATGTTGAGGAAGAGATCTAGGAGCATGCTCAAAGGCACTGGTTTGGAGCAAAAATAATAGGTAGAAGTTGTGAGCACAGCATGTTAATTAGCAAGTCTTCTACTTCAACTCTTCTAGACAAAATCCCTAAGGAGGCTTGGTATGAAAATAGCATTTGTTGCAACATATCTAGGTTTTCAATTGTAAGGAATACATGTATGTGCCTAAAGAGAAGAGATCCAAATTGGATTCCAATGCAAAGAAGTGTATCTTCATCGATTATAACAATGATGAGAAAAGGTACAAGCTTCGAAATCCAAAAACTAGAAAGACAATATATAGTAGAAATGCAATCTTCAGGAAGATTGGATGTTCTTCTATGCCCTTCACATCCTGAAGTTAAAAAAAATGTTGCAGGTGAAGCAAAAGATCAAGGGGATTGCACTTGAGAGTAATCTAGCAGTTTGATAAAAACCTGATGAAGAGGTTAGTTCAAAGAGTTCAAAGAAAGAAGAGGAACAACCTCAAACTCTAGTCTTGAGGAGGTCCCGTTGACAAAGAATGCAACCTGAAAGGTATAGCCCACCCGATTTCAAATGTATTTTTACTTTGTCTACTAACAAGGATGAGCCCAAAATAATGGAATCTATAGACAATAAATCTTAGAAGATGGTCATGGATGAGGAGGTAGTTGCACTAGAGAAAAACAATACATGGGACTTGGTGAAGCTTCCTTAGGATCATAAACCTATTAGTTGCAAATTGGTTTTCAAGAAGAAACACACTTTATATGGCAGAGTTGAGAAAGTACAAAGCAAGGTTATTGGCCTTCCCATGTAGAGAATTAATTGTGGTGAGATCTTCTCTCCTATTGTAATGCAAACTCAGTGGTAAATCTGTTGGCCAACTAAGGTGTGGGGCAAGATCCTCTAGTGGCTCTCTTCAATGACCATTCTACTTCCTCGTTGATATTAGAGGAATACTTAAACTTTAAGCCCCCTTAATTAGGTTTTGTTATATTGTTGAGGGCATGTGGCCCACTCTCCATGTTTGTGTGTGTTTTATTAATGAAGAATCATGCTTTAGGATGAAGAAGTGGTATGAAATAAATGGCTCGTTCATGCAACCTGTGTGAAGTTGACTGTACTTTTCTGAATACTCGTGTGCAACTTTGTTTTTATTGATGCTTTGTTTGCTTTCAGCCTTTCACTTTATATTCTAGTAGGTTTGATAACTAATATGTAGAGCACTATGGCAAGGTGTGTTGTTGTGGTGGGTGCATTTTTTGCATCACCATGATACACAGGAATCCCATGAAATCACGAAATCCCTATCTTAGTGGACAGGTCTCTAAAAATGATTAAATTCCATTTTTAACTGCTAGGATGAGGCTGCTCTAGGGTTTGTGAAAGCCATCCTTGGTGACTCCAAGATGGGTATCTCAGACCCTCCCCATTCCAATTAGGGACAATTTATTTTAAAGTTATCAAAAGTTGTGCATGAGTCAGCTCACCCTGTTTGGTTGCTGTCATTTTTACTTCCTCTCCAATTAGGGGATTCTGATATCTTGAGTGCAAGTAAAGATAATTTCAATATTAAGGGTAAGATTGCTTCAGTGGGGGATTGTCTAGTTGATAAAATTGTGTTTGATTTAAAGCAATCTCCTATCTTCCAAGAGCTTAGAGTGTTGAAGGAGTATTGTGCAGATTTGGGTAAGGTGCTGGAGCATTTGATGGTAATACACAAGGAAGGCCATTTGGAGGTTTCCCATACATTTACAGTCCCATTCTTTGATGTGGAAAAGCTAGTTAGGGTGAAAAATGACAGGATTTCTTCCATGAGATTAAATTCCCTTCTCTAGATATTTTGACCCCAGGTTCTTCATCATCAACAGAAAGATTTGGAGCAGAATCAGTGGCAATGCAGGATTTGGCGAGCTGGGGCTTGGAAGCAGGTTGTAGATTAGGCAGTTGGGGGAGTCTACTAGATTCCATATCTTGCTTTTTGGACGGTGTTAGTATGCTAATCAGCTACTATTTTGGATGGTGATTGTTTGTTGGTGTGGCTACCTTGTCTCAGGTTTCTCTGCTTGTGGATTGGTGTGGAATGGTTTTGTGTGGTGATCTTTGGGATATATCCTTCTATGTTTTTCTAAATATTTTGAATGTAATCTCCCTGTTTAACATTTAGGTCTTTTATTTGCATAAGTTTTTTCTTGGGTAAAATCCCCTATAGAGCCCCTACTAATGAATTTTAAAAAAAATTAAGGAGGGTACTCCACAGTCTACAAGGTACTACTAGGCAAAAGAAGAAAACACTTTGCTTCTGCAAAAGAATTATTAACCTAATAGATGTGGAGATAAGAAAAATGCATAGCATGTGTACACAAGAAAATATTCAAAATTAATACAAATATTCCTTATAGATTTCCAACAAATTGAAACATTTCTTTCAAGTTAGCCTGTCAAAAGAGGAACCAAATAAAGCAAAGTAGATTCCATCATATCAAACACAAATAGAAAAATGCAAGGAGTTCATATCTGTTCTTTCCAGGTATCACTTAGCTTAAAGCTATGCTAACGATATTGATCATAGAAGACAAGTATGTGGAAAGCATATCAATCTTTGTAAAGGAATTTTCGTTAACAATGATTTTGTGCAAGAGTAGCTATGTGTTTTACATGTTATATGCACATGCACACTCTAAAATTTATTAGACATAACAACTCTGACCATTAAAATGTTCATGAATGAGATAATTTTACACTTAACTTTAAACATAAAATTACAGCCATAATGTAGCACACAATTAGACAAAAACCAAAAAAGCATTTATTTATTTCTGCTTGTCATTATCTACAGGCCTATTTTAGGACGAACCAAGATAAGGCTTTAGGCAAAACTTAACTGTGCTGCAGCTTTAGCTGGAAGATAAAGCTTTCTGCTTAGCACCTGTCAACATTGAACTCAGTCAGATAACGTATGAATACTTTTCTAAATAATTGATTAATTTTTATCAAAAGGAACAGTTTAAAAGGTCTTTTCTTCAGTTCCTGACAGAGAGAAGAACAATAAAAGTTCAAAAATCTCCTTAGAATGAGGATGTTCTCAGTGACTAACTGAGAATCATCCTATAGTCAGCTTATGCAAAGAAACACAAAATATAAAAACAAGTTAAGAGCTTCTCAGAAAAGGTTATATATGATTGCTAAAAGCCTAAATCACATATTCCTTCATACTACAAATGATAAAGAAAGATGGCACCATGGGAAAATCCATAGACCACATCTCTCTCAAGTCTCAACAGTAACAAAATTAGACCCAAATAATTGCTTTCAAGTCTCAACAGTATCAAAAGTAGACTCAAATAATTGCTCTCAAGGAAAAAAGACTTGCTCTGTACCCTTACATGAATAATTATCTTTGCTGAAAACAATATTGTAAGTGGAGTCTGGACATATAGTCTGGATGAAGAAGAATCTGAGAATCAGATTTGGTAGCTACAGTGTTCATCATAATAGAGAAACATTCTGAATTCCTAGTTGTGCCCACTATTAATTGGATGGCCTGTAGTTGATCTCTTTTATTGTTTGTCAGCCTTAGTCTAGTTCTGTATTGTTTAAACTGTCAACAGCTTCCAATGAACCTTATCTAATGCAATTCAACTTCACATGTCTAACTGTAGAAGACTCCAGGTTAGCTACTGTTGATATAAGAGGGTGAAATTTGTTAGGCTTAAGCTCTATTTGATGATCAATTTCTCTATCTAGTGCTAACCTAGCAAATTTATCTTGAACTATGGTTTATATGTGATATCTAGTTGGTGTCATTCAACTTGTTAGTGCACTGTTTGATGAGAACTGTAGCAGTTTTGAAGCTTGATATTAATGATAATGGATAAACCATTCTTGTCTTCATATAGATTTACTGTTTGCCACTTGGAAATCACAGCACATGGTCTATTTTTTGTTGCCTAAGATGTCATATTCATATAGCCACTTCCACTTAATATTGGATCAGATTATCTCAAACGCATCCAGCATTGATTTTTTCGGTTTGTCAACTAATTCACCATGAATAAGGTGCCCCAATAGTTTGTACATTTAATTTTCTGGTAATATTTTCAAATTGCAAGTTATGAAGCCACCCAAAGTATAAAATTATGAGACATGTATGGGGAGGTCCTCAGTATTATGAACACAAGATGGTAAAAAATTATTTGATGTATTTACAATGAGAACAAACGCTCAATAAATAATTTACAAGGACTTACAGAATTAGAAAGTTTCTAAGAGAAACTAAAGAAGATCAATAAAACAGTCTTATCAAGAATGTTACACTAAAATATAATATTGAGCATTAATAAATATTATTTTAATACCCTCCCTTAATGCTCAATCTGTCAACTACACCAAGATGCCCCCTGAATTTTACAAACTTATCTGGACTGAGCGACTTAGTGAGAATATTTGTTGTCTACTCCTCTGTCGTAACATACAGAGACTGAACTGATCCGTTTTCAACAAGCTTCTGAATGAAATGACAATGAGTTTCCACATGCTTGGTTCTTTCATGGAAGGCTAAATGTTTGGCAAGTTTGAGAACTCCTTGATTGTCACAGAACAAGGGAGTCGGACCTGCTTGAGATATTTGCATATCCGCAAGCATCCGACAAAGCCAAACTGCCTCACAAGTTGCTTTAACTGCTCCCCGATACTCTGCTTCTGTCGAGGAGAGAGCCACTGCCTGTTGCTTCTTACTAGTCCCAATGACTGCACCAGATCCCAAACTAAAAACATACCTAGATGTTGATTTTTTGTCATCAATTGAACCTGCCCAATCTGAGTCTGTGAAACCAAAGAGTCTAGGATTGTGACTCCTACTGTAAAGAAGTCCATAATTAGAAGTGCCCTTCACATAACGCAGCACACGCTTCGCTGCTACCCAATGATCAGCCTTGGGGGCTGTCATGAAGCGTGAAATGTAGCTCAATGAAAAACTAAGGCTAGGTCTAGTGGTAGTGAGATGGATGAGGATGCCCACTAGTTGCCTGAACAAGGATTCATCTACTACAAGTGAGTCTAACTTAGCTGACAACTTGAGCCCTTTTTCCATGGATGTGGAGGTAGGTTTGCAAACCTGCATTCAAAACTTATTCAGTAGACTTCGAGCATATTTGGACTATAAGATGAAGATACTGCTCTCTGTTTGCCAAAACTTGTGATGTCCCCTTCTAATTAGACACTTGTACATCAATGGATTAGCCTATTATGTCGACCCTCGTAGGCTAATGGTTTTGGATAGAAGGTCTCCTAGACGGGCACTTGGTCATCTACTAAGCCCAGGTCTAGTGGCAGTGAGATGGATGAGGCTGCCCACTAGTTGCCTAAACAAGGATTCATCTACTACAAGTGAGTCTAACTTAGCTGACAACTTGAGCCCTTTTTCCATGGATGTGGAGGTAGGTTTGCAAACCTGCATTCAAAACTTATCCAGTAGACTTCGAGCATATTTGGACTAAGAAATGAAGATACTGCTCTCTGTCTGCCAAAATTTGTGATGACCCCTTTTAATTAGACACTTGTACATCAATGGATTAGCCTATTATGTCGACCCTCGTAGGCTAATGGTTTTGGATAGAGGGTCTCCTGGACGGGCACTTGGTCATCAAATTGCAGTGTGGATCTCCGGAGTATGGTGACAGGGTGAATTGTTGCATTTGGCATGATATTTGTGCTTAAATTTATGATACTCGCCTTTTATTTCACCATCTTTGGTCTGGGGACCATGTGTCTTTAAAATGAAGGGGTCACTTTATATTTTTCAGTTACTATTCATTCATAAAGTGAAAAATGTTATAACTTAAGTGAATAGTGCTCACTTTTATGAATAGTGTTTTTTAATGCAAAAACATACAAATAGAAGGAAAAGTTCGACCCTCTTCATGTATGAGTTATTTTTGCTTCATTGACTTGGGAGTTTGGCTTTGGAGGAAGAGGGAGACTAGGGTTTTCTGATTTCTTGCAGTGGGTGAGCTTGGTGGGGCTTTGTTCTTCGTTGTGGAGCTGCTTGAGGGTGTGAAACACCACCTTAAGGTTGCTGATCAGTTTTCTTGAAAGCAAATTTGGTGACATAGGGAACTATTGGCGGGGTTTTGAGCTATTTTCTAAGTGGGTTTGGCAGCCATAGTCTCCATTGTTGTTTACACAGGAGCTGTTCGTTTTTTAGAAGTTTTTGGGACTGATTTTGAGAGCTACAGCCAGCCGCCCCTCTCTTGAGGGTTTTAATCAGCAGATGTAATAAAACGCCTCTTCTAAGAGGCTGCAATCTCACCAAAAAGGGGTGCCCTAGTTAGAAGAAGCTTCCCATTCTGGATTTGGGTGGGAGAATTTCGGGTTTCAAGAGGAATCAGCATTTCATTGGGGTTTACTACTGTAGCAAATTACTATTCACAATGTTGTATGGTTTAAGATATATTTAGTTTCAAATCTGATGTAAGTTATCTATTGTATGTAACTTATCATGTAATGAGGAAATCATATTTGGCCACTAAACTGAGCAATTTACGCAAGGTTATCTCAGTAGTTTTGTTTATTTGAAGTTTTCATTGTACGTATATGCTTTGTGGTACCATTTTTGCATTATTAGCAAACAAACTCGAAACAACAAAGAAAGAAATACAAACCCAAACAAAAATCAGACCTACAAAACTCAGTGAAAACAAATCAGCAGAGTGGTGGAACACTACAAAACTCAACACCTAAACAATGATGCAAAAGTCTCAAATCTGTTATGTCAAATGTGTTGCACAAATCCTGTTTAATCTCAACGATCAAATGTACCGAGCTGCCAGTAATGATCAAGTCATCCACATAGACAACAAGAATAAGAATATCACTACCAGTGTGTTTGACATATAGATTAGAGTCAAATGGACTCCTTTGAAAGCCATGATCTGTGAGGTACTTGTCAATCTTGATGTACCAAGCCCGATGTCATGTCCCCGAAATCATGATAACAAAATATTCGAAGTATTGAACATTTGACATCATTATAATTTTGGTTGTCAAAGACAATATCATAATTATAATTAATATTATATTATCAATATTAAATAGACCGTCCCCAAAATATAATTATTGAACATTATAATCATTGTAATAATATGAGATAAATAATATATTGACAATTTACATAGCCTAAAATGTCATTATAAATAATTAAATATAAATACTAGACAATTTAAATATTATTATATAATCATTACAACTAAGGAATATGCATTGTCATGGATTGAGATATCCTTAATCATAATTTCTATGACCCTTATAATATTCTTATAAATCATAATATGAGGGCATTACAGAGTTGAGCATTTTAATCAAACCATTTTATCATGTAGAATCGGGCGAGCTAAATCAACAGGAGTTTGATGGATGTCATCTATGATTAAACATTTGTCCCAAGGAATATTTAGTCTGTGATGCGGCTAAAGGAGGAGGACGAGCACCACCCAAGGAAGGAAACACAATCTTGAAACGATTGATAAACATAACCTTCAACCAAATTCCAAGCGCTAGAAAGCAAGAAGTGACGCGATTGAAAGAATAGGAAAAAGCCACCGATTAGGGAAGGTTGCTTGATTGAAAAAGCATCAATCGTAAATCAACATTAGCGTTGTAGGAGGTATTCATGGGAGATAGCAATTAGTTAAGAAAGAAATAACAAACAGATGTGTCTTTTGGAAAAGTTCATTGAAGAGGCGAGTCCATCAAACCACTGCCAGTATAAATAAAATGAAAGGAATTACAAATAACAAAAGGCACGGGCTATTGATCAATCAAGCATCAGACCAGCTAAAACGGGAACATTACACGTGCATGACTCCTTGCGGCTCAGGTGTCAAAATTCTGAAACGAGTCAGAGGAATGTTCGACGAGACTTCTTTCTTATATTAGACAACCCCACTACATGCACCAATCACATAGCATCAATAAGAAGAGAGAAATAAGGTCTAGTGTGGAATGAAGGATTGAAAGTGGACAGAATCACGGCACAAGTGAGATCACTCACATAGTTTTAATGTTTAATATCCTCAATGTGACATAATAATGCTGCATAAGCTTGACCAAGGCTCCAGTCGGTTTGGGTATTATTGAATACAATATTTGCTCTCTAATCACTAAAAATGTATAAGTTGTTTCTGACATGTTTGAAACCATCCCTCCTTGACCGAACAAAATCTGGAAATAGATTCTGGGCACTGATATTGGACATTAGATTTGGTGGACTATGTAGTCTTGGAACGACTATAGATAATAATTGCTACCTTCTTTAGAACTAGTTTTTAATGATGACTGATTTACATCTTTGTTTGATTGATGTTTGAATCATGCACATTGCAATTATATCGAACTGATATTGGCACTATAGGCTGCCTTGAACTGCATCATGGGTCAGAGGATATAATGAACATATAGGCAGGGATATTGATTAATTTATTTTTGCACTCTAATGAACTCTCATGCTAGAACTCAATGAACTGTATACATCTATTGAACTGAACTAATCTGAATTTGTTGAACTGCAACAATCTATAGAATATAATGAATGAACTATAGACATGAATCTGGTTATATTTACTCATGCACTCTGATATATCGTCATGCTGAATTAGATACTCATGTAGGACTCTTTCCTAGCGTAATAGATGAAAATGGAAGTGAATCAATAATGGCTGTGTATTTGGGAATTGTATAGAAACTGTTTGCATTTTGATTGTAATCTTGCCAAGAGAGGTGAATCATGACTTAAGTGGTTTGTCTAAAAACCCCACCTAGGTTTCCGACCCACAGGCCCAAAGCAAGGGTTGGGCATTCTGCCCCACAGGCCCGAAGCAAGGGTTGGGTCAAGGAGGGGTGGGGGTCCCACCTAGGCACTCTGCCCCACAGGCCCGAGATAAGGGTTGGGCAATAGAAAGTGGTAGGCCTTAGGCCCCTTAATAATTCCCCTCTCCTGATGGGCTGAGTGACTCTTCTTATGTTTTCAATCTGCAAGTATGATTATGTCTGATTTATGGATACTAGATATTAAAGCTAACATATAGGTATGTGGACATGTAAACAAATGGTGATGCAGGGATTGTTTCAAGGCTTTACAATTGCAAAGGACCTTTGGGGTGGGAATAGAGTCTCAAATCCTTCATCATCCAGCAGCCTTAGAACCAACCAGGTAAGGAACATCACACCCGAGGACCCTGTTTCAGGCCATAGAGTGCTTTTACCAGTCTACACACCTTGTGTTCTTTACCGGCAACCTTGAACCCTGGAGGCTACGTCATGTAGACTTCTTCCTTCAACTCACCATTGAGGAAAGCATTCTTAATGTCCATCCGATGGACTTTCCAACCGAACTAGGCTACTAAGGCAAGGATGAGCCGAATGGTACTCATCTTGGTTGTAGGAGCAAAAGTCTCCTCATAGTCAATGTCTTCCTTCTGTGAGAACCCCCTAGCATCAAGACGAGCTTTGTACTTGTCAAGGGTTCCGTCAGCTTTGTACTTAACCTTATACACCCATTTGCAACTAATGGGATTCTTCCCTAGAGGAAGATCAGAAAGGACCCAAGTGTGATTCTTCTGAAGACTCTGGTATTCAGCCTTCATAGCCTTTTCCCACTCAAGAATTCCTTTAGCCTCTGAATATGTTTGAAGCTCATAGACACTGTGAATGTTGGCCATGAGAGCAAAATTAATTGTATGTTGTTGTTTGCTTTTGTTTATGGACAATCTCCCCTCAATGAGCTCATCATCATGAAGATCACCAATAGTCTTAGCCCACCATTTAGGCCGAGGAGGACAAGTGCCAACATCAGATGTAACAAGAGGAGCTGGAACTAGTAGTGGATCTGGAATAGGTTCAACAGGTGGAAGATCATAATCATTCGGAGGAAAATCAAGTTGAGCATCATCAAAAACAGAATCTGCATCATCCCTCCCATCAGGTGGACCTAACGGAAGACAGACACCCAAATCAGAAGCCTTCAAAGGCTGATCCTCTAAATGCTGCACAGACGAGGAAGAGTGAAAAGGTCCTCGTTCTTCATCAAAGACAACATCCCGACTGAAGATGAGACGATCAGTGTCTACATCAATCAACCAGTAAGCCTTATGGTTGTCACTGTACCTTGTGAACATAAGCTTTTGACTCTTGGAATCCAACTTGGAGCACTTGGCATCTAGAATCCATACATATGCTAAAGAGCCAAAGATTTTCAGATGGTTGATCCTAGGTTTGCGACCAATCCAAGCTTCCTCAAGAGTCTTCCCCTTAACAGCGTGTGTAGGAGGCCGATTAAGGAGATAGACAGCAATGTAGACTACTTCTGCCCAAAATTTATTAGGAACACTCATGCGTTGTAACATGGAGCGGGCCATCTCAGTGATTGTACGATTGCACCACTCTACAACACCATTTTGTTAAGGAGTGTAGTGTGTAGTTAACTAACGTTTGATGCCATGTGTATCATAGAAGTTGGAGAAAGCAGTAAAACAAAATTCCCCCCCATTATCTGACCTAAGAGTGAGTATGCAACAACCTAACTCTTTTTCTACTGAGGCCTTAAACTTTTGAAATACAGTAAACACATCTGATTTCTGTTTAAGAAAGTACACCCACATTTTACGACTGAAATAATCAACAAAAAGAAAAAAATACTTGCAACCAATAACAAAAGGTGTATTCATTGGCCCACATACATCAGCGTGAACCAACTGCAGTACCTTAGAGGCTCGCCATAAGTCACCATCCGTGAATGGTGTCCTGTGTTGCTTCCCAACCTGACAAGCTCCACAAACGCCATGATGTTGAGTCTGGATCTCAAGTAAACCGGCTACAAGTCCCTCCTGAGCTAGCTGAGACAGATAGTGCACATTTAAGTTCCCATACCGCTGATGCCAAAGACTAGTAATAGCAAAATTCTTGGTTACCATGGCTAACTCTGGAGAATCACCTGTATCCACAAGTCTGTATAGACCATGATCCTCAATACTAACAGCCACAGTGGTGCAAGTCTCCCAATCAACAATGGAACATTTGTGTGCACTGAATACCACATCCAACTGAGGACAGTGCCACATGATCTGACTGACAGAGAGAAGGTTCAATTCCATGCCAAGAACGTAGTATACATTGAGGAATATGAGATTCCTCCCACCAGACTGAATCTGAACAGTGCCCTTACCGACAACTGTATACTCTTCACCTCCTCCAAAAATAACTGAGTCAGTGAAAGGAGAGAAGTCTTGAACCAATCACGTCGATGGGTGAAATGTCGCAAAGCACCTAAATCAATGTACCAGATAGAGGACTTCACATGATCTGCGGGTCTTTTAGCCATAAACGCATAAAAGGCAGATTCCTTCTGCTCAGTGTGCTCAGCAACATTCACTTTTTGTTGAGACCCTCCTTGCTTCTTCTATTCAAAAGCCAAACGCTAACGACAACCCTTCTTCATATAACCATATTTGTGGCAATAATTACACTGAATGTTCTTTTTCTTAGGGCTGCCCACACATTGACTCGAGCCTTTCTACTGCAAAGGCTGACCATTCCCTTTATTCTTAGGATGAGACTTAGTTGCACAAGCTTGTTCTGTAGAGGACAATGAAGCACTACTTCCAAACTGTTGTTTCCAACGTTCCTGCTGCAAGAGGATGGTACAAAGCTCCGAAAACTTCAGATCAACATTAGTAGATGTAATGTTGAGAGTTTCAACAAAGTGCTCATAAGACTTCAGTAGACTTTTCAAGATGATGACTACCATGTCTTCTTCCTCCATCTTCCAACCAATCGCCTCCAACTAATCACGAATGTCCTAAATCTTTGTCAGATGCTCCTATAAGGACATTATGTCATCCATCATGATGGAGAACAGTTGGTTCTTTAAAAAGAATGCAAGACTCTTGTTGAAGGTCTCATGCAAGGTTTCCAAGTGCTCCCAAATCTTGGCAGTTGCTTTGCCAGATGGAACCTGTGGAAGCTGATCATCAGTAACTGAAAGTTTAATGAGCATCACCACTTCACGATTTTGCTCATCAAACTTTTCCTGGGCTTTATCCACCATTGTGGGACGAGTAGTATTGCCAAGAACAATCTGATCAAGGCAGCGATATTCGAAGATAGTCATCATTCGTTGCTTCCTGGTATTATAATTTTTGCCATTGAATCGTTGACTACCTTCCAACATAATGTTGGTCAAACTCACCATCTTGCACGTTTTTCAAGGCACGAAAAAACAAGACAAACAAAAGAGGCGATAAAACTAATTGCACGGAACCCAAGGCACGAATTCCAATATAATGAAAAGCTAAGGTAGTTTCAGACACAAAATCGAGGTACACCCGCTAGCACAAATCCCAATGCACGGATTACGAGGCACCCAAAAAATTCAGACAACTACCCAAAAATCTTCTCGAAAAACCTAGAAAGAATCTGTCAAAAAAAAAAAAAAACAAAGGATTTTTGATAACCCTAGCTCAAATCTGACAGAAAGCAAGTGCAAAAATTCGGCACACAAAAAAATATAGAAATTCGTGCAAAACTTAGGGCATGCTAAACAGAGGAGAAACGCAGCTCAGAAAGAGCAGAAAACGCGTCAAAAGACAAGCAGTCGCACCTAAAAAAAAAGTAAATTGCAGCTTCAGACACAGAAAAAAATCGCAGGATTTTTCTAGTAACAAAGCGCACCCTAAAGAAGGAAAAAACATGACCTCAAAGAGCACAAAACGCGTCTACAGAAAGCTGAGATTTGCGGCCAAATAAATGAAGAAACGCGAACTCAAAACTTCAGAAAATCGTGCCCAAAGGTCGCGATTTTAATTTGCAGACAACGCAAAATCTGAGTGTCGCGATTTGTAGAAATAACTCCAACAACCACGCGCCTAGGAAACTCTAAAAAACCGCGCCAAAAACGAACGAGGGCTCCAAAAATCGTTAGGAAAAAATCATGCCAATTAGAGACCAAAATCATGCCGAGGAAAAAAAAATTTAGAAACGTGATTTTTTTTTTTTCTCAGAAGGTCGCACGATTTTATTCAAAAACCCCACGAATTTTTTTTCAAAAAACAAAGGCGCTCAGATTTGAACTTTGCTCAGATACCATATTACGAACACAAGATGGTAAAAAATTATTTGATGTATTTACAATGAGAGCAAACGCTCAATAAATAATTTACAAGGATTTACAGAATTAGAAAGTTTCTAAGAGAAATTGAAGAATATCGATAAAACGATCTTATCAAGAATATTAGACTCTAATACAATATTCAGCATTAATAAATTAATTAATAGATATTATTTTAATACTTGGATATCTTTGAAATATGCATATACATTTAACGTTTGTCCTATAAAAGACAAATTCAACAATGGCTGAAACTATAAGCTGCATTCTGTTCTAATCATGATGAATTTGTCCACAGTTGAAATTGTTGAGACAGTTCTATAAGTGACCAAAAGCATCAACTGCAAACATTCTTCTACTTCTTCACCTTTTTTCATTTAACTCTGCTTGAGAATTCTCTCACAGCATGATTGATCTCTGAACCACCTGGCTATGAGTGTTCATCCAAACATTTTCAACCCACTACTCCTAAAAGATTTTCCCTGAACCAGAATTTTCCCAGCTTTACCATGCTTTTAACTTACAATTACCCTTGACAATCCCTCTCATTTAAGCTGTTTCTTCACAAATGGCTGTTACAGCACCTGGACATAGCACACAACCATGGGGGCAACAAAATAGTACATCCAAAACTTTCCAACCACCATGATTTACCAAGCAGATCAAGGATAAAATTCACTAAATTTTCAGAAGACAGATATGTTCATCCAGATTGACCAATCCATGCATTCACTACTGCCAACATGAAGATATTTCCACCCCCAGACCAATCCAGCACCTACCTCTAGGTTCTACAACCATCTGCTATAGTCTGAAGACTAAGTCTGTGATAGGTTTCAACCAGCTGAAGATGAGGATATCCTTCTATTTCATTTCTCCTTAGTTGGGAACGAAGACACAGCCAATGACAAAATTTGTTGAAATGTTCAAATCAAAATCCTGACATCAAAAACAAAGAACTTGTGTATGAAATAGTAAATATGCATTGTGAATTATAAGCAAGCATTTATTTCAACCATAAATCTAATTTGGGAATTGATTAAAGATAAAACTGACATGAAAATAAGCAACAATTCAATTGGAATGCCTCAAGATGAATGCACGATAAGAATAACTCACAATGACAAGAAAGTCTGAAATAAGAGTGTAAAGTAATGATGAGAAGATAGTTCAAAAATACAAGTCAAAATCTGCTGCTGTCTCAATGGTCATTATTGTAAGCCCAATGGTAAAGGCAACTTTAGTAATCACCACCTCAAATACTTTTCTAAAGGAATCCCCATTGGTCCCACTTCTTTCATGGGGCCCAAGTAAGCATGTGAATTGGCCTGAGTTTGTGGGCCTGGAAATAAAGGTTATTGTTTCCCTTGGTTTAAATTGATATCCTTCTTGATTGATGAACTGAGGCTTTCTACCATTATATTGAAGATACAATTGCCTACTTCATTAGTCATGTGGCATGTCCATTTTGTATTACAAAACTCAAACGTTCAATCACTGACCCTACAGACCTCGATTATTGCCAAGTGGTGATCTGTACGATGTATCTTTAATACACAACATCAATGACAAGTATAGCAATTGTACAAAAAAATCCTATCCGCAAAGATAGTGAACATTTTCCCAATTCAAATTCTAGCAAAGGTATCAACATAACTAGAATGATGCATTTAGTTAAAAAAACTCGTCAATAGTCACCTAATTTAAAAGCAAATTTGGAAAACAAAGAGTACACATTTACTATTGACACTTGTTATGCAAATCACAAATATTGTCAACCATGGTTAAATAGATAATCTTGAAGAGCACTTAGAATATCAAAAGGAGGAAAATTTTGGAAAGGAGTATGTGAAGAAAGAAAGATGAGCAAGCAATTGTGCCAACTTCAAGTTCATAAGAGTTATCCAAAATGACATTTATAATCACCGGTATATTATTAGCTCATTGAGGACTTATTCACTTTATGTCCAGTGAGATGTTTGCTACCCTTTTCATACTTAATTATTTTGGATAAACCAACTAGTATACAAGAAGTACACTAACAATAAACAGAGCTTAAGGCTCATAGTCACATTATGATTAACAGTAGTTTTAAGTGATGAAGCAAAGTGGCAACATAAAGGACAAACCATTACACAATAATAAGATGTGGTTATACAGACTCAAAATGGAGTCAGGAAAAGTTGATGAATGCCTTTAAATTATATTCTCTGACATTAGATTCCATCAACAACTGTCTGCCATATTTCAACAAAAGCTACATGAATTAATCCAAAGAGACCAATCAGAAAGAGAGAGAAATCAATCAACAAGTAACATGTGGAATCTATTAAAAGGCCCAAAAGTCATCAGATAAAGCCATGCTAAGTGGGAACATTGCATGTGAATTAAAATCAGATTGACCAATATTCAACTCAATAGATCGCTGAAAACCAAAGAGGTTAACAAGACAGATAGAGAATGCAATTGAGCAAACAATCTAGCTAGCTTAATAACAGCTGTTACACTGTTTAGATCACAGTATCTTATACAACATCTTGATGCTCGTACAATCCTTCACACCCAAAAGCATTATTCTTACAATTTTTTATTTTCTTTTCTTCCTTTTTGTTGTGTTACAGGTTCCTTTCTGTATGTTGGTTTTGTGTGGGGCCCATAGTTCCTTCTCTAATTGATCACCTTAAGTCTAAGAATTGGGGGGCTCTCATTGAAGTCTACCTGGCTATGAGGTGGGGCCACCTCATCTCTGCTGATCAAGAAAAAGAGGTATGTGTAACAAAAAACCTTATGATATGCTGGAACCTGCCCAGGCCTCATGTGGCGTAGATTTTGACTTGTCTGCTCATTGATCCTATGGGACCTACAGACTCGCCTTCCATTGTTGTATGAGCATAATTCAGATTTCAAGAAAAAGCATGAGCTGTATGTAAAGCCCAATGGAACAAAACAGAACACCATAGTTGAATTATTTCATCTAAGAAGGGTTATTGTTCAAAGGAAAATGTTTGTGCATACCTCAAGTACCTATGAAGGAGAATCTAATGAGGGAGAAGCATAGTGGAAGCTTAGTTGAACACTTTTGAGTGGAAAAAACATTAGCCCAACTAAGTGAAAGTTATTATGGCAAAAGATGAGTAAGGATGTGAAGCATATGATATAGCACTGCAAAGTTTGTCAACATGCCAAAGAAGCCAAGATACCAGATTATATCAGCCTTTACCTATCTCAAAAAGGCCATGGAAAGATGTAAGAATGAACTTCATTATTGGGTTGCCAAGAACTCAAAGAGGTAATGATTCCATTTATGTGGTAGTAGATAGAATTTTTAAAATGGCACATTTTATTCCATGAAAAAAGTCAAATGATGCCACTCATGTTACCACGTTGTTCTTGATGGAGATAGACTCCACGGATTGCCAAAGAACAGAGTCTCAGATAGTGACACTCAATTTGTGGATCACTTTTGACATACCTTGTGGAAAAAGTTAAGACACTAAATTGAGTTTCAGCTCAGCTATCATCCTCAAATGGATGGGCAAACAAAAGTTGTCAATATGAGTTTGAGTGACATGTTGAGATGTTTAGTTGGAAAGGATCTCACTCAATAGGGTTTGATCTTGGCACAAGCTGAATTTGTGTACAACTTTGTAAAGATAAGTACAGCCAGAACCCCATTCTAGATTGTATATGCATACAGCCCAAGAGAAGTAAATACTTTGAGAGATACTGCTGATTTAAGCAGGAAAAGTCCTGTTGCAAAAGAGTTTTCTGATTACATACTTGAGTTGCACCATGAAGTATAAGGAGCATGCTGATCTTAAAATAAGGGAGCAACAATTTTGGGTTCAAGACTTGGTGGTCACTCATTTGAGGAAGGAAAGGTTTCCCCAAGGAACTTACAATAAACTAAAGAGAAAAAAGAATGAACTGTGTAAGGTCTTGAGAAAGTGTACATCAAATGTTTATGAAATAAAGTTTCTTGAAGGCATAGACATTTCACCTATTTTCAGTTCTACCGATTTGTACCGTTATTATTAAAGACAGACTAATGAGGAAATAGATGCAAATCTTGATGAACAACGGGAAGAATGGGTACAGCAGTTCCCTGTAAGGCAAAGAGACAAGGTAGAAGCTGCCATAGGTTCCCAAGTAGCCAAGAAAACTAGAGAGAAGGTTAAGGAGTACAAGGAATGTTTGGTCAAATGGAGAAATAAGCCAGCAGATGAAGCAACCAAGATGCATGCATCTGAGGTTGTCGAGCATGGGATTCCAGTTCCAGATCCTTTGAAATTTTCATGAGTTCCTAACACCAGTGTCTAATGCAAGAGCATCCAAGGCTCGTGCAGTCCTGCACACCCAAAAACATTGTTCTTATGATGTTTTCTTTTCTTTTCTCCCTTTTTGTTGTGTTGCAGGTTCCTTTCTCAGATTGATCACCTAAGTTTAAGAACTGGGGAGATCTCATTGAAGTCTACCTAGCTAGAAGGTGTGGCCGCCTCATCTCTGCTGATCAAGAAAAAGATATATGTATAACAGAAAACCTTATATTATGCTGTGACACACCAAGGCCTCATGTGGCACAGACTTTGTCTTGTCTACTCATCGATCCTGTGAGACCCACAGAATTGCCTTCCATTGTTGGGCATTCTAGATGACATCATGGGTGTTTATTATGACAGTTTCTTTGACTGGCAGCAGTGTTTAATGCTTCAGCTGTTTATTCCTTAATGGACATGGAAATCTTCATCGACTGCATTATTCTTCTAACCGCTATCTCCTATTTGCCCCCCCAACCTTCCTTATAGTCACAATATGCCACACCGTTTACTTCTTACTGACACTGCTGTATAACTCCCATCCGGCGCAGCTGTACACTTCTTGGGATCATGGGTAAGATTAAGCTGGCTCTGGCAGATTTCTTGTATAATCAGACCTCATTTGACTGCCTTGAGGGGGTACCTACAGCAAACTTGGAAGAAAATTATAAAAATTCAATATCTGGATTCTTGGCTCCCAACGTCAGGATGTTATACTGCTGTTAAAGGTGCCAGTGTTAAGGGTGGAAGTTCTGAATTCTCTGTGCCTCCATGAAGGCCCATTCTAGTTTCCAGTAGGCAATGGTGGGTGAATATTGCCTTGATAATCTGAATTCTGAGTAATGTTTCCTGAATAAGTGTAATGTTTGTGGTGATTTTGGACAATAAATATTGGATTGCTGATTATTGTATGTTATTATTTCTGAACTACTGTACTTCCCTGCTGCTGTTGTAAGTTTTTTCTGTGAGTGTGCTGCTCATGTCAGCTTCCTTCACCAGGCCCTGACCCTTGACTGCATTACATCTTAATAAAAAAAATACTTAGCAACTACTGTTGATAAACTTACTTATTCTAACTGACTGCTGTACCTTGAGTAAATGATAAGAGAATACTATGAGAGTGCAAATCATTCCTCGAGAAAAGTGAGTTTCAAGTAAGAGTGGAGAACCTTAACATGATGCAAGAGCATCCACAGTTGACTGGCAATCTTGCATCAACCAAAAAAAATTTTAATTTTAAATTTTTATTTAGTTTGGTCTTTAAATATTGTAGGTGAATAAATGTTTGTAATAAGGCCTAAAATATTTGACAAATATTTGGCCAAGTTGTTATGTTGCAGTTTTATGGTGATTTGGGCTGATTTTGTGGCTTTTTCAAGGCAAAATCTTCAAATATGCCTTCTTGGGCGTGGGATTTGGGGAGTTACAAGTTGTGACAGCTAATTTAATGTTCCTTAACTTTTGCATGAAGAATTTGGACGCCCAAGAGCAAGTGGTTTGGTTTTTTCTATTCCGAGGCTCCTATTTGTGAGGAAGTGGCTGCTTTTCTTGGCTAGTCATGGATGGAGGTTAAAAAAGATGTCTTTTCAGCATTTAATGATTTTAAATACATTTTTTGAAAGCATATTTTCCATTTTCCAAGCATATCAAATTGGGAGTTACAGGAAAGGTGTGAAGGAGTTCATTTATATACTTTATTTTGGTCATTTTTGGGAGTTGCTGCTGCCAGATTGAAGCTGATGCTTCCCAGGAATGGATTTTTGAAGTAAGAAGGTAGAAGCCATGATTTTGCAGGTTTGAGAGAGTGTGTTGCAGCAGCAAATGGATTATGAAACCCATGGTTGAAGATCAGCAAGTTGGTGATTGAAGATTGTAGATTGGAGAGCTAGTTTCATAGTGCATGGAAATGATTTGAAGAAGAAAAATTGTAACTTGATTTTTAAGGATGTTTGTTGTTTCATAGCAGATTCTAATCTGTTTTGTATTGATTTATTTCATCTTGTATGGCTGCACAAACTTGTGTAATCAGATTTATTGAAGTTGAGAAACTTTGTTGCAAGTTAAATAGAGAAGATTAATTATGTTGTTGCAAAATTTTACATCTTGTTTGTTGTTGTTGGTGTTGAATGATTTTGTGTGAGGGTTATGTGAGTTTTCCCTTCATCATAACACTACATTCAATAGGCAGTAAGTTTGATATCAGAAATGAAACAAGATTAGAACATAAGCAATTGAAGCTCCATCTGATTCCTCAAAGAACACCAGAATAAGCCATATATCACCTCTAATTTGAAGTTTTGCCAGTAGTTTGGGGTCACTATTCATATATAATATACATATTACAATCCAATATTAAAGTAAGAGGTTAAGAAAGACCTAAGGAGGTAAGATATATAGTACCCAAATCCTAGGAATGATTTATACTATAAATTTATATAGAAAATATTTCCATAAAAGAGAAATATGACACAACATACTCACTTGACTCCAACTACCAGGGGCTGCACACAAATCGACTACACGTTTCACACCTGCATCAGAGTTATCAATTATCATTTGGACTAAAAAAATTATATATAATCTAAAATGCATGTATCCAAATGGTCCTAAATTAAAGGACCTAGTCTATGCTTGTTTACAAACCAATTAGAAAGCTACTGTTTATACTTTGACAAAATTGAAAAGAAATGTTTACTCTGCAGTCAGGATGGACAAAACAACAATTCTTTAATTTTGAACAAGTTATTAAAGGGCCTGATTCTGCAAAAATGATTAAACAGCACATACATACATGACCCCATCAGAATGTAGGTAGTAACCAAGTGAAATGCAGCCTACAGCTTTTGCTTCTAGAATAAAGTAATTTTGTCTATGAAATGCAAAACTGTCATTGTGTGGCTTAACAACAATATCCTGGAAAAAGATTTGGACAGAAATTGTATATGTTCAATACAAACCCAAACAATAAGAAATAAAGAGGCTTCTCCAAAATGACTGGCTCACTGTAATATTTCTCTACTAACTATGCAAGGACAGCATAGCTGCTGACCACCTTTTCACATACAATGACAAGTGATCTGAAAATGAGATATTGGTCACAACTGTTCAATCGGTTATATCCTCATTTCAGTCAAGGAGTCCCTTCTATTGAATAGATTGGTTTTCATCGGATCTGAAACATTGAGGACTTGTATGCAAGGTTGTTGAAGACTTAGGGTGATCCAGAGCATCCTAGGGAAGAAGACAGACTTGGGTGCAGATCTGGAAACTTGATATTTTACCACTCTTAGTGAGTCCACCACTTTCACAGGCAAAAAACACCTGTTTTCCCCAACAAATAGACAAAACAGCCCAGCAAACTCATTATCTGCCACAGTAAACAGCTGTTCACCCCAGTGAATTCGTCACAAGCAGCAAACTATATCTCTGAGAATCAGTGAACTTATTTCTGTGTGTTCTGAGCATGGAATTTGAAGGGCTGCAACTATTTGTTTCCACTTGTAAGCATTGTTTTGCATGCCTCCAGCCTGGGGAATGTGTGGAAACTGGAAACTTATATATGCATGTTTTGATGCCTGCACACAGGTTGGCACTCATGTTTACCTACAAAGCAAGTGGATTTTGCATTCTTTGTCATGTTTGGGCAGGGTTTTGGTACAAAACAGCCTTGTTGTGTGCGGTTGAACTCTTATAACCAGTTGGTGAACTGTATTGGTCGTGTTCAGACCTACATACACCATACTTGATTGTACTTTATTGATTATAGTGGAGTTGGAGAGTGTTTTGCTCTTCCAAACTGGAGCTTTCTCCCTTCTATAGTTTCTCCAGACCAAAAAATGATGTGTTCAGTCATTGTCACTTTGTTAATTGCTGTTGTTTCATGTTACCTTGTGCTTTGCTATGGTGCTTGAATGTTTTTTTATATGAATGTCCCACTATTTTAAGAAAAAGTTAACACTTGTTTTTATGCATTGGTGGAGTATGTTTGAGTTGACAGAAACTAGTATCAGAAATTGGTGAGCAGATTGGGAGTATCTTGGTCAGTTTATGGGTCAATAACATTAGGGATGAACTTGCTATGAGCAAGAAAGCATACCTTCGAATATATTGAATTCTTCATCAATTTGGAGGAGCTTGAAGGCACTGCGTGCACGCCACCCTTCTTCCTTGGCTTTGCGATAGTAAATATCCTGTGCAAATCTAAAAAATGAGAGGAAGAAAACTACAGAAAATATTTTTTAAATAAAACTTGAGGAAAGAAAAAGTACCCTCTTATCCTTTGAGGCCTTCCCCATAGGTTTTTGCCACCGAGACTCACAAAGCCACCGCGCTAGTTTCTTTGGTTTTGTGTTTAGGAATGATTCAAATTTCAAAATATCACATGCACTTATAAATTCAGCACCTCCAAAAATCAAGGCAATGGCAGTGCACTAGCCATCAGGATTGGAGCAAAAAGCTGCCACAGAAGGTGAGTTGTCAATTGGAGTTATTGCACTTTTTCTTTGATAAATTATTCAATCAAATTCCTACTACACAATCTGAATCTCCGTGCCTCTCTCAAGGAATCAACTATGTACGAAAGCATATTCTATCTATGAACGTATACCACTGTTCACATGACACTGTGAGGTGTCCCTGTGTCATTTAAAATTTGAATATGTGTAACAATATTACAATAGTTCCAGAAATTGTCAAAGATTTTAAAGTAAAAAAAACTACGCATCTTCGAATTCATGGTACTTTCATGCTATGTCTGGATTGGATGCAATTGATGTTGTTTCTTTGCCTTGTTGTTCGTGCAAATCAAATTAAAACTATTTGTGTAAAACGTCCAAAAGTAGAGCAGCTTGAATTCAGAAAACCTTGCTTGGAAAAATAATATGATTAAAATGCTTTGACTTCTGGGCCCAGTTAGCAGCGTAGCCATTAACGAGAGGACCCGAGTTCGAACCCTGCAAAGACTCCTCACTTAGGAAAATGTGGGGAAGCCCTGGATACATGCGAACGAGCAGCAGAAGTAGAAAGGGTTTTAGATGTAATATAAAAGCGGATTCTTAGCTCTAAAATTCGCGTAAGAAAAATGTTTCTGCCAAATATAATTTTAATAGAATGATTTGATTCAATCCTTTCACAGAATTATGATGACAGCGCTCGTTCCAACATAGCAGAGCATTGATCATAATAGTAACTAACTATACTACAATGAAATTCAGAATTAACAACCTCGCACGAGGTCCTGCCTTCTTAGACAAATATAAAGATATGGAACTGCAAAGGAAACAAATAAAATATTTCATACTCGCAGAAAGGCCCGTGGCACTCTGTAGGTCGAAGTACCTGCTTTATACTGGTTTTCCTTTGTTTTCCTGCCTCTTAAGGAATACAATGGACGAATTAAGAATTTCGCAGACTTTGGGTTTTATGGGTTTTAATGGTTTGTTTTTTAATTATTTTTTACGAGTGCCACATAATGGGTATCCTATTTTTGTGGTATTGTAATATAAATATTTGTTTGTATCATAGATGAGCCATGAGAGTGATTTAGGATGGATAATAGCTCAAATCTTCAATTACTGAATGTATCGATTTGAAGGGTTGTGCAAAAATTATAATTGTAAGGGTTAATTTTGATCTTAAGTTTGATTTGTGTTTGATTAGCATAGTTAATTTTATAGTAAACATTTATTAAATATTAATATGTAATTAATTTGTTAGTTAAAAAAAAAATAGATTAATTTATTGATTTTGATTTTGATAGTCAAAGTTTTTATAACATAAATGAAGTTGAGTTTGTCAAAATGAGAATTATAATAATTTTAACTTTTCATTTATAAAATGTATTATGTGAATTAATATGCTAATTATGTGTATAGTATTATTATATTGATTATAATATAATATAAATAAAATATTGAGAATCAAAGAGCTAGGGTGAAGTTGGTGAAGGTAATATAAAAACCCATGTCACTCCTATATCATCACAAAAATTAACCATAAAGGAACAAGAGCAAAAATTAAACTATAAAAGAATTTGTATACAAATGGCTTAATATTAATCTTGTATAAAAAGAATTTAAAAAGCGAACAATAAAGTGTGAAATTTCTAATGAGGATATGTATATTAAATATAATATATTATTATTGACAAACTTTCATTGTCAAATTCACTAATTGAGGGGAGAGCAAGGTCTCCACTTAGTGCAACATCCAAGTTGCCATATGAAGAATTCGCAAATGGTAGTCATATTTTAAAGAGCCCATGCCATTAAATGCTAACAAATGTTGAGAAACATTGTAAGCTCAACCTTTTGGAATATCATGGACATGAATTTAAGCTTTAATAGGTTTTATCTACACGATTTGAAAATTGCATGACACTAGTGACATTATCTTTAAATTAGATTCACAAAACCCAAACGCCTTAAAACTATGGTGATTTTATTAGGCCAATAAAAATCAATTACTCTCCATTGTTGATCTATGTGAATCTATCTCGAGTATGGCTAATGACAAAGCCTATGAAGTCTATGATGGTTTTCCTTGTGAATTTTACAAGACCCTTTCAGATTGTGTTGGTGAGGACCTTCATAAAGTTTATATTGAAGGCTTTCATTCTAATTCCTTAGGAAAAATTATTAACAAAGGAAATACTAAATTTGTACCTAAGTCTAGTGATTATGAAGATATCTACAACTAGAGATTGATCATGTTGCTTAATATCTCCTATAAGATCATGGACGAGGTTCTTGCACTATAGTTGCATCATCTTCTTTTTCAAATTGTGTGTCTTGAACAAACTGGCTTTATAAGTCCAGATATATTTTGGATAATATTATAGCAATCTAAGAAAGACTAAAATGGGCTTGGAGATCTCATCAACAAGTTATTTTCATCAAATTCGACTTTTCTAAAGCTTATGACTGCATCAAGTGGCCTTTTATCCTTACCATGCTTTAGGCTTTAAGATTTGGTCATCTTTTTGTTCAATTAGTTCATATGGTTTTTTCTAATGCTTTAGCATGTCTCGCTATCAATGGACATCAATCTAATACTTTTGGTCTTTTTAGGTCTATCTAATAGGGATTTCCTTTAGCCCCTACCCTCTATGTGCTTATTGCATAAGGTTTTGGATACTTTTTAGCTCATTCTATTTCTCAAAGACTAGTCAAAGGTATTTTCTTACCAAATTTTGTAGCTTATTTAGTGAATGGTGAGTTTGTTGATGATTCCTTTCTCATTCTTTTGGAAGAGGAAAACAACATTAATCAAGCTCTTCACTACTTGGATATTTTTCGAAAGCCTCAAGTTCTAACATTCAATGATATAAAACTCAATATTATAGACAATCTCTACCTAAGCCTCCTATCTTGACTCTTACAAGTGGAAATGTATTAGGCATGGAGAAATATTCAAGTTTATGGGTATTTATTTCACTTTTCAAGCTTCTCCAACCACTCTATTGCAAGCTATTTTATCAAAAATTAAAAAGTTAGCACATTGGGTTATTAAAACTCTATCCCTAGTAGGAAAATTTCAAAAAAAATTGAAGATTCTAGCAACCCCTCATGTTTATTATTATTCTTGTTGGATCTCTTTTAAAGATTAAAAAGTTCCTCAATTTCTTTGGGACGCCTCTAAGAATCATAGAGGCTTTCATTGGGTGGCTTACAAGTATTATTATCTACCACATGATTTTGGGGGTCTTGGATTAATTTCCACTAAGTGTCGATGTTACACCCCATTTTTAGAATAATTATTGAAGACATATTTCAATTATTTAAATTCTAGAATTTAAATGATGCTTTGAAAAGATGTGATATATATATATATATATGAAACATAAAAATGTGCAGAAAAGAATCCTAAGTACCTAAGATCAATTCCCCAGTTTTAGGTGTTTCGTTAGGATGCAAATCAACAATGTGCATAGATTGACTTTCAACCTCCAAGGTGAGTCAATCAGACCTATATCTAATCCTTTTGAGTCTTAGGAGTGGATTGGAAATGATTTGGACTGATTGCCCTAATTAGACTATATGACCTAATATGATTAATGCAATATCCCAAAGATAAATAGACATAAACAGTAATTTGTAGGTGGATCTAGGAGATGTATGATGATGTGTACCTATCACCAAAAGTTGGATTTAGCATGTGCAGAGGGACTCAAACACCCATGGGCAAATGGATCTTTGTAAACCTTACCAAAACTTCAAAGTTTGATCTTGTAGCCCTATGTTTGCTCTTTGTTCTTGTATATGCAAATATTCATCTTCAGATCTAGACCTACAGTAAATCTGCAAAAGAGATTGTTTGGGTGGCTATATGGGGGTTTACCTCAGTCAAGCCCCTATTTTGATAATTAAACCTCAACAAAAATCAAAATATCTAATAGAAAACAGTGTGTGAGCCCTAACCTTATGCGTGTCTAAGGTTTTTATGAGCTAAAATACAAAGAAACCCTACTCAAGTGCATTAGACTGAGATTCTTATATGATAATGATAAGATCCAATTAGGGAGAATTCAAAACACCCTAAATAAATTTGAAATGCAATGACACCTCGATGTAGGTTGCAAGTAGAATGAATTTTGACGATGAGCGCACCTAGGAAATAAGTCATTAGGTGGAGAGAAGTGGCCAAATGCATCTCCCAACCCTAGAATCCATCATGCTCTTCCATAGACATCAACCTTCAATCATGTGATAAAGCTTGATGAAATCTACAAATGGGCTTGAAGACCTGCAATTTCAAGTAATACTGCTCCAAGACTCTAAAATTTTGCTTGCTTGAATGTTATCTCTCATGTTCTAGTTTTGAAATGGTGAATAGACTAGGTATTTATAGGCATTTCTCTAATTTCTCAAAAATTAGATCCTAAAAGCCGATATTTGGAATTTGAATTTTAAATGTTAATATGTCGCCAACAACTCATTAAAATTTGGGTAGCTAAGAAGGGGGTCTCGAATTTCCAGGAAACACTTGATTGGGGGCAAAGTAACAATTGATTGCAATTATTCAATGCTTGCAATTTGTTGGAAAATGATAAAAATAGCCCTCATAATGTATAATAAAGGGAATTAGGGCATATTTAGGAGGGGTTAAAAATGCATGAATGCAAGGGTGATTAAGATAGGTCCAAACTAAGTGTAAAATTGTACTATCACCTACAAGGGAGTACAATTTTCTATTCTACATTTAGCCCCTACTTTAGCGGCCATATGACACTATGTGCATATGCAAGCTAAAGTACTGAAAGTAAATCATGCTATAAAAAGGATACTCATATGGATATTATGATCATTTATGAACGAGAGAATGAAGCCCCTAGTGTAGTCATCTACAAAACCACAACATTAGGAATTGTATGTTGTAAAACTGATTTGTTAGCTATTCAAAATCATCTCAAATTATGTCAACTTCTATGAAGAACCAAATTTGAGGGTGGATGTATGCCCCTTGATTTTGCTTGCTCTTTGGAGGTGGAATCATTATCAATAACCACATCAAATTGGTAGGATTTGTGATGTAAATGCTTACGATAGGGTTATGAGACCACAATACCATCTATTGGTAAACATTGGATAAGATTGGGGGTGGAACTATGAATCCAATGTAACAAACGACATTGAAATTAGAGTTCTCAATCCCCCATTATGGTGATTTGAGTAAAACGTGTCACTAGGAAATTATACTATATGTTAGTGCAAAATCATATTTTTGACCATCATGTTCACATTTACCATTTGGAGATTCTGAGAGAGATACCTTGGTGCAAAGGAGTGAAGATGTCGATTTGGCAACCATACCAGCCCCCAAGACTCAAGGTCCTACAAACAGAGGTTAGGGATGACGCCATCACACCAGAGGTGAGTTCCTTGTACCTACTCCATGTGATTTTCCTTAGTATTCTACATTGTTTTTAAGTATTTTTCAAAAATTATGGCATCCCTATCCAAATTAGGTGACTATGTCCTCTTTGGGTGACCCTATCCTAAATTAGCGACCTTATCCTAGACCCCTTGTCCCAAAATGGCGACAGTGTCTTGAGTTAGTCCTTTTTGCTTTTAACTATTTTTTCCATGTTACTGATGATTTCCTTTGCTTCTTCCAAGATCTACCACGCACTTGTCAATGCTTGGGAGGATGATTATTTTCCCTTCTCCGAGAATAGCTTACACAGCTTAGTAAGGATGAGGAGCAGACTTTGTGTATCACTGGGTTATATTGGATATACCTCATGCCACCCGTGAGGTATCATGATGCAATGATTATGATATTAGTTGAGTGGTGGAATACAGATACTTTGACATTTCATCTCCCAACGAGGGAAATGACACTTGAGGATGTACGTTGTACATTCTTAGATTACCTATCTAAGGTGAGACCATCCACCTTGATGAGTTTCACACACGTCTACAAATGAGGCGAGATATTCAATATTATACTAGCCACCACATGACACCCACCAATCCTAGAGCCTGCATCAAGCTCCAGTGGTGTCTATATGTTGATGTTCCCTTGGTTCATCGGATCATGTCTGTGATTATCGCCTTAGCTCTTGCATCTGATGGATGAGGCACACACCTTGATGGGGGGCTTGTTCATACTATATGGGAGATGGAGGAGCATCAAACAATCTATGCTTGGGGATGAAGCATGCTCACACATCTTAATTATGATCTTGGTCATTTTATCTATCGAGAGGTTCACAGTATTATCCATTGTACCCTTCTTCAGGTGTGGGCCTTCAAGCATATTACATGTACGAGATCAACCGGGGTTTCCCACCACAACAACCCACGGTTATCTACAAGCCTTATGTTATACTTTGAGGTGATCTTGGCAGTGTGGAGATCTATTACACTAGAGATTCAGGTTTAATCATCTAGAGGAGGATGACATAGTATGGAAACTGTACAGGACTCTACCATAGTGACCAAGTCTTATACAGAAGTTGGCTAGGATATAGCAGGATAGAATATTTGTTCGGCGCCATTACTATATTGTCATTCCATTCTATTATGATTGTGTCATGTGTTAGTTTGGTTAGATGTAGATAGTGCCTAGCCTGCGACCTACATTCTTGAGATCCACGTGTAGTGGTGGCAGGCTAGGGGACATCCACCATCCTATACTCGTTGATGTTACCTTTAGCAATTCAAATGATGAAAACTAGGATGCACCACCTGCATATGACTTGGATGATGCAAGTACCTCCATGGCTTACGAGAGATGGTGGATGACAACACGACCTCCACACATCTTCACCGATGATCAACCTGTAGGTGATGTTGGGCCTTTGCCATGTAGAGAGGATACGAAAGAGGATGCAGGTGTGGATGGAGATATGACTAATAATGAGGATATAGCAAAGGAGGATCATCAACTAGTGAGAGAGGAGCCTGAGGAGCTAGTAGAGGCCACATATGCCCCCTAGGAGAGACTGACATCTCATTCTCGTGTCACTCGAGCACATGTATTGACTACATCAAGCATCAAGTCTCATGAGCATGGAGAGAGAAGCCATGCATCTCCCACCATACTTACCACCCATTAGAGGAGTCCTAATATGGAACCCATTGTGTCCTATCGAGATCTTGATTGACAAGTTGGCGATCCAGGTGATGTGATATGCTATTTATCTTTTATGTTTGTCTTTAGTTATGCTTTATTTATTATATATTTCTCTAAATTATATTATATTTATTTATTACAGTTGTCATGTGAGAGTGGCTCAAATTCTTCAGTCGAGTCATCATGGACATTGTTCCACCAATGCCCCCACACTAGGTGACACGAGCAGAGCATAGACCACCACCTAGCGTGGGGTGCCATGCTAACCTGTTTGAGCCCTTGTCTAGGTGGAGGAAATCCTACGATAATGCTATGAGGACCATTGATTTATCTACAACTAATATCGAGAAGGTCCGAGCTAGGAAGGAGCAGATGATAGTCGCACACAAGGAGCTCAGAGCTACATATGAGGAGCTTCGAGCCACTCGAGTTCCTTTTGAGAGTGAGACACATGCTCTCTTACAGTCAGAACTTAGCAAGTTGTAGGCAGAGCTCACTAGGGTGCAAGCAGACATGGATCAAATAGACCAAGAGTGTGTTGTAGCTCTCGTACATGAGGGTGTAGCCATAGGACATATACAGGTCCTACGAGAGTGAAAAAGCTCAAGGAGTCACTCCCAAACCACTGTCTCTCGATGGGAACCACCACCAGCACCAGACACCGAGGGGTTTAGTATCCATAAGCCCTCCTAGATGTACTATATTATGACACACCGCATTTTTTTATCATGGTGACTATGTATATAAACTTTATGATCTTTTATATATGAGCTTGTTTATATTTCTGCAAATTATTGTTTGGATTAGATGTCAATGTGATCTATTAAGCAATCTTGGTAAGATTATTTAATAAATGTCTCCATGATCTAATTGTTATGTGATCTAATTAAACACTTTTGTCTAATTAGATACTACATTTTTTATTCAGTGTAATCATGCTAAACTAGATGCCCTTATGATCTAATTCAGAAATTAAATGCATGTAATGATCTATTTTAACACAACACACATATGATTGAATAGTATGTAAAACAAAGTAATAATTCAAGAAAATGAACATTTACTCAAAAATGATTCAAGATACACCAACAATGTTTGTCAAGAATGAAGCAATGCAAGATAAAATAGAAAACTATCTATTTAATCTATCAACATGCTTTAACATACATACTATTTAAAGGAATGTTGTGTAATATTTGTGTAGATGTGAAACATTGAATATAGGTTCTTTGAGAGGTGTACCATCTGTTGTTTTAAGTTTATAGGCTCCAAACCCATAGTCTTCATCAATGATATAAGATCCTAACCAATTTGGGTTGAATTTTCCCTTTTCATCTGAAGCGGCATTTACATTACGCTAATTTTCATATAAAACCAAGTCTCATTTATTAAAAGAGTGAGGAATTACATTATCATTATAATTTCATTGCATTCTTTTGGAATAAGCTTGGAGATGTTTGAGAGCATTTATACATTGTTCGTCGAGAATATCAAGTTGTTATAAATGTTTTTCTCTACAAGTGTTATCATCAATAAGGCTCCTAAGAGAGATTCTTAAGGAGGTAATTTCTAACATTAAGGGAACTATTGCATCTGCACTGTAAACAAGGTTATATGGTGTATTTCCTATAGATGTACGAATACTCATACAGTAAGCCCACAATGCATAAGATAGTTGAGTGTGTGAATTCCTTGTTATGTTTACTAATTGTTTTGCATAAGATTTATTCAAGTGTTTTATTTGTTGCTTCCACTTGACCATTAGATTATGGGTAATAAGGTGTAGAAAAGCAATGTTGAAAGTAAAATGTTTCCAAAAAATTCTTCACTTTGTTGTTCTTGAATGGTGTCCCATTATCTGAGACTAAAGCAGAAGGAAGACCAAATCGTTTGATGATGTTTTCCAAGACAAAATGATAGATTACCTCAACCGTCATGGAACAAAGAGGAATTGCCTCTATCCATTTCATGAAGTAATATGTAGTAGTAATTATAAATGTATGTCCAAAAGAAGGAGGAGAAATTTTTCCAATAAGATCCAAACCCCATTACCAAAAATGGCCAAATAAGAATTTGGGCACGAAGTTCAGAAGTGGGAGCATGAATCAAATTATTATGCTCTTATCATTTATGGCATTTATTAACTGATCAAAACAATTGTGTTCCATGTTTCACCAATAGTATCCTATATGGATTAACCTTGAACTAATGATCTTCCTCCAAAATGCCCCTCGCAAGCACCTGCATGAGCTTCCTCAAGGGCTATAGGGATTTCAAATTGTTTAAGGCATCTGAGAAGAAGAGCATGGAATGATCATCTATACAACACATATTCTACAATTATATATCAAGTTGCGAGTTTTTGAATATGAGATCTAGCATTCTTAGTAGTTGGTTCAGGAAAGGTACCTTCTTTTAGGTAATTAAATATCAATGCATACCATTCACTAGAGGCTTCAATATTGGCAACTAATGTTTCCTTCATCTTTTCATCTATGGATGGTTTTGTGAGAGTATGGGCAATGAATGAAGTTTGTGGAAGAATCTTCGAGAGAAACAAGGGAAGTAACACTTACCATTACATTCGCGTGTTGATTATCCTTTTGTGGAACATTGTTAATAGTGTACGATTCAAAATGACAAATAGCAATGTCATTATGAGATCTTAATGTTGTGATAACTTATCATGTTTTGCTTGATATGACCCATTAATTTGCTTAATGATCAATCGAGAATCACAAAATATATGAATGTGTTGAACACCTAAGGACAAGGTCACATGTATTCCAACAATAAGGGCCTCATACTCTACAATGTTGTTTGTACATAGGAATTTTAGATGATAGGATAAGGGAATTGGCTTTCCTGAAGGTGGTATTGATGTAACCCATGCTTTGGAACTAGTTCGACACTTAGAACCATCAAAATACAATTCCCATGTTTTGTTGTCATCTACCTTCAACACATTCTCATCGGGGAATGAGTCATGATTTGGCAATACGAATGGTAAGGAGTGTCAGCTAGATGGTTGGTCAATGCTTGGCCTTTGATTACTTTTTGAGGGACAAAATTAAGGTCAAACTCAGTTAACAACATAACCCACTTAGCTAAGCATCCTTACAAATCTATTTTAGAAAAACGATATTTAAATGGATCAAATTTCGTGATGACATGCACTTTTGCATTCAACCATTAATGTATCAATTTGTTAGTGGAAAATGCAAGAACCAAACATTGTTTTTCTATGGTTGTATAATGAGTTTTGTAATCAATCAATGTTCGACTAATGTAGTAAATAGAGTGTTCTTTCCCATTCTCATCTTGTTGAGCTAGCAACACAATTAAAGCATGAGTTGATGCTGGGATGTAAAGGATACATGGTTTTCCTTGAGTAGCAGGTTGCAAGATGGGAGGATTAGCTAGGTATTGTTCCAAACTTTCAAAAAAAAAATCACAATTCTCAATCCATATAAATTCAGATTCTTTTTCAAGAAGTTGGGTAAAGGGAGGAGTTTGATCAGACAATGATGCAACAAAATGGTGGATAGCTTGAATCTTGCCTTGTAAGCTACACAATTGAGAAATGTTCTTAGGGGGTGGCATGTTTATTATATCATCAATCTTCTTTTTTTCTACCTCAATCCCTCTATGTGACACTATAAAACCTAATAATTTTCCACTACACATCGAAGAGATATTTATTCAAGTTTAATCTCATATTATATTTATGAATTCTTTCAAAGATTTGTCGAGGGATTTTGATGTGATCTTGACGAGTTATAGACAACCAAAATTTCATCATCATAATATTCCAATATACTATGCATAAAATCACAGAATATTAGTGTCATGGCTCTTTGATATGTTGCTCAAATGTTTTTCAATCCAAAGGGCATAACAACCTAACAAAACACTCATCATGGTGTAGTAAAAATTGTTTTGTATTGATCTTGGGGATTGATGAAAATTTGATTATAACCTAAAAAAATAATCTATGAATGATAATAAGGTATGTCTTGTAGTTGAGTCCACTATCATTTCAATATTAGGAAGGGGAATTCATCCTTCAAAGATGCTTTGTTAAGATCCTAAAAATTCGTACACATCTTAATACGATTATCAGGTTTCACTACCACCACAATATTAGATATCCAAGGTGAATAATCAATAGGGCGAATGAATCCAACTTCTAAGAGTTTTTCAATCTCAACCTTAACCAGTAATGATCTTAGGATTCATCTTTTGTCTTACCGGTTTAGCATTTTCCTCAAGAACGATGTTATGTGTAACAATCTTAGGGTCAATACCCGACATATATCTAAATAAGTCCAAGATTTTTTTTTAGGAAAATCATGTAATAAAGTTGTGTGATATTCTTGCTCATCCTCATCAAGCCACTTCCAATTTTAATCACCTTTTCCTCATTTTCTAATTCCATTGATATGTTGATGGTATATCCCACAAGTAATGCACTTTTATTTGGAGCATCGGGGATTTGTTGAGATTCATCTTGTTCCAAATTAGTTTCTTCACTAGATTATCCCTTGGCATTTAAACAATATGTGAATCTTCGATTATGATGGTAATGTGGTAAAGTGTCATAAGCTCCCAAAAATTCTACTAGGGAATCATCATTCTGAAAGGTGTCCAATGACATATCACTTCCTATGGTATCTATCAATTCAGGATGTTTCAACTTTAGAGTTGTCTTAAGAGAATCTTTTGTGATGACATTAACATTGATTGAAGGTATTTTTAGTGCTTTGTTTTCTTTGAAGGACAATAACCAAGGCCTCTTGTTTTCTCTTGTATGTTACCTTCTCTATAGGAACTCAAATACCTTGTTCTTTCACCCCACATCCTTTTCCATTTTAGCCAGATTGTTTCAAAAGTTGATACCCTTTTCCATAAATGGCTTCCATTTCTTTCGAAGTGGGTGGTTTCTCATAATATGTGTCATCATAAGTAGATGTATAACTTGTATCCTAATCTTTGCTATAAGTTGTGGATTCAAATGCTTTTTATATTTTTCGTTGTGCATTATGTTGATACCACCACTACGTCTGTTTCTTTTTCTGATGTTGTTTGTGTGCCTTTATATTCTCCCATGAAAGTAGGTGTGAAATCTAAGGAACCCCAATCATCTTCCAACAAGATTGTCTCATCTTTATCTTCGTGTTACAAGGGTTGTTTTGAGGTTAGTATCAATGTTCTCAAAGGAATTTTCATTCCCTTCTCTATTTGTAAGCAATGTTTTAGATTTCGGATTGACTTTTATCATGCAAAACTTGTTGTTGTAAGTGTATCTCATTAGATGGTGAAGAATTGAGGGAACTCTATTCATTTCATAAATCCATGGTCTACCTAAGAGAAGATTGTATGGAATATCTTGAGGCATGACATAGATATGAGTTTGTAACATAACCTTACCTACTTTGACAGGTAATGTGATCACACCAATTAGTTATTTTCCCACATTATCAAAACCACGAATATACAAAGAATATGATTGAATTTTAGTCTTGTACGCTGCAATTTTATCCAAAAGATTCACACTAAAAACATTCAATACTTAACCATTGTCAATTAGAGTACGCCTAATCCTAACCTTGTTAATAACAACCAATATCATCAAAGCATTGTTTTTCTTTTATGTTTCCAATGGAGGTAGTTCACTTTGATGAAAATAATATCAACATTGGATGATTTCATACCTTGAATTAGGGTTGCTACATCATTTGGTTGCACACTAGGAGGGACCACAACTTTTTGTAAAGCATTTTTAAGCATGCCATGGTAAGTAGGTGATGTTTGAATGAGATCCCATAGAGAAATCTTAGCAAGAGTGTTATGGAGTTGTTCTGCAAGATCATAGTCCTTTCCACTATATCTATGTAGGAGTGGCTTGTGTTTATCTTAGTTGCCTATTGTTCCTTGTGTTATATGTATGAGCAACTGTATGGTAACTTGGTTGCTATGAAACATGGTTGCTAGTGAGTTATTTTGCAAAACTTAAGATGCAACCTTGAGGTTTTGGTTTGTTTTGAGGTGGTCTTATGATGAGCACGGGTTTGGTTTGGACTTGGGGTTGTTGTGAAGGTGGGTAAATGATGAGTTGAGGTGTGATTGCATTGATTGTTCGTTATTGTATTGGGATGTTACAAGCCTTAGTGGATGATCTTGGTGAGGTGAAGTCCTCAAGGGCTTCATCTAAAATATCAAAACCATCACAACTAAAGAACTTGAAAGGTATACAATGAACTTGTAGAAAGAGATCTAACATGATCAGATGACTATACTTTCTCCAAGATTAATCATTAATTTCCAATGCACGATTAAGCTAACTAGGGTTAAAAAATGGGTTTACAGACCTACTAAAGATCTGGAAATTAGATTGTAGACCTACAAATTGAGTAAATTACAATCTATTTTTGAGTTCAGAGGTTGTTTTTGGAGGACTAGGATTCCCAAGGGCGTCTAGGTCTTGTTATATCTTTTTCAAAAGTGTCAATTTCAGAGGCTTTATTAATAGAGATTAACTGTACTATAGTTTGTAAACCCAGATGTGGAAATGTTTTTATTGTTGTTTTGTGAGTTTCAAATGTTGTAATAATCTAGGGTTTTTAATGTTTACAAAATAAAAAACTAATCTACCTAGATTATACAATGATTTAGAAAATGCAAATAATTATCTTACAAATCTAAAAATGCTAAATACTAAAAAGTGAAATTCTTTCAAAATTTTGATTAAGCCAAGCAAAATGCATGCAATAATACTGTTCCAAAATTTCAAAACATAGATTATCAATAGAAACAAAATACAAACACAAAGACAAAAATGTGTGCAAAAGTACACTGAGCCACCTGTAGCAGGACACGGACACCCAGGGGTGTCTGAGTCCCTAGTAGGGGTTCAGAAAATAGAAAAGGTGAATCTTTATATCATTTCTTAGGGTTATTTTTTATGTTTGCAAAGTGATTCTACAATGAGTGTTATTCTAAAAAAATTCAATGTAAATGCAAATGCAAATGTATGATAGTGTGTAACAAAAGTGACAATTATGAGTGCAATTTTGAATGAAAGGATGATCTAAATGACTGATACATACCCTAATGAAAGCTTTGATTCAATATGGATGCAATATATTTGGATTTTAATAACTTTTATGATGCAATATGCAACCCTAAATAAAAAATGCAAGACAAAATGATACAAAACCTAGATCTAGGGTTTGAAAGACTACCAAATCAAAAAGTTACGATGTCAAACATCAACTTCACCAAAATAAAACATAAAAATGTGGGGAAAGGAGTCCTAAGTACAAAGAACCTAAGATCAATTCCCTAATTTTAGGTGTTTCATTAGGATGCAAATAAAAAATGTGCATAGATTGACTTTTTGTTGGTGTAATTAATTATTTAATTACACTAGCATAAGTTTAACTTAGGTCTTTTATTTATTTAATTAAATCCTAGGTTGCATTATTAGGTAATTCATTAATAATGGGGTCATCCCCCTTTCCATGTATTTAGGAGATAAGATTCCTTCTAGAATATCATCTAGAACTTATCTCAATCAGTTCATCATTCCCTAGGTAATTAGTTAGGGTTTACTGTTGTCACATGTTGTCATATGTTGTTTGATCAAGACATTTGGCAACATCATATTGTATTCTAGATTTCTCTATTGCTTATATAATCAAGTCATATGTACATTTGTAATATATACTTTTCATATTTCATACCTCATCATTTGAGAGGTCTTAATATCAAGCAAGCTCATATTCTTGTATATCCTCTTATGGAAGGTTTATCATTATTTTTGAAGGTGTTATTGGGTGTTGAGCTCTTACATGGTATTAGAGCCCTTCCTGCAAGACCCTTCCCAAATCCGAGGATTGAGCTATGGTTGTAAGATCTTGGTGATTTTTTGAGGTTGTCTCCATATTAGGGTTTTCTTGGAAGGTCACTTTCGACGTGTGTTGGAGGAAATTTGAGCTTGTATCCGAGTCTAGGGTTGTCGAAAAAGTCAAGATCGACTTTTGTTTGGCCAAAATCCAACATATTTGGCCAAAGTTAAGAGGGTTTGAAGTTTTGCAAGATTTGGAGATTGCAGACCTTTGGGAGTTTTTTCACCTCAAATTGACCTCACCATCAGTTCCATAGAGCCTGAGAGACAAAAATAGTCATATAACATGATTATATTCGGCGTCGATTGTTCGTGAGGCAATTTTTTTTGCCTGGGCAAGTCGTACGAACCACCCAGGTACAAGGTATGATTGTGTAGAATAAAAAAATATTTTAATTTTATATGTTCTGCAATATATTTTCTATCAGCTTTATTAAAAATTTGTGATTTTTGCAAAAAATTCCATTTGGGCTTTTTATAAAAATTTTGGGCTTAAATTTGTTTGGAGTTTATCTTAAAAATTTGCAGGTTTCAATATTTTTGGGGACTGTACATTGATTGGTACCTTCATACCTGTTAGTCTGTCGCATCAATATTATGGGCCTTCACTGTTTTCCGCCAACCTCCCGCCTAACTCCCTACCCGTCGGCCATTCATTCTCAAGCCATCGCTCGCCAGTTACTCCCTCCCGCACCCCCTCTGCCTTTTGCCTCAGTCACCTCAAAGCCCACTGGATATTCTGTAGGAGCTCCATCTTCAGGGGTGGTGCCACTTCCTCCAACCACCTCCGCCTAGCCCGCCCGCCACCCGCCTGGCGGTGGGATTTTGTTTTGCAATTTTTTACCCCCTAGTCATATGGGGAACCAAGAGTTAGGTGAAAGGAGCTAAATTTTTGCGCCATTTTAGCTTTGAAAATTGTGCCTAGTTAGCCTTCAGTGTACCTAATTTTCCTAATACAACTATTTTTTTTCATTTTGCATAACTTTCCACCACGGTGTCAAAAATTTGCAAACTAGATATCGTTGAAAATTTGGTTTTGCGTACTTCGCAGTTGTGTAGGCCATTTTACCATATTTTTTTGTAGGTACAAATTATAGCCATTTGAAGTCAAATCTCCCATTTAGACCTTTGAGCTCATAACTTTTAGCCCTTTTCTCTGATTTTGGTGATTCAAGTTACGTTTGGAAGCTATTCAGGAGATATTTCATTATGTCCATGCACATTTTCCAGATTCAACACCACGTATTATTTATTCAGTATTTTGCATATTTGGCATTTTAACTGATTACTTAGACATCCTGAGTCTTGGAGAGGTTCTATCAGTTTGGGAAGACTTCATTTGTAATATATATCATATTTGGGAGCTTCTATTTGATATTAAAGGATATTGTCTTTGTAATTGTGGAGATCTATCATAGTTTGTTATGGGGTTTTCATTTCATCTCGCTTTGATCATGTTGAAATGGGGAAACTATACACAATGGAGAAATGGTATCATCACACATCTCCGATGGCTTCATTTTTTTCCACATTTGTATAATCTTGTTCCCCCTCCTAGTACTAACAGTAAGAAACTTTCTTGTAATTGCAAAAGGGATCATGTCTTAGGAGTCATTGCAATGCATATTGATGTTTCCACTTTGAAAAGTGTTGATCATTGTGATTTCCCTCACACTATTTGGACTAGAATTAGGAGATACATGGAGATCATGATACTCAGTCATTCCCAAATGATCTTGTTTTAGATTGTCTCATTCCTCTTCATTTGTCAAATAGGATACCCTATGATGCAGATACTATGCGAGAGTTTGAATATTTGGAATACTTTGAATCTTTAGATGAGGATGAAGAGGGTTCTTTAGATGCTCTTGCTTCTCCATCAAAGACAGTTGATGTACCTTCACCTTCAGTGATTCCTTGTGCAGATTCATTGATTGAGGCTCCTATCATTCCTATTCAACAAGAACATTCTCATGGTGATGAGTCATTGAGCATGTGGACAGTGATTCATTACAATTAGTATCTCATTGTCTTCCTTATTAGGATTCCCATCTATCAAACATTGCATCCTTGTTTGTGGAGTCTCACATTTCAGATTTGGAGGAAAAATTTGAGGGGATATCTCTCTTGTTTGATGACAACCATTACACACCTACTTTCAAACCATCATGTTCTTTGGATCTTGTTCAACATCAGTTTCCACATCATCCTGATTTGTCGCCTTCTTCCTTGTTTGGGCATGTACCTGACTTGATTATGGCATCTTCATCTTCATCGGGCAAGGAGACACATGAGCAGCTTTCAGAGACATCTTCATCATTCACTTTCATTCCTCCTTCCTTCAATTCCTATCTGGAATGGGAAGCTACCCTGCATTTGCACTTGGTTTTTTTTCTTCTGAAAGGGAGACAAGTTGTTTGTCGACATTGGATCATATTTTGTCTTCAGACACTTACCATGTTTGCAGGTGATCGCATGTTCTTGGGGGGCTATATAGTCTCTTTATTTCCCTCCTATTGGGGGGCTATTAATTGTATTGTATCTTTGTGGTAGATGGTGTATTGGGGTATCATGGATTCCCCCATCCTTCCTCATCTCCTTTTTGGAGGGGTTTTCTTCCCATTGGGTTTTGCCCTTTTCTCCGTTTGTGGGAGATTAGTTGCATTTCATATCATTTGTAAATGGGTACCTAAAATGGCCATCATGTAGCCATGACCCATCTTCAACCATCATTCTTTGCATAATCATTGCATAATAATTTCCTCCCTAAGTTGCACTTATGGGGAGTGTTGGTGTAATTAATTTTTTAATTACACTAGCATAAGTTTAACTTAGGTCTTTTATTTATTAAATTAAGTCCTAGGTTGCATTATTAGGTAAATCATTAATAATGGGGTCATCTCCCTTTCCATGTATTTAGGAGATAAGATTCCTTCTAGAATATCATCTAGAACTTATCTCAATTAGTTTATCATTCCCTAAGTAGTTAGTTAGGGTTTACATGTTGTCACATGTTGTTTGATCAAGACACTTGGCAACATCATATTGCATTCTATATTTCTCTATTGCCTATTCAATAAGGGCATATGTACATTTGTAATATATACTTTTCATATTTCATACCTCATCATTTGAGAGGTCTTAATATCAAGCAAGCTCATATTCTTGCATATCCTCCTGTGGAAGGTTTATCATTGTTTTTGTAGTTGTTATTGGGTGTTGAGCTAATATTCAGCTCTTACACTTTCAACCTCCAAGGTGAGTCAATTAGACCTGGATCTAATCCTTTTGAGTCTTAGGAATGGATTGGAAATGGTTTAGAGTGATTTCCCTAATTAGACTATATGACCTAATATGATTAATACAATATCCCGAAGATAAACTAATGGAAACAATAATTTGTAGGTGGATCTGGGAGATGTTTGATGATGTGTACTTGTCACCAAAAGTTGGATTCAACATGTGTAGAGGACTCATTCACCCATGGACGAATGGGTCTTTGTAAACCTTGCCAAAACTTCAAAGTCTGGTCCTGTAGCCCTCTGTTTGCTCTCTATTCTTGTATCATTAAATCTACGTCTTTGGATCTAGACCTATAATAAATTTGTAACAAAAAATGTTTGGGTGGCTATATGGGGGTTTGACTTAGTCAAACCCCTATTTTGGTAATTAAACCTAAAAAAAAAAGCCAAAGATTTGATAGAAAACAACGTGTGAGCCCTAACCTTATGTGTGTAAGGTTCTTATGAGCTAAAATACAAAGAAACCCTACTCAAGTGCATTAGAGTGAGATCCCTATATGATAATGATAAGATCCAATTGAGGAGAAGTCAAAACACCCTAAATAAATATGAATGCAATGATACCTCATTGTAGGCAGCAAGTAGAATGAAGTTTGAGGATGAGAGCACCTAGGAAACAAGTCACTAGGTGGAGGCAAGTGGCCATATACAACTCGCAATCCTAAAATCCATCATGCTCTTCCATAGACATCAATCTTCAATCATGTGATAAAGCTTGATGAAATCTACAAATAGGCTTGAAGACCTACAATTTTAAGTAATGTTGCTCCAAGACTCTAAATTTTTGCTTACTTGAATGTTATCTCTTGTGTTCTAGTTTTGAAATGGTGAAAAGACTAGGTATTTATAGGCATTTCTCTAATTTCCCAAAAATTCGATCCCGAAAGCCAAAATTTGAAATTTGAAATTTGAATGTTAAAATGTCGCCAACAACTCATTAAAATTTGGGTCTTGTTTAAGAAGGGGACCAAAATTTTCTGGGACACACTTGATCGGGGGCAAAGTAACAATTGATTGCATTTGTTTAATGCTTGCAATTTGTCAGAAAATGATAAAAATAGGCCTCAAAATGCATAATAAAGGGAATTAGGGCCTATTTAGGAGGGGTTAAAAATGCATGAATGCAAGGGTCACTAAAATAGGTCCAAACTAAGCTTGAAATTGCACTATCACCTACAAAGGAGTATAATTTTATAGGCTAGTATATATATATATATATATATATATATTACAAATGGTTATAATGTGATTATTGTTCTTTCTTGGACTCATGTGAATAAAATTTAAAACTAGTTTATATATCAAAATGATTGTAAAAATTTGAAATTTAACTATTATCATTATTATAAATAATGGATAGATAAATGATATGCATGAACACATATAAGTGATTAATGAGACTCCATATTTTATATTAAGATATCGATTTATATGAGATGGTTATTGATTTTTTATACATATGTGTTTATATTTGATTAGACGAACTACTTAGATGTTGTAATGAGGTGAACATAGGATAATTTTAATTCTCCCTTCTAATTAGGAAGGGAGAGAATCATCAAGTAAAGGGTTAGAGATTAAGCAGAATCAATATTTTGTACCATGTATTGAGAACTCATTTATGCACACCACTAGTCTAAAATGTTATACCCTTTGTTGGTTAGTCATGTATAATTGGTCTAGAGTTTGTGTCAAGGTCATCATTGTTGTCACCTCAATTGCAAATAGATTTGGCCTAATATTCTTCTTCTTTTTGAAGTCCTTAGTGTCAAGTCGAGATTAGAATAACTCTCTCTAGCATGCACTTAGAAGTCTAACCTTTTTGTGTTGTTGAACATGTTTTGTTGTAGAGTTAGAATTTCTACAAAATAATGTCTTTTGGTATCCAAAGAAATATACTTTTGGTTTAAAAAAATAAATTAAAACCCACCTTTTGAAAATTTAATGAGGTGGCATGAGAAAATTGTTTGGAATTGATTACAAAAAGTGGGAAGTAAAGGCTAAGGTGAGTTGGCCAAAATGTCGCCACTCTTCCCCATTTTCTTTTTAAATGCCTTAGATTTCTCCAATTAAGCAGAGTGAGGGGGGAGATGGAAGTAAATTTCATGCTAGTTGTTGATAGAAAAATAGAAAATTTAGGGGCATGAAATTGTTGACAAAAGAGTAGAATGCAAGGAAAGGAGGGGCAATTATTACTAGTATTATTTTTTCTTTGGATGGAGAAAAGAAGGCAAGTAGAAAAGAAGAAGGAAGGGTTGAAAACAAAGGAATAAGATAGAAGCAAAATGTTTTAGGTCATATGGTTTTCCAAACAACTACTTTATTTTTGGAAGCTTGTAGGCACAATTGTTTATTTCTTCCTATAGAATCGAGAATAAGTTTGTGTTCGAAATGCAAAAATATGATGATTGTATGACACATTCTACACACACACATATGTATGTATGTATGTATGTATATTGAGCGTACACATATATAAATGTATATATCAAGAAGTTTTAATTTATTTAACCCCTCGTTCGATTCACATGTCATTAGTATAATATTTTCAGCAACATGTAGTTGCATTGGAACTTATGGGCTGATTTAAATCCAACCATAAACATATGATATAGCTATGTAAATATGATTATTGGATAGTATCTTAAAATGTCACATGTGAGTTTCTAACTTCAAGTGTTAAGTTATATGATAATGGTTTACTTGGACCAATAATTAACTATCTATATTAACTCTTAATAAGAATCGAAATGGACCCTTAGTCACCATATAACATGAATAGCTATATCTTGTTCATAAGATTTAGATTATCTTAATACCTTGTTTCCTTAATACCTGTAAACACAATCAAAGACATTAGAATTTTATTTCATAGTGATCAATAATAGTTTGTATACTATAAAACAAAACTTGATAAAATAACCAATGTTCAATATTAAAGAAAGATAGCACTTGAATGATTAAATCCTTATGTAAAAATTGTGTAGAAAATATAGGTTGGAATATGGAAACAATGATATTAAATTAGTTACCATGTTCCTTTATAAAAAATTAAACTAGGGAAGAATAATAATAAAAAATTAATCCTTGTTGCACATTATCAAATGCTTAAACAACAAAAGTTTAAATCATAATAGAATTTATAACTTATGAAGAATGAACATGAGCTGAAAATCTCTAGAGCTTATTATCCCATATTCATACTCATAAGTATGTGCATGTGAGATGATTATCTAGTGATTATATAGAAAATACATATTTAGTATGCCAAAAGTTTAAAACAAATACAAGGTAGAAACATTACATTATGATAAGGATAGTCTTGGAAGTCATTATGAGCAATCATTGTTATCATACATCATTCCTTGGCGATAATTCAAACACAACCAAATCTAGGTTTTGACAGTAATTATTTTAAGCATGAATAATTTAGAAAAGGATTATAAATATAAATATATAAAAGTGTGTATAGGATGGTATTTAGGTATGCACCTTTATATATGTATATTTATGGGTGATCCCACAATAGCATGTCCCACTTCCCACAATAGCATGTCCCACTTTTTGACCAAAGTGGGACATTGAAATCAATATTTTTCACCAAACTTTCACTTTCTGACACTTATAGCAACTAAACTATTACAAATTTAAAGATAATGTGAACTAGTGATTTTTGAGATTTTATCTATAGATTATAAATATATTATTAAGAAAATTAAGAAATAATTATGAGATTTTTTACATAACTATTAATAACTTATTTTTTATAGTTAACAATATTTTTAAAAAGTGGTGTTACTCTGGTAAAGAATAAATTTATTTGTAGAAAGGATAAAATCATAAAATTTTAAACATAGATTCATAACATCAATATCTAGTGCACAAATATTTTTCATAATTTTTTGTTGCATAATTTTTTAAATCTTTTTGAAGTGAGATTAGCTATAATTCAAACATAGGTTACTTTAATAACACATTTTTTTTTGTCTAAATAAGAACATCAATAAGGTCTAGTACACAAATATTAAAAAATGTATATTATACTATTTTTCAATATGTGTGGAATAGAGACCTTAATAATTGCTAAAAAAATTATGTTCACTAGAAACAAAAAACATAATAACCAAACTAACTATATACAAAATTATACTCATTGGGAAGCTTATTTTGAGTGTTATGATCTTACAAATTATAGTGTCGTATTTATTCCATTTGTTGGTCCAACCCAAGGTTGGAAACAAAAAAAATTGAGAAATAATTGAGGCTTAAGGTGGAAATGTCACTTTTAGGGCCTTCGTTTGAAGGTATGTCATTCCCACCCAAAAAAATAAAATTAAAAACCTTCAAACGAAGGTAATTTCAAAAAATAGAAAAATTGCCTTTGTTCAAAGGTCCCTTTTTTTCATTTTTGGAAATTATCTTTGTTCAAAGGAATACCTTTGAATGAAGGTGTTTTTTACTTTTCACCTTAATCCAAATTGAGAAATGCCATGTCCCAAGTTTGGGACTCACTATTGTGGGTTTACCTTATAATAATATGTATTTAATTTGCATGGGCTTATGAAAGTGTAATACAATAGTCAAATATGTGATTTTTTCTCACTTGAGTTAATGGAAAAAGGACTTAAATTATCTTAGTTATAATGTGTTTGGTCAAGTAATAGAAAGGAGGTTGGTTAATTGTAAAATAATATTTGGTTTGGTCATCCACTCCCAAAGTTAGATATGTGTGATTAATAAAATTTAAACCCCATTGTTTTTCGTCATGTCTGAATGGGTGTATTGTCAAGTTATAATTTTCTTTTGAATTAAATAGAATTGTATAATTAGTTATATTGTCACTCAATTTTACTGAGTTTTAGTGTGAGTAAATAAATTATCTAGATTTTGTCAAGTCAATTTGAGATAAGAGTGATGGACAAATGACTCATAGTTCCATTTAGGGATGTGCTTATGCTATAAAAAATGTTTAAGTCAAAGCAATGCATAGTTTGAAAGATTAATTTGGATATTATAAGAGTAAATAAATAATGCTGATTACCATTTGGATATTTATTGTTGTATATGTTTTTAACTTATTTATTTGGTCTTGCTACTTTTTATTATTTTTTTGTAAGTGTATGACCTAGAAACTCAATTGTGAAATTGAAGGAATAAAGCAATAAATCAAAAAGCATTCACAATCAAACAATCATAATCAATGAAGTAAATAAGGAAAATTGATTCAAACAAGATACAAACTTGCAAACATTGAAAAACATAATTCACCTTAGCATAGCTCCATTGTTCTCCTCTATTTGACCTTTGGAGAATGGTGTAAGTTCTTAGCTCTCATATTTGTAATAAGCACAATAGCATAAAAGCACCTACAAAACATGAGTAGAGTTTCTTTGCATAATCTAAGATGAAAAATCAACGATAGGTGTTGGAAGAATGAGGAGATGTCATTGATGTTGTTTGCAACATGAGCATGTGGGATAAGCACAAGCTACACTATTATGCATTGCAGTGTTGTCATTGATGTCAACATTGTATCTTGCTTTGAAGATCATGGTGCAGATCATTTTGGTTGGCTCTAACATGTTTTAGGATGTTTGCATAAGACAATTTTGCAAGAAGGTTTGATCCGATAAAGGCATCTATGATGAAAAATGAATAAGTGTTTATACCAATGATTCTATGTACAAGGGATCCAATTTTTGGGTCCGCAATGGTTTGCTATAAAATATTTTTCTCTACGGTTCTAGTATAATATTGTTGGTTGATATAACCATCTAATTTTATAATTTCATCTTGTTTTGGCTCTTGGTGTGAAAGTTATGAGTAACAAAAGTTTGGCTTGACGATTACAAGTGTTTTCTAGTTTGATGCATATGAATTGGAGAGTCCACACTTCTCCAGAGATTGGATTTTGAATTTGCAGATTTGAGGAGATGTTGATAGATGTCAGATGAGTGTGAAATCCAATTGGCATGATGTTTTGAGGTATGAGTGTTCGAATATGAGTATACAGTTGGAGAATTTTTGTATTAGGTCTCCTGTGGTACCGACCTAATAAGTTTGAAGGCATGTGAAGATTATTTAAGTATTGTGAAGTTATGTGGGATCTATTATAGGTCCATGCTAGCCTATTTCGAAGTTTTAAGATTTGAGTCTTGGTGGAAAGCGTGTGTAGATAGATCTTGAGCTGACAAGTTATATTTTGTATATTTTGAATGATACATCTAATTAGGCCGACCCAATTGATGTTATGAGTGAAGCAGATATATAAGTTAGATATTTTTCAGTATTTTAAAAAATATGAAATGTGAAATGAGTTAGTGAATGCGAAATGTGAGAAGTTAGTGCGAATGTAGAGCAAAGCAGAGAATTAAGTCAAATCAGTATGAAGATTTTTGAGTTTGTATTTTGAGCCTCAATGAAACTGTATTCCAACATATTGTAGATGCACTTTGTAACAATTCAACACTTGTTTGTGTGCCACAATCTCTTCTATCTCTTTTCTTTTCTCAGTGGGTAGTGAGTCCACTTGGATAGTGCATCCACCTGCAGTGAGCACTTCTATAATATACTATAACCAGTTATGATATATTGTGAGCTAATCATCACTGTTGTTTTTCCTATTTTGGGTTTTCCACATAAAAGTCCTAGTGTTCATATGTTATGTGATGTTGTTGGACGTGTTGATGCTTTCTTTCATTACTACAATTGAATACACTAAAAGTATTAGATGCTTAAATGTTTAAGTTGTTTAAAAGAATACTGATTCGCCCCCCTCTCAGTATTCTAGGTGTTCAACAATTGGTATCAGAGCCTAGTTCCTTGGAAAGAGCTTAACCACTTGGGGAAGATCTTGGAGGTTGAACACATGACTTTTAGAAGATTACCTACTCCTCCAAAATAGATTCTTGTTGTTGGATCTATAGAAGAATATTGCATAATTGATATGAATGGAGAACTCAAAGTTGCTCTTGAAGCTCTTCAAAGAACTAAAGGTGAAAACAAAGATCTGAAGGATAATGTCAAAGAAGCAAATGAATGCATCAAAAAATTGGGAGAGAAAATCAAGAATTCAAAGAAAGGCATAAGGAGGTTAGTGAGTAGTTGAAGCAAGCAAATGAAATAATTACCTGTCTAAAGATGCAAGTTGAAGAAAGAAAGAGAGTTGAAGAATGATTGAATGCAATGGTAAAAATCAAATCTCAAGAATGCACAAGGATTGAACAAGAAATTGTGAATATGAGATCAGATCTAGAGAAAGTAAGGAGTCATGAAGAAAAATTCAAGATGAGTTCTACAAAGCTTGATGAAATGATTGTAAATAATAAAGGCTCTAAAGATGGAGAAGGTTTAGGATTTGAAAAGGGTGAAAGTTCAAAATCAGATTAGACATCAAATGGTGAAGATAAGAAGAACAATGGCAAACAGATCTGGAATCAAAGGAATGTAACTAGAAAACCATAGGTCAGACAACCAAATACAGAAAGTTACCCGTATTTTAATGGTTTCTATTATTCTTGTAATAAATTTGGACATAATGCTATGGAATGTCAAAGCAAAATGAATCAGAGTATTCCACCTTTTTCTAGTCAATGTTTTACATGCAAGAAATTTGGTCATAGAGCTAATGAGTGCAAAAGTCAAATGATGAATGGCTATAATAATGGTAGAGTGGTTCAATCTTTCAATGGATACCTTTATACATGTTATGAATTTGGGAATAAAGCTAATCAATGCAGATCTAGAATGAATGGAAGGAATATTGGTCAAAAGAATGTCATATGTTACAATTGTAATAGGCCTAGACATATTTCCAAGATTTGTAAAAGCAGAAATATGAAGAAGGATAATCTAGTAAAGAAGAATGAACTAGTACAAAATATTGTTCTAATGGAAAAAAGAAGGAGATGGATAAGATTTGGAGAAAGGAGGAGACCGAGGTTAAGGATGAATCTATATCAACATCTAGTGCAAATATTTCCTCTGAAAACTAAGTTGAGAGCTTTGCCTAAGGGGAGCTTTAGTGGAAACATTTTATCCCCTACCAAAAAAATGGTACTGATACTTCAACATGAGGATATGTGGTTTAGATCGACATGCTTGATCTTTTGGAGAAAATTCTAGTAGAAAATGTTGAAATATGAAAGATTGTGAAGCAGTTGAAGATAACTATGCACACAATGAAGGGTTTGCTAGTTTTATTGTTTGAAGTATTTAATGTGAAATTAAGTTAGTTTCAAGGGTTATAAAGTGATTTTACTTAGTCAAATTCATTTACAACGAACATTGAGAAGGAGCAGAGCAACGAAGAAAAGATTTGGAGCGATCAAGGTGATTTGGTGTATTCAAACCCTAATAAAAAAAGTGAAAGAAAAAGGTATTTACAAATCTTTGTTTGCCCTAGTTTAACATAGAACTTTGTTGAAAGCGATTTGAATTCGTTTAGAAATGGCTACAATGAGGTTTGTTGAGGTTACTAAGAGGCCACAACCCAAGTTTAAGAAACATCTTGTTAAATTCACGAAGGTCGATCTGATAGACACATTTTCGAAGTATTTAATGTGAAATTAGGTTAGTTTCAAGGGTTATAAAGTGATTTTACTTAGAAAAATTCATTTACAATGAGCATTGAGAAGGAGCAAAGCAGTGAAGAAAAGATTTGGAGTGATCAAGGTGATTTGGTGTATTCAAGCCCTAATAAAAAAGTGAAAGAAAAAGGTATTTACAAATCTTTGTTTGCCCTAGTTTCACATAGAACTTTGTTGAAAGCAATTTGAATTCATTTAGAAATGGCTACACCGAGCTTTGTTGAGGTTACTAAGAGGCCACGACGCAAGTTTAAAAAAACATCTTGTTAAATCCACGAAGGTCGATCTGATAGGTGCATTTTCTAAGGTTCCATATGGTGTTTTACATACAAAAGACTTAGGGTTTTATATTCATTGCAAATTGGAAGAACATAATCATTCTAAGATAGGAGAGGTATGGGAAAATGAACTTATTGGAGATAACTTTTCCCTAAAACCATAATATCAAAACCTAACTGCGAAGAAATTAGATATGTGGAATGGATTCCCAAATTTTTGTTTTGATGATAAGTGGGTTAGACTTGTATTGAGAGAATTTCATGATAGATTTGTTTACTGATATTCCTAGGTTAATCACAAAGGATGTGATTAGAAAGGTTACAGGTTTGTGCTCCAGTAGACCTGTCCCGATACTTAAATCAATGAAAAATGAAGTAGTCATGAAATTAATCGATGCCACATATGATAAAGGGCTTTAACAGTGAACACCATTAGAAATCCAACTGTGAAGTATGCAACTATGATGATAGGATATAAGATCTACTTCACAAATAGAGATAATTTTGTATCTACCATTGTAATAAACATTGTTTATGAGATGGTGGAAAAAGGAATCAACTATGATCTTTGTGATTTGTTGGGACAATAGTTAATGGATAATTTGGAGAAAAATAAGGAAAAGAAACATGCATTTAAGTATGGTACCCTGATTGTTTGTCTACTTTTCTACTTTTTGAGAGAATTTCCCAGTACTAAAAGTGTGACATGGTTGAAAGGAAGACCTGTTTCTCATTATATTATAGACTTCCTATATGTTCTTGGTAATGCAGAGGCACAAGATGAAGATCTTGAAGCTTTCTTTGTTGTGTTTCAAAAGAGGATGCATGAAAGAGAAATAATACCTAGGAAAATGGTTGAAAAATACAAGGATGAAATCATATTCATGGTGTCAACAAATGAATGCATTATCCAAGCAGTTTAACCAAGGATAGTGTGGATCCTAGCAATGGGATATGAGATTACTGAATAAGAGATTATTACCTGAATCGATTTTATGCTTAGCAAGCTTAGCAAGCTTAAGGACACCACAAATGGAAGATATGACACCTACGAAGAAAAATCTATGGAGGTGCATATGGAGCATAAGAAACCAATAATAAATAAGAAGATTGAAAAGATGGTTGAGAAGTTGGTGGAGGACATGGGATTCATAAAGGAGCAAGTGGAATGAGCAAGAGTAATGGTTAGAGCTTCGGGAAGCTTATCAAGAACTAGAAGATCTGGTAGAATAGCTACCACCACTCCTACTATCCAAAATTCCTTCAGGACTAAGCCCTTTGTTGGTGAGAAGAGAAAAGCAACTGATAATCCTCTGATGAAGGAGAAGTTCCCTCCGATTGTGTAGAGTACAAGGCTTGAAAAGAAGAAATATACTATAGTAACACCACCTACAACCTCTGCCAAGAAGAGAACAAAACAAAAGGTTGTGAGAGAAAAAGATATGTGTAAATGTTGAAGATGATGAAGATGAAGAGGAAGAAGAAGAACCACAATTGGTTTGAAAAAGGAAAAGTGAAGCTTCACAAGGTGAAGCAAGTGTTAAAAGAAAGAGATTTGATATCATTGATATAGATAATGAAGAAGAAATAAAAAAGGGAAAGGAAGCTTTTGTAGTTCACATGCGAGAGAAGAAGAAAGAAGCCACAAAGAAGGTGTCACCAAAGAAGAAGAAAGAAAAAACAAGGCAAAAGAAGACTTTGGATGAAAGGAAAAAGCAAAAGCAAATAGAGCCGATAAGAACTCACACTCCCATGAAGTTAGAAGCACTCTTCAATGGCATAGTATAAAATGATATGTTAGCAAAAACTATAGCCCTGTATAATGGAGCAAATGGGGTAGATAAGGCCACCATTGTAGAAGCTATCATTAAGTATTTTTTTTTTTTGAGGTTTGCATGTGAAACATAAAGAAACAAATACCTGTAGATTTATGGAATGTTTTGTTAGAGAGAAGGAAAGAAGCTATAGATGAAGAAACAAGGTCAAGAGACTATGCATTGGAAAGGATAAGTGCTCCTCTCTCTAAGGAAAACAAAGCTACTTTGGCTACAGTATTAAGTAAGGAACTCCGAACTAAAGAGAGGGTGACAACCCTTATGGGTAGAGATCAAAATGATCTCAAAAGGCTTAGGAAGGAGAGTGTTGAAAAAGAAAAAGAGATAGCACAGAAGTTGGGAATGACCCCTACTCTGAAAGAAAATATTGAAGATGTGTAGATAGATGTTGCTCAACATGAGCATGAGATAAATGAAGAAGATGCATAGGATAATACACCTCTAGAAGTGGAAGACATGAGAGAAAAGAATGTTGAGGAAGTAGCGACTGGAGAAGAAATTACAAAGGAGGATACTCCTCCTTCGGTATCTAGAAAAAATGTTGAGAATATACAAGGAAAATCGGAGACAGTTACTCCTTTGGATAACACAGACCAGTCTATTAGAGAAGAAAATGTAACTAAGGATAGTGAAAAGGAAATGGTGATGTAGATAAGAAGGATGACCAAGAAGATAAGAGGGAAGATGAGGAAAAGAATGAAGATGCACCCAAAGATGCAATCACTAAAGTAGAGACACAAGTGAGCTCCGGTAAGATGGAAAAGGAGTTGAAAGAAAAGACTGTAGAGAGTATGAAGACTACTGGTGAATCTTTTGGCTCCTCTAGAGATTCATTGAAGAACCTATTTAGTATGCAACTCAATTTCTAGTATGTTGTATTAGCAGTAATCTTTTGGCTCCTCTAGAGATTCATTGAAGAACCTATTTAGTATGCAACTCAATTTCTAGTATGTTGTATTAGCACAATTGCTATAATTACCTATGTAACAATGGGATGTGGATCTTGACAAAATCCCCCCCCTCCACAAGCTTCAGTTGGGAGATGTATTCCATGCATTGGCCCGGAAGGAGATTATAGAGACCCATCAAAAGAGTGTAGAGCTAATGGATGAAGCAGTAAATGCTCTGCAAGAGGTTATACCTAGTGCAAGCATTAACACTTCACTTTCTAGTATGAAGAATTTGAAATTATTAATTGATTCTTTTAAAGAATATGCCTCTAGTCTAAGAGGACAAGTAGAGAATGAAGTTGAAAATAAGATAAATGAAAAGAAGATGTTGGAGATCATTGAGAAGTGTGCACTTGCACACAATAAGTTTCAAGAAAATCTAAAGATTGCACAAGATTGTGTGAATGAAGCGAAGACCCTATTTCACTTTTGTATGAAGTGGCCCAAAGACACAAAAAGCATCAAAGATGAAATGGACTCAATTGAGTTCCAAACAAAGAGAGTTTCCAGTGCATATGATCTTGCACAAGACTTATATGGAAGCATAAGGTCAACAATCAAGGACTTGCATGAAACATATTTCCAACTGCAAGGATAAAAGGAAAAGATCATCATGCAGCTTGGGAACATCAGAGATTTGGTGAAATCAAAGTTCACATCAATTTCCAATACTCTGATGTGTACTGAGAAGGCTATCAAGATCAATCCAATACCCAACACTCTGAAAGAAGAAGACACATTGATGGAGCTAGAGACGCAATGTAGAATGCTTGGCACAACCAAGAAGATCTGGGAGGAAGGAAAGAAAGAATGGCAGCTTCATGTTGCAAAGCTTTAAGAGTTAACCTCCTCCATTTGATAGTGTTTCTATCTTTTTATGCTTTTTTAGTTTTAGACTTCAGTGTACATTTGCAGACTTTGTATAGAGTGGTTTCCAGTACAAGTTTTTGGTTTTGCTTTGGTACATACCTTAGGGGGAGCCAATTCAATTTTTTCAGTTTTTACAAATGCATATATTTCTCAGGGGGAGATCCAGTATGTGTTAGAAAAGTTGTTATATGCGCCCTTTTCCCTTGATGTCAAAGCGGGAGAATATTTTTGGAGATTTTTGGGCATTGTTGTCATCAATGATAAAATGGGAGATTGTTGGAAGAATGAGGAGATGCCATTGATGTTGTTGTTGGCAACATGATCATGTGGGATAAGCACAAGGTATACTATTATGAATTACGATGTTGTCATTGATATCAATATTGTATCTTGATTTGAAGATCATGGTGTAGATCATTTTGGTTGGCTCTAACATGTTTTAGGATGTATGTATAAGACAATTTTGCAAGAAGGTTCGATTTGGTAAAAGCATCTGTGATGAAAAAATGACTGTGTTTATACCAATGATTATGTGTACAGGGGATCCAATTTTGGGGTCCATAATGGTTTTCTATTATAGAATTTTCTCTACGGTTCTAGTATAATATTATTGGTTGATAGAAGCATATAATTCTAGAATTTCATCTTTTTTTGGCTCTTGGTGTGAAAGTTATGAGTAACAGAAGTTCGGCTTGATAGTTACATGTGTTTTCTAGTTTAGTGCATATGAGTTGGAGAGTTCGCACCTCTCCATGGATTGGAATTTGGCTTTGTAGATTTGAGGAGATGTTGGAAGATTTCAAATGAGAGTGAAATCCAGTCGACATGATGTTTTGAGGTACGCGTGTCTGAATATGAGTATATAGTTGGAGAATTTTTCTATTAGGTCTCCTACAGTGCCGACCTAATAAGTTTGAAGGTATGTGAAGCTTATTTAAGTATTGCAAATTTATGTGGGAGCTATTATAGGTCCATGCCAACCTATTTCAAATTGTTTTAAGATTTGAGTCTTAGTGTGAAGCGTGTGTGGATATATCTTGACCTGACAAGTTATATTTTGTATATTTTGAATGATACATCTAATTAGGCCGACCTAATTGATGCTATGAGTGACATATATATAGGTCAGATCTTTTTTAGTATTTTAAAAAAGATGAGATGTGAAATGAGTTGGTGAATGCAAATTTTTTGAAGTTAGTGCGAATGTAGAGCAGAGCAGAGAATTAAGTCAGATCAGTATGAAGAGTTTTGAGTCTTTAAATTTTGAACCTCAATGGAACTGTATTCCAGCATATTGTAGATGCACTTTGTAATAGTTCAACACTTGGATGTGTACCATAATCTCTTCTATCTATTTTATTTTCTTAGTGGGAAGTGAATCCACTTGGATAGTGAGTCCACCTATAGTGAGCACTTCTATAATATACTATAATCAGTTATAATATATTGTGAGCTAATCCTCACCGTGGTTTTTCCCATTTTGGGTTTTCCATGTAAACATCTTGGTGTTCATATGTTATGTGATGTTGTTGGATGTGTTGATGCTTTCTTTCATTACTACAATTGAATATGCTATAAGTATTGGATTCTTAAATGTTTAATTGATTTAAAAGAATATTGATTCACCCCCCCTCTCAGTATTCTGGGTGCTCAATAATAGGATGGTTTCATTTATAAATATTTGATGGCACTGATCAACGGTCAAGATCAGATGAGAGACTAAAAAAGATCAATAGGGGAGGACTGATGTGAGGAATTGATTGATTGTTAATTGACTGCATGATTTCAGATAATTGATTGCATGATTCAGTTACGAGGATTGATTCGAATGTTAACTGAGACTGATGGTTAGTGGAATGAATTGATTGTTCATAAGACTCAAAGTGAGTGGGAGTGAAGTGGATCTGATTGATGTGTGGACTGTGAGTAAGTCATAATCAACAAGTGAGATGGAATTTGCATAATTATTTTATAATTAAATAAATTTAGTTATTATTTATATGTGCAAGATTGAATTTAAGAAATAAAATAAATGATTTTATTTATTTTAGATAATATGAGTCATTTTGGATAAAATACGTTAGTCAGAAGTAAGTGTCTACAATAAGAATACTATAAAATGTTAAAATATACATTATAAAATTATATAAATTTTGTACATAAAGTATCCTTTTGGATGATCTAAGAAGGTAGGACATGAAGTTACTATCATCCTAACCAAAATGTAACTAGAGTTAAGATATAATCTATGGATTAGAGAGCTTTAAAATATTAAATATACATGAGCATGCATCATCATAGAGATAATTAAAGTAGTTCTAAAAATGACACTAAGAATCAAATATAATGGTGTAAGATCATATCAAATATTTAAGTAAATACTTCATGTTTATTTCAAAATTCAAATTTGTATATGTAAATTTTATTTGTAAAAGCACAACTAGATTTAAACTTTTGACGCATTAGCAAATTATAGTTTATTTTGGTATAATTTATTATAAATAGGACTTGAAGTATTTGAAGTTACTTTCTAAATATGGTGCTTGTAATTTGTATTATAGTTGTATTTAAAATAATTGTTATTTGACTAAAGATGCATATATTTACTTTCACTTAAGGCAAGTTGCATTGTATTTCAATTGCTATTGATGTACAATAATCACAAATTTCAATAGGAAATTATTGATATAAATAGTAAAGTGAGTTTGGGAAAGTAGCTATAATGCGAGATAGTTATGATACAAATTACATGTTTTTGAAAAGTTAAGCAGCATTTATAGGGCAATGTACCCTTCACAATGAGCCACTAGGGCCAAAAAGGAACAAGACTAAACAGTAAACATAAAGAAAACAAAACACATAAACAACACAAAGGTAACACAACTACCGCAGAGCAACAACCGACAGATAGGCATAGGGAGCAACTTACTAGCGTTGTCCTAGTTTTTAATCAGGAGGTCCATTGCCTCATCACCCACCCATTCTTTGTTTTCCTGGCTGTTGTTCCCCTCCAACTCCTCCTTTATAGCATTAGACAAGGTGCTTGTGACAAAGTGACCCAACTTCATGGTGAAGCGGGTTACCCCCGAAATCTTTTGTCAAGAGTATCCATTCTTTTAACCACATCACACGAATCCACCCCAACATCCATAGTCCCCTGAACCTCTCCAGGCTCATCCACCAGGGGATGCAGAGAGTGAGAGGTAGAGCCATCAACTGGAAGCTTGCTTTCCATCGAAGTAAACTGGGGCCTCTCCACAATTTCTTCCTCCTCATCTTCAGATTCTTCTTCCTTGTAACCCTTGCTGTCAGACTGCTCCTCCTCAGAGTCTTCGATAATTAGCCTCTTCTTGTTGTTCTTGGCCAGCCTCTCAGATCTCCTCCTAGCATTTTCCCCTCCAGTCATCTCCATGTTCCCCACAAGCGTATCCCCTCTGGAATCTTTCTTGACAACATTCTTGCCCTTACTATCCTTAGCAGTCGGGGCCAGCATGCATTTCTCCTTACCTTTTTTAGTCAAGGTGGCCTTGTAGGCCGAGTCAGCCTGAGTGGCTTTTAGCTCACAGAGTCCTTCTTCCGCACTGGCATGGGCCTTGCCTTGCCCACCCTTAAGTTTTTTGGTGGTAATTTTGGCTTTAGGATTCCCCACATTAACCGAATTGGGCTTCTAAGGAGGGCTCTTAGACTCGACCGGGGAAATATGCACAATTGAAAGGGGTTCAATGTTCTCAATGCAGACCACCATGATGACTTTGGGTGGACAAAGGGCAAGATGAAAGTGATACAGTCTCAGGATAAGCCCCTGATGGAGCGGGAGTGGCGAGAGATCACAGGGGTTGCGGCTGGCCGACTCTTTGCACTTCTCGATAGAGCTTTGAAGGTCCATTAAATGAAAAAATGGGAAACTGAGCAGCATCTTATGTCTAAGGTGATTTAATAGAGGGAAATGGTAAAAGAAATAGGTTTTAAATCTACCTTCCAATGTAACATACTTCATCAGCGCCATGCACACCTAGTCCCAGGGCTTCGGGAGCGCATCCCTCTCAAATCTTGCCTGATTCCGCACCAGAGCCTCCTCACCTCTGAAAAACGCTTTTAAGCTTTCATGGTCTGGTTTTTTGGTGTGTTTGGGATATTTTTTCCCAAAACACAGCAAACCCGTAGCCTGCGTTATAACTTCTTCACTGATTTCGAACGATATACCACCAATGGAGACCCGTCTGTCCTTCCACGAATTGGCAAACTGACCCAATAAGATAGGATCATGGCCGACCAAACACTCCATAAGCAGAGCAATGCCACCCTCCACACAAATGTGCTAGACCAAAGGGTTATTCTGAAACTCCTCGCAGTTGTCAGGTTCAGTCCTAACCCGCTCACCACCCATACTTCCAACCTGCACAAAAAACTCAAAATGCAAAAAATGCCAATTGCAGTAGTTGTGAATAATAATCACAATGTGATAGTTAAGGCAAGGAATACAACGAAGGATAATTAAACCCACGTACAAGTCACACGCACAGAGGGGAAAACCACCACAGGGTGATTTGACACAAAATTTAATGAATTTATGATTACAGCCAAGAAGGCAAGAATTGGCGGACATGTAGGGGATGCACAAAAAACCAAGCGAAAAGGCCGGATAACTAAAATTAGCAAGCATCCAAATCGAGCCAAAAGAGTCCCACACTAAACTAACCTGCCCGAAGCCCCTAGAAGGAGGCCATCTCCCAACATGAATAGTCAAATCATTATAAATACATTCACTCCCCTAGATGCAAGGAGGAGATAAAACAAGAAATCCAACAATCCCCAAGGGAATAGATCACACAGTACGGCTCCACAGATATGAAGTCACGTCCTTCCATCTATCCATCATCAACCCGCCACAATTAAACTTGTAACCATCATTTAATCCCCATCCCCGCCACCTCACCGTAACCTTAGGACCCGACCCCATCCACCATGTCCAAAGGATAGACACGTGGATCCTCCTTTCCGTGCCCCACACACGCAAATATTTTCTAGGAAACCTCCACCTGTACTTCATTTCAAAGTTTACGCTCATCCACCAGATTCCCAAAAAAATCCAGTGGGTCCTCCATTCAGCTTCCGTCATCCAAAGATTAAAAATCATTGCAAACCATGGTAGCCTTGTTCCCGCGTGATCAACGCTTGAATATTTGGTGGAAGCCTTTCCTTTTTCCTCCAATATTTAGCCAAATCCCAGCCCGAGCCAAGATTAGCCAAGGCATCCGCCACCTAGTTGCCTTCTCTGAAGATATGGGTCACCTTTTTATCCCTAAATTTGGATAAAAAGAAGCTCACATCCAATAAAATTTCCTTTGTATTCCAACCAATTAATCTATCTTTATTCACAGCATCCGTAACCGACTTGGAGTCTCCCTCAATGTGGAGATAAACAATCCCTAGAGAAACAATAATTTTGATGCCCATTAGCAGCGCACGAGCCTCCGCCACTAAAGTCGACTGAAACCCAATACCTCCAGCAAATCCCGCCACCCGAGCTCCCATAGAATCTCTGATAACTCCACCAATGCTTGCCCTACCTAGGTTGCCCTTACCAGCCCCATCAAAATTAAGTTTAAACCATCCTCTATCCAGAGGCTCCCATTTAGTATTTTTCCTAGCTAAAAGTTTTGAATTATCAAAGGAGTTGGCCTTTAAATCTTGGTGCCATTCCTTAGCTATTTTTATCTCATAATCCATCGGCCCCCTCTCCGGGAGTTTCCCATTAAAGAGAGAGATATTCTCCTCAATAAGCCTAACTCCAATGCTAAACACCTCCTTGGAACTCCTCTCAATATTCTTGAAAACCCTGTTATTCCTCTCCTTCCATAAACACCAACTTAAAATAGGGGGGCTGCTTCCAAATTTCACCAGGCAGAGGGTGGAGAACGGACCATACCAACCCAAAATAAATGAAAAGAGGTCCTTACTCATAACCCAAGGGACATCAAGTTTCTCAAAAGCCAGCCCCCAAATTTCAGTAGCAAACGGGCAGTGTAATGAAAGGTGACTGACAATTTCCTCCCCTTTCTTGCAAAGGAAACATCTATTGGGAAAACAAAAACCCTGAGTCCTCATATTGTCCTGGGTTAGAATCTTATTATGACAAGCCGTCCACCAGAAAAAAATAATTTTAGGGATCATGTGATGATTCCAAACCTTCTTCCAGGGTTCCACAGCAAAAGTTTCGTTAGTCAGCAGACTGTAAGCTGATCGCGCAGAGAGATACCCCTGTTTATCTAAAATCCAAAAACACTCATCCTCTCTGTCATAGGAAGGAAACCTGATGCTGGAGAGAATCACCTGAAGGGATCAAGCAAGACAACAAAGGTCAAGAGAATGGGGGAAACAAAGGGTAAGATCCTTCCAAATCCTAGCTCCAGGAGGTCCAGTAACATAGTCATTGATATGTATGCCAAAGAATCTCTGAGCCGCTCCCATCACCACCCCAAAGCCAAAGGAAGCTAGAGAGGAGTCAATAAGCCAAGTATCTTCCCAGAACCTGACTTTAATCCCATTTCCCATTTTCCATTTAATCCCTTTCTTTAGCAGGCCTTGTATGCAGCAGATACTCCTCCAGACAATAGAGCCTTGGGGGTGAGGTTCCGAAAGACAATCAATTAAGGGCCTATTTTGGAGATATTTAGCATTCAAAATTTTACACCAATCCTTAGTGTTCCTTAACTGGTCCCAACCAACCTTGGCCATCAGAGCTCTGTTAGAGTTAACAATCTTCCTTATTCCAAGCCCACCACAATTTTTAGCCTAGCAGACCCTTTCCCATTTCACCAAAGCGGGTTTCTTTTTTTCCTTAGTACCGGACCATAGGAAATTCCTTTGAATTCTTTCAAATTTATCAACAATATACTTAGGCATCTTAAAAATGGATAGAAAATAAGTGGGGATACCTTGGATAGCCGCAGTGAGTAGTTGGAGTTTTCCAGCATGGCTTAGCAAAGAGCCCTTCAACCCAGCCAACTTCCTTTGAATCCTTTCCAGAACCGAATTCCAAAACTCCGTGGGTACCTCCTTAACCGTGAGGGGGAGCCCAAGATACACCGACGAGAGAGAATCACCAACATATCCCAGAACAACAGTCACCCTATTTTTCAAATTAGGCATGCAATTGAAAAAAAAAATCTTGCTTTTATTGTAATTGATGCATTGGCCAGAGGAAGAGGCATAGTTGTTAAGACAAGCTTTTCATTTCCTGGATTCCACCACAAAGGCCTTCCCAAATAGAAAGGTGTCATCCACAAATTGCTGCACAACAATCGGATTTAGAGAGGAAGCCGCTCTAACACCCGAAATGGAGCCCTCTGACATCAGACCCATGAAATTCCTACTGAGCACATCAACAATCATAATGAAAATATAGGGAGACAGAGGGTCTCCTTGTCTGATCCCTCTACCAGCAGAGAAGAACCCACAGGGGGATCCATTAATCATAATCGAGAACTTGACAGTACTAACACATTCCATAATGAGTTTGATGACCAAATTGTTAAAGCCAAACTTGGCCAAGACCTTCAAGATGAAGTCCCACAACACTTTATCATAAGCTTTGGAAATGTCAAGCTTGAGAGTCATCCCCACATTGTTACATCTATCCATAGAGTGGAGCAGTTCATGGGTTGTCAAAGTGGCATCAAGAATATGTCGCCCAGGGAAAAACCCCTTTTGAGTGTGACTAATGATTTTTTCCAGGAGAGGTTTGATGCGGTTAACAAGGATCTTAGAAAGGATCTTATAAAAGGTGTTACAAAGACTAATAGGTCGGAAGTCAGTCATAGAAAGAGGCTCACAAATCTTGGGGATAAGAGCAATGAAAGTGTGGTTCAATTGTTTAAGGATCCTACTAGATTTGAAGAAGTCCCTAGCCGCAAGAACAAGGTCCCTGCCCACAATATCCCAGAAAATTTGAAAAAAAAGCAAGAGGAAAACCATCAGACCCTGGGGCTTTGAAAGCTCCCATGCTAAAGGTAGTTAGACAAACTTCTTCCATGGAAATAGTCCTCAGGATTCCCAAGTTATCTTCTCGACAGATGGAGGCAGGGAGATCTTGAAGAATCGCATAGTCCAAAGCTAGGTTGGGTGTTTCAACTAGAGCCGAAAAAGCCTCCATGAAGTAGTTCACCGCACAGATCCCAATTTGAGCTTGATTTGAAATCACCTCCCCAGTGGCATTTGTCAATTTAGAAATTTGGTTCCTTTTCCTGTGCTTGATGGCAGAAACATGAAAAAAGGAGGTGTTCCTATCTCCTTCCTTCAGCCATTGGACCCTTGATTTTTGTTTCTAGAAGACCTCCTCATTTTTTAGGACTCATTCCCATTCCATTCTAGCTTCTCGTTCCTGGATGTGAGTCCGGTGACTATCATCACCCTCATCCATATTTTTCTGTAAGGTCCTCAACTTTCCTTCACGCAGTTTTTTCCTTTGAAACACATCCCCAAACACATTTTTGTTCCATCCTTTTACCATCAGTTTAATATGTTTAAGTTTAAAGTAGATCCTAAACATAGGGGATCCTTGGACAGGAATATTCCACCATTCAACAATTTTCTTTTTGAAATCGGGATGAGCGTTCCACATTATTTCAAAGCGAAAAGGATAGGGGCCCACAACAGGACGGATATTAGTGTTCAACAGAAGAGGATTATGGTCAGAGACCATCTTGGGCAAGGTTATAAGGTTGGCATCTAAGACATTAGTCCAATGAGGAGAGCAGAGGAAGCAGTCAAGTTGGACTTGAATGAGGTCACCACCAGCCTGTCTATTAGACCAAGTGAAATTCTGGCCTAGGACCTCAATATCAACTAAACTCGAAGAATTCAAAAAATTAGCCAGATCCGACATGTTGTCAGTGTAATCCAGAAGGCCACCACTTTTCTCAGACGAAAACAAGGGAGAGTTAAAATCTCCAACAACAAGCCAACGACCTCCCTTATTCAGATTAATCTTAGCCACCATGTTATTCCACAAAATGCTCCTCAAGTTCCTCTGATTTGGAGCATATATATTAATTATAGACCAATTTTTTCCAAGATAAGAGAACGAAACCCCTACACTATTTTTACAGTGAAATATTTCAGAACCCTACAGACAAGAAGGGGTCCAAAGCACAGCCAAACCCCCCGAAGCTCCCTCGGCATCACTATAGACATAGGAAGCATTAGGCCAAAAAAATTTAGCAATTTTATCAAAATTCACCATCAACATTTTGGTTTCTTGAAGAAGGAAAACATTAATCTTATGTTCCACTATATAGTTCTTCAGGGCACGTTGTTTGTGTGAACTATAAGCCCATGAACGTTCCATGACATAATCCTCATTTCTGACCTTTTTTTGAGGACACATCCAATGTCCTTTGCTTTCCCAGAGCAATGTCATTTGTTGTTTCTCTCGTTCTAGTGTATCTTTGAGAAGGTCTCCCTGGCTTAGATTCTCCTCCTACATCTGCCTTCTTCTTCCTTCCTTTCTTCTTGGGCGTAGTCCATATCCCTTCATCTTCAACTTTTTCAAGCTTTAAACTCCCCAAACTTTTAGCAGACTCTTCAATCATACCATAGCTCTCTTCCTCCCAGATTTCACCATCCTCAATCAAAGTCCCACGGGTCCCCGAAGCGACAGCCAAAACCAGAGGGTCACTAGCCGAAGCGCCAGGAACAGAAAACCCACCAGGAACCCTCACAAACACGGGATCAACAGCCGAAGAGCCAGGGTCCCGAGACAAGGACGGGGGTTTAGCAGCCAACTCCAAAGCGTCACCATGGTCAACAAATTCAGGAGGACCAACAGGGGAGGGTGGGTGAGGAGGATTCACAAGTGAATGGTCAGCACTTGGGGGAACTAACCCAGCGTCACACGACGGTCTCAGAATATTCTCAAACAGAGTAGTAGGATTTATCACATTGTCCTTAAACTCATGATTGACAGTGGATTTGCAGTCAGAAATAAGATGCCCTACTTTAGCACACTTTTGACAGTATACCACGGTGTTTTCATAACACATAGGTTGAGACCAGCTGCCCAACTTAGAACACAACTTGATTGAATTTGGTAGAATTTTATCAACACAAATATTGACACAGAATCTTGCAAAGACTAACCTTGATTTCGATTTTGTGATAGCATCCGTGGTAACAAATTGGCCCAGCGAGTTCCCAATAGCTTTAAAGATGGCTTTGTCCCAAAACTCCAAAGGCAAGCTTGATAGCCTTACCCAAATAGGATCTGACTTATTTAGATTAGTAGCAGGGTCAAAACCAGGTTTCCATTTGCACAAAGCCAGACTGTGCTTTCCAAAAACCCATGGACCCAACGACAGAGTCGCCACCAAGTCCTCCGCAACAATGAATCTAAACAGGAAAAGACCACCAGCCATCTCACGAATCTCCACACTACCCTTAAGGCACCACTTCACTGCAACCCATTTCCAAACCATATCCACCGTTGGACAGTAAGAGAGAAATCTTCCCACTACAACATTCTCCATGGAGGAGAGGATCCTGTCACTGATCGAATCAGGAATGTCAAACATAATATCTGAGGCCGAAACAATCTTAAGAGAAGACGGAAACAAGGAAGAGACTTGTTTCCCATTAGAAAGCACATCCTTCTAAATGAAAGCCAGTGGGATCTTCACCACCGGCATAGAAGATACGCCCGGAGACGCCAATGACTTCGAAAAGCTCGAAGGTGAAAGCACTGACCCCGCAGGGGGGTACCCGTCAAACACAGGCCCAAAGGAGGAGAGCACGGGTCAGGAGGGGGTAGAGGGGGACCATTGGATACCCCCAAGACAGAGTCCACCATGCACACAAAAAATTCAAACTTAGAGGAGCGGGAGAAAATTCAAACTCAGAGGAAAATTCAAACACTTGTGCAGTTTTTTTAATTGCATTTGGTTTGTTAAACATTTGAGTATACAAATTACATGTTTTGAATATACAAATATGTTTTAAATTATTTTATTTTATTTTAGTTTATTTTGGTATTGAGTAATATAGTTTTTTATTTATATTTGAATTGAATTTGAATTTAAAATTTTATAATTCTTTTTTTTTTTTTGAAAAATCATCTAGTACATGTTTAATTGTATTTATTTTTATCAACAATTTCAAACTTTATAAATTTTACAATATGATCACTCCAGCATGCTTTTGATTTTAAGATACAATATGTTTTTGTGTGTACATTACACTAAATATGGTCAATTATTGGTTTAGACAAGCAATATAACTTGTACAATACAAAGTGCATGTTGTAGTTTTGCATATGATTTTAGAACTATTTTTTTGTCATTATCTACAAACATGTTAATGTTGAAATCACCTACAATGTATGAAATATTGCATGTACGTACACATGATTGGTTGATGATTGTTAGGATTTATATTATTAGTGTATTAGATCTTGCATATAGGTTATATATGTTGATTTCATTGCTAATGGATGTTATTATTATTATAACCTCGACATTTTCTATTTTATGTTTCATTATTTTTGAAATGAAGAGATTAGTTTTAGTGAAAGTTGTTCCATTATTTATGTGATATACCGAGAAATAGTTAAATTTTTGGAATCAAAGAACATCACATGACATTATATCATGATCATTTTGTATGTATTATATATGTAGAGGTAGGTTATGAATATTTAGTGTAGATTATAGTAAATGTGCATTATTAATGTGTTCTAAATGTTTAATTTCAAATTGTCAATTTGCAATTAATTGAGATGTGACATTTCAATTACTACATTTTTCATTACTTTGAAAAATTGTTCTATGTAAGAGGTTTTAACAAGAATAATGTGTCAATTCTTCTTGTGTATGAAAACTTGTTATATATGCTAATCCATGTTTATTTATGCAAGGATGATTGAATGTTAATCCTTGCATTGTAAGTTCTTGAGATCTATGAATAGTATGGGCACATGCTAATTGAATTGGAAATTATTTTCTAATAGTTAATTTATTTTTAATAGGCTTAGCAATGTGAAGTATGTGTGTCCAATTTTGTCAATCTAATTGCAATGCTATTCTTGTAGTTTGTCAACATCTAATTTTTTAATCATTAAATTTGATCCAAATAATTTCAGAGTTATTAGATTTGGCATATGCTCTAAATATTCCATATAATCCATGGACTCGACCATCTTGTGTTTTGTAATTACTAACATATTTAGTTTCAAGAGTGTTTGAGATGGTATGTTTGTTGTATGATTAGAATGTTGTTGCATTATAATTGTTATCATATTCATCAATTACATTCAATATAATTAGTTCTTCGAGCATGATTAATAGCATATTTTGATTGTGTGTTGACATTTTTTATTATATAAAAGAGGAAAGGGGATGTTGGCTCTATGAGTGGTGAGTGCAAGCAATTTTAGTTTTGATGCTCTAAATCATCATTTATTTATGAGATAACAAATATTCTATTTACACTAACATTTAAATTCCTTTTTTTATTACATAGTTGATTGCAAGGCATAGTACTTTATGTTTTATTTTGAAATATTATATGGTGTTAATTAATTCAATGTTGAGGAACTCTCAAATGATAAAGAGTATTCTATAGGTTGAGCTTGATAAAGATTGCCACAAAAAATGGTACGTATATTTCCAAAATAGCTTTTAGGAATTTGTATTATATCTCATAACTATTTGTTCATGTAACATAAAAATCTTGTAGTTACTAGTGAAATTTCATCTATCAAGAGCATATGTAGTTGTTGATCTAATGCTTTGACAATTGTATCCAATGTTTCAAAATTTAGTGGGATAATATCTAACTTGTTAAGTGGCCTATGAAATGTTGTGTATTATCATTTTTCCTACATTATATGTTATTTTCTTGTACAAGAAAGCATTAGACATTTGGTTTGTTTAGATAATTGTCAACATAATTATTGTATATGTGCATATGAATTTGGTATATGTTTTTGTAAGTGTGTGTCTTTCTAGTTCTAGCTCCTCTTGTTAGGAACAAGCATAAGGGTGTTTTGATATTTTTCAAATTTTCAATATAATTTATTCTACAATTGCTTCTTCTTCTTTTTTAACATTTGCCTTGATTTATAATATTTTGTATTGTCAATAATGTGGGGATGTTTAGGAATATCAAATGCATTAAGAAATACTATTTTTGATTTGTTGAGTTTTAGTGTTTCAAGATCTAATTGTATGTTGTATTTTTCTTTATGTGATGTATAGTTTTAAGAAAGGGTTGATTGTGAATGTCATCATTCTAAATATTGTTTTCATTAATAACCTTTTCAATATCACCCCATGTATGATTGACATTATAATTGTATTTAATGTGATGAGATTTAATCATGCTCTCATGATATGAATAAGTAATATTTCGTGTTTTGAACTATATTTTTGTGTATTTTTATTTATTGTAAATGGAACATAAAGTAGCACTTTCTCACTATTGTCATTTTCCGTGTCAATATGTTTATTACAATTAACAAATCATACAACATTTACTTTACCTTTCATTTCTATTTTTTTATCATCTTTTTTGTATATTAAAATGAATAATACAAGGAAATTTTGTATATAATTGTTTCAAGCCTTTCAAGCTCACCTCCCAACCTTAGGATTGCAATGTAATCCACCCCAAAGCTTGGGGAAACCACAATGGAAAGTAGGTACATAACAACTAAAATAGACAAGCAACACAATTTATCTCAACACAACACAACAACAACATTACTTAAAACCCAACGGAAGGAGTTGCACAAAGATTCTCTCAAGAATCTCATGAGGGGGAGTAAGGGCCACTCTCTTGTGGGGAAAGGAAAAATAACCAAAAATATATGTATGCAACAACAAATATTTCTTCAAGTGAATCAACATATTATTTCCACACATAAATTTTATATCATAATTTCTCCATGATCATATATATTCTTCCATCACATTCCATGAACACATGGATACTCATACCCAACCATTTTCCCTAACAAGGGTTCTCAACTCACACAAACCCCATACATGGATTGCTCTCAACACTTGGGAGAGCCTACTCCAACTACCCAAAAATTCAACATCACGCAAAACAATACTAATAACAACAAAACAAAAGAACACAATTCATAACCCAACACATTCATTTAAACTTCTTTTCAAGAAAACTAAAGCAAATGAAACAAGAGACCTACCTTGAAAATTCTTCCCCACTTGAAGAATGTTGGTGTAGTTCCACAAATAAATCTTTCTCCAGCTTCTCTACTCAACTAGGCCTTTTCCTTCTATCTCCTTAATCTCACAAGAGCTCCCTAACACAACCTCCAAACTCTATCAAGAAAAAAATGTATATGTATTATATATGGTTTTATGCATGGTGTAAGTAAAACAAAAAAATAATAGTAATAAATAAATGTAAGGAAACCCTCATGCCTAGGCATTTCAATCCCTGAGGGCATGGCTAGAGAAAAAAATTGAGGCCATTTGAAATCCCACATTGCTAGGATACCAAACAACGATGAGAAATAAGGATATCAAGTGGTTAAACCAAAGGAAGTTTAAGCATCACCCTACATTCAAATAGCCATAAGAACATATCTAATTGGCCTATATTTAGTAGCGGCCCCATTTTGTCCTTGCTAAACCAAGGAAAACACACAAGAAATGTTGGATGTTGTGATTTGGGGTCACCTTCTTCCATCTCTTCATTGTAGCATTTAGAGACAAAGAAAAAAACAAGAAGGAAGATGATCAGGTCACTTCAAACCCTACCAAACATTAATACAAAATATATATCTATGCATTTAGTACTCATAAAAGAAGGTATGCAAGTCACCCTGGAACCTACACAATGTAAGGATAAGCACAATTTTTTTTTACCTAACTATTTCACCTAGTAGGTCCTATTCACATGTTAAGTTTACTTAGGTCCTAGGAGTCTTTCTAGAAGTCTTAGTTGTCATTTAGATCTTATCTTATCTGATGGCATTTAATTCTCAAGTCCTAATTCATTTAATATTTATTGAGTTAGTTGTCTCATGACATAGGATTAAGACACTTTCTGTGATCATGTCTAATCATATGTCTCATCTTGGTTGTATAACCAAAAGGTTCTCATTTGTTAAACATAGAAAAATGGATGTCCTAGGTCCTAATGTATAGAACCTCGGACTTGGGGGGGATTTTCGGATTTATTGGTGTCTTTTTCTAAGTTTCATTAAAGAGGGAGATCAACAAGGTGAATAGATTGACTATCTACTATGAAGGTGAGCCAATTAGACCTGAATCTCCTCCTTTTGAGCCTTGGGGATGGACTGGAAATGATTTGGAATGATTTTAACCTAATTGAATTGTATGACATAATATGAAAATGCAATATTTCATAAACACAGGCTAAAATGGTGATTTACAGGCAGATTTGAAAAGTACTGGAGATTGTGCACCTATCATAAAAAGTTGGATCTGACATGCAAAGGAGGATAAGACACCTAGGGGCATATGGGTCCCTGATAAAGGATATTGAAACTGATTTTTAAGTCCTCTGATGTTGGATTTGACCTTCTATTTCTCATTGCAAAGTTGTTAGAATGTCGTCAGATAATTCTGTAGTTGAGTTTCAGTGGCTTGACAACTTTTAGGGATTTGAATAGAACAATGGACAATTTATCTTCAATCCTCCTATTCTCTTGAAACCTATAACTTGCACATTCAAAGAGGGAAAATGTTGGGCCATTTAGGGGCTTACCTCAACCAAAACCCATGTAAGTTTTCCCACTTCCACAATTATAATTTCATTTATAAAAATGATAATTGAAAGGAAGGAATGATGGAATCACAAAGTGTTACAACTCATCACCCTTCAATGACTTCCTTGAAGGACTGAAGTCATTCACATCACCTCAAGGATTTGGATCTTATTCGCTTGGACGTTTGGATGCTTTGGAGACCTACAAAAATGTTAGCCTTCACAAAATAATGATAAGATGAACACACATAGAATTTGACATGATGTTGGATATTGAATTGTTGTAATAAATTACTAAAATGTTGTTCTTAACTTGCTCTTAATAATAGTATTTTCTCATGAATGCTAGATAGTGTGTGTTATATTTCAAATGATAAAATAACTAGGTATTTATATGCAATTACTCTAATTTCCCAAAAAATAGATTCCAAAAGCTAACACTTGAACTTTGAATTTTGAAAGTAAAAATGCTGCCAACAACATATTAAAAGTTGGTCCTTGGCAAGATAGGGGGACCCATACACCCATGGGCATATGGGTCTTAGACCTATCTTCCAAGAAATAGAGTGTCAGGATCAAACCATTAATTGTTTACATTTATTCAATGCTTACAACCCTTCGAAAAACGATAAAATAGGCCTTGGAATGCATAATTTAGGAAATTAGGGGCTTAATTAGGTCCAATAAATCAAGGGGGATAAACAATTATGTGAAATTGTTAAGGGTGATAATTTTCAACACTGCATTTAGGCCCCACTTTAGTGACAGTATGAACTTACGCTCAAATTCACACTAAAGTAGAGAAATATGTCAAGAGGGGTTTGATTGTCCAAATGTTGAAGAGATAAGATGGCAAAGGATCAAGGGAGGTGATCAAGCCCCTAGAATCTAATATCCCATGAGAAATCAACATAAGCACAAAGGAACACACATGAAGTGCAGCAATACAACATACACCATACAATGTCAACATAAAATGAAAAAGGAGGGTATAGACCAGCAAGTTGTGTTATGCTAGGAACCACACCAAAGGTGTTCATGAATCGCACAATAGAAAAGTATGATATTTTTTAGGTGAATCATAAATAGGAAGGAACATGGGCTAGTGAGGACCACTTTTCACTAGGTGAGCCCCCAAGACAAGGACGAGAAACACACTAGGTCTACTAAGTGTGTACCCATAACAAGGTGGCCAAAAATGAGAAACACACAAGGTCTAGTGAGGACCAATTTTCACTAGGTGTGTACCCATAACAACCATACCAAGATTTATACTCCCTGATAACTCCGATAAGGTGCCACAAAATGATCAAAGTGCTATGCCAATGCTACACTAAGTTCAATGCCTGTGAACAAAGTGAAGCAAAGAAAATGTCAATGTCAATGTCAATGTGAATGCCAATGTCAATGCACCACTAAGCCCAACACCTACGAACAAAGTGAAGCAAAATAATGCCAATGTAACACCCACTTTAAAGAAATTGAAAAACACCATGTTGTGAGAAATTACATTAAAGTAGAAAAATGATAAATGCTAATTAACAAAAGATCAAAAGAGCTTATTTGGAAATTTGTATGCCAATGACATGTTTCCAAATAAAGCTACATCATGAAAAGGGGATTCCCCCAAATGTAATTTAACAATAACATAGAACTGAATACTGGAGGGATCCATGGTTCTGGGGTTAGTATGCATCTTTGCTACAATGATATAATAGAGCTCAAAATTGACATCATTTACCAAATACTCTTGGAACAAAAAACACAAAGGATGAATGACATATAGAGAGAAAAGAAAAAGAAAATTTTGGGTCAACATGGAAGAGACCTAAATGTCTCAACACCTTGCATCGTCCCCAAAAGAAAAAACCAAGACAAAGTAAAAGACAATGTTTACAACATATAGAAGAATGAAGATACAAATAGAATAAAGTCATGATGGGTTTGTTTCCTTTATATCCTTGTACCAACGAAGCAATAAGGGCCATCCAAAGAAAACTCACAAACATAAAACACATGCCAAGTAGCATAACGCAAGAGATCACATCACGTGCAAGAAAATACAAAGAATGCATGAAACAAATATAAAGGATTACCACACATGTGAGCCAACCTAAAGTGGGTCATCCGCATCCCAATCTTTCTCATCGTAAATAGAAGGCAAACAACTAGCTAAAGGGACTACAACAAGTGTCGTACTAGGAGCATCTCTAGGTGCAACATGTGGTGGGTCACTCTCATCTGGAGGATCATCATAGTTGCCCCCATCTAAATTCATTTTCTTTGAAAATAAAACATTAAGCTCATTATGTATCTCCTCATCAATTTTATCAATTTCATCATCATCATCCAAATTGATCACAGTGGGAGGTTTTATGACAATTGTAGTTGAATTTTCTTGTTTCACGTCTTGTTTTGGTTCTATGTCTTGTTTTAGTGAAAGTTGTATTTCTTCTTGAGTTGTTTCCATAGGTGTTGGATTATCATGCACCATTTTATTCTTTTCTTCCAATTGGTGGGTGATAGCACAACACCTATGCCTATGCTCTTTAGCATTTCAATTTCTTTTTGCACGATTTTCAATTTGTGATGGCGTAAGAGTGGGTTTGTCAACCATTGGTTTATTTTCTTTCCTTAAGGGAGGAACTGAACAAACCATCGGGGGTTGGGAAACCATTGTCTCTTTAGGTCTATACACTTGTTTTATCTTTGGAGGCACAAAAGGAATCATTTTATTATCTCTTGGTCTTTTAAATGATATAGGTGGAGGAACAACATACTCTCCTTGGTTACTTGGAAGAGATTTTGCTTCGGGAATAGGTTCATCAACAACAATTGGGGTAGGAGGAATGATCATAGGCTTATCATTTTCAAGTGGGATATTGGTAAGGGAAAATTAAATTATGCACTTTGCCTTAAACTTTTGGTATGATCAAAAAAATAAATCCTCATGAGGCTTAATAGGTTCAATAGGTTGAGGCCAAAAGAAATCCAAGGAAAATTTCCCACAAGAAGACAAAAGATTAAACCCACTATGATGCACTGACGGGATGACATCCATGGAGCGAAGCCATGGGTAACCTAACTTCACATGGAATTGGTCTGACATCAGGATGATGCAAAATGAGACATCTACTTGTTTTGGTCCAAGTTTAAGTGGGAGAGTGATTGAACCTATCATAGGGCAAGAAAAATCATCATGATCTTTTATCCATGCTTTCGATTGTTCACAAGAATCTTGATAAAGTTCATGCACAAACAAAAATTCCTTGATGACCAAATTATCTACACACGAGATCAATGAGTATCCCAGTTGTGGGATTGTCATTGATATGTTCGGTGATATAGAGAGGACCATCAGGTGTATGTATATATGCATGAATATGTGTGAAAGCAATGTTAGGTAGCAAAGTGGTTTGGTCCTTACGAGGTTGAACATCTACAAAATTAACCATATCTTGTAGGCCATCCTCATTATCATTGTAATTATGACTCATGCCATTAGTTGTATGAATATTCATCTCATATTATTAGCATCACAAGCTTGAACAAAGTGGTTGAATGATTAGGCATTGGTTGGTAAAAAAATGAAAATTTTGGTTAGGTAGGGCAACAGACTTATTCCCTTGATCATTAACACCACCCAACTGGATGTGATTAGAATCCATGAGGTCTTGTACTTGATGTTTAAGATGCATGCATCGTTTTGTATGATGTCCACTTGTGTGGTGATATTGACAAAACACATTTGGATTAAAAATTGGAGGTATAGGTTGTCCATAGGTCTAACTGAAGGCAAGCGGATTAAGTTCTTACTTAAAAGTTGCAACATGATTGAATGGAGGGAATCATATAACGGGGTAAATTGTCTATCTTTTGCTCTAAATTGGTATGAGGTTGAACTTATGGCAGCAATTTGAGGTTCAACATGATTGGTTGTTTGAAATGGATTTATCTTTATAAAACTCTTGTTTTGCTTCTTGAATGGTAGTAGTTGTGGGGTATAGATTCAAATTTTTCAACACGAGTTGATGAAGATACTTCTTCATACTGACTAATTTAATTATAATAATCATGAAGAGTCATACACAAGTGTATGAATGGCAAAAAAATCATTAATAAGATTATATCCCTTATGTTAGATTGTAAGTTGTCAATGAACACTCTTTGGATATCTGCATCAAGAAGAGTAAGATTGATATATGATAAAAGCAACTGATAGCGACTCATGAACTCTGTAACCTTTTCATCTTTCCTTCGTTTGCATCACATTAAATCTGGAAGGGCAACTTTAGGACCAATGTTGACTTGGAAATGGTTGAGGAAAGCATCAAAAAGCTCATTAAATGAGTGGATTGAGTTATTCGACAATGAACAAAACCATTCCAAAGCCATGTATTTCAATGACCTAGGGAAAATTTTAGCCAGGAGTTTGTCTTAAAAAATGAAGTCACTACACAAGGTGGTATATACCAATATATGGTTGCTAGGGTCTCCTTTACCATTCTATTTCTCAAATCGAAGTATCTCTATGCTTTGTGGCATTTTGTGTTTTCAAAATTTTAAGTGACAATGGGCTTCTTTTGACATAAATTATGATGGTTGTTCGTTTTGGTTTTGGTTCAATGTTGAGATTTGTTGTTAAAGGGATATTGATACATTTTGCAAAAGTTGGTTTTTGACAGAATCATTGCTTGACATGTTTTAGGAATGAGGTGAATATGGTGGAAGTGTATATGTGCTAGGTGGATTACTATATTGCAAGTTTGTGAGAGGTGATGGATTTGGGGATATGATGTTTGAGTTCACAAAACTATAAGGATTCCTAGTGGAAATACCCAAGGTTGGAGCTATACTATTTTTTTGTTGTATTGTTGTGGTAATAGTTAGATTTGTGTATGTGGAAATAGAGGCTATAGTTGTAGGGAGGGAGACTTGACTACCTCCTTGGCTTGGAATGTATCCCAAAGATTGAGTGCAACTAGCCATTATAGGTAGATGAGTATGAACTATATGGGCTAGACTACGCAAAACCTCTAATCCTTGAGCATCATCAATTAGTTTTCTCATGTTATCTATTATAGGGATTGTTGTTCCTACCAGGTATTCAATACTCACATAGTCTTGTAATTTTTCCAAATCTTTGCCCAATTGTTTGAGTTTGTCTTCAAGAACATGGGTGACAATAGTCTCAATATCTGGAACAGTTGTTGATGGGATAATTTCCATGGGAATTATGGTATGAGAGATAGAGTCCAAAATGGGTTGGGTATTGACAACACTTGTCATGAAACAGTTAGAAGATTCATGATCCACAACGGATGTAATGTGGGATGCCATAAGTCTAGAATTACTTTTCACTGAAGTATTGGCAATAGGACAATAGGTCATGAAACTTGTACAAGTTCCAAAACACTTAAGTGTACCCAAGATGAACACTAAACTGAAAAACAAACACAACAAAATAGCCAAAAACAAAAATCAGAGACCAAAAACCAACATAAAACACAAAGACAAATATCTAACGAAAATATGAGCCAAAAAAGGTGATGGGTCTAGATCATGGCTAGTTTTTCCTTCATCAGTTTATGCTTTTATCATTTCATTTGCTAAGTTTCACAAACATTTCAAAGAATTCATACACCTTTCATATGCCTTTTATGCACTTTGACAGACCTAAATATGTGGAAATATAAATATGATATATTGATATATGCTTGTGTGGATGTATGAATGTTCATAAGATTTAATATGTTTTTATGATTTAATTGTGATTGTTAATGATGTGAATGCCTTGGTAGCAAAACTAACATCTTACAGCCAAGACAACTGTAGCCTGTAACATTTGGATTTCCAGCCCGTAGCAAAGGACTGTGGAATGATGTAGGGGAGAAGCCAGAATAATTGAAGCGTGACAGTTCTAGAGAGAAGCAAATGTGGTCATTGAATGGTCAGCCATGAGTCACCACAATTATAATTTTATCCACCAATAAGGCAATTGGAAGAAGAATTCTATTCCGAATAGGAGTGACCCATGATGTGATAGTTTCCAAGAAACGCGTCCTTGTCATGGCAATGAAATGTTAGGGGCAAAATCCTAGTTTGGCTTTTCTTCTTCTGAATTCATATTTATGATTTTTTGTTTCAAAGACTAGTCCCCTCCCTATCCTTGAGGGAGAGTGGATTTATGCATTAATGTTTTGTTTTTAGTCCTAGAATGAATAAGACTCCTCCCAAGCCTATATTAGATATATGGTTGAGGAACAAATCTAGCAGTGTGATTCTTTTTACCAGTTAATAGTTAATTGTTGTTAGTTTTATGTTATCTAGTTGCAATAGATATGTACTTCTAAATAAGAAATACTTAGAGATTCTTGTCAGACTGTAAGAGGTCTGGTTTTCATGCAATAAAGGATTTTATTTGTTGTCATGATTTGTTGATTAAGTAGTGCATATTTGATATCTTTTGTGGATGCAACAACTCGAGCAAGGGTCACTCGAGGTACTACCAACCCACCATATTTTATGTTACTAGATTAGATGTTGCATTACTAAATCCAATTAAGATAATTTCTCAATTATATTCATATGGATTTCATGAATTACATCTTGTAACATTGCATTGAGCAATTCTCTGGAGAATTCAAAAGTTAGAAGTATTAGTTAGTTGCAAGTTCAAATTGAATAGTTAGCAGTTATAGTATTGAGCATTAAGTACCCATAGCATAAGCAATAGATTTATGTTATTTCCCATGTTTTGCAATTTCATGATTTATTTCCTTTTCCAATTTTTACAATTTTCAATACATGTGTGACCACTTATGTTCCATCAATATAGGGCATAGTTAGGATCATTGAATGCACATATAGTTCCAACACTGTCAAAAGATTACAAGCCCTAGTTGATAATTAAATGCAACTTTTTGTGAAGATTTGGTGAATTATTCAATTAGGAACCCATCCTCTGAATTATGTGTCTACTTGCAAACACCAAGTTAATCAAGCATTAGTAAGGCCTTACATTTTTGTGCCATTGTCAAAGACGATGCTAAATTTAGGATTCTCTTGTGTATTTTTAAAGCTTTCATAGTTTAGTGCTTTTTTTCAGCATTAGGGTAATTAGGTTTTATCCATCAACACAAACACACTTTACTAATAATGTGTAGGAACCATTGATCTAAAGAGTCATAATCATTGCATGTGGAGGCAACAAGATGCTCTGGGAAGATTTCTCCCTTCATCACACGAAGCATTTCAAGATACTGGTGAAAACAGTGAATAAAGCAAGGGTATTCCCGAAGAAGAATCATCCCTAACACTAGTACCTACACTAAAAATAGAGGAGACTTCCCACACACATATCAACATCGTGGTTGATGTAGCAGGTTTAAGATCCACCAGAGCATGTAACATTTGAGTTCCCCATGGCCAACTAGGAAAGAGAAACTACTCTAAAGAACATACCTCCTTTAATAGTACTTGTCTTCGATGGGTTGGTCACGGAGGACCCAAACACCTTCCTTTTTGAGTTTGATGTTCTATGCAAAAGTTATGACTACACCACAGATGCACACAGGCTCAAATTGTTTCTAGCAACACTAAAGGATGTTTCTCTGAGATGGTTCATGGGTTTGGGAAGAGACGTTGTTCCTAATTGGAACATAATGAAGGCAAAATTCTTGGAGAAATACTAGGATTATTGCAGAGGCATAGATAGAAAGAGGGATGACATCTTTAGGATGTCACAAAAGGAAGATGAATCCTTGGAAGACTATGTAGAGAGTTTTTAGTTTTGCCTCAAGAAATCACATCAAAATAGACTCTTTGATGAATCCCTAAAATTGATATTCTTAAGAGGATTTAATGAGGACTGTATGGATGCACTTAACCTCATTAGGGTAGGATACATCTCACAAGCACCATTTGAGGAAATCTGCAAAGCATGTAGGAACTATTCAAGGTCTTTCACGAAGAGGATTAGAGGAGACATGACATCTTCTATCAACAAATCAACCACTAAAGTCTCAAAGGTGGAGCTAAGCAATCTTCTATCAAACATGAAGGAAGATATCATAAGTCACTTGGCTACACAATTAGATACACTTCACATCAAGAAAAATCAAGAGGAAGCAGAAGCAACCTTCATAGAATATTTCCCACATTGTAGACAAAAGAGGATCCATTGCAAGTGGAAGAAGGTGGCAAGTATTTTTGAAGATAAGCAAGGAACATCAAAATTTCATGCACTGGAAGGTGAAGATGGTCAAGAGTTCTACATAGCTCAATGCAAACCATGGTAGCCAAGACAAGGTATGCCCTAAGATCCTTTGAGTTATAACATATCATTTCCTGGTAATAATGCAAATTTTCCTAGTTGGAACCCTCAATATGGGGCCAATATACAAAACTAAAAATGGTCAATGCCTCAATCCAATTGGAATCAAAAACAACAAAACATGTGGCCACCTCAAAATTATCAAGAATCTAATTATAGTTCTTAGTGGTCACCCCAACAAAATCAATGGAAACCTTAGTGGCAAAGAGGTTAGTAGTGGCAAAATCAAAATCCCAACTATCAGCAGCCATAGCAACCCTTGCAGCCATAACACCAAACCCTTCAACAACTGCACCAAATCCACCAAGAGCTCCTCAATTTCCAGCACAACTTGCACCTAACCCAAATAATAAGCCCATATAATAGGCTTATGTTAATGACAACATGCAATACCCCACCTATGGGGTTGAGGTGAGTGATGTACACCTCAGATCAGGGAAGATGTTAGTTGAGCCTTCATCTCCTCATATCACTGAATTAATTGATGAGAAACTCCCAGCAAAGCCCATGGATAAACAATCTAAGGAACCTAACTCAAATCAAACCAATCCAACAACCATAATTCCAAAGCCTCCATTCCCTATGAAATTAACAATCTAAAAACATCAATCACAAGCTAAAATTGATCTGTTGGGATAGCTCAAGGATGTTTGCATCAAAATACCCCTCATCCAGGCCATTAAGGAAGTTCATATTTATACTAAAATAGTGAGAGAACTATACCTCAAAAATTCAGGCAAGAAACGAAAGGAACCTCAGACTATACATGTCTTAGGACAACTTGTAGACATTATATTGGGAAACATAACTATCCCCAAGTATGCAGATCTTAGGAGCCCTATAGTGGATGTCAAAATAAATGGCACTCTCATTAAGAACACCTTAATTGGCCTAGGAGTAGTCATTAATGTAATTCCCAAAGAAACAATGAAATTATTAAAACTAATGGAGCTCATACCTACACCTATTGTGCTATAGTTAGTAGATAGGTCCATAATTAAACCTAAGAGAATCATTGAAGACTTGGTAATAACATTAGATTCATGAGAAATTACCCTGCAGACTTTATGGTATTGCAGCCTAAAGCTAATCTTGTAGGATATCCCCTCAACTTAGGGAGACCTTTGTTGGCAATAACAAATGCCTTCATAGGTTGCAGGTCTAGAAACATGATCATTTCCAATGGAAATATGACTAATAAATTAGTCTTTTATCCACTAGCCCAACCACATGCAGACCTAGAACAAACTATCTAGCCTGGCCTAGATGAGAAAGATCAGTACTCCTTGTACAAACTCTGATGACTATCAAACATAGCCCCTTGTTAGAAAACCGATGAAGATGAACTGATTGCAAACATCATGCAAAACAACAATGGTACGAACCAACATCAACATGACTGTCTAACATGTCTGCAAGATCCTTTGTAAAATATAATCCTTGTCAATCCATCTGATTTTGTTTCCCAAAATTTCCACACTTTGTTACCACATCATTGTATTCCAAACATAGTAGGACTTAACATTCATCTGTTCAAACATCATCCTTGACTTTAGAGAGTATGTCGGGCAAAATATTGAATGTAAATAGTCAATTGACTGCTACACAACAAACCTCACTGTTGACTATGTTGAAGGCACATGCAACAACCTTTGCATGGGATTATCATGATATGGAGGGAATAGAACCAGCCTTGTGCATGCATAGGATTTACATCAATGATGGTTTTAAACCGGTTAGGCAACCCCAAAGGAGAATGAACCCTATAGTTTGACACATAGTAAAACTAGAATTACAAAAAATGTTAGATGCAGGATTTATCTATCCCATCTTTGGCAGTCAATGAGTGTCTCCACTAGTGATTGTACCTAAGAAATGATGGAAATGAAGAGTGTATGTAGACTACCGTGGAGTAAACCCACAATACTGGTTTGCAATTTCCTTGAGGAAGGAAAATTGCAAAAACACTCCAAAGAAAAAAATTGGGTTTTAAGAGGTTCGCTCGAACCCCCTCTTGAGCGAACCCCTTTGTGATTTCATCCATTTTTGACACAATTTTTTAAGGAAAACAAAGGGAAAAATGCAAAACAAGGGGGGTTCGAGTGAATCCCCCTTCGCTCGAAGGGATCAAGGGGTGTGTTAGAACCAAAATTTTCATAAAAATGTCTAAGGGGTTTTACCCATTTGAACCCATTATTTTCCTACCTTTTCATAATGCTAAACTACCCCATACCATTGCCATATTAAATACCTTTTACCGCCATTGTTTACCCTTCATAGCGTTTACCGCTTTACCATGGCCTTTTGCAAAGTGGCTCGCAGTATAGCAGTGATGGTTAAGCACAGTCATGATAAGGCTTACCGCCACACCGCGCACGGTCAAACCACAGACCGCGGTGGGTGGTGAGTTAACGGCGAGGATCAGTCAGACCCCCATACCACGGAGGGTCAAAACATAGTCGACGGTTGAGAGGTAAGGAGATGGACAATGAGAGAAGTGGCATAGACAGTTACCACTACACCGCGGATAGTGAAAATGCAAACCACGGTAGCACGGTGGATGGGGACAGTGACAATAAAAGTTAGTCACTGCGGAACCACGGGGTGAGGGAACATAGACCGCGGTGGCCACGATGAACAGTTAGCAGGGTTAGCTACGGCGAGGCGAATGGTCAGCAAATGGTTACTGTGAGGTCGCGGTGGCATGGTGAACAGAGGCAAGCGGTGAAGTGACGGTGCATAGAGGCTATTGCGGTACCACTGGCAGTCATCCCAATGACCGCAGTAGTGCGGTAAGCGACAAGGCAGCGAAGGGTGGCGGTCAAAGAACAATTACCACTACACCGTGCGCGGTCAAACCACTGACCGCGGTAGTGCGATGGGCGGTGAGTAAGTAGCGAGGCAACGGTCAAAGGAGCTACCGCGGAACCACCAAAAGTTAGAATAAAGCTCGCGGTAGAGTGGTAAACATAAAGGAAGCTTCGAGCAGTAAAATGTAAGGAACGATAAGGTATAAAGAAGTAAATAAAAGACAAGATTATAATCGAAATATTTAATTTGCCGATAAGGCAACTCAATTAAATATTTTAATTTATGTCAATGAATTCAAACGGTTGTAACAGGAAATTGAAGGGTCACGACCCTTGAGATATACTATATAAATGTATTGAAAAATCAGTTAAACAGGGGACAAGAGTTAGAACAGTAAGTAGATTTTGACAGAAAATGAAGATTGGGAAAGTAAACAATGACAAACTTTCTTGAAGCAGAATCAATGGATGAAATATTTTAAAATTGGTGAAATCCTTTCTGTGCTCAGTTGCTGTGATATAATAATTTACATTTTTTTATCTGGTTGTCTCCAACTTGAATTCTTTTATCATTTAAATTAGTATATTAAGTATATTTTTGATTTGTCAAAATGTATTCCCATTTTGTGTGATTTAATTAACTGGTGTATGCAAGTCAGAATTAAATTCTTTTAAATAAGTCACAGTGATTTTTGGATTTCTTTTGGATAGTTGAAGAAGAACCAAGTTAAGAAAGTATTCCAACACAATTTATGCAAGTCATAAATTTAGTGAAATTATATGCCAATCATAGAATTTCAAAGTGCCGAGTAAATTGAATTAAGCCAGAGAGGGAAACACATACAGTTTTTTAATTTTTGACTCCATTGCCCATGTGGATAGAAGACACTGATCTATCACAACCCAGATGATAAAATTCATAATAAACAACATATTCAAATTCTTTCTTTTATGCAATAGGAGTAGCAGTCATGATTTTATCTATTCACTTCCACTTGCCATTGTGAATAGATTGTTTGAGCAGGAAATATATTTTAAATCTGCATTATTCACATAGGTGCACCCGCCTAGGTTTTGCAGAGCCTGAAGAGCAGAAGGTTCAATTATGTCAATTGGCCTTGTACATTGGCCAAAAATGTTGTGAGAGCTTGGCAACCTCTCGTGATTCAAACCCGCGTTTTTGAGAACCAACAGGGGGTTCACTCGAACCCCCATTTTTTCCCTTCCCCCTCTCCTCTAGCAATTTTTTGCAGAATTTTGCCTTTCTGAGCTCAGGTTGAGGATGAAAATGGAGGATACTTCACAGACCCAACTAGATGATGGTATTCCTCAGAACGAGCTATCCATCAAATATAATTTTATTAGATTTTGGTTTCATTATGTATTTTTTTAGTTTAATTAAACATAGGTTTTTCACCGAAAATCAATCTCTTTGTTCTACACATGTGGAAAAATAGTAGATTATAAAAAAAATGGAATAATATATTCGAACTAGGTATTAATGTCCTTGATCGAGCAAAACAAAAAGAATTTTGATACATACTAAAAAACGTTATGTTGTATACAGTCCGCCTATGTCTAAATTGTAATTGGTTTGACTTCAAAACTTAATTAAGAAAAAATATTCAATGAAACACTATGACACCAAATGAACGTGCTAGATATCGTAGTTAAAAAGCTAAATTAAAAAATAAAATAAAAATTACCCTTCATAGAAAAAAAGTTATGTTGTTTATGGTGAACATCACTCTTTAAAAATGGTGTTGACTGTTAAAAACTAGTTTTTGAAGGAGATGGAAACTGAAATGCAATTTGATTCCAATTTTTTTAAAATATATAATTTAGAATCTACAGACAAAATATCAGAATTCACTAGTTTGCATCATCTTCAAATTCCTCATGGTTTAGCAGCTATAGGTACTTGAAAATGAAGATTTAGTTAAAAAAAATCAGTTAAATGTCCAATTTGGCCAAAAATTATAAACTAGTATTGTGGGATCACCCCTTGAGTTGAATGTTGCAACTAGGAAAGACCACTTTCCAGTTCCATTTATTTACCAAATACTTGATTCATTAGCAAGCAAGAAGTACTTTTCCTTTTTGGATAGATTTAGAGGTTACAATCAAATTAAGATAGCCCTAGACCAAGATAAGACAAGTTTCACATGCCCTTGGGGTACATATGTTTATTCTATCTTGCCATTTGGGCTATGCAATGCACCAACCACCATCCAGAGGGAAGTACTGAGCATATTCTCAAACTTTTCACACGATTCCATGGAGTTTTACATCGATGATTTCACAACTTATGGGAATACTTATGATAAAGCACTTGGCAATTTGGAGAAGGTACTAAATAGATGTCAAGAACATAACATGTCCCTGAGTGATGAGAAATGCTTCATGATGATGACAGAGGGTATTGTTTTGGGAAATTTTGTGTCCAATGAAGGAATTCAAGTAGATCCCAACAAAATTGAGGTGATATCAACACTCCATGTTCCTCAAAAACAAAAGGATGTTAGAAATTTCCTTGGCCATGCTAGATATTGCTGCAAATTTATACAAGATTTTAGCAAAATTGTAGCTCCACAATTTGTCTTATTGTCTAAAGATGTAGAGTTTGAATGGACACCCGCTTGTCAAAATGTTTTTGAAGCTCTCAAGGCAACACTAACTAGGACACCTATCTTGAGAGGACCAAATTGGAATCTCCCTTTTCATATTCATATAGATGCTTCTGATTTTGCAATAGGAGCAATGATTGGACAAAAGGAAGGAAACAAAGTGTATGCCATATATTATATCAACAAAAATCTTCAAAGGGCAGAACTCAATTATACAGTGATCGAAAGGAGATGTTAGTAGTGGTTTATGCAATGAAAAAAATTAGACACTACATTACAGGGTCTTTAGTGTTCATACACGTTGAGCATACAACAATAAGGTATCTCATGAACAAACCAGTGGTTGGTGGTAGGCTTGTCAAGTGGTTACTGTTACTTCAAGAATTTGACATTACCATTATAGATAAGCTAAGTAAAGCCAATGTAGTGGCATATTTTCTATCTAGAATACCAACCAAATCAGAAGAAGATGTTGATGACTCATTTCCAGATGAACATTTATTTGCTTTGTCTCTGCATACACCTTCGTATGCAAATATTGCCAACTATCTTGTAGTAGGAAGACACCACCCCATTTTTCACCAAGGGAGAAGAGGTAATTAGTACAAAAAAGTTTTCCCTACGCATGGATAGCTGGATACGTATTCTACACAGACCCAAACAACATAATGAGAAGATGCATCTGGGAAGACAAAGTATATGATATCCTCAAAGCATGTCATGATGAACCCTGTGGAGGACACTTTGTAGCAAAGAGGAACACTCTTAGAATTATGAATACTGGCTATTATTGGCCAAATCTTCATTAAGATGCAATAAAATATACCAAGAGCTATGATAGATGTCAAAGAATGGGAAGGCCAACAAAAATAGATTGCCACCATAGGTAGCAATAGCACTATTTGACAAATGGGGATTAGACTTTATTGGCCCCATCTCACCAACATCAAACAAAAAAGAATACATATCAGTCTGCATAGATTACCTTACCAAATGGGTAGAGGTTAAGGTTTTACAATTTGCAAGAGATGGGAATGTGGCAAAGTTTCTCTATGAAGACATATTCACAAGATATGGTGTTCCAAGAGAAATTGTCAAGAACTAAGGACCCTAGTTTACAAAAGATCTGATCAAAAATTTAGTTCAAAAATATAAGATTAGACACAAAAAGTCCAAACCTTACCACCCTCAAGCAATTGGGCAAGTGGAAGTCACCAATAGAGAAATTGAAAACATCCTTACAAAGATAGTACAACTTCATAGGAAGGATTGGGCAACTAGGTTACTATTGATGGGTGTTTTTGTACACTTTCTCAACATAGGTAATGCATAGGTGCATCACCTCTCTTGAAAGGAAATATCTAGCAAGTTGCTGAAAATAACCCCAAGGTCTCTCGGGTGTCAGGTCATGACTTGCATAGGATACCTAAGCTGATGTTTGTTATGATTTTGTTGATAATCATAGGGCAGACTTACGTGAGTTAAGCTAGAAGGGGAATCGAATATGCAAACGAAGTTTTTGAGGTGGGGAAGTTACTTTACGTTTGTTGCAGATTCAAACAACAATTTCAAACTCCATTTTTGACTTGAGATTTGGATTTACAATGTGCAATGAACCTTAGCATAGGCCACTTCTTAAAAAAAAGGAAAAAAGGGCAAGGAAGAGAGATGGTTCTTGGACCTGCAACTACCAATGAAGAATGATCATGGAGGTCTCTACTATAGACAACTTCCTTAGAACAAAATTCCACTTAACCAGAAATCTCACAGTCTCGTGAAATCTGTGCTATCTTCTAAGGACTGTAGATATTTTACCATTCATTCACCATACATATGCATGAACAAAGATAAAGATTTAAGAGCAACTTCAAATCAAGGTCCAGACTAACTTTACACAACCATCTACCAGCAACAAACAACCAAAAGTATGGACAAAGAGGGCATCTACACAGCAAAAATCTTCATAACCAAGAAACAACATCATTAAATTTACCGAAGCTAACTGAAAGGAAACTAAAACAACAAAAAAAATTCAACTAAATCATCCAACTATGAGAGAAGAATCATGAAACATGAGAAGAAATCCAGAAATGCACCAAAATCAATGTATTTCTATTGCAATTTCTACAACATGCCTTTACAACAACTCAACTCCCCTTGAAAATGAGAGGAGACCCCTTATTTATAGTGTCCCAAAAGTAGAACATGTGGCCAAGATTGATTTACATTTGTGTGGCCACAATTCACTATAAACTAGGGTTCTACCTACCCCCCAATATATCACATTTTTAAAATACATTTTGTCCATATCCCTGTTTTGTCATCTAATGGCAGTACAGTAGCATTTTCATCCTTTTGTTGATTGCTCCTTGCTGTAGCTATTCCTTTAGAAATTCTTCATCAATAATAGGATTGTGCTCCTACTTCTTCGAAGCTGCATACTCCATGAATTTCAAGATCACTGGTTGGAGCTTGTCGACCTCAATGATGTCGAATATCAGCACTTGGTAGCTCCACTCTTTGGAATTGTTAACAAGCTTCTCCCAGCCATCCTCATACTTGGAAATGTGGTCTCTGAATAGCTCAGATTGGGCGAAAGCTCGGGCAACAAAGCTTATAAAATCTGTAATAATTTCGATCGACATCCCGTCTTTCATCCTCCTTTGCAAGTGAGGCTTTATACTTTCTGGATTGATCTTGACAGTGGGCACTTCATACCCTGTCATCAACTTCAGGTATCAGAAGCAATCTTCTCTGGCTTCCTTAGCCCACTCAACATCCGGATTTACTCACTCAAGTACCTGTTCCAGCCTTTCCTTCTAGTGATCGAAGTCTCGTTTCCACACATCCATCATCCAATGGTCATCGTCTTTGAAGGAAAATTCCTTTTCCCAAATTTCACTTGGCAGCTTGAGGATAGCCTCGATTTTTGGGTTAGAAACCCCATACTTCTTTGGGAACTCAATGCAAATTCTCCTCATACCTTCAAGAGATGTTTGCACTTCTAAGAACTTGTTCATTGTTCGAACAACAAGATTGATACCTGTATTCCCAATATCCAAGACCTACCAGAACCAATTTTTCGTGGTCTTGTCAAAGTTCTTTCTCTTCTCCAACTTGTTAATATTCTCTTTTGACAACAACTGTGGCAGAGCCGAGGATGTGGTTGGTTGTTCCTCTATGGATGACCATTGTTGGATATAGGTTGTCAAATCAGCCACGTGTTCCTTAAGCTCCTCCTTCCAAACTTTGTCCTGTTGAATGAGATGCACCATTGTGGCAAATGATTCCTGGTGATGATCAACCTTCTGCTCCCTGGTGGCCACTCCCAAGTCGATGGTGGATATGTTATAACTTACTCCTCGTTCCCCAACCACCAACATATCTATTTGTGCTGCCCTGGATTTGGAGGCATCCATTGTTACCTTTGACCAGATCTTCTGCTTCCTCTCCTTCCTGGTGCTGATATGGTCTCAAGCCAATATAGCCTCCAGTCTTGCCTTTGGGTCCTTTGGAGTGGGAGCCCTCTTTTCTAGCTGTCTCTCCAACCAATCAAGCATTGAATAATTTCCCCTAGGTGACTCTTGTTGATCCCCCTTTTCTTCTTCTCTGACTTTAATTGCCTTTTCAATGAGGGCCTCTCGCCCTGTCCCCATGTCCTCCTTCTCCTCATCGAAGTCTTTTACGAACACTATGTGCTTGATAGGGGACTTGGTAGGTAAGCGCTCATCAAGGTTGCCTTCTTTTCAGTATCCCTTTCTCCATCATACCCATGCTCCTCGGGCGGCTCAATCTCTAGATTCTCATAGTTTTCAGTCTCCTTCAGATTTATCCTCTTCCTTACCTTCCTGCCCCTCATGAGGGAACAACCCTTCATCATGCCCAAGTGCATGGTCTCATTCTTTCATTGGAGACTTATCACCCTCCGTCCTTACGATAACAACCTCTTCTTCACCAATAGGCGTTTTTTCAGCCTCCTTGTCTTCAATTTCTTTGAGTTGCCTAGCCCACTCACCATCGAGGTCGGGATCAACTATCTCTTCAATTATCCTTGCATCTTCGCTCTCATCACTGGAGGACTTATAGGCGACCCCATCAATTACTCGATACTCGTATATTGGGTGCTCATGATAATCAAATGCCTCCTCTTCTAATCTCTTAGCTGATTTCGCTTGTTGTCGGCGATCCAACTCCTTAGAAATTTGTATGGTGGCTTCCATTGTTGGCAGCTCGGTAGGAGGAGAAATTGGAGTGCTAATTACTGCCTGAGCCATCGCATCTTGTACTGCCAGATTTGCAAACATTCCTGAGAGCTCGGAGGGCACATTTTGAATGTATTTCATGAAGGACTCCAGAAGGGTGAGGGCAAGCATTACGGTCGCAGTAGTGGCAATAGGAAGAGAAAAGGAAGGAGACATGGAAGATGAAGAAATGGGCGAGGTAGTGGCAGAGGACGAATCAATCGATACTACTTGCGGGATGGGAGAAGCAGAAGCAAGATGGACAAAAATGTCCACTACAGGCGAAGAGGATGCAACTACTGTGTGTTGGATAGGAGTGGTGGTAACATCAGTGGTTGCGACAGTAGATGAAATAAGTGGAGACTTTGGTTGAATAGCCTCCATATCCTCTCTCTCATGGAGCAGATCTTCCTGGATTATCGACATTTCGGTGACGCTACCTGTTCGCTTGTGTTTCTTGGGAGGTTCACCCTCCGAGGCCTTCCTAGCGTACACCTTTGGGTTGAACTACTGCTCTTCAATCTCCTTTCTCTTCTTTGAATGAACTAATGGAGGGGACTTAGATGCTTCTCCCGTTGATGTAGTAGTTACCCCACCACCTGCACCACTTGGCTCGCTCTCAAGCCCCTTGAATGTCAAGACAACCGTTCATTTCTTTAATTGAGCAACTTGTTCATCTATCCATGCCTTCGTTCGAGCCTCAATAGGCCTAGTAAGTATGTCGAGGTCATCAACCTTTGGTTCATCCCAATCAATCATTGGCAGTGGTAGATTGGCGACAACATTGTACCTTGGGTTGATTACACTGATTTCATCTTCCTCAAATTGATCGGGCACCGGGAACAAATTAACCCTTTTCACAAAGTATGCAGTCATCCACATATAGTGCCTTAGCCGCACTTCAAGGTCATCCTTACAATCCACCCAAAAATACTCAACATTCTGAATTGTAGGCGCATTGGGAATTATAAAGCTCATACATCCCCTGGCCGAGTCTAAGGGGATAAGGGATCACCGCTAGATGCTTGCTACTCAAAATGGTGTGAATGTTGCGCAGCTACCAAGAGAGTTCCAACAATATAATCCGTCCATTAGGGTACCGAGGCAGCTTGTTCGACCTTTCCGAGAAGCCCTGGGTGCAGATGTATGTGAACTTGGGGTACTAGATAAAAAAGAAGGCATAATTTTTTAGAAACACTCAAGCACTGTGGGAGACCCTTCTCTCAAAATCTCCCTCGAGCAACCTAATAATGTAAGTGATGAATGCATCGTTTACTCTGCAATAATCCCTTTTGAAATTTATGAATTGTAGCTGAGGGTACTTGTTGAAAGCATTGAGTTCTCTACCAGGCACTTCGTTTGGAACTTTGAATAACCCGTTATAATGCCTCTTATCGGCCAATGAGTATACTAGGTAAGAGGTCATGTAGAACTTGGATGTCTTCTTGACACTCATGAATTGATCATGAAAGCGGTCACTGATTATTCCTCCCCAGTAGAACGTGGTGTCCTTTCCACAAAGAATGTGCTCGATGAAATAAACCATCCATTCTTGAAAATATGCCGCATAAGGGAGGCCCATTACTCTGCTCAGCATGGTGATCAAATCATGGTAGTCCTCAAAAAAGTCGCTACGAAAGAGATCCTGGGGAACCTTTGCAGTGGTACCCCATATGTCCTTCAGCCAATACTGATTTATAAGCTTCTTGCATCTTATGGGGTCATCATCCCACATTTCTTTACATTGTTGAATAGTAGGCAACTCCATCTTTCCGAAGATAGGAATGTGGAAGGTTTTTGTTATTCCTGATGGTGACATGTCGGCCAAGATGTTTCCATCCTTGTCGATAATAGTCCTTGTTTCTGGCTGATATGCCTCTCTGCAGGCCATTACCAGCTTGGGTATTTCGTTGCTCCTGATGAGTCTTGCATTATCTATTTTGGGGCCTATTCTAACCCTTTGTATGAACTCATCAATATCGACATGCCCAATATTTGTGTCAGTGATGTCCTTCCACTTAGTTGTGACCTTGGAGTGCAACGACACTCCTTGGAATTGGTACTTCATCTGGTCTTTATCCTCCTTGTCTCGAAGAGCTTTGGTGGTTCTCTTTTCTTTGTCCTTGGCTGCTCCCAAAGTTTTTGCACCTAATTCCATATATCCTACACATGGAGGCCGAAGTTAAGTAAAATCTTAGCATGACAATATAAACGGTTAGCCAAATCCCTACAAAACAAGGTTAGATCGAATAATATATCATTCAAATGTCTTATCACTTGATTGAATCTATCACTGAAGGCTCTCTAGAAGGAAAATGAATGACCTAGGCCCCAGAGGCCGGACTTCCCCTCTCAGAATGTTGTTTTGGAAGGCGAACAGAGCAGGAAGACCCGGATGACTTCCACCAACCTTGGATTTTGATAATGAAGGGTCCATGGGGAAGGTGACCACATTTTAGCATGTGGGTCATTGTTCATTTTCAGATTGGAGGTCACTTAGGTGACCATTAAGGCATCCAGAGTCAAACGAAGGGAAGGTTGTGAAGTGTTAGTTGTTTGAAACAACATTGGAGAAACAATATTCCAGAGGAGGAGGTCTGGAGTCCGAAGGCCGCGAAACCATGCCCTAGGAATTTTTGTCATTAGAGAGCCCGGGTCGCGAGGTCGCTGCGTGATAGCCGTAAGAAACAGCGAAATGGGGATGGAAATCCAGGACCCGCCACTTGACGGTCCGGGCCCGAGAAGAGACTTTGCCTCACGACTTCATTTGCCAAAACTTGGTGGAGATTGGGATGCCGGTATCTGGAGGTTAGAAGGATGGCTTGAGATTGCTGTTTGGGATGGCCAAGATAGGACAAAGTTCCGATGGAGGCGAGGACTTAAAGATTTTCGTTAAACAATTTGGTGAGGAAGTACTCGGGAGCCGGAAGGTGGTCACCCGATGGGCAAAATGAAACAGCAGAAGAGAATGGCGGCACGCGAATGGAAGTCCGTAGACCGAGGGCCAAGGGCTGCTTGTAGGTGGAGGCCTCGTCGAAGGTCTCGCATCAAATGATGAGTCGGGGTCCGAGACCCGAATGGGCAAGGCGAGAACGCCGTTTGAAACAATGAAGGTGAAGCAGCAATCCGAAGGCGAAGTCCCGGATGCCGAAACCCACGGGACGCTTCATCGTTTGAGGTAAGTTTGTTGTCTAAAGTTGTAATGACATCCAAATGTATTGGGCCCAGAGGGCGCAGTCGCTCAGTTCAAAGAATAGTGACGGGAAGACTAGGTTCCAATTTTGATTTTCTAAGCTTGGGAGGGATGTCTTGGAGATTTTAGCATGTGGGTTTTGTGGCAAGGGGTTCCCTCTATCAGATTCACACAAATTCTTCCCTTCTCATCCATTGTTTAAATATTAAATTATGAAAAGGCGAAGTAGGCTATTGGACGACGAACATACCTTGCAGACCCGAAGAACAACGTTGATGGATCCTCAAAGAACGACGAAGGGATGGCTCAGGCACGAAAGGGGCGATGGCACTGCACTTCTCTGGAACTCCTAACATGTGAAAATGACATGTAGGACTCAATATTTATACCCCTAATCGCAATTAATGTCTCTAATAAATGCAGGTACGATGGTCGATGAAGTTGGTGGATTCGAATTAAAGACGACAACGGGAAGTCTAGAGCCCGAGGTCCAGAGTGACGTGAGGGAAATGCCATCCAAAAACTCACCAAGTAGGAATCCAATGGCCAAGCAAGAACCGAGGTCTGGAGGTCGGAAGGACGTTGGCCGATGGCCGTTCAAAATGACAAAGACTAGAAGGAAACCCAGGCAGGGAAACCCAGAGGGTCGAGCCCGGAGGGCGCGACAGAATGCCAGTTTACACACAAGTAACCAGACAGAAATCCCGAAGTCGGGGTCTGGGAGCCAGGGAGGCGCAAAGCGAAAATTGTCCGAAAAGGCAATACAGACAAGGAAACCCAAGAGGGGAATCCCGATGGTCCGGGCCCGAGAGGCTGCACCGATGCCAAGAAAAGGTTTTGTTAAGGAAGCCTTAGGATTTCAGCAAATTTTTAAGGGCACTTCATGGTCAACCTAAGATGAGACTTGAGAAACATGTTGACCATTACAAACACCAAAATGGGGGCATGCAAAATGAGGCGGCCACAAAATGACCCAGCAAAGAAAAAGAAAGAGGGTCCTTGTTCCGAACAGGGCATGTGTGTTATAGGAACAACAAATGGCGACTCTGCTGGGAGAACGCTCCTGGCATTCTAAACCTTGAATCTTTGGTTTCGTACACCAAAATCCAGTTTCCAAGGTTGAACTAAGAACAAGTTAAGGAGAAGAACCGAGGTTAAATCGCACCACGACATCGTCATGGATGTGTGTGCATGGTGAGTTCATTTCCTTTCCTCAGAAATCACGCGAATAACCACTGATCGGGAGGGACAAGCTACGTAATTCGTCTAACCCCAAAAGTAACCTGGACATTGCTCTGCTGCCAATCAAGCATCCATAGCCTCGACAGAGTTATCACTGTGACCCCATGAACATAACTCTACTGCCAGCCAGACATTCATAGCCCCGGTAGAGATATTCGTACACCCATACGGTTGCATGATTTTGTATTTTCTTTTCTTTTGCTCAACCATGCAAGCACTGAAGCTTATAGTGGGTTTGGGAATCACAGTGGTCACTGGAGCAAACTTTAGATTTTTCACTTGTCCAGCCCTCCCAGCGATCGCCACACAATTCTTCGGAAACCTTTAAAGTGCGTTTCGTGTATGATCCATGACAAACACAAGAGATTCAAATAAGGGTACAATCCTGGATTAGTCCAGTGTTCAAAAGAGGAAACCAATGCTTAGGGCCTTTTAGGGATCAACAATGGGGAATGAAGATTTATCTAGAGAACCAAAACAAGAGCAGGCCGCAGAGCGAACTGTTCGTCAAACCAAGAGCAGCCATCGCAGCGAAACAAGGAGACACTTTTCAAGGTCAAAACAAAATTGTTGGGAAACGAGCAAAACAAAAGAGGAAAGCAAAGCAAGGAAACCTATCCTAACCTATATACAAGTATTTACACTATCAGCTCCAAGAGAGCTCAAGCTTGGAAGAAATGCTTAAGATGTTGCTCGTTGACGAGCAACGGGACGTCCTCACCAGTTAAAGTCTTTAAACGAAAAGCATTATCTCCGAGAATTTTGGCAACCTGAAAGGGGCCAAGCCAAAGCTTGTCGAACTTGTTATGTTCCCATTTATTTTCATGGGCCTTGTCCCAATATAGGACTAGATCAAAAATTCGGAAGGCCTTGATTTTGGCTCGGCGATCGAACCATCTTTTGACTACACCCTGATGTTTGGCAATTTTTTCTATTGCACGGTATCATACCTCTTCTAAATGTAACAACTCAGCCAAGCGAGCTTCTCTGCGATCCCCTCCTTCATAAAAATCATTGATGAACTGGAGGGTAGGGATTTTCAAGTGTATCAGGAAAATAGGTTCTAATCAATAAACGAGGTGATAAGGGGAATCTCTGAGGGAAGCCTTATGGCAGGTGCGATCCGCCCAAAGGGAAAAACAGAGTTGGGTATGCCAGTCCTTGGGATTCCTATCAAGCAATTTTTTTATCACGGTAATCAAGTTCTTGTTGGTGGATTTGGCAAGGCCATTGCCTTGGGGATAATAGTTGGAGGAGAATTTGAGTGCAATGCCATAGTCAAAGGCCCAACCAAAGAATTTTAATGATGCAAATGCAGGACCATTATCACATACTAATGCATAAGGACAACCAAAATAGTTCAAAATAAAACTTTCCAGAAAATTAACTAGTACCTCTGTTGTGCATTGCCTACATGCAATTGCTTATGTCCATCTAGTGCAATAATCATAAGCGGTTAGAATGTACCTGTGTCCTACAGATGATGGAGGGCTTCCCGGACCAATGAAGTTGAGACCCCATTGTGCGAATGACCTTACCTCCAGGAATGGTTATAACGGGACAACAACATTCTTCTCTATGGTCGCCGCGGTCTGGCATACATGGCAAGTGCGGACGTGGTTGTGGGCATTCTTAAAGACCATAGGCCAATAATACCCTGCCCTTAGTATTTGATGTGTCGTAGAAAAGCCGAAACCATGGACCGTGCCAAATTTGTCATGAAACTCCTTCAGGACACAATCTGCTTCTTCCTTACCAAGGCATCTCAGGTATATACCTTCATGATTCCTCTTGTACAATATGGCCCCTTGCAACATGTAGTTGTTGCTTTTCAATCTAAGTGCGTGATTTTGGACTCCTTGCAAGTGGGACAAACATTTACGATTCAACAGATGATACACTATGTCATCGTACCATTCTCCTGGAGAGACATCCTTCAGCTGGAATTGTTGCATTGTGAGTTCAGGCCCAACCTCAATAACTACTTCTGCCATCATTCTAGTAAGTGTCTGCCCTCTCACCGATCTCATTGGTTGGATTTCCATATCGTACTCCTACAACAATGTAATCCATTTTGCCCTTCATTCTCCCAACGCGTTCTGCATAAGCAATATCTATACTGCTGGGTCAAGAACTATGGCGAACACTCTGTTGCGCAAGATATAATGTCTGAACTTCTTTACTCCTCTAACAAGGGCATAGGCTTGTTTTTTTACGTTGTGGTAGCGCAACTTGACGTCTTTCAAAGGGGTACTCATGAAGGCGATTGGATGCTCGTTCCCCTCATCATCCTTCTGCATCAGGATGTTGGCACACGAATGGTCTGAAGTGAATGAATAGATGTAGAAAGGCTTCAGATAGTCTGGACTAACTAACACTGGTGCCTTAACAATTTCTTGTTCAATTTCTCCAAAGGCTTGCTTTGTTTCAGGAGTCCACTCGATCTTGGCATCTTGGTTTAACATAGCATTGAGCGGTTTGATGATTTCAGCAAAGCCTATTATAAACTTACGGACAAAATTGATCTTTCCAAAGAAATATTTTAACTCCTTGCTTCTTGGCAGTTGAATCCTCATGATGGCTTGAATACGTTCGGGATCAATGGAGATCCCTTTTTTCTAATAAAACATGCCCCAACAACTTTCGCTTAGTTACCCCGAAGATGCATTTAAATCAACAACATGATCATCTCGTTGTTTTGAGAACACTGTTAAATCATCCATGTAGATGATTATGCACTTTCTGATGAGGTCTTTGAATGCAATATCCATCGCGCGTTGAAAGGTGGCGCCGACGTTGATGAGCTCGAAGGGCATCCGTCTATAGGCAAATGTGCCCCACTTGGTGGTGAACGTTGTTTTGTGCCGATCTTCGTATTGCACCATGACTTGATTGTACCTTGAATACCTGTCCAAGAAGGACATCAGCTGAGAACCATTTACTATTTGCAATACCTCATCCAATGACGACACTGGATAGTTGTCCTTTTCCAAATCTCTATTACGATTGCAGAAGTCAACGCACAATCTAATCTCCCCATTCTTTTTTCTTATTGGGACCACGTTGGCAACCCAAGTGGAGTGCCGAACCGGGAAGATAATCTTAGCGGACAACAATTTATGTACTTCCTTGTATATAATTGGTTCCAATAAAGCATTGACAAGTCGTTGTCACTGTCGAAATGGTCTCGCATCTGGCCTAAGAGGGATGTTATGGGTGATAATTGATGTATCATATGTTTTGAGATCCTCGTAGCTCCAAGAAATGACATCGTGGTACTTCCGCAAAGCATCAAATATACCCTTTCTTTCCTCGGGTGTGCACACCTTGCCAATAAATACATTCTTTGCATCCCCAGCCGTTCTGAGGTTGTAGGTGTCACATTGGCCACTGATGGCGTCTTTCTTGACATGTTGATCTTGATCTCTGATTTGATCTAGATCAAATATGCATTCGAGTTGGACCATCCCTCTCAGGATAGTGTTGGTGTTAAGATTGATGACCCCCTCTATATCAGGTTTGGCCTCCTTAGGCTCAGCCTCATCAATTATCTAGGAAACAAACACATTAGAACTGGTAATGAAGTCCAGGATGTGTTTATCATCATTAAACACCTGAAAATTGGCTACATTGTCTGGTACAGATGGAATGGAGGTGAGCTCGACTGTAAACCTTTTAAGGCCAGACAATGACAACGGTTGCAAGGTACTAGCTGCCTGGGCTAAGGCATTGGCGGTGTGATTTTGAGAGCACGAGATCAACTGGATATTACAAGCTTCTTAACACTTCTATCAAATCCCATACCCTATGCCTATAATTAGTGAGTCTTCGGTCATAACAAGAATAGAGCTTTCTTACTTGTTTTATGACCAATTCTGAATCCTCGAAGACTTGCAACATTCTAACACCCTTTCTTAATCCTATAAGGAGCCCCAAGACCAAAGCCTCGTATTCCGCTACATTATTAGTGCAATAAAATTGAAGCCTATGAGCGGAAAAATACGACTTACCCCTAGGACTGATCAGTTTGAAGTCGGCTCCAGCCCCATGCTTGGGTTTGGACCCATCAAAGCGTAGCATCGAGAACCCAGAAGAGTCCTTGACCCTAGAATCGATAGATCTAATTTCTGACTTTGATGGTGGCCTCATTTCAGCAACCTTCTAAGGAGGTGTAGGTTCTAAACATGTTTGTTCTAGTGGTGTTGGCCGAGCTCTCTCCTCCGGAGTGATTCATCTTTTGATATGCTCAATTGCTGTCTGACATAAACATCATTCAAATTCTGAATGGGCAGTATTATGTACCCTGCACCAACTAGGCAACAAGAGTTCTTGAAAATTCATTATGGCTCCCAAATTGAGTTGGTCCTACACACATTTTTCCATGAAATCTTAGAAACCATCCAACAATCCAAGATTACCATCCTCGCATGATTCCTCGTCATCTGATTCTATTAGCATTCTCATGTTGTGAGGGGTACAGGTTAGGTTGGCGGGTGGACTGCACAACACAAGAAGAACCTCCCCCATTTCATCTTCTCCCAAGCATTCTTGTTTTGCAGAGTTTAACACTGAAGAATAATTCCCCAATTCTGTTTCAGAAAACAACACCTCATTGGTGTTATTGTTTTATGTAATCATGAACTTCATGCGTGGCTCTCGATCAATTTGAATCTGATTAGGCATCCCTTTCCATGGAAACCACAAATGAGAGTAGTCGGCTGCGGCGTATCCATTCAATGCCTTCGTGAAATCCCTTCCTAAAATTATGCCATAAGTGTCTGGGATATCAACAACTTGGATGTCAATGGTTTGCTGAATTATGGGATTAGTAACAATCTGCATGGGTATTCTATTAATTTTGCCAACTATGTTGATCTCAGTCTTGTCAAGCTGCCTCACTTTACACCGGGAGGGAGTCGGGACTATTCCCAAATCTTTGCACTCGCTTAGGGGCATGACATTAGCGGAAGCTCCTGAGTCCAGCAGGCAGTTATGGAGGTTCTTCCCAAACACACGGATTGTGGTCAGGAAAGGAGGAGTTTCAAATTTCGCTTGAAATAATCCTCTAGAAACATCCACTTGAGCGACTTGGCCCTTATCCTTCTCGTTACCCTTGTTTTGGGTTAGTGTCTAATCAGTTTCTTTGTTGGACTGCCTATCTAGTTGTTGATTTATAGGCAGATCAACCCATTTATTGGAAATTTGTCGCACAACTGGTTCATTTTGCTAATCATCAAAGGAAACCTTCTTTGAAGGCACTTCTTGAGTCGACCCGGCCGATGGAGTCCCATTTATCATTCTAAAGAAGGCATTTCTTACAGCTAGCACCTTGAGTAGCTCAAAGGCGGACACACTTAACTTAACCTTCTTAAATTCCTCCGCAATATACTCTCCCATTTGTTCAACTTCTTCATCATAAGCAATATTTTGGGAGGAGCTAGTGGGGGGATTTTGGTTTTGGTTATGTTGTCTACTTTTGTTAAAGTACTGTGTGGGGACCTGAGGATATCCCAGATTGTTGCTAGCATTTGGGTCAGGAGGGGTACTGAAATTATTAGGCGGAGTGGAGGTCGTAAAAGGACCACCAGCTTGTCTATTGTTGAGGTTGTAGGGGGTAGTCCGTTGGTGAAACATTTGGACTTCATCTTCCCTAGGCTCTTCCTCATCCTTAGGACCATTGTCTACTGAATCAAAAAGTTGAGCCAAAGGGCTTTTAGAACTTACCTTTTTTGTTTTATCGTTGTTGCTCGTGTTGGCACCTTGCTGCTCCAGCATGTTGCACTCAGCCTTCGGGAAAGGAGCTTGGTTGACCACCAACACAGGGGAATCGTATGGTTCAAAAGGAACTATGTCTCTGCATCCCGAGTTGTCCACAACATTTTGGAATTCAATTTGAAAAATTTCAGTAGCCGACTAGAATTTTGGACAATCCAATTCAAAATGTCGGCTTGTTTTGTGTATCCGACACCAGTCAGATAAAGTTGCCTCGGCCAAGTAGACTCCACTTGTAGTCTTGTCATTGTTGCTGAGCTAATCGAGGGGAGTGGGAACACCACCATTATTGGGCCTCGTGTTCCATGTCCGGTTCTGCCTCGGGAAAGGCCTTCTATCAAAGTTTTGTCCTGAATTCTGATTCCTATCATAACTCTGCCCAGACGAAGTGTTGGCATCACGGTTATCTCGGTTCTCGTGGGTGTCGCGGCTATCACGGCTGAGGTTAGCTTGGATTCTCTTTTGTGAAGCCTGCATCTAATTGTTTTGGTTTCTCAAAGGCATCATCTCCATAGACATTTTCTTGATCATTTCCGTGAGTTCATCGATCCGATCTTTTTCTATGTTATTTGGTTGTGGAGCGGCATTTTGGAGGAACACCGGCTGAGCCACTAGCTGATTTTGGTGAGTGGGTGAAAATTCGGACGCTTGGAGATATGTCAGTACTTGGGGCAGCTGAGAATGGACTTGATGTTGTTGGGGCATCAAATAGTGAGGAACTGAGGGTGTTTGATTCATTGGTTGTCTCGGGTGCAGCAGTATGGGCAGTTGTAGTACCGAGTTCATGAGGGGCGTGTGATGCTGCAAAGGATGAGCGACTTGCCCCAAAGAGGGAAATAGACTGAAATTTTTTTGTCCCAAGTTTGTGCTAGCAATGACGGCCTCTGAGTATGCATCTACTAATCTGCTGGGTGGTGGTCGCATCCTCTTTACTAATATTGCAGTAAGATTGACCAATGCTACATAATAAATAGGTAAAAAAATAACATCATTGAACACGTATGGGTCCTACAGTCAAGTATATGCTCTATGGAATCGATCATTAAAGGAGTTGATCGGTTCGTTGATCTCCCTTTGAACCGAGATAAAATGTCGATATGACTCTACAGGGCTGATTGGGGTTTTGAAGTTCTGCAAGAAAGCATTCTTCAAAAGGTCCCATGTGTTGATAGTTCTTGTCGGTAAGTTGACGTACCAATAGAAGGCTTCCTCCCCCAGGGGGTAGGGAAAGAGCCGACAAGCCACATCCTCATTTATGATCTGCGTAGTCTTCAAAACGATCTCAAAAATCTTGACATGCTCCTCTGCTGTCCTTTGCAGATCCCGAGGATTGAACTTTGTGCAAAAACTCTCGGGATTCTTTGGCATGTCATGATAGAGGTTGAAGGCCAAAGGAGACAGATTGTTGCCCAACCACGCCATCGGAGGGGGTGGTGGAGGTGGTTGCGCTAGATTGGCTTGTGACTACAAAGGGGCAACAGCGGTTGACGAAACAACTTCCAAAAATGGGACTGCGTTGGGGTGGAAGGTAGCGTTTAGCCTTTGGGAAGCGGCAGCCTGGAAGGTTGTTTCAAGTCAGTGAGCAGGAGAAAATGTTGCCAAGAATGAAGGAGAAGGCGGTAGTGAATGGATAGAAGAGGAGGATGATGGTGAAAGCGAAATGGACTGGTTGGATGTGTTGGAGACGAACGCTTCCCCTTTCGTAGCTCTCTTAGCTCGGGTATGGGGCAGTAGCTCTTGGAATTCCCCTTTGTTTAGTGTAGACCTTAGTATTTTGTAAAATCTCTCAGGGGAGAAAGACCCGATTCGATTATGCTTAGCCCCCCAAAATGCCCTCCTTCTAGCGCCAGTTTTGTTGATGGGTGTTTTTGCACACTTTATCAACACAGGTAATGCACAGGTGCATCACCTCTCTTGAAAGGAAATATCTAGCAAGTTGTTGAAAATAACCCCAAGGTCTCTCGGGTGTCAGGTCATGACTTGCATAGGATACCACAGTTGATGTTTGTTGTGATTTTGCTAATAATCACAAGGCAGACTTACGTGAGTTAAGTTGGAAGGGGAGTCGGATTTGCAAATGAAGTTTATGAGGTGGGGAAGTTACTGTACGTCTGCTGCAGGTTCAAACAACAATTTCAAACTCCATTTTTGACTTGAGATTTGGATTTACAATGTGCAATGAACCTTCACATAGGTCACTTCTTAAAAAATGGAAAAAAGGGTAGGGAAGAGAGAGGGTTCCTAGACTTGCAACTACCAATGAACAATGATCATGGAGGTCTCTACTATGGACAGCTTCCTTATAACAAAATTCCACTTAACTAGAAATTTCACAGTCTCATGAAATATGTGTTATCTTCTAAGGACTACAGATATTTTACCACTCATTCACCATACATATGCATGAACAAAGATAAAGATTTAAAAGCAATTTCAAATCAAGGTCTAGACTAACTTTACACAACCATCTACCAGCAACAAACAACCAAAAGTATGGACAAGGAGGGCATCTACACAACATAAATCTTCATAACCAAGAAACAACATCACTAAATTTACCAAAGCTAACTAAAAGGAAACTAGAACAACAATGAAAATTCAACTAAATCATCCAACTATGAGAGAAGAATCATGAAATAGGAGAAGAAATCTAGAAATACACCAGAATCAATGTATTTCTATTGCAATTTCTACAACATGCCTTCACAACAACTCAACTCCCCTTGAAAATGAGAGGACACCCCCTATTTATAGTGTCCCAAAAATAGAACATGTGGCCAAGATTGATTTACATTTGTGTGGCCATAATTCACTCTAAACTAGGGTTCTACCTACCCCCCAATATATTACATTTTAAAAATACATCTTGTCCATATCCCTGTTTTGTCATCTAGTGGCAGTATTGTAGCATTTTCGTCCTTTTGCTGATTGCTCCTTTCTACAGCTATTCCTTTAGAAATTCTTCATAAATAACAAGCTTTCCCTCCTGCTTCTTCGAAGCTGCATACTCCATGAATTTCAAAATCATCGGCTAGAGCTTGTCGACCTCAATGATGTCGGATCTCAGCACTTGGTAGCTCCACTCTTTGGAATTGTTAACAAGCTTCTCCTAGTCCTCCTCATACTTGGAAATGTGGTATTTGAATAGCTCGGATTGGGCGAAAGCTCGGGCAACAAAGCTTATTAAATCTGTAATATTTTCTGTCGACATCACGTGTTCCATCCTCCTTCGAAAGTGAGGCTTTATACTTTCTGGATTGATCTTGACATCGGGCACTTCATACCCTGTCATCAGCTTCAGGTGTCAAAAGCAATCTTCTCTGGCTTCCTTGGCCCACTCAACATCCGGATTTACTCGCTCAAGTACCTGTTCCAGCCTTTCCTTTCGGTGATTGAAGTCTCATTTCCACACATCCATCAACCAATGGTCATCGTCTTTGAAGGAAAATTCCTTTTCCCAAATTTCACTTGGCAGCTTGAGGATAGCCTCAATTTTTGGGTAAGCAGCCCCATACTTCTTTGGGAACTCAATGTAGATTCTCCTCTTACCTTCAAGAGACGTTTGCACTTCTAAGAACTTGTTCATTGTTCGAACAACAGGATTGATACCTGTATTCCCAATATCCAAGACCTACTATAACAATTTTTTTGTGGTCTTGTCCAAGTTCTTTCTCTTCTCCATCTTGTTAATCTGCTCTTTTGACAACAGTTGTGGCGGGGCCGAGAATGTGGTTGGTTGTTCCTCTATGGATGACCATTGTTGGATATAGGCTATTAAATTAGCCACCTGTGCCTTAAGCTCCTCCTTCAAAACTTTGTCCTGTTGAATGAGATGCACCACTGTGGCGAATTCTTGGAGATGATCAACCTTTTGCTCCCTGGTGGCCACTCCCAAGTTGATGGTGGATATGTTATAACTTACTCCTTGTTCCCCCACCATCGACGTAGCTATTTGTACTGCCCTGGATCTGGAGGCATCCATTGTTACCTTTGACATGATCTTCGGCTTCCTCTCTTTCTTGGTGCTGATATGGGCTCGAGCCAATATAGCCTCCAACCTTGTCTTTGGGTCCTTTGGAGAGGGAGCCCTCTTTTCTAGTTGTCTCTCCAACCAATAAGGTATTGAAGAATTTCCCCTAGGTGACTCCTGTTGATCCCCCTTTTCTTCTTCTCTAACTTCAATTGCCTTTTCAATGAGGGCCTCTCGCCCCTGTCCCCGTGTCCTCCTTCTCCTCATCGGAGTCTTGTATGAACACTGTGCGCTTGATAGGGGACCTGGTAGGTAAGCTCTCATCAAGGTTGCCTTCTTTTTCAGTATCTCTTTCTCCATCATACCCATGCTCCTCGGGCGGCTCAATCTATAGATTCTCATAGTTTTTAGTCTCTCCTTTAGATTTATCCTCTTCCTTACCTTCCTACCCCCCATGAGGGAACACCCCTTCATCATGCCCAGGTGCATGGTCTCATTCTTTCATTAGAGACTTATCACCCTTCGTCCTTACGATAGCAACCTCTTCTTCACCAATAGGCTTTTTTTCAGCCTCCTTGTCTTCAATTTCCTTAAGCTGCCTAGCCCACTCAACATCGAGCTCGAGATCAACTATCTCTTCAATTATCCTTGCATCTTCGCTCTCATCACTGGAGGAATATAGGTGACCCCATCAATTACTTGATGCTCGTATATTAGGTGCTAATGATAATCAAATGCCTCCTCTTCCAATCTCTTAGCTGATTCCGCTTGTTGTCGGTGATCCAACTCCTCAAAAAATTGCATGGTGGCTTCCATTGTTGGCAGCTCGGTAGGAGGAGGAACTAGAGTACTAATTATTGCCTGAGGCATCACAGCTTGTACTACCGGATTTGTAAACATTACTGAGAGCTCAGAAGGCACATTTTGCATGTATTTCACGGACTCCGAAAGGGTGAGGGCAGGCATTACGGTCGCAGTAGTGGCAACAGGAAGAGAAAAGGAAGGAGACATGGAAGATGAAGAAATGGGCGAGGTAGTGGCGGAGGATGAATCAACCGATACTACCTGCGGGATGGGAGAAGCAGAAGCAAGATGGATGGAAATGTCCACCGTAGGCGGAGAGGATGCAACTACTACGTGTTGGATAGGATTGGTGGTAACATAACTAGTTGTAAAAGCAAATGAAATAAGTGGAGCCTTTGGCTGAATAGCCTCCATCTCCTCTCCCTCACGGAGTGGATCTTCCTAGATTACCGGCATTTCGATGACGCTTCCTGTTCGCTTGTGTTTCTTGGGAGGTTCACCCTCTAAGGCCTTCTTAGCATACACCTTTGGGTCAGATTTCTGCTCTTCAATCTCCTTTCTCTTCTTCAAACGAACTAATGGAGGGGACTTAGATGCTTCTCCTTTTGATGTAGTAGTTGCCCCACCACCTGAACCACTTCACTATCTCTCGAGCCCCTTGAATGTCAAGACAACCCTTCGTTGCTTTAATGGAGCAACTTGTTCATGTCTCCATACCTTCATCTGAGCCTCAATAGGCCTAGTAAGTATGTTGAGGTCATCAACCTCTGGTTCATCCCAATCAATCATTGGAAGTGGTAGATTGGAGACGATGTTCTACCTGGGGTTGACTACAGTACTTTCATCTTCCTCAAGCGTCATCCTTACAATCCACCTAGAAATCCTCAACATTTTGAATTACAGGCGCATTGGGAAGTATAAAGCTCACACATCCCCTAGCCAAGTGTAAGGGGATAAGGGATCCCTGCTAGATGCTTGCTACTCAGAACGGTGTGAATGTTACGCAGCTGCCAAGAGAGTTCCAACAATATAATCCGGTCATTAGGGTACCGAGGCAACTTGTTTGGCCTTTCTGAGAAGCCCTGAGCGTGGATGTATGTGAACTTGGGCTACTGGATAAATAGGAAGGCATAATTTTTTAGAAACGCTCGAGCACTATGGGAGACCCTTCTCTCAAAATCTCCCTCAAGCAACCTGATGATGTAAGTGATGAATGCATCGTTTACTCTGCAATAATCCCTTTTGAAATTTATGAACTATAGCTGAGGGTATTTGTCGAAAGCCTTGAGTTCTCTACCAAACACTTCATGTGGAACTTTGAATAACCTATTATAATGCCTCTTTCGGCCAATGAGTATACCAGGTAAGAGGTCATGTAGAACTTGGATATCTTCTTGACGCTTATGAATTGATCATGAAAGCGGTCACTGATTATTCCTCCCCAGTAGAACGTGGTGTCCTTTCCATGGAGAATGTGCTCGATGAAATAAACCATCCATTCTTGAAAATACGCAGCATAAGGGAGGCCCATTACTCTGCTCAGCATGGTGATCAAATCATGGTAGTCCTCGAAAAATTTGCTACGAAAGAGTTCCTGGGGAACTTTTGCAGCACTACCACATCTACCCTTCAGCCAATACTGAATTATAAGCTTCTTGCATCTTATGGGGTCCTCATCCCACATTTCTTTACATTCCTGAATAGTAGGCAGCTCCATCTTTCCGAAGACAGGAATGTGGAAGGATTTTGTTATTTTTGATGGTGACATGTTGGTCAAGATGTTTCCATCCCTGTCGATAATACTCCTTGTTTCTGGCTGATATGCCTCTCTGCAAGCCATTACTAGCTCGGGGGCAGTCAAGGCGGGAGGGAAACCCACAACCTTGGCTATTCCACTACTCCTGATGAATCTTGCATTATCTGTTTTGGGGCTTATTCTAACCCTTTGTATGAACTCATCAATATCAACATGCCCAATATTTGTGCCAGTGATGTCCTTCCACTTGGTTGTGACCTTGGAGTGCAACAACACTCCCGGGAATTGGTACTTCATTTGGTCTTTATCCTCCTTGCCTCAAGTAGCTTTGGTGGTTCTCTTTCCTTTGTCCTTGGCTGCTCTCGAAGTTTTTGCATCTGATTCCATATATCCTACACATGGAGGCCAAAGTTAAGTAAAATCTTAGCATGATGATATAAACTGTTAGCCAAATCCCTGCAAAACAAGGTTAGATCAAATAATATATCATTCAAATGTCTTATCACTTAATTGAATATGTCACTAAAAGCTCTCCGGAAAGAAAATGAATGACCCGAGTCCCGGAGGTCGGACTTCCCTTGTCAAAATGTTGTTCTAGAGTGCGAACAGAGCGGGAAGACCCAGATGACTTCCCTTGACCTTGGATTTCGATAATGAAGGGTCCATGGGGAAGGTGATCACATTTTAGCACATGGGTCATTGTTCGTTTTCAAATTGGAGGTCACATAGGTCACCATTAAGGCATCTGGGGTCAAACCAAGGGAAGGTTGTCAAGTGTTAGTTGTTTGAAACAGCATTGGAGAAACAACATTTCAGAGGATGAGTTCCGAAGTCCGAAAGCCGCAAAACCATGCCCTAGGAATTTTAGTCATTGGAGAGCCCAGATCGCAAGGGCCGAGAGGCCGCTGCCTGATAGCCATAAGAAACAGCGAAATGGGGACGGAAATCCGAGACCCACCACCCAACGGTCTAGGCTCGAGAAGAGACTTCGCCCTGCGACTTCATCTGGCAAAACTTGGCGGAGATTGGGATGTCGGGGTCCGAAGGTCGGAAAGATGGTTTGAGATTTCCGTTTGGGATGACCGAGACAGGACAAAGTTCCAATGGTGGAAGCCCGATGGGTGGGGTCTGACAGAGGCGAGGACTTAAAGATTTTCGTTAAGCAATTTGGCGGGGAAGCACTCAGGACTCAGGAGCCGGAAGGTAGTCACCCGACGGGCAAAATGAAACAATAGAACAACAATAGCGGCCTGTGGATGAAAGTCCGCAGATCAGGGCCCGAGGGCTACTTGGAGGTGGAGGCCTCATCAAAGGTCTCATGTCAAATGATGAGTCAGGGTTCGAGACCGGGATGGGCGAGGCGAGAATGTCATTTGAAATAATGAAGGTGAAGCAACAATTTGAAGGCGGAGTCCCGAATGCTGGAACCCGCAAGATGCTTTGCCGTTTGAGGTAAGTTTGTTGTCTAAAGTTGTAATGGCAGTCGAAGGTCTCAAGCTCGGAGAACGTGGTCGTGCAATTCAAAGAATAGCAACATGAAGACTAGTTTCCGATTTTGATTTTCTAAGCTTGGGAGGGATGTCTTGGAGATTTTAGCATGTGGGTTTTGTGGCAAGGGGTTCCCTCTATCAGATTCACACAAATTCTTCCCTTCTCGTCAATCGTTTATACATTAAATTATGAAAAGGCGAAGTAGGTTGTCGAACGACAAACATACCTCGCAGACGCGAAGAACAGTGTTGTTGGATCCTCAAAGAATGGTGAAGGGATGGCTCGGGCACGAAAGGGGCGATGGCATTGCACTTCTCTAGAATTCTTGACATGTGAAAACGACATGTAGGACCCAATATTTATACCCCTAATCGCAATTAATGTCCCTAATAAATTCAGATACGGTGGCCGGTGAAGTTGGTGGATTTGAATTAAAGACGGCAGCGGGAAGTCCAGAGCCCGAGGTCTGGAGTGAAGTGAGGGAAATACCGTCCAAAAACTCACCAAGTAGGAATCCAACGGCCAAGCAGGAACTAGGGTCTGGAGGGCGGAAGGACGTTGGCCGACGGCTATCCAAAACGACAAAGACCAGAAGGAAACCCAGGCAGGGAAACCCAGAGGGTCGGGCCTGGAGGGCGCGACAGAATGCCATTTTACACACAAGTCACCAAACAGAAATCCCAAAGCCGAGGTTCGGGAGCTAGGGAGGCGCGAAGCGAAAGCCGTAAGAAAAGGCAATACAGATAAGGAAACCCGAGAGGCTCCATGGACGCCGACAAAAGGTTTTGTTAAGGAAGCCTCAGGACTTTAGCGAATCTTGAGGGGCACTTCATGGTCAACCTAAGATGAGACTTGAGAAACATGTTGACCATTACAGACACCAAAACAGGGGCATGCAAAATGAGGCAGCCACAAAACCACCCTGCAGGGCAAAAGACAGAGGGTCCCCATTCCGAACGGGGCGTGTTTGCTATAGGCACAACAGTTACTTGAGGCAGTTTGGGCTTACAGAACAACTTGGAAGATCACAATAGGCTTTACACCATATGAATTGGTGTATGGTAAAAAGGCAGTACTTCCTATAGAATTTGAGTATAAAACATTCAGGACAACAATCAAATTGGGAATGGATTTATCAACAACACAACAAGAGAGGTTGCACAACCTGAATGCATTGGATGAAATAAGAATGGAAGCCATACACCACATTGAAGTTATCCAAAATCAAAGAATATGTTGGCATGACCAATTTATTAAGACAAAGGAATTCAGTGCAAGTGATTGGGGTCTACTTTATGATTTCAGATACAAGGATTACAAAGGGAAATTGCAAACCAAATGGCTTGAGCCATATGAGATAAAGACAATATTTCTAAATGGAGTAGTTTAGTTATAAAATAATGATGAAGTAAGGTTCTCATTACTAGTAAATGGTCACATGTTGAAGCTTTATAAGAAACCATTGCAGAAGGATGACTTCCTTCTTACATTACAACAACAGTTTGAACCTGACATAGCAAATTTAACAACAAAAACAACCATTTCTACAAATTTATCAGTAGAAGAGCTACACAACTTTCCCACTAATGTTCCACAGATATAATTTTATCACATATTTCACATGCACACACTGCATAGGTGACAACTGACAATCTTCGTTTCTTCAACTAGTAAGTAGAAGCAGAAGGGACTTGCAAAAACATGAACCAAATGAACTATCACAAAGGGACCTGTTGTTACATGCACCCACAACATTCTCATATTCATCATAATATACCCCATTCATATCACATTTACATCATCTTATTCACGCATGTAGCAATATATATGTCCTCTTTACTACATGCAACCAATTCCATCACATCACCTTTTCATCTCTATCATACCCTGCAAAAACTATCACTTCACCCAAAGCGTACTTTGCACAACCTTTTCTTTTCATCCATCACTCCAACCTAATTCTCACATGTCACACATACACTACATATCATAACTACACGCAACTTGTATCCATCATGGTAAGTCTTTTCAATTTTTTCTTGCATGGCGCAATTCAACTTCTACACACGAGTTGCAATCATTTCAAATAATACTTACAGGTACACTTCGCCTTAGCAATCATAATTATCATTTAAGCTTACTAGTTTTATGTATATTTATTGTTCATTCATGCATGTCAAATATCATATTTCAAATTTCCACTACTTTCCATTTATATCTCTGGCCTATTCGTATGAACTAAGTGAGGACACTTAGCAGGCTCAATGGGGGGGAGGGTATTCAAGATTATTCCTTAGTTTTTTTTCATTTAAATTTTTTTTCTGCCATTCTATTTTCCACCATCACCAAGAAACAAAGAGCTTAGTAGAAGAATTAAGAGGTGTATTTGGGTGTTATAGCATACAAAATAGCACAAGCAGTGTAATTGGGGTGATAAAATGAGAACATAACATAGCAAAATTGTGAAGTGATTGCAAAACCACATAAGCATTATAATGGGGGGTGATATCATACATAGGGAACCAACAACACATAACCAACTGCTAGAAGACAAACTATGTTTGCCCATTTTCCAACAAATTGGCTAGTTAAAATATTTTTTGAGGTTCACAGAATTTAATGAGGTAATGACCCAACAATTTGCCGCCACATTGCAGAATGATGAGGCAGTTGTTAGGGGTCTAAGGGTAGATGCCTCAGAAGAAGCTATAGCTGAATTATCTAGATTGTCAAGGATAGGAGAGGAGTTTCCAATTAGGGCGGATGTCATTGCAGCAAGAAATGAATTCTCTGTGCCAAGAGAAAACCTGGATTCTTCTTCACAAGGTACTAAACGATTGTCTTTGCCTTGGATTTGGGCCTGAGTAGCTTCTTATATAGTTAAATACTTGACATGTGATGGCAAACAATCATTGCTATACACAGTTAATTTCAAACTGTTAAGCCATCTACGCTATGATAGGCATGTAAATGCTCCTAACTTTTTGTACAATATGTTAAAGAGAATGTCTTTTGAATACAAAAAGAAAAGAAACAACTCAATATTGTCTCATTTTTGCTTAGTTATATTGTTGGTAAAGAGAAGTCTTAGGACTCAGTTCCCAAATTTTTCTTGGGAAAAATTTCTTAACTGTAATAATATCAATAGTATCCTTGAATTGCCTAATGAGGATAATAGGGGCCAAGTAAAAATAATAGAAGAGCCTGTTGTTGCTCCATAGGAGGAAATTCCCTCTAGCTCCCTTGCTACAACACCTACTTGCAGTACGAGAGAACCAAAAGAGTATGGTTAATAGGAAACACAACCTGCAACCTCTATCGAGCAACCCACAACAGAAAACAAGAAACCCCTGTTTCCAAAAGGCCACAAGAAGGCAAGAAAAGAAAGTGTGGAGCTTCTTCTTCTGCACCTACAAAGGGGCAGAAGAGGCCCACACAATCTAAGAGGCGGTCACCTCGTCTCCGGAAGAAAGGGCCGATGAAAGGAAAAGGTAAAAAGTAAAAAGAAGATATTGTTACAATCGAGACAAATTCAGGATTAGAGGGGAATTCCCTTGGAAATGTGAATATACTAGTTGTACAGTCATTGTACTTTACTACCACTTTTGAATCAAATTCAGAAGACATTTTTATAGCCAAGAAAATGAGGAAATCCCCAAAAAGCCTTATTTTAGAGGGTTGTGAATACACAAGTGCAAAGTGAGATGAGTAGATTTTGGGAAAGGATGAACTCTTAATTGAAGAAAGAAATATCAATAAGGAATTGCAAGAAGAAAGCGAAAAAACATTAGATGTAGGTTATAGGAGTTTTCAAGTATTTGAAATGAGCTTTGGAATACTACTTAAATTATCATGGCTCTAATGATGTTGGCAAGTTGTTGTACATGAGTTTGCTTATTTTAACTAGGTTGGTGATCTTGATAATCAGATATCAACAAGTAGATATGTTTTTACTTTGTTTGGTGGAGTAATCAATCGGATGAGTAAGCAACAACAAACTATTGCGTTGTTCACAACTAAAGCAAAGTACATAGTGGCAACACATACTTGTAAGGAAGTTATGTGGTTACAAAGATTGGGTAACAATATTGGTTTTAAGAATCACATAGTGTTGAATTGTGATTCTCAAAGTGTAATTTATTTTCCTAAGAATCTTAATTACTATGCTACAACTAAACATGTAGGTGTGTAGTATCATTTTGTTATGGAAATGGTTGACTCAAAAAAATTAGGAGAAAATTGGCACTCAAGTAAACATTATTGATTTTTTTACAAATCCTATAAGTACTACTAAATTTTTGTGTTGTAAGGATGCAATGGGTTTATATTTTTCCCTTAGATAAAGTTAGCTTCTTGAGTATACTACAAACTCACATGCAATAAATATTAAGTGGGAGAATGTTGGAACTTTGATGTGATATTCATTTGCAAAGATTTCTTGGTGAAAGGAGATGATGAACTTATTCATGTGTTAACATTGTTTGATTGCAAACTAATAAACTATAGGGTTAGTTGTAGTAAGTTGTGAGATTTAGACGTGGTTCGCTATGGAGTCTTGTCTAAGTCTAGTTTTATTATGCTTGTAGCTACAAATTATTTGGAGAACTCAATGTCGTATGGTTCTATGGGTAGTTACTAGAGTGCATATGACAATTCAAGTGCACATGTGGCATTGATGGAATACATGCAATGATGAATAGGAGGAAAATAATGTTCAAAGGGATGCTTAGAGATATTGCAAGCACATAGAAGTAGTTAGGTGCTCGTCTCTACTACTACAAGCCATAAATGTTGTTTGGTTGTAGTGTAGGAAGGTGTATGTGGTTCAAGTATAGATATTCAACAACCTTTGACCAAGTGTGACCAATAACAACTTATTGTGTGGTAATATCCATGTGAAGAAGTTATGTGTCATATTATGTGTAATATGCTAATGTAATAGCATGGTCATCTTTTAGTTGGATGATTGTCGATATTCTATGTGACAATAAACAATTAGACAATCGGTTTTCCATGAGACAACTATATCCAATTGCTTGTACAAGTGGAATGATTGATGTTGGTTGGTGAGTTATTATTAAAAATGTGGTAAACCTAGTTGGAGGTTGTATACCATTATCTACAAATTTGAATATTCTATAAAAGAGACTTATTATATTTGATGTAATTATCCTATATTTTTTATTAAGGTAAGTAAGGATTTTGAAAGGGCACAGACTCTTGTACAAAAAGCAAGAAATAGATAAAAAGAAGCAAGAAACAAGGTTCCCGACTCTATACAAAGAATGCCAAAAGGCTAGATGAAACAAGCCATAAACAATAAAGAAACAATACAAACAGGAGATAGAGGAACAACTACAACCAAGCTGCCAAAAAAGACAATAGAAAAAAGAGAGAATAGGGACCACTAGAGTCCCACTTACACAAACCTAGATCAAGAGGGAGTTGACCTTTCACCCATAACAAGAATGTGTTTGGGAAGTGGAAAAAGGAAAACGTTTCATCCTTCCATAAAAAATAGTCCAAGCAATATTGTCATCCAAATGCTCATTACAAGGGGAAGCATGAGGAGAAACCCCCATAGAGGGCTTATTGACACACAAAGAGGGACCATGGACAATGTGAATCAGAGGGGAGGGGGGATTCCCCCACTTGGAGTCCATCAACCTAAGAAGAAAAACAAGAAGGATCTAAAGCCAAGGGCATGTCGGTTTGCAAGGGGGGCAAGAGGTTCCACCATAGAGTTTGAGGGCGTTGGAGTTGCACTAGAAGCAAGAGACACGCCATCATCTTGGGAGGTCATCCAACAAATAATCAAGAGCATGGATAGTTAAATGTTCATCATTGGCATCCTTCCACCATGTAGTAGAGCCCTTGTGACACGAGAGAGGTTAATTCCTAGCCAGGTGACCAATGGAGAAGCACTGATAATATCTGAAGGGGAGGCCCTCATATTCAAGAGGTTGAGTCCAAGGCCTATCCCCAACCATCAAAACCACAACTACATGAAGGGGTTTGGAGATGCCAATATCCACCAAAATGCACACAAATGTGGAGTTCCCCATGAATGAAGTAGAATCATCAACTTTCAAGAAGCGACTAATAGAGTTACCAATGGACTCATAACATGAAGGCTACCAAAACTATATAGGGATATTCAAAAGTCTAACCCACACTAGATGCACATTTAGTGGCTCAGTAAGAGGACTAAAGGAGGTTGACCAAGCCTTAATAAAGAGAGAGTGCTCTCTCCAAACCCACATATTGCCCAACACCAAATCTTTGTCTTCAGAGAAGGAAAATGAGGAAATGAACTAACCTTTAGGATAGGGGAAGAGCTCAATCTTACCCGCATGAGGCCTCCATTAATCCAACACCCATTTATGAAGATCAAGAAGAGGAGACCACAGATTGGAGAATTTGCACACCAAACCCCTACATTGGTAGAAGTCCTCATTTTACACATCTTGGCCACAAACTACCACCGAAGATGATTTGGCACAAGGAAGAGGATGATATTTCTTCCTCGAAGGGTGAGCAACACCAGAACCAACCACCTAAGTAAAGTTGTGTCCACCAACAACAATAGTCAGCACCAGAGGGGAGGCACTAGCAGAAACCTTGACACCACTAGCAACAAGAGGAGCAAAAGGTGCAACAACAATAGTAGCAGATCGTGTGCTAGTAACAACAAAAGAACTCGTGGCTGCACCAAAAATAGGAAGTGCACCCATGACAACAGACAAAACAGAGCCAAACTGTAATGTCCCAAATTAAAATAAACTTCAAATTTGATCAGCTTACGATATACCATAAATTACTTTTAACCAAAATCTGGGAAAATCTCATGATTTCCACAAAAGGAACTTATCTCAATATCTGAAATTTTTATTTTTTTATCAATTCTGAAATAGAGCAAATTGGGTAACCCGAAAAGAGCACCAAAATACACCAAATTGAAATCAGGTAATGTGCAATTGAAGCCAAATGATTTATTATATATCTCCACATGAAATTACATCATTTTTGTTGCTAAATACATCAAATGGACAACAATAGAAAATCTGGAAAGTTTGGAAATCTTTGTTCCTATCAAACTGAAAATAGATGCAAATCGGGTAGGATAAAAACTTCACCAAAATATTATGAACTAACACAGAAAGATATGCATCTATTGTAGAATGATATGCGACTGATAATAACATGAAAATTACATAAAGTTGCTATCATAAACTGCTGATAACAGAAAACTACAGCTGCAACAAAATACCCAAAGAGATCCTCAACTGGAAGCCCAAAACTCATCTAAAACTAGTGCAATCTTCACAAAAACTCACCTTGATCTTCGTACAAAGTTTCCAACAACAAAGTACATATATAAATATTGTAATAACATCAAAATATGTTGTTCACAATAGCAATACAATTTGAAACTCAAAAATCCACACTATGCACTCCAAACTACAACAAACTCCTACAAATAAACTAAGACAATTTACCAAACTGAAGAGCATTTGGCACAATGGCAATCTCTGGGTGAAATTGCACCTAGAGACCCTCAAAACCACTGTCTTTCAACCTCAATCTCCTTGGTTTACCAGCCTCGAAGATCCTTTCTTCATTGGTTTACTAGCCTTTGGAGAAAATCACAAACCTGTGAAGAGACAAGAATACATCCAATGAAACCCAACTTGGAAAACAAGCAACAATATATCAAAACCACCACCCACACCAATTTGGGCACCCAAATCCCACACCCAAGGGAGGGAAAGATGAATTTGAAAAGTTGCAACTCCCTCTAACAAGAATGGGTCACCATAAAGTTTGTAACTCTTGTTGCCAAGATGAGAATCACCAATTTGACCATTAACATACTCTCCTACAAATCCACGCCCAACTTGGTCCCAAACATATAATTTATGAATATTCATAAATTTGTCACTCAATAATAATTTAATTAATTCACTTTGAAAACTCAACTTTCTCGATTCATCTACAGGTCCTAACTTGCTACTTAGGAAACCGAGTTTACCAAAAATGGTGAATGGTATTTTTAGAAAAGGGGACATTACAAGTCCTCCCTCCTAAATATTGCTCGTCCTCAAGCAATGATGACTTGAATGGTTGTGATCTTCTGTCCTTTCCCATGTTGCATCTTCACATTTAATTAAGTGCTTGATGATACCTTTGTTCCTTGGCTTCTCCTCTCTTGTTTCCATAACTCTTTTAGGTGTCAAATTTTGTTTCCTCTCATCATATAATGGTGGCAATTCAAAAGAGATTACAAATTGTTGCCCCAACTCTCTCAAGAGACATGAAACATGAAAGACATTGTGTATGTTGCAAACTAGTGGCACATCCAACTCTACAACTACCTTCCCATCCTTCCTAGTGACTTTGTGAGATCCATTAAGCCCATCCACTCTACATTTCTTCAAGAAATTCTGATTGTATGGCTGCAATCCAACAAAATCTCCAATATGGAAATTAGAATGCACATCGAGGCAAACTTCAACCTCAAAGATCCTCTCCATTCTCTTCCTTTCTGCATATAGTTTTTGTTGACCCTGTGCAATATGTGAATTGTCTCTGAGTGACCCCAAGTCCTCCTGACTTTGTAGAAAAAAATCACTTGCTATAGGGGCTCTACTATTTGAAAATAATAGCTCAACAAAAGAGAGAGAATCATAAATATAGAGAGCCTGAAATGGAGACATGCCAAAGGACATATGATGGAAAGGGGTATGACAATACTCCCCTAATTGCAACCATTTCTCCTAAGCACCATGCTAATAATGTACCGCTGACAATCCACCATACTCAAACTAAATTCTTCTCTCTTGGAATCCCAAAAAGAAGACACCATCCAACCCACAACTAAAATTCCTGAGTGGATTGGAATCAATGCCATGGAGCACACCCTGCCAAAGTAACTTAGAGAAGACCACATTAGCTAACTCACTGTCAATCTCAATCCTGGGAAAATACAAGTCACCCTGCTCAACCATAAGACATAATACCCACCATCACTGTCACAAGTATGAGGCAAGTCAATCACAACCATGTCTCTAAAATCCACCAACCAAGGAATGCTTATGTTGTCACCGTCATGACTCATATCATCAACACTTAAGCTCTTAGAGTCAAATGGAAGGCCCCAAGCACACCAAAGCAACCAAACCAATGCAATCATTAAACTAGCATATATAATCATGCATGTCATCTCTAATGCAATCATTAAACTATCATATGTAATCATGCATGTCATCTCCATGAAGTAACCGTAGTGTCTATCACTCACCAAAGTGGAAGAAATAAAAGATGAATTGTGTCTAGGAAAATACTTACAATTAACTACCCAAAATTTTGCCAATGCTCAACAAAAAACTGCTCATTAAAGGTTGTCTCTATAACAAACGAAAAGATATAAGAGCAACAATGGCCAATCTGAAATCCAACTGAAAACATAGGAGAGATGAGTATGGAAGTAGCAACATGAACATCTCCTATGGTCAAATTACCTCTACCATCCAACCTTAGCGAAGATGGTTCAACTGTCCTGCTGAAAAGACCATCCAACTCATCTGTGAATAAGGATATGAAGTCATGTACAAGCTGATCTGAAAGTGGGCAGCAGCACTAACATTGGAGGTTGACCCACTACTCCAATCTTGAGACAAAATCTTGTGGCAAGTAACTACACCTGGGTCCCGAATCCTGTAATCAAGTTCAATCTCATCACTGCAATCGGTTAGATCTTCATTACCCAACTCAAACAAAAGATTATCATGAGTCAAATTAGCATCTATCTCAAATAAAGGATCAACAAAAAGTTGAAGATTAGATCCATCCTCTTGCTGGTCCAAACTCCTACTATTTGAATATGCAAGATCAGATTCCCCCTGGATGCAATCTAGCTTCCTAAATTGTTGAGCCTCATAGAATTGATCACTTTCCTCTAGAAGTGCCTCTTGGACACTTTCCAAAGTAAGCTTTGTAGATTTAAGCTTACCAGTGAGCTCACAAACTTCTTCCCTTAATTGCTTAGTTATGAATGGGGTTTCATCTGCAAACTTGTTAGCAATATCTCTATCACGTAACATGTGCAAGTAAGCTATTTTGATTTCTTCCATGGTGTTCTTCATTATTTGCAAATCAACATAGGCAGCATTAAACTCATTTTGACCTCTTGGTGCATTTTGAATGATGCTTTCTACATGCATATATGCACTATCCAATCTAGATAAGACGTGCACTTCATTTTTAGTGGACACCAAGAACTGTTTCCTAAAACTTTCCTCATGCATGTCAGGTTCTTGCAAATTATAATGCATGCAAAATTTAAAACCGTCTTCATACATGTCACCAACAACACCATGGTTGTCTGAATCCTCATTAACTTCTCCTTTGCCCATTTGATGAAAATGTGTAGCATCAGGTTGAGGATCCAAATCAACAAGGCTAATGTGTTTATGCTCATAACCAAGGCTTCTATGTCTTTGATCAAAATCAAAGTTGCTATATCTTCACTCCAAAGCAACACCAAACAATAACAAATCATATTTGTATTCAATATCATCACCATACCTTTCAACCTTAGCTTCCTCAACGTTATCCCCCCTACATGACTATTGAGATGAATCTAAAACATTGGAATGAAAGAGAAATTCTTCCCAAAATAGACCTACATCATGCCTAGGTGTTGGCACGCCTAGATCCCAAGTAAAAGAGGGTTGATTGCTACAATCAAGGTGTAAGTATTCATTGTGCTTCTCATGTGTGATATCCTTTTTGAGAGATTCATGCTTCATCTTCCTAGGACTGAAATCTTCATCAATATCTTTCTCCATAGGCTTGGTTTGGAAGCCAACCCCAAAGTCACCTGAAATCTCATCAATGAAATGGTATTAGTGAACATTAAAAGCTAATTTAGAGATATCACCACCTTTGCCTCTTTCATGCCCATCTTCTAAAAGCACCTCAAAGAACCCATCATCAGTATTTTCAACACTAAAGACATCAAGGTAGATATTAGTCTTAGAATTTTCAACAAATGAATCCAAACTATGATTCGAGGCTATCATTTTGTCATGTTCTTCATGCATCACCTTATCCTCCATTATTGCATGCATGTCCAAGGGGTCATCCTGAAACTTTGTCACACATTCATCATTCTTCAAAACACTCACTGCATTAGACTCTACTGCTATAAATTCTTCAAGTACCTACTCCTCTTCAACCTTTTGCTCAAATCTATCAATCAACTTTTGAAAAAATTCATTAAAAGAATCTACCTGAATGTGGACTTGGGTGTTCATACCTTGGTACCACTAATCATGAGCAACTCCTTAAATATGCAAGATCGCATATTGAATGGCAACTTGCTCCTCCATGGAACTAAGAAAGTAACTGTCTTGCATATCAAATAACCAAGCTCTAACTGAGATCTTGTATGATCCATCAAAAGTTGGCACTAAAGATTTTATGATTTTTCTCTTGAGATCTCTTCCACCAAAATTTGAATGTCGTCTATCACCCTTTATGGCCATCATGTTTTGCATCTAAGTGATATAATCACTGTATGGGACTAAATTTCTAAATCCTTCATCTTGATTAACAAAATTTTTTCTGATGATTGCTAGTTCTTTTGCCAAATCTTTCATAGGATCACTAACATCAGCCATCTTTAAACTCCTTTTTTTCCCTTTGCAGAATTTGATCAAACCCTTAGGCTGGCAAAATCATGGCTCTGAGACCACTATAATGTTCCAAATTAAAAGAAACTTCAAATTTGATCAGCTTATGATATACCATAATTACTTAACCCAAATCTGGAAAAATGTCATGATTTCCACAAAATGAACTTATCTCAATATCTGAAAATTTTATTTCTATCAATTTTGAAATAGAGCAAATCAGGTTACTCGAAAAGAGCACCAAAATGCACCAAATGGAAATCGGGTAATGTGCAATTGAAGCCAAATGATTTATTATATATCTCCACATAGAATTACATCATTTTTGCTGCTAAATACATCAAATGAACAACAACAGCAAATCTGGAAAGTTTGGAAATCTTTGTTCCTATCAAACTAAAAATAGATGCAAATCGGGTAGGATAAAAACTTCACCAAAATGTTTTGAACTAACATAGAAAGATGTGCAACTATTGTAAAATGATATACGACTGATAATAACATGAAAATTACATCAAGTTGCTATCATAAATAGTAGATAACAAAAAACTACAGTTGCAACGAAATACCCAAAGATCTCCTCAACTAGAAGCCCAAAACTCATCTAAAACTAGTGCAATCTTCACACAAACTCACCTCGATCTTCATACAAAGTTTCCAACAACAAAATACATATATAAATACTGTAATAACATCAAAATATGTTGCTCACAACAATAATACAATCTGAAACTCAAAAATCCACACTATGCACTCCAAACTACACCAAACTCCTACAAATAAACTAAGACAATTTGCTAGACTAAAGAGCATTCGATACAATGACAATCTCTAGATGAAATTGCACCTGGAGACCCTCGAAACCATTGTCTTTGAGCCTCAATCTCCTTGGTTTACCAGCCTTGGAGATCCTTTCTTCATTGGTTACCAACCTCTGAAGAAAATCACAAACCTCAAGAGGGGCACAATAAAGATGGGTGGTGGATGTATTAGGTGGGATAGTGGTAGATGAACTGAGAATAGAGGTATAAAATATCATGTGGAATGTGAGTACCTTAATAGGGGTATAGTTAGGAGGAAGGTAGCGTAGAGGGATGAAGGTGGAGAAAGGGTAAACATTATGTGGTGGCATGCTAATAGAGGTGATATTAGCACTACGAGATTTAACAATAGTAGTGAAACCTAATAATACGTAAAATATGGAACAAGGATAGCAAGAGGTGAAGTAAATGCACCCAAAGAAAAAGGTAGATGATTCAAAAAAATTGTAGCTCCTATAGCTTGTAAGACCTCTAGCCCTTGTGGCTTGTTGATGAATATAATGTGAATCATATTTGCTAATTGTATATGATTCTCTAAATTAGTGAAACTAACAAGTTCATTGGCAAATTATTATTGTTCAACACGAGCATCACAATCATAACCATTCCCATTGTTCTCAACTAGAGCATTGAAAAATATTTTAGTTTCTTTAGAATGAGAATTAATATTAGGGTTTAAGCAAGCACTCATTAAAGAAAGATTAAGATCACAAGTAGTTCATGTCATAAACAATGTAATATGGCTTATAAAAGATAGGAAGATAATACACAATAAAACACCTTCAAATATATATATAATGAAGCTCATTAAGAAAGGCATAAACCCTAGGAGAGATATAATAATTAAATAGTAATAAGTAGAAATATAATTCTATAAGGATATTAAAAAATGATAGTGCAATAAGAGATAACATATCTTAATCCAAAAATATAGTGAAGATATATACCCTATGCTCAAATGTGTAAGATCAAACAATTTCACCAAATATTGTGAAGGCATCTTTTCCCAAATTTTAACCTAAGCTAATTAAATAAATGTAGTACAACATAAATTAATCTAAAGTAATGTGATGCTAGGTATTATAAAGCATGTAAAGCAATGGTATTTTAGAAAATTGAATGCATGATACTCAACCCTTGGAACAAAGTGAAAGCAACATAGATTTCACTAGCTTGGTACAAAAAATAGGTAATCTAGATACATTGGTTGTTTGGAATTCTATGTAGAATAATAACCAACTCTAGGTTGATTCTACGGCTATGGATCAATTCCATGTCACACGGATTTAACCTCTAATACACAATCTTAATTTGGTGCAATATAGACATTATCCAATTCACCAAATTGCAAGGGTCAAGTTCTCCTAGGTTGACCCCTTGATTAGACTAACTCCACAATTGTGATAAATATCAACAAACAATAGACAATCATGCAGGTGATCTAGATGTTGATTCTAATGTAAATATAATTCCTTTTAGTGCTCCAATTCCAAATGTTCCTAAAGATATTTCTTGTATGTGCAAATGAATGTATTTGAATCCCACAACTTAATGACTCGTCAAACGAATGTGCACTAAGTCAACTCCTTATAGTTATGAGAAAAGGGTGATAATCAATCATTTTAATTTAAAAATATATATTTTAGATCAAATTTGGATAATGTAGGTTTATTTTAACACTCACAAAAATGACAAAAGCCAAGGAATGTGAAATCTAAATATCATGAATGGATTGTATGGAAATTCAAGCCAACAAATAATGGGAATGTGTGAATAAATGTGGATAGAACAAAGTGATGCAGGAGCATCCCTGGATGACTAACAATCTTGCATCAACCAAAAGTATTTAATTTTAATTTTTGCTTTAGTTTGGTCTTCAAATATTGTAAGTGAATAATTTTTTGTAATAAGGCCTAAAATATTTGATAAATATTTCGCCAAGTTGTTATGTTGCAGTTTTATAGTGATTTGGACTTATTTTTGTGGCATTTTCAAGGTAAAATTGTCAAATATGTCTTTTTGGGTTTGAGATTTTGGAGTTACCACCTTGGTCAATTCATTTAAAACTCATATTTTATAGCAAGTTGAAGGCTGGGTGCCCAAGTTGAGTTGGCAAAGCTTTTTCTATTTGGTTCACTATTCAATCTATTCTTGGCCTAATCTTTCCTGGGAGTGTTTTGGAGCTTGTAAATGCATACTTAATATTTTATTTCTTGATTTTGGAGAGTTTTTTAGGTTGGAGGCATTGCATTTCTTGGGAGTTACATTCTAGATGAAAAAGGCAAAAAGGAAGGCATGACAATAAAGAAGGGATTCATTATTGCAAGCCAGAAGGGGGAGTGGAAGGAGAAGGGTGTAGTTTTTTCTCCAAGGGTTGTTGGAAGCCATTTTGTTGCAGGTATGAGGGTTTGAAGACAGCAATTTGAAGTTTTGAGATCATTGTGCAAGATAGGAACACTTGTAGGTTGAAAATTGCCATTACGGGTTGTAGATTGAGTTTGTATGTGACGGGAAATAGTTTTTTTTAATGTAGTTTGTTAATTTCCTGTCATAGATCAATTTGAGACTCATTTATATTGTTGTACATCAATCCATGAGATTGAATTATTTGTTGTAATCAAATTTTCAAAGGGTTTAGTATGCATTTTTCTAAAATTTGGAAAAAGTATGTTGAAAAAGTTATATAAAAGCTATAATCTAGTTGCAGATTTTTGCACCTCTTACATCAAAAGGTTAATGAGAATGTAAGGATGAATGTGGATAGAACAAGGATAAGGGCAGATATATAAGGACATGTGTAAGTAAAATTGAGTGAGGACAGATAGGGATTGTTAAAAAGAGCCAATCATAACACAAAAATGTGCCATGTGTTACTATAATTATATCAAGACGTTCTCTCAAAATGGACCCAAAGCCAAATAAAAATTGGCTTGGGTGTGCTAATTTTACCATTACAATATTTTATAATTAAATACTTTATATAACCTAAGACTTTTTTAGCAATTTAATTGACCTACTTTAGTCTTTAGATATAATTTAAAAAGGTCTAGAAAAGAAAAATACTCATAACTTTGATATAATGAAATTTCAATTGATTTGCCATTAATTATGTCCATTTCCAAACAAACCTTGTCATCATTCTTATTAATGTTTCCATAAATATATTAGAAAAACTTCCAACTAATAAGCAGATTTTTTTCTCATTTTGATTGTACGCATGTATGTCTCCTTTTAACTCGATTTTTTAACTTAAGCGTATTTCGCTTTTACAGACTTGCCTCTCTGTTTATCTACCAATTTAGGATGACTTGGTTGAGGTGATTATGCATTGAAGAAGCCTCCCTGTTGAACTGCCACAGAAGCCAACTCTGCTACTCCCAACTGAATATCCTTTTTCCTGATTTTCTTTTCTCCCATCTGGTCTTGTTCTAGATCAACTATAGAAATTAATCTAAATCTACATCTTACCAAATATAGTTATTCTGATATCGGTATGTTAAATGAGGATTAGATTTAGAAACAAATGACGAGTTAAGATTACAAGCAAGCTCTTTTCCTACAAATTAGCGAAAATTTATGGAAGCCTTTATTTAAAAACTACAATCTTATAATTGGAGTGCACGTTTTGGATTTTTTAATCTTTTCTATGCATCTAAAAAAAATATTCCTTTTTAGAAGATTTTATTGACTTTGCATGTTTCTTACTTTTTCAGTTTTACTCCAAAGATTCTGCTTAGAGAAAATTTCGCCCCGTGAAAGATCGCTAAATTTGTTTTGCTATATGTTTGGTAGCCGTGCTAAAACATACTAAATGGTTTAAGGATATACTACCATGAGGGAGATATGCATCTGTCGATTGCGCAGAACACTGAGTGGGTGAGAACTCTGGATACTGCAAAAATCATAAAGCTGACACGTAAATATAATCGTGTGCACTGCCTTTATAAAGCTGGCTGTTGAAATCAAAAATCAGTGCGTCAAATTCTTATATACTCGATGGTGGCATGGATCAAACTGTCTTTCATTTGCTTTGCCTCACTGCATGCATAAACAAAACCATACGAGCAGGATCCTTTTGGATACCATCTGGGCCACAAATCCCACTAGATACATCCACTACATCTGGTCTGAGAATTGATATCGCTTCGCTAACATTTTCTGGGTTAATGCCACCAGCTAGCAACCATCCATTTTTACTAGAATCAGTTGGAACTTGTACATTCTCCCAATCAAACTTTTGACCACTGAAACAAGAAATTAGTAAGAAATTCTGTTAGCTGAGAATATTCTGTGTCAAATAAATGAACCTAACAAGGAAAAAATTAAAAAATCTATCCATGCAAGTCGATACATAACATTAAATACTAAAATATCTGGAGTCTGGACACACTAACCTTCCACCACTCAAGCTGTCAATCAAAATCCAATCAACCAAAACTGAGCATTCCTCTTTAGGGGTTTTTGTCAGAAGTGTCCCATTTTTATCCACATGCAAAACATATATAATGTTGCGATGTTGCACCAAACTTGAAAGGGCACTCCGTGCACCATTTCCATGAAGCTGCAAGTCACCCAATTTTATGTGATTTAGGAGGAGCTAAACCTCACAACAATAATGGAAGTTTTATTTATATATTTTTATGGTCAACATTTTGCAATTTTGGTAGCCTTCAGAAAGTTGTAAACTTTTGTTTGCTCCAAAATTTAGGTGTTAGATCATTTGAAAAATTAAATCCCTCACAGAAAGCACAATAATACAGTAAACAGAAAGCATAATAATACAAGAATCCCAGGGGATTATTATTGTACAAAACAATTTGAAGGCTAATTATGACTGATCGGGTTAATAATAATGCATCTTTCATGTATTATCCAAAATTGCAAATATTAAGAATAATGTATAAAATAACTATGGAAGCTTGATCAGAGAAAAGAGAAACCAGTAATTACTAATTAGAGAATGGATTCTTTCCTCCAGCCACTCAACTATGATGAGCCTATCGATGACCCATTCATCGAAATAACAGTTTTGGAAAATGGCTAAGTACATGAAATCAAGGCCAACCTATAATGAGAAATCACGAAGAAGATGAATTGTATAACTATAAATACCTTTGAATCCTCATCAAACAATCATCATATTTTGATGATTAATCTCCTTTATCAGTGGATGTCTTATTAAGGCAGGTTCTGCTGAAATGGGTAGCCTAGTACTACTGAAGGACAAATTAAGAAGAAAAACAGCTTATGTAATTATACATACTTGGCTGTGAGAGATCAAAATGGTTGGTTTACGAAACATAATTCAGGAAATATGAACAATGACCTTATTTTCAGGTGCTTACAAGGGTGGTGATTTGTTTTACGAAGGACGGAAACTGCTTTAGGCCTGAAATTCCTATTATAACAGGTGGCATGATAGCATCTCTTTCTATTGGTTCCTTTCTGGGAAAAAATGAGCTCTCTAGTTGATACATATTTCTAACTTTCTACAGTTGAATGTTGGTGCCCTTTACCAGCTGTCAAACTCTTACAATAACAAATGGATTTTCCTTCCAATTTTACTTCGTAGTTGATATTGAAAAGGAGCAGCCCTACTCTTTGTTTCAGTTCTGAGTGATTTATTGAACTGATTTCATTTAACGGATTTGATAATAACTCCTTAAAGTGAACTGTTGTTCCTTTATTCAGCGCATTTCAGTAAATGGATGATTACCATTTCTCTTTCTCCTTTAATTTGTTGATTTTAGTTCAATGCCATATAATTATTATGCACATGACCATGACTAGAATTTACATTGTTGTTATATTTTAATGATTAAATTATAATTTTCAGTGCCACAATTTTATTGTGCTGTAAATTATGTAATGAAAACAAAAATACCGTGTTTATATCAGTGTATGGTTGGCCCTACTGTAGAATCATGATTAACACATTATAGGGCTGGGAGATCAATGGCCAAAACAACAATTCAATATGTTCCATGGAATTTCCAAAATATGATATCAATATTATGTGTCATAGGCAATGCAATAACACTTGCCACTATCCCCTGTGCTGGGGACAATTTGAAAGTGTACTCCAGGTGAGTCCCTCCATAAAATGATTATTTTGTTACCAGAAAACATGATGGACATATTGAAGAACTGAATATGACAATACACATGCATATAAGAAGGAACATATGCGTTATTGAAACACTAAATATTTTGTGATGATTGAAATAGGTTAATAGAAGCAGGGATTGCGATGGACTTGTACTTGATTGACTAGACATCTCCAGCAAAGCAGTGAAGGGAAGAATCATTTCTTTCTGCTAATTTATAACACTACAGATACACAAAACCTTTTTTAACCTGTAGGGTAATAATCATCACAAAGTTTATGCATAAGAGAATGATTTTATAGTGGGCAGATGGGAAAAAAAGTTCCCAAATTTTGGGTATGGTGAAGGGACAGATACACACACACACACAAACATATTGGAGCTTGCAATCACCAAAGTTCATTTGAGATTCCATACCATTAAATGCATAATGTGATCCATTATACCTCTCCAGTTTCTATATTAAATTAATATAAATTTTACAAGCTTTCTAAAAATAAATTACATGCTAAAAGTTGTAGTTTACATTACTCCATTCTTCTAAATAAAACACAAAATTCCTTTCATATTGATCGACTAATAAGAGCATATCCTTACAAGTGGAAAGAGTTTAGGTGCAAGTCCGTAGAAAAATATAAAATAGTCAAAGGAGAATAATAGGTCCTCCTCGTCCCAATTTCACATTACACAAATAATGTAAACACTAAACAATGGCAACAATCTTGACCCACAAAAATAATACAAGGATCACTTGAACAATTGTCCCTTTGTAAAATGTTCAGATGGAGGAAAAAGGACGACGAATCATGACAAACTGCTTCTCCTAAAGCAAAGTGATGCCAAGAACAGGAGAGCACCACACAGGCAGACCACTGAATTGAATAGTACCACTACTAGCAAAGTGAGCAGACTACGAGCACATGAAGCTAAATCAGTCATTTCGTCTTATTTTTCTCCAATGGATGAGAATATTGGCATTTGTTATACGTAAAACTTCCAATTCCAGAGATTTTGCCTTTTTCCATTTTCTTTCAAAGACAGTCTTCTACTGCATGTAAACAGGGATGCCACAAGGATGTTGGGGACAGCCTGCCATCTCCTCAGGGTCCCAAATAGTAAAATGTCCCCAGGGAATATCCCCCACCTTGGGGAGATGTCCCAGGGATTTCCCAAAAGTGTAATTACTTTTGGGAAAAGGAGTGGGCATTCTGTCTGTCCCCCTGTCCCAAAACATCCCTCATACCTGGTACTGAAGAAAAACCCTATCAAATAGTGAGTGGATAGGCTCCAATGTACTATGAACCCATGTTGTAATGATGGCCATGTGTAGTGCTGGAGTGTCCCCTAGGAGATTTGGTATAAAATACTTACCCTAACTGTGTAGGTTGGGCACGTGTAATGTCTACCTAATTGACTTAGTTGAAAAATGTTGCATTGCATGCCCCAACCATAATGCTTCTGTTGTTGATTAGAAATGCAATGTAGCACATTGCATGGATTTTGTCTTTGCCAACTGACAAAATGCTAGGGTGTACCAACTTAAAACACATTGAATGACAACTAAACAAGCCTCCCTCTAGCATTGACTTGATAAAGAACTTTTTGGAAGCCTTTTGAATCTTTGACTATTTTGTGGGGAATTTAACATGGTAGAATATCCAATAGGCAAGCAAGCTCTCATTCTCTTTGCTATTCTCTAGGCAATCATGAGGCTCAGATTAGATTCCAAACTCAGATAGACTTTACAAACCACAAAGCTTACTGACAATTTGAAGCCTCCAACATGTTCCTTTGGTTCATTCCTTGTAGAATTCTCAAGCACCTTGATTGCTCTCTTCTTGGAGTTTTTTCTTTTGATAATAGTCATTTGTGCCTGGTGCAAGTTCTGTCAGCGGCTGTGCTCTCCAACCATCAGCTAATTAACTTTTCTCACTGTTAGAATTTGGAAATGTCAAGAGTTTCTTGGGCGCAATTTTGTCTGAAAATATCTGATTTGCATAGTCCATGTGGCGATAGCATTGAGTTCATATGGTATCTCATTCCAAAGCTCGTAACTGCTGATGGATCAATTGGTTGGTTCAATTAAGCTATTTCTTGCAATGCGTCTTTTCTCAGAAGCATTGAAAAGCCAACAGAACTATCATCAAGGAATACCATAAGTTTTTGCTCAGCTTCTTCAGGTGGACATCTCTAATGCTAAGCTCCAAAGATGAGCAATGAAGCTGCAGCATCTCATTAATGTTGAATAACATTGAACAACATAATGGGTCATCAGTTGCATTGGCTCAAAGCAGGAGAATTCCCATCAAAGGAATTTTTTTGGAGTATTATTCATTAAGGATGCTTCAAATTTCAGCATTCACAGCGGCTTGTTCTGTTTTGCATGTTCCATATGAAGACATAGCTGTTCGTCTCTTTGTTGAGACCCTGGAGAACAACGCTTCAGACTGGTTCCATAATCTTGAACCAGGCATTATCACAAGTTGGGCAGTCATAAGCGAGAAATTCTTGGCAAGATTCAAGCCTGTTGAGGATAGCCACCACTTATTTGCACAACTCTTAAACTCAAAGATGGAGCCTACAAAACCGATGAGGGGGTTCGTAGCAAGGTTTAACCGCCTTGTCACATGTCTTTCCCTTACACTCAACCCGTCTGATGAGATTTTGATGAGCAGCTTCATCAATGCCCGTCAGAAATAGCCTTTTTCTTGAAGGGAAGCCAAGGAGTAGATCTACATCTTACACAAGAAGAAGCAATCAAAATTGAAGATAACATGATTATGACGGGGAAGATGAAGAATGATTCAATCAGACCGCTAGTTCAAAAATCTTCTGATCTATTGCTACAGACGGTAGCCAACGAGGTACCCATTCTCAAAAGACAGTCACCCACACAAGGGCAGCAAGCACTGCCTACACAACCGCCATATCAACCTCAACAGCCATACCAGCCGAAGAGGAATAACTTCCAACCATTCAACAACTACAAATCAAGGTTCCTGCAAGGACAATCAAGACAGCATGTTGATACTGAGAAGCATACAGCCTATTGCTCTTTCCATGACACAGTTGAACACACCGAAGCCACATGTCCGGAAAATCAAAGAATGAATCAGATCATGGGATTTGCTAATGCTGCTCCAAGTAAAAGCTTTGTACCTTCACCAACTACAAATGTTGTCTCACCACAGATGGACGACTTTGATGGCGACTCCGCAACGGGATACTTCAACAAAGAACCCTTTAATGAACAAGAAGAAGAAGACTACCGCCAATACTCTCTTGCGGTCAATCATGAGAACATCTCATCGCCTGTGTTCACACGTGCGCAACATTTCAAAGCACAGAAAGAAGAAGAGGAAAAGCAGAAGCCCGATGAAAAGGGAAAAGAAGTGCCTTCCACTTCCAATCCCAAGTCTTCACAAGTAAACACCGTGCCGGTTGCTCAAGATCCAACCTCAACGAACTTCGACATTGTGTCTTCCATGATGAAGACGAAGGTACAAATCTCACAATTGGAGTATCTTCAGGATCATTCGGAGCAGTTGGATCAAATACTCAAAGTGGTAAAGAACAAGGCTGCAGTACAGCCTACATTGCTTGAATCCTTCGTACCAGCAGAAGACAAGCCAAAACCGTTCTATATATCTTTGTATATAGGGGGTTTTAAACTCAGCAATTGCATCATAGATAGCGGAGATTCAGACAACGTCATGCCTTTACAGATCATGAATGCGTTGGGACTTTCGTGCACCGAAACCAAACAAAAGTGTTATTCACTTGAATCAAAGCCGGTGTCGCTGGTCGATCAACTGAAAGATGCACAAGGCTAGCGTCTTGTCATGAAAAGAAAATCATGATGACTATCTTGATCGCTCACATTTCAACCAGTTACAGGATGTTGCTCAGTAGGAGTTTTTGCAAAGACCTAGGAGGTGAAATTCAATTGGATTGGCCGTTTGCGACAATTCCATTGAAGAAGGGCACTTTCAAGCTGGAGCCTGAGGTGAAATCAAAGTTCACGGTGGTGAAGTCCCAAGTTCCACATGCACAAGTGTTATATCAAGACACGGGTCCAGGGACATATGCTATGATATCTGATGTCATTGAAGATTGTCAGAATTTTGCACTTTCCACGACTACATCATATGAAGAATCAAAAGTGTGGATGATGCAGTTCGACGACAGTTGTTCAACATCAGGTTCAAGAGCAGGAGTAGTGATCATTTCTCCCGAAGGTTGTCTATATCCATTCGCATATAGGTTGCAATTTGAATGCACCAATAACATTGCTGAATACGAGGCACTTTTATTAGGTCTCAAAAATGTGAAGGATATGGGGATCAAATTGCTTAGAGTTGAAGGAAATGCAGAGCTGATTGTTAAACAGATCAAGGATCAATTTCAAGTTAGAAAGAATCGCCTTCAATCCTATAGGCAGAGGGTGCGGAATGTTATCGACTAGTTTGATGCTTTCGACATCAAATACATTCCAAGAACAGACAATAGCAGAGTTGATGCTCTTGCAGTATCAGTCGCTCTTTTCATGCCACATTCTGACTTTCGTCGGAATTCTTTTGCTATTGAGGAGATCTACAGGCCAGCTGTACCAGATAATGTAGACAATTGGCAAGTCTTTGATGACGACGATGACATCAAAGAGTTTCTCGTTATGGGAGACAACTACAAATAATTGTTCTTTGAAGGAAGTTCTACTCCTTTCAAAGAGTCAATTGCAGAAGACTCTGAAGCTACAAACTCTGGGATCATTCAGTTGAGAGGAAATCAAATTCCTAAGGGTTTCGTTTCTTTAGAGGACATTTTTGACCGACATGACTGATACATCCAAGATCAGAAGATGTCAGGTGTTAATACTTCTGTTGAGCATTACCAAGTGAACATTGGCACTAAGGACAAGCCTCGGCTTGTTAATCTAGGCAAGTGTTGTACTACAGAAGAAGCTGAGAAGTTTACCGCCTTGTTGAAGCAATACAAGGATGTATTTGCTTGGTCTTACGAAGACTTGAAGGTCTTCACACCCATAGAATTGTCACATACAATTCCTCTAAAGTCTGATGTCAAGCCTTTTAGGCAAAAGCAGAGACATTATAATCCGCGGATTCAAGATACTATCTATGCGGAAATCCAAAAGATGGTGGACTCGAAGATAATTTTTCCAATTCATCACTCCACCTGGGTGTGTAACATAGTTCCTGTGCGCAAAAAGAACAGTGAAATCAAAATTTGTGTGGATTTTAGGAATTTGAATCAATCGTCCTTGAAGGACAATTACCCCTTACCAATCATGGAGCATACCTTGCAAACAACCATCGGTTAGGAGATGCTATCACTTCTTGATGGTTTTTCCAGTTACAATCAGATTGCAGTGCCAGAGGATAATATGATCGACAATTTCCTGGACGAGGCGATAAATAGAGAAGGCTTGTAGAAGACAGCCAGTTAGGTCCTGCAGTTATTTACGAGGATGAGTCTGAAGCAACAATTAACTCAACGTCATTTCTTGAGTTCTTATTGTTGATCTCATGCACGCTTATCTCATTCTTGGAGATATCTTCGCAAGAGGATGGACTTTTAGTTAGGACTAGTTGACTAATGGTAGTTGTCAGTTAACTCTCTTTTCAATAAGGACGTGCATGTTGCGCATGTCCATTTAGTCTTGTTTGTATCGGTTAACTGATGGTAGCTTTCCAGTTAACTGTATAGTTTCATTTATTTAGACTTAGAGAATAAAATCTTGCATGCTTGTGAGACTGTAGTTGACTCAAGGTAATTTTAGGGTTCCCTACACCTTTGATGTCTATAAATAAGAGCTCTTAGCTCATTTGTAAATAACTTTTGCACGCGATAGTAATATATGTTGAGCCACCTTGCCTGAAATATTGTTGTTCTTGTATCTATTCACGAGCTTTTACTGTTATAATAAATAGTTGAGCCACCTTGCGTGAATGTTATTATTATGGTGTTTGTTCATCTTAGTTAAATGGGGTTGCTAGTTTAATCGTTTTTTGGATGCGTGTCTCGCCAATGCAATTTGTTGTCCTAGTTTGCTTACCTTGTATTGTGTTAATAATTGTTCTTTCAATCTACGCCTCGAATAGGGGTCCCTCCTTCGAAATTTAGTGAGAAGAGTTATCGTCTATGTGTCGTTACTAATAAGCTGGTTGCACATCTACGCCTCGGATAGGGGTTCCTCGTCCTTGGAAATTTAGTGATTAAGCTTATCATTTGATGTTGTGCCTAATAAACTTCATAGCAGCCTACGCCTCGGATAGGGGTTCCTCCTCCTTGGAAATCCTATTGTAGAGTTTATGTATAATCACATTCCTGCTCCTAATTCCTCATGCTCTGTTTTTCTTGAGGGAATAGGATAGATTAGAAGCATTTAGTTTTAGTTGTAGTTAAGATCTACAAAACCAGAGAAAACCCTTAGCTGCAACGTTTTTGGTTTCCTTAACCTTGTGCCTCTTCCAGCCGAGTCAAAAAGATAGGATTTAGAATAATTTACTTTTTCATGCATATCGGCAAAAGAGGGAGCTTCCCCTCCTAATTTGAAGAGTAGTCATTACACACTATGCATAGCTGTCCGTACCAACTCGCACTTTAGAGGTACTAATTGTTACGCCAACACTCTCTTCTTAGAGTTTTCTCTTTTGATAATAGTCATTTGTGCTTGGTGCAAGTTCTGTCAGCGACTGTGCTCTCCAACCATCAGCTAATTAACTTTTCTCACTGTTAGAATTTGGAAATGTCAAGAGTTTCTTGCGCACAATTTTGTCTGCAAATATCTGATTTGCATAGTCCATGTGGCAATAGCATTGAGTTCATATGGTATCTCATTCCAAAGCTCGTAACCTCTGATGGATCAATTGGTTGGTTCAATTAAGCTATTTCTTGCAATGCTTCTTTTCTCAGAAGCATTGAAAAGCCAACAGAACTATCATCAAGGAATACCATAAGTTTTTGCTCAGCTTCTTCAGGTGGACATCTCTAATGCTAAGCTCCAAAGATGAGCAATGAAGCTGCAGCATCTCATTAATGTTGAATAACATTGAACAACATAATGGGTCATCAATTGCATTGGCTCAAAGAAGGAGACTGCCCATCAAAGGAAATGTTTCGAGTATTATTCATTAAGGATGCTTCAAATTCATTGAAGGCCATCAAAAACTGCCCAAAAGAAGCTCACATCTTTTCTCAACACATTTGAAGAATTTTTCTCCCACTATAAAAAGTTCTTTCATGCCCAAGAGGTTCTCACCAAAGAGGGAAATTGTCGTTCAGATATGCCTGACCATCATCCGTAGCAAGCTCTCGCAGCCTTAGTGTAGTTTGTGTAATCAATTTGGAAGTAAAGTATTATTCTCAAAAGGCAGCCATGAAGGGTGGTGATTCATTTACTATGAAGGGTGGTGACTCCTTTATAATGAAGGGTGACTCCTTCGAGAAATGAATATAAGGGATAAATCAATTTATTAGCATTCAATAAGCAATCATCACTCACCTATCCATCAAGAAATCAAGCAATCATCACTCATCTATTCATCAAGAAATCAAGCAATCAAAATATCAAAAGAGTTTCCCAAGGAAGGAACAATCAATAATAACAACTCCACATAGTTAATGATAAAATCTTACGATATAACTTGATTTTTAAATAGAAATCCACATGTTGCCATCACTAGTTGTAACAGAAATTTAGGCTTAACTAAGATACAAAGATGGATTAAGTGCACCAAGATATCATCTCAACCTAGGATGGTCAACCTCTAAAAGCCAACTAATAACATTAAAGTCTACAAGAATATCCCGAAATGATTTATCTAGAATGTGGAAACATCTTAGAGCAAATCATTATCAGCATGTCCAGTTGGAATTAGAAATAATCATAGAAATCCAAGTCTAAAATTCAACCAAATTTTGATATGTCAAATTTTACAAGACAACCTCCAATTGATTGGGAAGTTGGACAAGAATTGGATTATCTTACTTTCAAACTTCGAGATATAAGTGCACCAAGATATCATCTCGACCTAGGATGGTCAATCTCTAAAAGCCAACTAATAACATTAAAGTCTACAAGAATATCCCGAAATGATTTATCTAGAATGTGGAAACATCTTAGAGCAAATCATTATCAGCATGTCCAGTTGGAATTAGAAATAATCATAGAAATCCAAGTCTAAAATTCAACCAAATTTTGATATGTCAAATTTTACAAGACAACCTCCAATTGATTGGGAAGTTGGACAAGAATTGGATTATCTTACTTTCAAACTTCGAGATATAAGTGCACCAAGATATCATCTCGACCTAGGATGGTCAATCTCTAAAAGCCAACTAATAACATTAAAGTCTACAAGAATATCCCGAAATGATTTATCTAGAATGTGGAAACATCTTAGAGCAAATCATTATCAGCATGTCCAGTTGGAATTAGAAATAATCATAGAAATCCAAGTCTAAAATTCAACCAAATTTTGATATGTCAAATTTTACAAGACAACCTCCAATTGATTGGGAAGTTGGACAAGAATTGGATATTAGTGTAAACCTATAAATTTAAGTCTTTCTATTGTTTACTATGAATGCTAAGACTTTGTACATCCTTATTTTATTGAACTTGATCAATCCAATAATTTGTACTTAAGTATTATCTAGGGAATATATACTTAGAAGGTTAAAACATGTCATTAATAACCTGAGTCTATAACAAGGTATATGTTGAAAGATGTTTGACTAGGTTAAGTGTTACAAAAACACTATAAACTATCTTACATCCTCATTAGAAACGAACTTGCCTCAAACTTTGTTGAATGTTTACAAAAAATACAAGGGAAATCAAGAGTTGCAGTCATTGCTATGAATCCTTGTGGTAATGAAACGAGAGAAAACTTATCTTAAATAACAAGTCTTGTTGTTGAGAGTTATTGGGAAATAGAAATACATAAGCTAGAAGAATACTAGACAACAAGTTGTCCTCATACTTTAGAGGATGGTATGAACCTTATTAGTATACAAATTGAGGCAAGTATACTAACAACCACTTTCCAAGGACATCATTGTCGGACATAACCAAGACCATCATCCCTGGCTATAGAGTTTTCGATTCCTAATTATATCAAAGAATCACTGCAAAAGCTAATAACATCACAAAAAGGAACAATGTCTAAGAATCACAAATCTACAAGGTTGATTTGGGATATTGGTAATTTCAAGAGCTTCCTAGTTGGTGATTGCTTGAGGACAAGCAATCTTGGGCAGGGTGGACTTTAATAACCCGTTTTCTTCCTTAAATCGCAGCACTAAATATCAAACCCTAGACAGCATTTCCCTATGAAGGCCAACCTAGTAAGACAATCAGCAATGGAATAAAGGTGACCGACCTAGGAAAAAGAAATATAAATCAAATGGCAGTGGTTAATAAGAAGGCAAGGACGACTAAGCATGATCAAATATTATAAAGGGCAGCGATCACCCAACGATAGGTTAATAAATAAGATATAAACTGTTGACGTGTGTTTTATGACAACACTAACATAGAATAAAATGTCCAACGATCACTCTATTCTCTCTTGATCAAAGTATTTTGCATGCTAAGATTGCGTGAAAGTTCATGCGTTCAACTCCAAGGTTCCTTTTATTGCGAATAAACTCAGTTTGTTGATGTGAATATGCTGGGTATTCCAAGGGGACTTACGTAATTGTTTGATTTCGTCAAGCAGATGAAAGATTTGACAGTGATGCTCTGATATCTAAACTAATCGGGAAAATACTGGATTTAAAAGGATAAGGGGGTAGGGATTCTATAATCTATTTCTAAAGGGTGGAATGTGAGGACAGACTTCGATAATCTTCAAACCAGACTTTGTTTCGTCTCCCCTTCGGACAACTCTAACAAAGTTGGTGCAATCTTCAAAGGATGGATAAGATGTTCAAATTGTGATTCAACATGCGCACCCAGTCATAACGATGCAAGTGAACACACGAATCACAACCGAAGTTAGGTACTGATATTCCAGTTGACCACGCAGGGCAGACTTACCATCAGCAAGCCCACTAGTGGTATGGATAAAGGAAGATTTGTCCAAACCAAACGCCACACTCCACAATTAACAACTACTTGCATAAAACAAAGCCTATTTTACTCTAATCTACTTGAATTAGAAAGACAAAAAAGTCTCGTCAACTGCTCACAATGCAAGATAGAATCACCAATCAATGAAAATCCTTATATTATGAGAGTCTTACACAACAACCTTTTGCAAAAACCTTCAAAGGGAAGGTTTTTCTTTCCTTTTCAAGCTAAGCTAACTCCTAGCTCTACTCTCTAACTTCTATCTAGCTCTGATCTGTCTCTGACTCTATCCTTGATTCTAATGTCTAATCTAATAGATTACAAATGAGGGGGAATACCCCTTTTATATCAAGCCCAGTCCAGTGGACGGCTTAGATTCAAATACAATGGAAGGCCCAGATTGAGCCACCTAAGCCCTGATTAGGGTTCTAGCCTTAAAAACCGCCACTGAGAGGAGTGGGGCAATGAATGAGCTGGAGATTCTCCACTCCTCATCAGGAACCACTATCTGCCATCAATGGACATCATCCCCTTCCAGAAGATCATCATCCAGAAGGGTGTTTCCTTTCTCCTTTTCGCTGGCTGCAAATCTGATGAATCTGGCCAATACTGCCTCAACTTCCTGATCCGAAATAGGAGGAATGTGATCCAACTGAAACTCTAAAACTGTAACTGTTTGCCCATGCCGGGCACAAGATTTCTTCCAGGCAACAAGGGCGTCCTAGGTGTTCTGAATAATACTGGAGAACGTAGAAGTGTTCTCGAAATCATCCTGTGTGAAGGTCTTCACCTCAGAAAAGAATGGTGTTGATCTATTCTTCAAACCATCCGCAGTCACTTCTTCAGAAGTCAGCCTCCTGGCAAAGATTGCCTCCAATGTATTGAGGACCCCGTCAAAGATATTTGTCATGGCCTCCTGACCTCGACCGAATCTGTCTGTGATGCATCGTAGAATCCTCAGCCTGTTACCACTGAAGAATACCATCCGGCGAAGTCATATCTATCTCCCTCCTAAATCACACCTCCCTCAACCAAAACCTGTAGAGGTGTGTGCATCAATGCTCCTAAACGAAGAACAACTTTCGTCTGATAGATACGAGCTTCTCCCCAAGCATGGTTGACTGCATCCATTCTTGCCATAATATCGGAAGCTTGCCGATAGGCATGTGCAAGGTCCTCCATAAACTTCTTTGTTTTAACACGAACGTTGGCAACCCACTTGTCTGCCTGTTGTGCCAATCTTTTCAAATCCTCTAACCCACTAATTGATTGCCTAGAAAATTCAGATGGAAGCTCAATCCCCGGAATCTCTTGCCCACAAGGACGGGACATGTGTTGCACATAGTCAATCAGTGTTTTATGCTCTACCTTCAATTTCTTATACTTGCCCTCAATATAGGACAATCTATCCTTGAGTGCTTGATATGAATTATCGCACTCCTCAACTACCTGTGCTCCAATAGGGCAGCCAAGTTCCATAGTTGTAATTACATAGTTTTCTGGAACGGCCTCATCCCGATCACACTCCACCCTAGGCACTGCCACATGCAAAGTTCGAGAGCCATCCTCATCTGTTGAGATTTTAGAGAACTTCCTGGCCTTCTTCTTTGTTGGAGGTGCACTGATCCTCCTCAATAATTCTTCCATTTCAGTTGCAGGATCACTCTCATCTACAGGATCATGTCTCATCATGTCTCTTAGCCATTCTGGCACCTCCTGCTGCATATTTGATATAACAAAAGGCTGCTCAACCTCGGCTATCTCATGAAATTCTTCCCTGCCTTTGTTCTGACGAGGCTCATCATCATCGATTGGCTCAGTATCTCCTGAGCTATGGGCATCCTGATCTGAAGTAGCATCGTCCTCAAGAGCTGCCTCAATCTCTTGCTAAAACTGAGTATCAGTGGTCGTCCCCTCATCTGTTTCCTGCTGATTTTCTTCCTGAGGCATGTTGATGCTTTGGCCAACTGATTCTCTACGAGGTGGCTAACTTGCCACTTGCACTGCCTGCTCTGCATTTAATCTTTCTCTTTGATCAGCAAACAATGATACTTCCTGCATACTCGGAGAATGTGCCCGAGATGGTGTATGCAAGGATTCCTCAACTCTTAGAGGCTCAGGTCGAACTGGCTCTTTTCCTCTTGGCTCCGAAGTTTGATCAACCTGCCTTCTCTGTCTAGCTACTGGCCATCTGTGATCTCCCATCAAATTGTATGTGAGGGGAATTGATCTTCCCTTAAGTCGGCTGACATGCCTCTCTACCCAACTCCATGTGAATGTTAAGACTGGGATACAAAGTGTATCCAAGTCGGTAATCTTCGACTCTGACCAATCCGGGAGTGGTAAAGGCGTATCCCTCACTGTTTCATAATCAGCCTGTACAACATTTATATCTTCTTCGATTTGATCTGGCATTGGGACAATCTCGCACTCCCTAATCATCACCAACGGTATCCAAGAAAACATTCTCCTTCTAATCTCGATCTCATCCACTGCACTTGCCCAAAAGTCTTCAATCTGTGCCTTGTGTCTGAACTCTTCAGACAATATCCATTCGATGTTCCTGTGAGGATCATAGTGCTGCCTGCTGGTGTGGTAGGAAAGGTGGAAGAATTGGAGCTCGTTCTCTGCCTCCCTTGCTGCTTGTAGTGATGGGCAGATTTCGTCAGAATTCCCCATGGTAATCGGGAATCCAAGTCCACCTTTCTTCTTCTTCTTTTGAATCTTATCATAGGCGATAAGTTGCCTAGATATCTCCAGCATCACTATTCTGTTCGTGGGATACCGGGGCAATCTATAAGGATAAGAGGAAAATCCTTGCAGCCTTATGTAGGTAAACTTTGGAAATTGGATAAACTAACAGCCGAACTTCTCAATCAACTCCTGTGCCTCTCTAGATATTTTGTGGTGGGTCCTTTGTTGTAAGGTCCTCATTATGTGCATGGTGAAGGCGTCATTGACCCTCTTGTAGTTGGTGGTGCTTGTCAAATGCAATTGCGGACAAGCCTCATGTATCTTAAATTGATGGGAACCACACCCGATCGATTCCTTATATGAAATTCCCCTGTACTTCGTCATTCGAGCTAGCATGTAGACAATGTAAGAGTCATGTAAAACATTTTTGTTCTCCTCAAGCCACGGAGTTGTTCATGTATGTTGTCACTGATCATCAGTGCCCAGTCCACGTAATCCTTGCCTTCCAGCACCAAGTTGACATAATAAAACATCCAAGGTTCAAAGATGAACGCTTGGGGGCACCCTCCAACTCTGCTCAGCATCATTATCAAATCACAAAACTCTTGCCTCAAGTCCTCTGAGATTATTTGTTTGGGCAATTTTGTGCAAGTTGGCTTGGGTTTGTTCATCCACTTGGTATTTATCAAATCAGCACACCAGTCAAACGTGGATGAGTACATCTTTTCAGCCCTTTCCCTTGTTTTATAAATCATCTTTTCGTGGACTGGTATTTCGAATGCTTCTCCGATTGCTTCTAGTATCAAGTTAGCCAATATCTTGCCATCTAACGAAATGACAGTCCTCTGCTCAGTGTTGTAGTAATTGGCGCATTCCATGATTAGCTCTGGACACCGGATGGCTGGAGGGAAACTGGCAGCTGCATAGAGTCCGCTCCTAACAATATTATGTGAAGTGACTAATGGGTGGTGGCCTTCAGTCCCTATTATTCTTCTCCTGAATGTCTCCAAGTTGAACGAGCCAATGTTTGTGTCAGCCAGCTTGCCCAACCTTGAAGAGAATTTTGATTCTAGCAAGAAGGATTTGCTCAATTTCTTTATCATTGCCTGTCTCGATGTGTTTGCTCTGGTGGATTCAGCGTGGTTCCCTCTGCCTGCAGCTCTTCTGCTTGATTCGGCCATTCTGCAAAGAACAAGAGAATCATTAGAGAACAAGATTTTACAACAATAAAATATCACTTTTGAGGGTGCTAGCAGATTTTTAAATAAAAAGGCTGCAACACTTTGCCACTTTCAGCTGCAAACCTCAACTACGCTTGTCTACTTCAAGGTTTTAGAAGTTTCTCTACTTGCAGCAACACAATGTCAAATGCTGGGAGATGTTTGCAGCAATTTAGAAGTCTCAGCACTTGAAACTCCTCTCTTCAAGTTCGCACTTCAGCCACTTAACTCTTCACTTAGCAAAGTCACGCTTTCAGCAACTGCTAATTTTCAGTAATTCGTACTTCTCAGCAGTCTTACTCTTCAAATTTGAATTTCAGCAACTTTAATCCTCAAACTTTGCAAAGCCACGCTTTAGCAAAGTTCAATCTCTTGCACACTCGTACCTCTCAGCCACTCAAGCTTCCTTACAAATTCGAATTTCTCAGCAACCTGAGAATTTTCTATCTCTGCAAACTCGCACTTTTCAGCCTTAGAAGATATCTTGCATCCAGCAACTTGTGAGAAGAATGAAAAGGACTTAGAATCTTATAGCCAGGTCGAAATCCAGTAGAGGCTATACTTAGCACATTTTCTAATTCCATTTCCCCCCTTTGGCCAGTTGTAATACTTGCCATCCGAAGCATCGGAATCTTGAGCTTCTAGAATTTCGAAATTTCATCACTCCTGCACAGGCCTGCTTCATCATATTTGCTTCTTCAAAATATTAAATCAATCACCTCTTTGAACAATTTTAATTCATCTGGCTAAGTCATTTTGTTTCATGCCTGCTTCGATAAACTTATCCAATTTCAATTCTCAAGCAGAACACTTCGTGAAGTCACATTTTCCTCATTTGCCTTAGAGAAATTTCTTGAATTTGCCTTAGGAAATCATCAAAACAGGCACCAGGCAAAATTCTCTACCAAAATGACATGAGCGAGGTCTGGAGTAAGTTCAAATCATCTCTGAATTGCAAACGTTCAATACCCAGAAGGAAATTCCCTTCAGAACTCGTTGTTTTGATGTGTATCCAGATGAAGGGTTACATTTAATTTTTTATTATTTTTAAAATAATAAAATGGCTAAGGTTCATTCATTTTCACTCTGGATGTCTTCCACACCTGCAATCTTCAATTTTCTCTACCTTGGCACCCTCTGTGATTTTCCTAAAAAAAAATCTTTACTGGCTCTGGGCGCACTTCACACTTGTTCTTGAAAATCTCCAACTTCATCTCTGCCTTAGGCGTATTTCTCACCCTAAGAAAATAATTAAAATTTTACATCACCCATGTGGGGCGCATTTGAGGGTGTGAGCTTCCACTTTATCCATTTTATCTCTCCACGCCTTCGCAATTTTTTGCCCTAGGAAAAATTCCTAAAAAAAAAAATCATTTTTAAATTACCCTTGAAGGGTGCATTCGTTTCACGCATCAACCTTTACCTTAGGAACTTTTATCCTTTACTTCACAACAAGGGCGCATATCCCACAAGCCACTTCCATTCCTAGGCGCATTTGAGGGGTGGTGAAGGAATTCCCACACCCTTGTGACTTCTCACCTCCCTTGGGTGCGTTTTGCATGGTGAACTTCCATATGAGGGCGCATTTCATGTGTCATAAGGGAAACTCCTCTTTACCTTAGCGCATTTTCCCCTTTACCCCCACATTTTTACCTTATGTGGCCATCTTGGGCGCATTTGCCATGGGTAGGAGGAGCTTGTGGGCGCATTTGAAGGGGTGGGGAGGAATTCCCCACTCCTTAGTGACTTTTCATCTCCCTTGGGCGCATTTTATCATGGCCCCTTCCATTCTTGAGCGCATTTCTCCTAGTCATCTTCCAAGTGAGGGCGCATATGGGGTAGCATGAAGGAATTTCCATGCCTTAGCGAAATTTTGCTATGCCTTTACTCTTTATGGGCGCATTTGACCCATGCTCAAGGAAATTTTGGGCGCATTTAGCCTATGTTACTTCCATTTCAAGCCTTAAGGGCGCATTTTGCCTAGTGTGAAGGAAATTCCACACTTAGCAATTTTTCATCAATTTTCTCCTAGGTCTTGGGCGCATTTCATGGGGTGGGAAGGAATTTGTGAGCGCCTATCACATATGAAGGAGGAAATCTAACACTTGAGATTTTTCAAGCTCTTCACCTCTCTTGGGCGTATTTTATGTGTGTTCAGGCCAGTTCTTATCCATGAATTTCCAACGCCCTAGCCATGCCTTGGCTTTCTATTTTTAGCAAATTCGGAGAAATTAGGGTTTCCTTGTATTTCATTTGTTCTGAGCTGGAGCAGGCGTGGTTGTGCTTCCACTGACTTTGCCACCTTGTTTATATTCTCTACCCAACCTGGCATGCTATTTTTAGCCATTTGCTATTTTTAGCAAACCCTAAAATTGATCAATCTTTGTAGCTCCGTTTGTCCTGAAATTCGCTCCAATTGTCCTTGATGATGTAAGTGACCTGTTCACACCTGCCTCTGGCACAGGCGTGCTATTTATAGCCATGAGGTGACTTACTAAAAATAGTAAGTATTTAGATCGTGCTCAAATTTTGCCAGTAGGCAACCTGAAAGATGTTGATCATGGTGGCGTGCTTCATTTTGACATCTATGCATTTCGTTCCATCTATTTTTAGGCATAGCAGTGGAAAACCCTAATCTGACTTGCATGCGCTCCGGACTGCTTCCGCTTTACTCGATTTCTGCTGCCTATCATTCTGCTTGCTGGACTGAAGCGCTGGGTAGCTGTTGGAGTAAAATTGTTATTTATAGTAAATGTCCAGAAAGTGGTTAATCTGATGTCGAATGAGTTTGCATGTCACAGTGCCCGTGGGATCTCAAAAAACCCAGAAAACTGGTCAACATGCGGGCACTGGCTAAAAATAGTAAGTCCTTGAAAACTGATCCATTCGGCTTGCATGTCACACCAATGCGAAGCCCTCGCAAAACCCATGAGGAATTTTCGAACATGCACTGAAAATCAATGCATGCAAACCCTAAAAATTGCCTCTGAAGGCTGTACCGCTGAAAGTCACCATCTCGGTTTGCATGGTATACCATCGCGAAGGTCTTGAAAAACCCAGATCGATTCTCCAATCATGCATTGGAAAATCATATGTTTAAACCCTGAAAATGGCCTCTGAAGGCTAAACTGCTAAAAATAGCCAGTTGTCTAAATCTATTCAAATTTCTCATGTAGGCACCCCGAAGTTGCCCAGATGTGCTGAAGTAGTAAGAATCCCGAAATCCTGAGGGAAAAACCTCAAATTAGGTACTTACTAAAAATAGTAAGTTGTCAGATTTCAGTGGGATCCTATCTTGAGCCTTCTGACTGTACTGCTACACTCAGATTTTACCTTGATAACTGTATTTGACCCCAAACAAGCCTGAAGGATAGAAACCCTAATTTCACAGACTTAGCTAACATTTCAACCTAGGTCAAATGACGGGACCTCCCCAGAAAGACAAAAGATCAGAGACAGAAAGAACCAAAGCCAAAAGACCAAAATGGAGCAAAAATTAGGGGGTCCCCATCTTGGATGGGGTGATGTGTGAAAAGGTCACAACATAAACCATTTGGGCCGAACCCCATCCTTGGTGCCCAAGACAAAGTTTATACTATGCTGACCGACTTCCTTCTTATGGCCGACTATATGCTAGTCAACTATATATAAATATGTATTAAATTGGCTATGTCTTATTAATGAGCAGCGATTCCAATTAAATAAGCAGATATGAAGGATTAAGAAGCAACGATGAAAGATTAATAAGCAGCGATTAATGTGTATGAAGGCAGAGATGATTAAAGAAAAAGGCACCATTTGAGATATGTGAGAAGGCAGCAATCAAACCAATATAAAGGCAGAAGTTATAATTAGAAAGTGCAGCGATTATCTTAATTGCAGCAATCATAATTAAAAGGAGTAGTGAATAGTTTAAATGCAGTGATCATAATTAAAAGGAGCAGCGATTAGTTTAAAGGCAGCAATCAGCATTGGTAACCAAAGTCATATCCATTTAAAAGGTCATCTCCTTTCAAAGAGATAAATCTCTTTGCATTGAATAAAACAAGTGATTTGTATGCATCATGTTGGAGTATAATGTTTCTATAGATATAATCTCTTTATCCTAGTCACTAATAGAAATTGCTATTTTATTTAAGGCTCTTACAATAATTGATTTAATTTATTAGTTTCCCAATAAGCAATCAGGCAAGGATATGCAAAGAAACATGCTAGGGAAGGGCGGTATAGGTTCTCATAATGTAAGTACACCACCCTAAGTTGGATGGAATTGTCTTGGTTGGATGTTCCTACCACTCTGGGCCAGGGGAGTATGAGCACACACTTGGGCTTAATTGTGATGAATAGTTTTTTTGGCACCCTATCATGTGTTTCTCTCCAATCCCTACCATGATTGGTTATTGGAAAAGATTAAAGAGTCTATAGATTGGATTCAAGTTTGAGTTGTTATTCATTATTTCATAAATGTTAATAGTTCATTTATTCTTAAGTTCAATATCTATTATATAATTTACTATGGAATACTATTTGTAAAACAATTTTATGTTGTGTAATTGTCACTTAAGGCAAATTCAGGCATACTCCAAGTAGGGGACATTATAAATGTCTTTTGAATGTCTGTCTAGTACTAGTAGTGGCAGATACAAACCAACATTTTAACTATTGCCTTTTGCAACTTGACAAGTCCTAAAACCTTGAAAAAAAATTCTTACATCCTTGTATATTTGTGGCCAAAAATAGTTCTCACTCACCAACATAGTTGTCTTATCTATCTCAAAATGTTCTAACTAAACTGACACTATACTTTTCCTTAATCAGATTTTCTCTCATTGAACACCTTTGAATACACAATTGATTACCCTTAAACATGTCCTTTGGATTAGATAGTCTAACCACTTACGTCTCTCCATGCTTGCCGATTCCTTACATGCTCTCCATGCTTCTACAAAATCAAAATCAGTCTCATACAATTTCTTTAGTTCTTCAAATCCAATTACCTCTACTCTCATTTCTATTAGCAAATTTTGTCTCCTACTCAATGCACTAGAAACCTTGCTTGACTTTCCACTCTTATGTTTCAATACAAAAGTATAACCTTGCAAAAACTCAACCCATCTCATGTGTCTCTAATTTAGCTTACAATGATTATTCAAATATCACAATGCCTCATGAGCAATGTACAACATAAACTCCTTTGGCAACAAGTAATGTCTCCACTTCAATGCTTGAATTATGGCATAAAATTCCTAGTCATAAACTGAATATCTTTTCCCTGCATCATTCAAATTCTCTTTGAAACATGCTATTGGTCTTCCTTCTTGGCTCAATACTGCTATAATTGCATTCCCCATTACATCACAATTCAACCTAAAATATCTTGTCAAAATTTGGCAATGCCAATACTAGTTTTTCTGTCACTTTCTTTTTCAGCAACTCAAAACTCCTATTTACTCCTGATGTTCACTTGAACTCCTTTTTATCTCCCCTCATTGTTCCAATTAGTGATGCACAAGTACTATTTAAATTTCTGATGAATTTAGTACAAAAAACTTGCTAAATCACAAAAAGAGCTTACCTCCCCCACATTCATTGGTGTAAGCCATTCAACAATTGCTCTCACTTTCTCTAGATCCATTTTCAATCTTTCAATTGAAATCACAAATCCCAAGATTACCAACTCCTTCATGAAACTACATTTCTTCAAATTGATTAGCAACTTCTCTCTTAACTTCTATAATGCTAATCTGATATGCTCTAGGTGCTCTTCTGTCTTCCTAAAAATCAAAATATCATCCAAATAAACAATCACAAGATTACCCAAAATTTTCTTTGATGCCTTATTCATCAACCTCATAAATGTACTATGTGAATTTGTCAACCCAAAGGGCATAACCAACCACTCATACAACCCTTCACTAGTCTTAAATGTTATTTTCTATTCATCTCCTTCTCTAGTTCTTATCTAATGATAACCACTCTTCAAATCAATCTTTGTAATATACTTCGCTCCATTCAAACAATCCATTATGTCCTTCATCCTTAGCAACAAGAATCTATACTTTATTGTGATCTTATAGATTGCTCTAAAATATATACACATCCTCCATTCACCATCCTTCTTGGGTGCTAGTACCATAGGTACCACACATGTGCTCAAACTCTCTTTAATCAAACCCTTCCTCAACAACTCCTACACTTGCCAGTCCAACTCCTCATTTTTTGTTGGTGTCATTTTATGTGGTGCCTTATTTGGTAGACTTGCTCCCACAATTATATCCATGTGATGACTAATACTTTTTACTGGTGGTAATCTATCTACCATATTGTTTGATATGATGTCTTTGTGCACTATCAGCAATTCTGATATTTTTTTCTCACGATATCTCTACATTATTTGCAATAGTGTCTTTTGTACTTATAGTGCTGCATATCCTTAGAATTAATGCAAAACAAACATTCTCGTGTCTTAAACCATTTAAGAATTTTCTCCCATCTACCAAATAAATTTTGGCATCACTACAAACTTGATCATGTTTGTCTTTCAAAAAAACCAACTTGTGTCTTCTACCCTTCTTTGTTATAATGTAGGTATTAGCTCTCCCATTATGTATAGCATTCCTATCAAATTGCCATGGTCCCCCAACAACAAATGACATACATCCATCAACATGATATCAAACAAAAACTCATCATGATATGTTCTGATCTTGAATCTCACCAAACATTCTTCCTTTACCATCACCTTATGTTCATTTTGTAACTAAGCAATCTTATATGGATTTGGATGTTCTAAACTCTTTGAATTTAGCTTGTCAACCATTTCTTCAAACACTAAATTATCAGTTTTACCACTATCAAGAACAACTTTATGGCACTTACCTCCTGATTTACATCTTGTCATAAGCAATTCTTCATCTATATTAGTTCTTCTTCGCCATCACACCTTAAAAAATCTCTTCTCATGACAAGTGATTCTCCATTTTCCAGTTCATCTTCAAAGTTCGGTGATCTCTTGGGTTCTTCATCCACATATTCAATTCTTGCACCGCCTTCTAACCTATTGCTTGTGTTTCCTTGACCTTGATGACATTTGAATGCTCTAAGGCCCTCTCCCCCACTTTGAAACATCAAACAAGTACCTCTAAAATATTTTTCATAATTTATACTATATCTCCCTTTGCCTTTATAATATCCATCAGTTCTATCATTGTAGTATTAATTATTGGCTTCTCTATTGTTGTGGTAAGAATTACCATCATCCCTTTCTCTGTGGTAAGTATTACTACTCCCTCCTTCATTGTGATTTGTACTATCAATCCTCCTTGCTTCTAGCCATGGTTTTCTATCACTGCATTGTGATCTCTCTCTCTAGAATATTTCTATTTGACCTCTTTTCCAATTCTATCTACTCTCAATTCTTTTGTTAAACTTCTCTTCTACCTCAATTGTGAATTGGTAAGCTTCCTCAATTGTCATCAATCTCACCAAGCTTAGTTCTTCCTGAATACTCCCTCTCAATCCATTGATATCTCTTGCAAAAATTTCTTTGCTTGCTTCACTACATCTTGTCTTAGTGATCATTTTGTAAAACTCTTTGATATATTCCTTTTGAGTCACATCTTTTTGTCTCAAATTTTGCAGTTTTTCAACAGTTCCAACTCATAGTCAACAAGTATAAATTGTTTATTTAACTTCACAACCATTCTACCGCACTTTGATATCTTTTCTTTACCTCTCCTATTTCTTTCTTATTGTACTTCTTTCCACCAAACAGCAACATGTCCTTTCAATTCAGTTTTTGCAAACTAACCCATCCTAATCTACAATTTCCTCATGCTCAAAATATTCATCTAGATCATTTATGCAATCAATCAACTCTTTGAGATTTAAATCACTGAAACAATTAGAAATCTCAATTCTAGGTCTCTTACCAATTTTTCAAATAGCCTTCAACATTTTCACCTAATTTGTTTCTTCTTCTTCTAGTTTTTTAGATCTTCCTTAGCAGTTTGTGCATCTCACTCACATCTTCATCACTTTCATTACAATCTCTAGGGTGCAGACCTCTTTTTCTATCCTCCTCCACAACATCCAATCGGGCTTCCATTGCCCTCATCATTTCAAACATTTCTTCTATCCTTCCAGCAATGTAACACCTTGAACTCTTCACAAAGTTTCTTGTAGGCTACCTCAATTCAGCAATTTGTTCACAAGTAGAACTTTTAAGATACCAACTCGCTCTCTCCTTAGGATTCCAAACTTATGCTCTCTTCCACTTTTGGGATTTCAAACCTTATGCTCTCATACCACTTGATGCAGTCATGGATGAATAATCTAATTAAGGATTGTCAAACCATCCAACAAAATGAAATAACTTATAATTACAAAATGAAAACTCAAAAAAACAACAAAACAATGAATATAATCTTTATTGATTGTCACTTATGTATAAATTACAATATTTTATGGTGAGATCCGAACATGCTAGGCCTCAACCATTCGATTACAAATATGTAAACTACAGAATTCGAAGGATATTGCAATACAATGCCAAACACCAACCTCATCCTACTTTATTGTTTGCTCTCTAATGATCTCAATGAGTGTATAAACATCAGTTCCCAATCATAAGAATGATCTCAATTGGTCACAAGGTGGCACAAAGCCCAATGCCTCATGAAACATGTAGCCAACCAAACATGTAGATGGGACCTTCTAGATTGATTGTGGTGATGATAGATTGATGAATCTTCTTGCAGTTCACACCATAAGCACTCCTCGGTCCATGTACCTTGATATATGTTCCTTTGTTGCCACTGTTAATGCAATGATCAGATTCCAAATTGTTAAAAGTCGATTCTCACATGTAAACAACATCTATCAATTTTCATATCATTTAAGTGAGGAAGGAGTAGATATTTATATCAAAGTGGGAGACACGTCCCATGAGCGGATGTGTCTCCTCAAAGTGAAGACATGTCGGCTCATTGGGCATGTCTCACCATTTAATTAATACTTGTTTCAATCGTCGATCAAAGTCCTTTATCGGACCGATGCTACCTATTATCAACACTCCCTCTTAGCGAGGAGGATAAACTTCAAACAAGTATAAAGTGATGTCACCTAACTCGTGATATCAGAAGATATGGTATGCTTCTCAAAGTGTCAAGTCACATGACATTGATACATTTCACTTTATTATGCAATACTCCCTCTTAGCTAGGGAAGATAACTTCCATCAAGTAAACGTGATATCACCTAACTCATGATATCGGAAGATATGGTATGCTTCAGAAAGTGTCAAGTCACATGACATTCTTCGTAACACATCTTCATTATTCAACACTCCCTCTCTAACTAGGAAGGATAACTTCCATCAAGTAAAAGTGATATCACCTAACTCGTGATATCAGAAGCTATGGTATGCTTTTGAAAGTGTCAAGTCACATGACATTCTCCATAACACATCTTCATTATGGTATGTGCACTGACATCAAGTCACATGATGTCTACCATAATTCATGGCATATCCATGGATATATAAATATCCACCATGATTATCTCTTAAGGATCACAATGATCTTCAAATGACATCAAGTCCCATGATATCCATCAAAATGTCCAAGAGATACTATCATGACATGTCCACAGATATCAAGTCACGTGATATCTATCATGATAGATCAACTCATCATTGTAGAGTCGTCACTTTACAATGTCACATACAAGTGTTCATTATTAGAAAGATCGTCACCTTTCAATAATGTACACAGGGGGAGTAGGCCCATAAGGTCATGGAGTCACACACATGACAAAAGAGTTAACACATTAAACATCTTTATATATTAGTACAACTTATAAACAATTTGAATTTCAAACATAATATCAAATTACATACCAAGTTTCTTCCCGAAGAGTTCAACCTTAACTCTGGAGAGAGGTTGTTGAGTATGTCTGTTGTTTAAACATTTGAACTAATATACTCCAACTGGATTACATTCCTTTCTACCATGTCTCTTGCATAATGGTAGGGGATCTCAATGTGCTTAGATCAAGGAGTCCCACAAGCAATTTACGAAGCCAGACTGCTTCTCTTGCCCCCATAGAGGCTGCAATCTATTCAGCTTCTGTCGAGCTTTGTGCTACAAAAAACTGTTTTTTGCAGATCCAAGAGATCATAGCCGATCCTAAACTGAAGCAACATCCTGATGTGCTTTTCCGATCGGTTACACACCCAACCCAAACTGAATTAGAGTATCTAGGTTGATCTAGTTGGTCTTTTCTGTAAAGAAGACCATATCCAATAGTGTCGTGAAGATATCTCAATATATGTTTTACAGCCATAAGGTGAATTTCCTTTGGCTCACACCTGAACTGGCTAGAGCATTCACTAGGACCTTCCATTTGCAGCAGGAGTGCTCTATCAACTGAGCTACGGGCCCCTTGTGGCCAGCCCATTGTTAGTCCGGGTGTGGCTTATTTCCAACACCCCCCTTTAAGCCACACTGCGGGTGCTAGCGGCTCTTCTGACGTTAGATCCTTCTTTCCTTGAGCAATGAGATGATCTATTCTTGTTATCAATAGATCATCAACATATAAAGTAATTATTAACATCTCACATTTCATTACATTAAAGTAAAGATTTCGGTCTGCATCATTCTTGGAGAATCCTAGTCCCAAGAGGTAGCTGTCAATTCTTTTATACCAAACCTTGGGAGCCTGTTTAAGTCCATAGAGGGCTTTCTTCAGTCTGCATATTTGTCACGGAGTCTCTCAACGTGATGTCGTCATGGAGTCTCTCAACATGACGCCTCATCTCAGTCTCAGAGATGAACAAGGGCTTTCACCTCATATCTCTCTATCTCAGAGAATTATGCATTCCAACAAGTGATGATGTGACTCCCTCTGAAGCCTAAGTACTTGCATCAGCCTCCTGACCTCCTTGACCAAAAAACGTCTGCAATACTTGCTTTAGAGAAATGGTTTCCAACTCACACCTTTGTAGAGATTCAGGTTGTTCTCTTCAACCTCATCCCAGATCACTCTATTATGAATAGGTTTGCGGAGCTACCAATGTTAAATCCAGGTTGACAGACATAAGCAATTCTGATCTCAATTGCTGAAGAGGTACTTCAAGAATTTAGCATCTATCCTTGCAACTTGAATCATAGAACTCCCTCTGAAGGTTAATGCTTCCTCTTCGAAGAGATGACTTCAGCCATTCACACAATCTCAAGGTTGCACGCAGTGTCTCCATTTTCAACCTACAGGATGCATCAAGCTCTTCTTGGAAGCAATCTCTTTCATTTCTATATCTGTCCTAAAAGCATTAAGAAGAGATTACTAACAGTTCATGAGACTCAACTATCTCAAACAAGAAATACTATCTCAATGTTATAGTATGAATTAATAATTATAAAACAATTCATAAACATTATTTAACCATGCAATACTTATCTCATTAAAGAGTTTGATAAATGCTAATCACTGTACTCAATATGATTTGCTGCTCTTGCGCTTAGATCAGACCACAACCTTCACGACTTGAACACAGGCCCATGACTTAGAATTTGTAGAGGTGGTAGGGTAATTTTGAACATGGTCTTTGACCGTTCAAATTTATCGATGCACCCTGACCAGAAGTGATGATCATTACTTCTAGAAGGCACAGGTCCGAAATTGGAACTCTTCCCATTACTTTTATTGCTAGAAGAATCTCTGCACTCTGCACTAGGCGGCAACCAAGGAAACGTGATCTTTATCGAACAACTCACATTTAGTAAGCCATCAGGAATTCCAAAAATATATAGCCATAGTTCTTGCAGGCTGGCAACAGAAGTAAAAAAAACTTTAAGAAGAGCAGCTATGGCACTTTCCTCAAGATTCGTCATTCATACTTCATCACACGGAAAAACTGGGCTGAGCAGAGATTACACGGAAGATCTCGAGACGCCATTTAGATCGCAGGACCCATTCTTAGCATGGATAAATCCGTCATGCCCAATGAATTCTCCAACCACAAGCACTGGTATAGATCCTTACTTTCTTCTCTGAAAGCAGAAAGGACTGATCAGAACACCCAGACCGAGGATTTCTATCATTACACATATGACACTATACTGCACGGTTTCAGCGCCTCATTAACACAGTCAAAGTTGGACTTGCTGGAGGAGATGCCCGAGCACGTATTATCATTCCCCAATCCAGTGGGAAACATTCATACCACCCATTCAACAAAATTCCTCGGACTGAGGCCCAATTCGGGTCTCTTGCCCAAGTCCCGATTTGGGCAAGACGTAATTGTGGCCATACTGGACACAGTTATCTGGCCAAAAAGCCAAAGCTTCCTCGACCATGCGATGGAGCCCGTGCCCGCGAGATGGAAGGGAAAGTGTGAAAACGGCACCAACTTCGACCCATCGCTCTGCAATAAAAGCTCATAGGAGTGCGCTGGTTTCCAACTTCAACTTCGTCAGTTGCGGGCTAGTCAAATGGTGAAGGTACACCTTTTGGCAACTTCGGGAATTCCATCATGGTCACTATTAATTTGCTAGATCCAGGCTCGCGCGATGGGGCTAATGCGTGTTTCTCCTTCTGATCGCTGGGCGAACTTTCGGTACTTTGCATCGGCTCCTGTGGGACGTTGGACATATCCATGATATTTTTGAGGTTCCACTAACGGATTCGATAGTGCTTGTATCCTCATGATCTCCACGAAATATAAGTTCAGGTTAAACTGTAACTTTTAGTCCTGCATCCATAGAACAGGTTGGTTAGTGTCGCACAGTCAACGGAATTGGATGTCCCTCCCGGAACAGATTTAGGAACAATCCGCAAGCCACTCCCCTAAAAGGAGTGCACCAAGTCGCACTAGAGATCATGACCACCAGTCAAAATAAGAGAATCGATTACATGAAATGAAATCCATAAATCTGATCGGATCTCCGAAACTCGGCTCTGATACCATGTTAATGCAATGATCAAATTCCAGATTGTTAAAAGTCGATTCTCACATGTAAACAACATCTATCAATTTTCATATCGTTTAAGTGAGGAAGGAGCAGATATTTATATCAAAGTGGGAAACACGTCCCATGAGCGGATGTGTCTCCTCAAAGTGGAGACATGTCGGCTCATTGGGCATGTCTCACCATTTAATTAATACTTGTTTCAATTGTCGATCAAAGTCCTTTATCGGACCGATGCTACCTATTATCAACAGCCACAAACTCCAAAAAGCTACCACAAGCTACAAATTGTGAAACTTAGTGTAAGCCTATGAAGCCCAATAATAGTTCAGAAACCAATTTATGCTTTTGCAATGATTAGAAACTTCAAGAAAGTGGACATGACATTGAAGGATCATAGTAGAATGTATTCTCCCAAACCGCAAGCTGAGATGTGCAAAATGGGATGAAGTCAATAAGATTTGCAATGATTGACTAATGATGGAAATGTGAATGAAAACTTGCAAACAAAACAATTAAGTAAAAGAAAATCGTTTTTTGAGTGCTGCAAGATTGCTCTTACACCCTCAAATGCTCCTACATCACAAAGACAAAATTGCCTACTAAAACACTATACCATCAACGGAGAACTTCCTATAATCAAGTTATCATGCATTTATATTTCTTATAAGACCTTACACACTCTATCAAACCAGACTCCAAAACAAGACTTACAAATTTAATGCCTACGAACCTTCTTGGACAAAATGACACCTAAAGCAACAGATGATAAACTCAAGACAACAATCTTAATTTATAGCAATAAGGCAAGGCTCACCCCTCTAAATGATTAAAACTTGTCCTTTTTGAAGTACATCTCAAGTATGGTGATTATTTACTTGTTACAATATTTGCCTCAAATTTCACAACCAAAAGCAAGACACAATAATCATAACCCTATTCAAAATAAGCTAGGAAAGGTGGTGGGCACGGCACGTTCATCCTTTCGCATACTTCCCTGAGTTCACCATGGATGATATCTACATAACAGCAGACTTCATGCAATGTGGGCTGTCAGGCCTGCACAAGTTCTCTAGCTGATTTAATATCCCAACTCCTTTCTCATTAGCTCCAACTGAATAGCACTTCCTTTCACAACAGAACCTAAGTCTTCTATCATTTCTTTCAGGTCAGCACACAAAGATCTAGTTTGCCTCACAATGTCCTTGAAAGAGACCAGCTCCCTCCTCAACTACTCAAATGTAGGTTCAAGCCACTTTGTCATTGAGTGGGAAGGTGATGCTAAATAAGCTTAGTTGCTTGACTCGGAAAATGTATTCACTCAAACAATTCTTTCGAGAGAGACAGAATAACTTCCCCACAAGCATATTTGTTGACTTGTATCAATGTTTCGTATATTTGATTTCTACCTAACTTGCTGCTGCCAACTATACTTCACCTAATTGTCCTTTGTTTCTCTAGGGCTTGAATCCAAAATTCTCCGGGCCAAAATTTTCCCACAACACACAAACTATATATTATATATATATTTTACAAGTGCCATGCATAGCTTAGAGTGCCCACATACTTGGTAAACTTACTTGAGATGGCATTCACCTTGAGAAGATAAATGAATAAAAGAATAAGGGGACCCTTGCCACTATACATCTTGATCTTATCCAAAGCTTCCCACTCTGCTTCTATAGGAAGATTGGCAGCACTATTTTCTTTATATTTGCTAGAGTCATGGCCCATCTGGTATCTAATAAAGCTCTAGTTTCTTTTATAAATAGGCATGTACATCTTCGCAATGTCAAAACTTCCACAAATGGAACAGTTCAGATGTAGGATAATTGTTTTGGACAAGGGGAGCAGAGAATACATAAACCACAGCCTTGAATCTCTATTTCCAATCCTCTAGCCTTTTGTGGTTTCCTTCTTTATACCTTAAATTAGGCATTTTCAAATCAGTCAATGTGTGGAAATGCCTTACCTTTTTGTCCAAACCCTTGCTTGCATGCTCAATATAGGATCCTGCTTCCATCATCAGACTAAAGACCCTTGCCACTATACATCTTATCCAAAGCTTCCCACTCTGCTTCTATAGGAAAATTGGCAGCGCTATTTTCTTTAAATTTTCTAGAGTCATGGCCCATTCAGTATCCAATAAAGCTCTAGTTTCTTTTATAAATAGGCCTGTATATGTTCGCAATGTCAAAACTTCCACAAATGGAACAGTTCAGATTTAGGATAATTGTTTTGGACAAGGGAAGCAGAGAATACATAAACCACAGCCTTGAATTCCTCTTTCCAATCCTCTAGCCTTTTGCGGTTTCCTTCTGTATACCTTAAATTAGGAATTTTCAAATCCGTTAATGTGTGGAAATGCCTTACCTTTTTGTCCAAACCCTTGCTTGCACTCAATATAGGATCTGCTTCCATCATCAGACAAAAGAACTCCTCCATTGCTACAATCCTAGCAGCCTCTGGCACCTGCAACTTTCTTGTGCTAAGGTATATCATATGCACCTTGGCTATTCTAGGTGACCATCTCTCTTTCACCCCTTGTATAATATTTGTTGCTGCCTTATGTTTTTCAACTCCCTTCCAGAGAGTCTTGAATGATTCCCACAAGTGATCACAAGACTTGGTAAGGAGTTGGATCCTATGACAAACAGCTCTGTCAACATGATCCACTGTTTGAGCCTTGATATCTATCAGCTGTTGTGTCTACCTCATTTCTCTCTCGCTTGGCTTCATCTAGCAAGACTTCTAAATCTTCCATCTTCCTCTTCATTGTTTCTTCTGCCTCAGAAGCTGCTGATGCAGTCTGAAACATAGGTATTGAAGGAGGAAGAGCCACACTTGTACAGGTGCTTGTAACTTTTCCTTCAGTTTTTCATGTGCTACCCTAAGATTAAGTAACTCATACTTTAACTTCCTGTTTTCTTCTTCTAATTTCAGAGCATCCTCCCTCAACTTTTTAGTTGTCACCTAGCTGAATTAGGCAGTACGCACTGCCATTTGTGCAGCTTCAACTGTTTTTACATCTCCCTCCCTTCTAACCATGAGTTGCCCAATGAACCTTTCAGGAGTGTATTCTACTGGTAGCATGCCACCAACATGGCTAAGGTCTTTGTTTACATTTAGGTGGTGTTTTCGCAGTGTATCAAATAATATGATGTTTTATTGGGATTCAATTGTGTGGATCCTGATAAAAATCATATAAGGTCATGTCTGGATCAAAAGCAAAACCATAGAAGAACTTGGATGCTTCCACCCGATCCTTAAAGTAAGCATTTGTGCCCTCTTTTCTCATCATCATGTCTAGCGCCATGGCTTGGGCAATATCCCATCTTGGGAGCAAAAAGAACCCACTGGATCTAACAAAAGCCCTTACTTTTTCTAGAGTAATATTGTCTATGTCAATTTGAGAAGCTAAAGGGGTAAAACCACTTGCTTCTGTGTCTTCCTCCTCTGAGGCACCGCCCTCTTTCCTTTGTTCAGCAAGCAAAGCCTGTTGCTCCTTGTATTTTTGAACCCATGCTAACTTTCTGAATTCATCAGTTTTCACAAACTAATAATTTACCAAGAATTATTGGCCCACCTTTTCCCTGATATCATCCAATATTTCCATGTTTAGAGGGTTCACCAGAGCAACCTCCACCTCAAGAGAGATCATTTCTTGCTTATCAAAACATTGGGGAGACTCGATAAAAACATACTCTTGCATTGGCGGTCCTGTGCTCTCCCCATTCATTTCACTTTCAGGGCAATCCACCAAGGCAATAGGATCCCTTTGTTATTCTTGTGGAACATTCTCCAGAGGCATTCCTCAGGCAATTGATTCTGCAGACACTGCAAGGCTTGATGGTCCCAGCTTTCCCCCAATTTGGACAGATGCACTCATTGTTGGCCCAATATCATCCTTCACTGTTTCTTGCTTCCCCAAGAATCTTGTTTCTTTCAAATTCCTTGAGCATGATGGCATGAATGTGCACATTGTACATAAGCTTCTTCATACTTTGGCTCAGGTACTTGGGATTCAATTTCGGACTTTTAATCTCTACAAGCCAGATCTTCAACCATGTTTCCCTTCTTTGGGCCTTCTCTTTTTTATCCATGCAGCTTCTTGTTAGGTCATTACGTTCATCATATTTATGTTGCACTCTTGACCTACCCAGGACCTTCTCCTCAGATCAATCAAACCCTCTGGATCATAAGCTCTCCAAGAATACGGTTTCATAGATAACTCATAATAAAACTTGAAAGGTTCATTGTAGGCCTCTCTATTATGAAATTGGAAATCATTGATCTCAGCAGCAGCAGGCATGAACCTGGCCTTACTGGCATCCTTGAAATAAGTCTAATTTGTTGAATACATCTACCTTGTTTCCACAAAAGTAATTGGAGGTGGCATTGCTTGTGGCAACCTATACGGACAAATGTTAAATCCATACACCCTAATAGTGGTGTATCCATTATGAAAGAACCAAACTCCCCAATTGTGATCCAATGACCTGTTGATGTGTGTTTTATGACACACCAAACACTCTAGAATAAAGTATCCATAGACGCTCTATCCTCTCTTGAAAAATTACCTCTTGTGCTAAGATTGCAAGAAAGGTCACACGGTAATTCCAATGTTTCAAAAATTGGGGTGCGGATAAGCTCTGTGGTCGTTTGTGATTTGCCGGTAACCCAAGGGGATTTACTTCAGTAAGTTACTTGAAAGCAAGGAATTGAATGCAGTGTTGTAATTTTTGGGACTTTTCCGATTTTGGATAAAAAAGAAAAAAAAGGAGCGAGAGTTAAGAAATCCTGTACTACTCCTATGGAACTAAGAGACTGCAAGGATTGAATGAAACTAAACAAGACCATGCTTTGTTTCACCACGTAAAACGACAACTACACAAAAGCAGGTGCAATCTTCTGGGATATGTGCTTAAGATTTTTCCACTACAAACAATACCATCAATAGAACAACATTATTTGAAGTAAACTTTGAAGCATCCACATTAAAAGCTCAGTCTAACTTTACGCATCGAATGAAAAGCATCCATCCGAAGAAAGTATGAGCTAAGTTTCACCAGTCTTTTCCATCAATCTATCGTTCCACTAACATTCAAATAAATTTGTAATCTAAAACAATTCTACGAGAAAGAGAAAATACGCAACCATGCAACCATTTGACAATGAAAGGATTCAAAGCATCTCATGCATTTATGAACTTTATCATCATAATAGTTTTCGCAACAATTTCATAAAAATTCTCCCTCTTATTTGTATGCTCTACAATTCTATCTTTAAATCTCTAATCTGACTTCTAATTCCTTCTAATTCCTCTGATTTTCTAATTGCCTTTTCAAAAGAAAGAGGAGGGGTACTTATAGAGTTCTTGAATACAATGAACGGCCAAGATTAAATCAAGATCAATGGCCCAGATTTAAAACAAGATAACCCTAATTAGGGTTGCCAAAATATCAATCAGTTAACAGGTAGATGAGTCATCCATTGAGAGTTGCATCCTTATTTGCTTCCACATTGTTCCATCCGATGAATCTGGACACGATGGCGCCAACCTCCTCAATGGCGATGTCCGGCAATGTGTTGACTTTGTACTCCAGCAGGTCTAAACTATCTGCACATTCGACGAAGGCAACCATCCACTCTGATTCTTGTTGTAGGAAGGTATTTCAAACGGTCAAGAGGTCAAATGCTTTAGTCATATTTTCTTTCAAGATTGGCATGGTGGAGAAAATCTTTTGAACTTCTTTTTGCATATTGCCTGGCTGCAAGTCATACTCTCGGACAATGTCTTTGTCCAACACGTCTGCCGCCATGTGAAAAATATTACTTTGAATTCCTTTCACCTGCTCATCGATTTTAGCGCTTTGTACCTTAACCGTTTCCAAGACCTCCCCACGTGAAACCAGTGCACAATACCAGTTGCCAAAGTCATATGCTGCTCCAGCTGCAATGATCTCCTCATCGATCAGCCTTTGCTTAGGAATTCCCCTTATGTCTCGAAGACATGGAATGATTCTATTTTGGATGTCCTGGAGTCCGTCTCATGCTTCTGCCAAGTTTGCAACTCGCATGAGTAAAGAAGAAGTTTGCCCATGAGCATATGCCAACTTTTCTACGAATGCCATTACTTCTCCCTCTTTCCCTACCATCCATTCTTTAGTTTCTCTGGCGGTAGCCAATTCCTTTTCAAAATTTCTTGCCAGCTCTTGTGATGAATTTGGAAGTAGAGGGGCTGATTGGTCACCTTGATTGAGTGGCCTTGTCAAATGCCGAATATATTCTTTTAGGCGCTCAAATTCCATTTTATATTCTTTTTTCTTTAAGGTCTCCTTTTCTAACCTGGATTTAATGGTAGAAACGGAGTTATCCAGGTCTTCCACTTCTTGTTCTTTTGTTGTTGGACCAATATCAATAACGGTAATGGCATACTCACTTGGAGTAATTTCATCCTGTGGTTTCTCAACTGTCAACACTGCAATTTGCACAATACGATTACCAGTTTCATCTCTTTGTATGGTGGAGAATTTCTTGGCCGGTTTCTTTGTATTAGCTTGTTCCAGCCTTGCCAAGAAATTTGCAATATCATCTTCTTCTGGTATCTCGATTGGTACCTTGACTTTAAGCCTTTCCTTTAGCCAATCTGGGATTGTTGGCTATTCAACTCCATCATCCTCATAATCCGGAATGTCTTGGATGTCTTGGACTTCTCGCACTAATGGATCCTCCCGAATGCCTTTGAGGGCTGAAATCATTCCCTCTTGGAAGTCACCTCCCATGACATCCATATCTTCATCTAACTCACAGATTTTCGTGCCTGTTGGGGAGTGATGATAATCATCCTTTAGCTGCATCAGTTCCATGTCTCTTTCCAGAACTGGCGAGGGAATTCTAACTTGTCCCCACGATTCTTCTTCCAAGATCAATATCTGCTACACATTCCTGGATGTGGCTGAATGAAGAGGTTTGGACTTTTGCACCTTCTGGACTGGTTCCACACCTACCGCCTTTTCCTTACCCTTTCTTTTTTTTGGGTTAGTAGCCTCAACTAACTCATCTCCCTGAGAAGCACCGGCATTGGAAGAACAGGACTCAGCCTCACCCATCAAGTCATATGCGAATGGCATATTCCGTTGCCGCAAAATTTGTACTTGCTGGTCTACCCACCATTGCGAGTACTTAACCACAGGCCTCATAAGAATTGTCAAGTCACCAAGTTCCGGCTCAGACCATTTAACAAGAGGAAGCGACAGTCTTTCATCAAAGCCTGGTTGCACGTACACTTCATCATCATCCAGTTGATCAGGCACACGGAAGATTTTTGTTGTCCTAATCATGTCCAAAGGCAATCTTGACCAAAATCTCTTCCTTACTTCAAATTCATCAGCAGCATTCGCCCAAAAGTCCTCAAGGTCAATTATGTGCCTATATTTTCTTCCGTCCACAGCTCCAATGTGATCAAGTGGATCAAAGTCACTTTTGGATTTGTATGAAGTGAATGGATACCATTGTATTTCCACTCGGGCACTTTCTGCTACCTGTGCTAACGGACAAGATTCAACCATGTTTCCAATAAATAGAGGAAATGTGATGGTTGCTTTTTGTTTTGGCCTTTGGATGTTTTGAAATGTTTCCAACTGCCTTAGGACCTCCAACAAAATCATTTTATTAGTAGGGTAAATTGGCAACTTATAAGGAGAGTCTGTGAATCCTTGGATTCGGATGTAGGTGAATCTAGGAAACTGGATAAACCAAGATCCGTATTTGCTGACTAAACTTTTTGCCTCACAGGTGAGCCTTTGATGCGTTCCACCTTGAAGTATTCGGGTGATATACATGAGAAAAGCTTCATGTACCTGTCGGAAGTGTGACTTCTCGCTCAACTGCAATTGAGGATAGCAGTTATAAACCTTGAACTCTCTTTCGCCATTGCCGACTACACCCTTGCAAATTAGACCGAAATATCGGTAGGTTTGAGCAAGCAAGTATATAATATAGGAACTCATATGAAAGGCTTTGGTCTTCTCCAAGTTGACCAACTGCTCGTGAATACTATCATTGATCATCCTTAACCAGTTAACCATTTTAGCTCCGGAAGTTACTTCATCAATGAAGTAATACATCCAAGTTTCAAAAGGTGCACCCTGAGGATTACCCACTATTCTATTCAGCAGCAAGACCATATCTCTGTAATCTTCCTTGAAATCCGGCCTGAGCAACTTCTTAGGCACCTTTTTGGCTGAAGGTCTAGGCTTTACCAACTAGTTCTTGTTCATATTTGTTGCACAAAGGATTTGTTTGTCTTCATACAATTTTTGTGCATCGTCCTTTGATCGGTAATATGTTCTATGGTAAGCTGGAATTCCAAATGCTTCTTGTATAGCTAGCTCACCTAGATATGCCAACACTCTACCATCAGGCACTTCAATTTGCCTTTCCTCAGCATTGTAATGCAATGCACACTCCACAATTAGTTTTGAACATTCGATTGCCGACGGAAATCTTGCAGCCTAAACTATGCTGTTCCGCATCATTTTCCGTGCAATTGGCGTAGGCAAGAATTCATCACTTCCGTACATCAAAGTCTACATGGCCAAGGTTGGTATCCAAAATATTTTTCCATTTGGAGACAATCTTAGACTCCGGCTACAAACCCTTAATGGCAAATTTCATTTTCTTCGAAGATTCTCCTTTGTCCAACATAAATCTGCAAAAGAAAATATTAAAATTTACAATTTATTTATGCCATTATTTCGAAACAAACATATTCCAGCCAGCTTGATAAATTAAATCTTGAAAATGACCATTGTTGGAAATGGAAGAATTTTATCAAATCGAAAAGAGAATTCTTTGCCGGAATAGAGAAAGTAAATCTGCCTGGCAATAAAAATTGTATTGCTGCTGAATAAATTCGCCCTTTTTCAGCCTTTACTTCGAAAGAAAAAATCACTTTCTTCACAAAACTTCTCTTGCCTTAGACAAAACTTTTCTTCACAACTTCGTTTTCGAAAGAATGATTTAAGAAATGAAATGCAAAACCAATTTAAGGTTGAAAAATCGACCCATTTAGCAAATTTTACTTGTTTCCAATTAATCCAGTTTGAACTTGACTTGCACTTCTCTTTCGAATAGTAGTTTCAATCCTCAGCACCAGTTTGTAAAGAAAGTTTATAATTTTGACGCCAGCTCAATGAAGTCTTTTCTTTTGTTTCTCTTTTTCAAAATTTGCCTAGAGAAAATTCGAATTTTCTCATTTAATGGTTTTGGAAAATAAAATATTAAAATAATATTTTATGTGTCATTTCCAACCCGTTCATTAAAAATAATTAAATCATGGTATTTTAATTTTTTTTATCCAAAGGCAAATTTAAATTTTATCTTCCCAAACTGCTCTGTGCCTCTGCCTAAGGCAAAAAAATTCTTCTTTGTCAACTTTGCCATGATTTCTCATTTCTGGCAAATTTCTTCATTGTCTAGACATGCCATTTAATTTTTTTAATTTTTCAATGTCTAGACTTAGGCAAAATTTTAAATTCTTTTATTTCTCCAAGGTTTACTCTTAGGCAAAAAAAACTTCAATTTTCACTCCCCCAAGTGTTTTCCATGCCATTCAAGGCCTAGGCGGACATGCCAAATGTTTTTTTTTCCATATTTCTTAAGCCTAGGGTGGACTTTCTCTAGTCTTTGCCATCTCCCACCTTCTTGGAGCGGACTTCATCATGTCACAAGCCACAATCTTGGGTGGACTTTGCCTGTGACTTCGCCATTTTGCTTAAGTGCTGGGCGGACTTGGCTTATCCTCAAGCCATTTAACTTCTTCTTTGGGCGGACTTTGCCTAGTCTCATGCCACCTTGCATATGGCAAACTTCCTTGTGCCTTGAGCCATTCTAATTTGGTAGGGGTGGACTTGGCCTATCCTTATGCCACCTTTTTACATAGGCTAGGCAGACTTTGCTTGTGTCCAAGCCATTTTCCTCAAGTGTTGGGCGGACTTGCCCCATATCCAAGCCATCTCTTCATGGCGGACTTGGCTTATGTCCAAGCCATTTTCCTCAAGTGTTGGGCGGACTTGCCTTAGCCTTATGCCATGAACTTCTTCCTTTGGCGGACTTGTCCAATATCCATGCCATCCAACTTCCTCATGCTTGGGCGAATTTAGCACATGTTTTTTAGATTTTTCAATGTTTTCACCTATTTCCATTTTGGAGACTTCTGAAGTTGATCTTGACGAAGCCATGACCTGCACATTTTTCAAAAATAGAAACCTTGCCAAAAATAGAATTTTTTCCAAAAATAGAAACTTTCTAAAAATAGCCCCTAAAAAATAGGAAGTCCAGAATAGGCTAGAAGTGCAAAAAAAAGTCCCTAAAAAATAAGGGGTCAGGGTGAAAACCCTAAAATTTAGGAGGTGTCAGAATTGACTGAAATGACAGTCGATCCTCGCCCACAAGGCCTTCTAAACACTTTGATGACGTTCATGCACTGATTCTGGCTCAAAATCATTTCTTGACTTAGATGACCCTTCAAAAACTCAAATTCTAAGTACCCAACCAAAAGACCAAAACGCAAAGGCAAAGCTCAAAAGGAAAACTACTAGGGTCCCCATTTGCAATGGGGCGATGTGTGAAAAGGTCACAACATGACCTTGGAGCCTACATCTACAATGATTTAATGAAGTTCTTCGCCTGGGTGGTCAACCTGGGCTTTTCCAGGCCTACAAACTCTTCCAGCAATGGGGTTACAAGACGGTTCTCAAAAACCCCATATGAGGCAAAGTTATGGTCCCTAGCCATTAGAATTATCCACAATTGCAAAAATTTAATTCCTTCATTGTGTTGATCAAGAAAATCAACCTAATTCCTAATGAATTTGTCCATTCATCCACCATGCAATAGAGGAAGATATAAAAGATAAAAGTGAAGTGAGTATCTCCTGAACTTCTTCAGAGGACTCATCTTATATTCCACTAATTCATGGTCAAGTTCCCTGGAAATTTACTTTCCAAAGTCATAGAGAGTATTTATGTTAGGATGTTAGTTGTCAAAAACAAGGGACACCTCAGTCATTTTTTATCCAGCATCCAGCCCCGTTACTTGGCAAATAGATGAGTGGGCATATCTGAAGTAAGGATAAAACTTTTCTGCATCTAATGGCTCAACTTCAGTTGCAGGAATCACTGACTCATAAGGCTTCCCATTGCCAAGGGAATCCTATGAAATAGCATCCTAAGTCCCCTGAAGCCACTCTTCTTACTTTTGTATTCAAAAGCCACCCCCTTCAATTGCAATACTGCATCTGCTTATGGCCTCAGCCTGAATACCTTTTTAATAGTATTCCTATCCAGCTTGAAAATCAACTGCCCATTTCCTGCTCTCATTTCTTTGGTTGTTTAATTGTAGCATTTAGAAGCCCACTCAACAATGTTAGGGGCAGGGAAACAATTTGGTACCACTACCTTGCCCAAGTACAAAGTCCAAGAATTGCATGACAGGAGATTTGACCCTCTTTCCTGTCATACTTTGTAGAATAACTCAATTACCACGTACATAACCATGGGGTCTATAATATTTCCCTGAATATCCTCAAAGTGCCATATGGGATCCTCCCCTTTTCTTATAGATTTCTTGTAACGTTTGCAAGGCCAAGGGATTGAGGAGGCTACCTCTTGACTTACGGCTCTTTTGGGTGGTGTAATTGGTGGTTTATGACAGTCTAAGGGTTCAACACAAAGGGAATTGTACTTTGGATAACAGTAATGTCATTTGGAGAATGAATTTTATGTTAAGTAGGAATATGACTTGAATTTAATTCCAAGATGCTACTCCGATGACTAGGTTAGTTGTGGGTTCAATTGTTCATATGATGCTTATAATGCCTTATCATGTTTTTTCAAGTTTTGCTTCATAGATAGACGGTTTATGTGTATATATGCAAAGATTAATGAAGTAATATGGCTATGATTATATATTGATGCTAACCCTAATTGTATATTGTGAATTCTAATATGTTGATTGCATATTGTGAATTTTGATGATGCTTAGGTGAATAGTTGGAAGACTCACAAAAACTTGCCAAGTCGCCAAAAACTTGCCAAGTTATTCTCATGGCAAGTTTTCGAGCAAGAAACTCGCTAGAAATACTCGTTGAGTTTCTAGCAAGTCCGAGCCAAAAACCCGCAAGCGGCATATAAAGCACAGGTCGGGTCCAAAAAAGACCCCAAAACATTATAATGCGGCTCCAAAACAGCCATTGAGCTCTACAAAAACCCCCAATGCATTTTTTGCCTTAGAACACAACATTTTAGCATCTAGGAGAAGTTCAAAAAGGATTTTAAGTGAATTTTGAAGGAAAATTCAAAGCACCGGTCAATTTTTTTTCTTTTACATTTATCTTCATTTTGGCTACAAAATCCAACATCTACGTTAAAAAAATTCATCATATGCTAAAACTAAGTAGTATCTTTGTATTTAAATTCCAAAAAATTGGATTTAGCACAATTTTTTGATGATTTTTTCTGATTTTGAAATGACTTCACTATTTTTTGCATACACAACTTATTTTTTTAATCTTAACCTCTCTTTTTTTAAAATGTTTAGAATCTTTAGATTATATTAAATTTTTACTAATTTAAACTAATTTTATGTTGATTTTTAGTTATTTATGTTTAATTTTAGTTTATTATTTAATTTAAATATTAATTTGTTGTGCTTTCACTTTGTATGTGTAGGTTAAATACATCATGTAATGGCAAATAGAGAAGCTTTTGGATCAGCTTCAGCCTCAAGCTCCGTCCAATCGGTGCCACCGCCAATTACAAGCACTTGTCCTCCTAGAGCTAGAGACCCCACTTGGAAATATGTCATGCAAGGACTAATGCCTAAGTCAATTATTTGCATTGAATGTCAGAAGCTACATCATGGAGGCATAAATCGCCTCGAATACCATCTTGCAAGCATTACTCATCATGATGCCAAATCCTATCCTAAGACCACTGAAGAGATAAAAAGAGAGATGAATGCCCTACTTGTAGCCACATAAGAGATAAAATTGCAAAGGGAGAAGACAAGGGCACCCATACCAGCATCGATAATTGGTGGTCATGGTCCTCTAAGTGTAACCAAAATCCGATGAAGATGTGGCATGTCAAGGCATAGTGGGCTCTCTTTGTGGTCCACACGTCTGAAGCACATCGATCTCCACTTCATCTACATGCACAGCACATAGTTTTTTTGTACCCGGAAACACACTTGGAGCACAACCATCATTGGAAGCTACAAGGTGGAACCAAGAGGTGCATGAACAGCAAACATGGCATGTGCTGATTTTTGGTACTTCAACAACATTCCTTTCAATGTAGTGAGTAGTCTTTATTGAGACAATTTGGTAACTGCATTGATAGTTGCAGGAAAAGGCTACAAGGCGCTTTCTTGTAAAGACTTGAGTGGGAGGTTATTTATTTATACTTTATAATAATTTACGTTGAATTCTCAGCTAAATTTATGTTCATTAATTTATAGTAATTTATGTTGAATTTAGGCTATTTTTGTGTTTAAAAATTAAAATTTTGTACTTGTAGGTTGCTCATGAATGCAACCGAAAGGGCAAGGCAAATAATGGAAGATTAAAAGAAGGAATGGAAAAAATATGGGTGCACTATTCTTTCAAATGGGTGGACAGATGGGAAAAACTGCACCATTATCAAATTTTTGGTAGCTTCAAATGGTGAGGTAATTTTTTTGAAACTGGTGGATGCCTCTAACAAAGTAAAAAATGCAGAAATATTGTGTCTAATGTTGGAGGAAGTTGTCATGGAGGTGGGCATAGAAAATGTGGTATAACTATAAATCATAACTGATAATGCAACAGCATATGTGGCAATTGAGAGATTGCTCAAAAACAAATGTAAGACACTTTTTTGGACACCTTGTGCAGCACATTGCCTTGACCTTCTTTTGGAGGACATAGGCAAACTTGATCGGGTGACACCAGTTGTAAATGATGCAAGAAGCATAACAAAATTTATCTACAATCACCCTTGGGTTCTTAATTTGATGAGAGATCACACCCAAGGGAAAGAATTGGTAAGATCGAGCGTCACAAGGTTTGCAACGGCTTTCCCAATGTTGCAAAGCATTGTTGGTTCATTGACTTCTTTGAAACAGATGCTTGTGAGTCGAGCATGGCTAGACTCATTCAAAGAAGCCTAAAGGAGAGAGGGTTGCAAGCATAGTCTTTGACAACCTTTTTGCACAAAGAGCTATAGAGATCGTCGAGGTAACCTCAAAATTTTGAATTTAAATTCAAATTCAAATTGAATATTTATTTTTTTTAGTTTAAGTCTTTTGTTATAAATGTGTAACTATAATCTTTTTGCTTTTGTAAATTGTAGGTGTTAGGGCTCTTGGTTAGAGTTCTTTGTTTGGTAGATGGGGATTAAAACCCGATGGGGTATATTTATGAGGCCATGGATAGGGTCAAATAGTCCATTAGAAATTACTACAAGGGGGACAGCCTCAAATTTGATCCCATATGGGAGATCATTAATAGGAGGTGGAACAATCAACTCCACCAACCCATCCATATAGCAGGGTACTTCCTCAACCCCCATTTTTTCTATTCAAATACCTTCTCAAATCCTAATGGAGAGGTTATGGAGGGCCTTACGACATGCATTCAGAGGATGACACCCCAAGTTGAGGTGAGAGACCTCATTACTCAAGAATTGGAAAGATATAGAGCCAGAAAGGGTAGGCTCTTTTCTTCAGAACTAGCTACCCGAGGAAGAACCACTCAAACACCAAGTATAAAATTTGGAGTCTTTATTTCACATGCATCTTACAAGTTACAAATTTCAAATTTACAACTATTGATAATTTGATAAAATATGTTTTGACTTTGCTTTCTAAATCTTCAATATTTTATTTTGTAGTCTTGGCGAACAAATTGGGGTGCAAATACCCCAAATCTCCAAAAACTTGCCCTTTGCATTTTATGCCAACCTTCTAGTGCATCCAGTTGTGAGCACAATTGGAGTTTGTTTGAGGCCATCCACACAAAGAAGAGGAACAAATTAGAAAACGCCTTGCTGACCTTGTCTTTGTGCAATACAACCTTCCACTACGCACAAGAAGGGTGGAGGACAAATCAAAGGATCCCATTGATTTGGATGAGATAGATCCTTATAGCAATTGGACAGGGCGTGATGAGCAACCTCCATTGTCTACTGAAAATGAGATTCTTGATTTTGAGAGACAAGCATTGGAGGATGTGGGTGCAGCAGGAGATGTAGGATTGAATGACATTGATGAGGCTGAGGAGTCATGGACATCTACTACCAAGATGGAGGTAAAGCCACTGCCTTCCATGACAAGCGAGGAGCCATGATAGACTCCAAGGACTAGAACCTCTACCTATCCCTCAATTTTTAGTAGATTAGGGAAGAGGAAGATGTAAATTGTTTGTATTTACTTTTAGTTTTACTATTTTCGTTTTGTCAGCTAGCTGCTATCTATTCTATCAAGCTATCAGCCATCAAGATTCCACATGAGGATGTGATTTTGTACTCAATTTGCATTCAAATCAATCAAATTTAATAGAAAACACTTCTATACTCATTTATGGACTCATTGGATACATCTTGTCATTGAATTTTGCAAAAAAAATGTGTTTCTAAAGAAACTTAAGCAATTTTTTAAGTTGTCAAGTTTTTGCTTAGTCAAAAATTTTGGGTCTACTGAATTTTTGCCGAGCCCGAGTTTTCCAACTACATTTAGATGATTACAGTTAAAGGCATGCATGGCCATTGTGTTGTTATTTTAGATGCTAGTATGAATTTTAAATTGGGATTATGTTAATTTTGAAAGTAAAGATGATTATATATTGTTACAAGATGTGACGTAAATGACTTTACATTGTACATTGATTTTGATATGAGGTGTTAGGATGACGTGATAGATCATTATGGATTGTGAGTCCATTATATGACTATGCTTGTATTTAGTGATTTGCAATATGGTATTTCACACATGTTGATACCTTGAGATTTCAATGTATGTGAACTATCTTGTGTGTATGATCGTGTGAATATTATGGTCTAACCCTATTGTGCTTCGGCTATGGTGTCCATGATGAGATTTAATGTGTGCCATGAGTGTGCAAGACAGTACAAGGTTGACCAACAAAAGACACTATAGGATTTGCCATGGATTACCCATTGTCTTGCTCCAACTAGTGCACTAATGAGACCCAAATTGTGTACTTCCAATTATGCCCAATCATCTTCGCCATGTGTGACCAACACCTTCTTGTTAGGCCACTTGATACTACCTAGTCATGTTCACTTTATATTTACTATGTGATTATTTGGTGTATTTGGCTTCGTAAATGTTTTAAATGTTTTAATTTTGTCTTTTGTGGGTGAAACTCGAATTTTGATTTTAGTCAACTTTGGAGGCTTCTAAAAATTTAATTTTTATAGCTCAATGCATTTTTTTACCCCTTGGGGTGGGGTGTATTTATATTTGTGTTTAAGGGTTTAATTACCCATTTACACCCTTGGTAATGAACTTGCATTTGATTGGCAAGTGATGTGTATTCCACTCCACCATGTTAGGGGATGGTGAACCCATGTGGGCACACATGGTGTGTAAGTCCATTCATTGCTTGTACAAGTGCCTTAATTGTTTCAGTGGTTTCTTGAGTTTGAGTGCTTGGCTTGGAGAGATGCCAAGTGTCTTGCTTCGAGGGGGGATATTTCTTCATTGTTCACTTTTTGGAATGAGAATTGGGAGAGTAAACTAGAGTTTCAAAAAAAAGCGAAAAAAGATTGAAGATTTTTTGGAAGATTTTTCATTTTGTACTTTTTGGTGGTGAAGATTTTTGGAGATCATTTGAGATTTCCCTTGGAGCTCTTGGGAGACTTTTGGGAAGTGGAAGCTTTTCTTTCAACCTTGTGGAATAGTTTGAAGGGGGAAGTAGGCTCCCATGCCGTGTCTATTTTTCTCCTTTATGTTTTCTTCATGTTTAATTAAAAGATTGAAATGAAAATGGGTTTGTATGTTGTTTTGGTGTAAGCTTGAATAGTTTTGTTTGGTGTGTGTTTGAAAGAGAGAAAATCTTGATGGGTTTGTGAATTTAGTAGTGTGAAGTGAAATGGTGTTTTTGAGTGCTTGAAATCAGTTGATTTTGTGTGAAACTCTTGTATGTCTTGGTTTTTGTTTTGTGGATTAATCTTGGTAAGGAAAGAAGCTCCACGGATGGAGAGCTTCTCAAGTTTCCCATTGAAGAGAATCTCTCTCCCTTTTTCCTCCCTTAATCCTAGTGAAGAACCATGAGAATCTATGAATTTTGTGAGGTTGTGTGTGGCTAAAAGATAGAAATTTGGAGTCAATTGTGTGTTTGGATCCTTGGCATTCCCCCTAATCTAGGGCTTAATATCGTTGTATGGTCAGTAGGTATCTTCTCCCATTGAAACTGCAAAGAATTGTGGAGATTGGAGCTCATCCATGGGACCTACGAAGACTTTTCTTCTTGTTATGGTTTGAATAATAGGTAACATTTGATTTTATATTATTTGGGAATATTGAAAATGAATATCTGTAAATTTGGTTGTATAGGAACATTGTTAAATTTTTTCAACAGATAAGTTCTCTCCTATGTATATAGAGTTGAAAGATGTAGTTAGTGGATCATTGAAGTGAGTATTGTATTGTTATATTCTAAGAATCAATTCGTGAAGAAAATGACAAATGGAAGGAATGGTATTTGATTTAGTTCTGAAATGCATATCTTCGAATTTTCTTGTTTTTTAGTCTCACTCAGTTGGAAATAGTTTTTGTCTTTAGTCCTTGGGGTCAATTGTACCATCTATAATATTAAGAAAATTTTGAAAAGTTAGTCAAAATGATACAAGCTATTACTGAGGGATCGCAGATGGCAATGATGAATCATAAGGAAGATCAAAAGGTATTTGCTGATAAGGTCTATAGATCCATAAAAGTCTACCAATGATTGCCATGTGTAAAGTAGTCCACCAGGAGCTTATATCACTTTGGAAGATCAGCACATAGAAAATGACTGCCTAGGCTGGTCTATAGATGTCCTGATGCAGGTTATGGGTCACCATTTAGAGGAATACTTAACACTTACACAACACATGACCAATTTGACCAGTAAGCATTCTTGGGTGAACAGAGAATTTCACAAGTGACAAACATTTTATGACGGCAAATTTCAAAAGCTAGATGCTAAGGGACTGCCTAGACTTGAACATTAACACTGCAAGGCTTGGCCAAGACAGCAAAGATAAATCAAAACTCAGAGCAAATATGCAGCCACAGAACCCGAGCTGGAAGATACAGTAACAAAAACTCCCAAACCTAGCCAAAAAAATTCCAAGATCAGGCCTCAACACACATATTGCCCCAGATATTTCTGTCACATAAGCTGAACTGCATTCAAACTCACAAATAACACGGCTACTTTTCCATACTGCAATACCTATTAAGCTCTTCAACATATTTCAAGTGTCAACTATCTTCTCAAATGAAGTCAAACATAAAGGCTCGTAAATATTTGATCAGGCACTTGGCAGGCATTTTAAGTCTTCCCCCTTTTGCCACCCGTGCTTTTCTAACTCAGTATATATAGAAATCTAGGAGCAACATCGAATAATAATGTGCAGACCCAAGAAAAATCCTATAACAAGCCTCCACAGAAATCTCTTCCATCAAGCTCTAGGACCTTGAATGTGAAATTGAGTAGGCTGTCAGGGTGAAACAATGCATTAATGTGTTTGATGTTGTAAGGTGCAAGGGAAGGATCGAAAGTCATGTTACTGCTCTCTTGTGGTGCCATGGTAATAAGCTTTTCATGAAATAAGGCAAAAGTATGCTTCTATCTATGTTAAGTACTAACAGAAACTGACTCGGTGATTTGATTTTTAACCTTAGGACTCTATTTTGTAGCAGGATAGAAAATGACATTCTTTTGAGTATTATTTTGTGTTTGCATGCAGCATACTGTAAATGCCGTTTTCTGTTGGAGTTCAGCACTGGAAGATTTTAAGGCAAGCTAGAGTATTTCCAAACTGTGCTTGCCGAGTTCTTATTGCCTAGGAATCTGAGTTGCAGAGGGTGGATGTATAGATATAGAAGGGGACTGTACTTTCCAATGCTTGTAAATGACTAATAAGCAATGTATTCCTTGATGAGAACTTCAATTACATAAATCAATAACATGACTATCAAGTTAAGTGCATCACCTGTGCAAAGGCAATGTTTGTTACATCGTATGCTCGTTCAATCTCATTGGCATCCTCATCAACAAAAACTCCCACAGGCTCTGCCCCGTATTCCCTCACAGCCTTTGAGATTTCCTTTGCAACATCCAGTGACACTGATCTTTTTGACTTGGGCCATAAAATCATACCGATGAACTTAGCACCTGCTTCTGCAGCAAGAACCGCATCATGGACAGAGGTAATCCCACACATCTTCACGAGGGGAACAGATGCATGTGAATCTACCACCAAGTCTGACGATTGAATCCTGCCTTTTGAATGATCTCTATCAGCATGCAACCTCATAAACATCATATCCTTTGCTTCTTTTGGCTTCTTGCAGCAAACGTCTGAATATTACAAATCATTTAAATCATTTAGGACAGTTGTAAAATTATCCAATTGAACCATAAGCTCTAACAATCTGTGTGATAGAAGACTGTGGTGTAATAAATGTTAGAGAAAACATTGAACTCGCACTCACCACAAGATATAGGATACATGGACGGGGACATCATTTTGAGATAGGGTATAGCTCATATAAATAGGACTACAACTGTATAAGGTTCAAACACAATCACCAGGAGACGTCGCACGGGCACAGGAGGCAAGGCACTCGTCTTAAACAAGGGTTTCCTGGAGACTATGCCTGGGTTTCTATTCTAGTTTCCTACACCCAAGTTCATATTTTAGTCCGAAAATTCAAACTGTTGCAATATTTAGTGGTCCCACATTTTACTTTTCCCTTCAACAAATTGCATGTATTTTCATCAGCCATAGCAGCTAAAGTTATTTTCTTTTAGTTTTGTTTCTAAGAGCTTGTATGCCCTGCAAGATTTCTCGCAATGTATGCATTGCGCGAAAGGATTTCTTCTGTCCCGTAAACTAAAATTTGTTTCCTATGGATACTAGCACCCAATGAATAAAAGAAGAGCGCAGGAAATTCATAGATTCAGGAATGGCAAGAATCGGAAAAGGAAAAAGGGAAAAAAGATTGTACCAGTCCCACTCGATTTTATTACCACATCACAGAAAATTGAACCCGCGACCGTTAAACTCTAAATGAATAAATACATAAATTGGTCAAATCATGGTGTTACAGTACGTACTCGTAGTATAAGCTGAAGGTCTCACTGAAGAGATTTTTCTGCATCTCCATGTGACCGCCGAAGACCCTACTGCAGTTTTGGCTTTCAGGATTTGCATTGCTGCGTCCATATATGCCAACCGTAGACCTCCTTCACTTCGACAAAATTCTAATTTCTAACCAAATATACACTGTGTATACTTGTACATGTAATTATTTCTAAGCTCACAAAATTTTCCCTCTCAGAATTTAGAAAAAATTCCAAAAATCTAGTTATATCGAGACGTCTACATTCACATAAGGGCGTTAAACACGACAACGTCTATCTACCATATTTGAGTGTATTTATTAATTAATTGAAAATAAAAAATGTATTGTATTTTGATTTTTATTAAATAATAAATAAGATGGTTGCATAGGCACTATCATTAAACATCTGTGTAGATAAAATCAAATTATAATGCTTAGTCATTGTCAATTGTTGTAGGAGCTATTTACAATTGTCTTTTTTAATCTAATGCACTTATTTACTATTCTTTTTTCAAGTTTTCTTTTACCTTTTATCAATCTAACAACTCCACGACAACATTTCATTTTAATTTGCAAAGATTATTGATTTAAGTCTACATACATATATACCAAATATTGTCATTTGATCTTTCTTCATCCCACATTCGAATATATATATAGATATATACATATGTATACATATATATAATTATATATGTATATACACATACATATGTATACATATATATAATTATATATGTATACACACATACATATGTACATACATACCTATATATATATATAAGCATTTTAGAAGGCTAAAAGCAAATCATGTTGTTTCATATATAGTTGTACATGTAAATCTATATAATTAAGTATAACAAACTACACTTTTTCATTTATTATAAGAAATAAAATGCATTACTTACACTTATAAATATTTGTTTTACATCAATTTGGGAATTGTTATAAATATGTTATAATGATCTTTAGTTTAATTTGTTTGACACACAAATTGACCACAATGATATATATATATATATGGTAATAAATAAGGAGATTAAGGTAATATATAGATAGATAGATATAACTAATCAAACTGAACATACATACATACATGTATATTTTTTTGTTCATAAAACTTGGTTTTAAGGTCTAAGAACCAACAAAATGGGTAGAAAACCTAGAGTTTTTTAAAACAACATAAAACATACATAATTCTAGCACAACCACATTTTGAAATAAAACACTTGGCAAACAGACAAACTACCACCACAACGAGACACATGACCAACTCCAGCACCAAAGTCACAACTATTGACAACTAATAGACCAAATGCACAAAGAAAGCATGCATATGAACCACATCCCCAAAGATATCAAGAGGCAAATGGGAACATGCAACAACCAACAGTAGGGAGGCACACAAAATAAAAAAGGGTTCCAAAGGACAAAAAAAGAATCCAATGAAAGTAGCATATGTTGCAAATCAAATAAGGAATCAACCCAAACTCTAACTAATCCAAACATCACACACAAATCAATTAATGATCGCATCATTGCTCCTCTGCTTTCAACCCCTAATTGGTAGGGTGGTCCTTGATACCATCCTACGTCAATCTAATTGCCTCATATGGAAATCTTTCCACCAAAATTAAAGGCCAACTTCAACATCGTTTCATAGTCAAATACCCTTATTGGCCACCTAGTCAACAACATGGTTCCCTACTCTCCCAATATGGGAAAAATGAATGTCATCAAAGTACTCCTTAACTTTTCTAGTTTCATCTACTACCACCTCCATTATCTAGGAGTGTGTAGAGCCTCCATTCAAAACCCCTATTATCAGCTTAAATCTCCCTCAATGTTAAGAAATAACTTACACAATGGAAGATATAATATGAAATATGTTGAAAATAATTGATAATAGCTGAGAATAACAAGCCACTTTGAGGGGGAAAACCTCCAAATATCTCCAATGAGAAGATAATTCACAATCTCTCATGAAATAAGACTCACTACCTCCTATATATACCTTATTTATGCCTAGGATATCACCCAGACAGACTTAGATAGCCCTATATAATCCTTAGGCCAACCTCATCAACTAAATAATAATATAATAATGATAATATGACTTAATTAAGAGTTAAGATAGTCGCGTGTTGACTATTCATAACCTTATGTACACTAATATTAAGGGTGTAGTGTGCCTCCTCTTCAAAGAAGCATTGTCCTCAATGCTAATCAAATGTAGATGCTTCTAAATGAACTCCTTGTCCTCCCATGTGACATCTCCAACTAGGAAATTATTCCATTTGATGAGACACTAAATGAGTGTTCTAGTCCTTAGCTCATTTGTGTGTGTTTGACGAATGAACTCTAGTTCTAGTATTATTCTTCTTTCTTCTCGAGCTTTGGTAATATTACCTTAGTAGGGATATTGTGCCTATAATATGCAGCCCTATTTTACCTTTGTTTTTATTTTGTTTTGATGAATGTTTCATGTTTTTTGCAATGTTTGGTATAACAATAAAATGCAGCAAAATGGAAGGTATTGAAATAATATTTTCAACACAAAACGGAATAATACATCAAGATTACACAATTGAAAATTTTAGATTTTTCATATTTGTGAATATACTCAATTTTTCATCAAAATAATTACAACCTAGTTCATAAAATATCATCTACTATCCAAATCCAACATACCCAGAAAGTGCAGCAAACAAATAGACTGAACTGGTGAAGATATCTTCAAACTTGAGTGTCAAAAATGGGCACCAATCATCAAGGACAACAACAATAATGAAATAAAAATATAGATTGATGTGTACAGGTCTAGATAGCTCCAAATAGTTGTTGAACCACACCCAAAACCCTAGTGACCAACAACAAGAGCCTCCAGTGTTTCCCAAAAGTGTACGACCAGCATGGGGAATGGTACAACCAGCCTAAAGAAGCATAAATAGCAGCTTTAATAATCTTCAAACACTCGCTCCAATGATCACCAACTAATATTCAATGGATCTTCAATAATATCTAAACAATAGGAATTCCAATCTACTCAACTATGTTTCCTTAATGAAAACACCAAGAATCCTCCAGACTATGTCTTTCAATAGCATGAAGAATGTTGCTTATGAGGGTTTTCATCCTCATAAACCAAGAAGCAAACATCTCCAGAGAGAATAGCAATATCAAATATCATCCAACATAAAACAAATGAGAACCCTGCACCTACTTTTATAGGTTTTTTCGTTGCTTTTAAAAAATAAAAAAAAACCTTTTTTCTTTTTTCATTGCTTTTTTGAAAAAGCACTTTTTAATAACCTTAGTTCCTACTTAAGTTGCTCAAATATTTACTTTTTTAATATTCTCCCTTATGTCTCCTTTGACCCCCTTTTTTATAAACCAACTTTATAAAGTAAATAACATAAGTTAAATATTAATTAAACTTTAATATATTTATGTTATTTAAAATGAATGTATCGAACCATTCAAATATTAAAATATTGATATCAACTGCTCCTAGCGACACTTCTAAAAATAGCAAGATAGACAATTGGCTTCATCGATGCCCGAGATTGACTTACTAAAAATAGTATGGGAGAAATCATCAAAAATACTCTAGAAAAGGGTGTTACACAACTCTCAACCACACCATGTTGGATAAACTATCACCAAAGTTCCCTAACCATAACCCTTTTAGCCTACGAGAACTACTAAATAGGCTAACTCTACCAAACTATTGAATAGATTAGGAAGGGGACATTACAGTTCATCCTTCCCAAAATTGCTTGTCCTCAAGCAATGCCAATACAATCCTGCAATCATCTAACTGATCCAATTTGAAACCAAGAATGATCCTAAGGTCCCAAGACAACCTAGGATATCTATAGCACCATATTCTCAAGGTACCAATACAAGAGACCTTATAAAAACCTTTTATAAGAAGAGCAAGCAGATATTGCAGAACTCAGTCAACTCCTTGAATTGCTTTTCAAAAGAACCAAACTAAGGCACCATACGAGCAAACCCCAAAAAGATAACATCTAATTTATCATTCCCAACAACTGTTGGATTGCAAACTAATGTGATTCCAAGGTTCCAAATTAATCTCAAAAAATATCCACCATGTTGACATTATGCAACTCTCATCATAACTGACAATCCATTGTGCGCACACTGCACTTTCCTTTTCGAGAACCCAAAAATGTAATCATCATAAATTTCCAAATTAAAATACATGTAAGGCCTCAAACCTATAACATGAAACATCTCCCATTGAAGCATCCCAATAAGGTCCATAACTGTAATCCTTGTACCTAACATGATCCTAAGCAACTAGAGGAAATATATGTTCAACCCAAAACCATACTCCTCAATATACCTTCTCAAGGTGTCATGCCAAGTCATAATTGTAGATGCAAACTCCTCCAATTTTCTCATAAAAAGGAAAGCAATCCTTTGCAAGAGTTCAACAAAATCATCAACATAACACCATATGGATCTAACATGTCTACTCCGTACTAATCTGATACAACCATGAAGAATAGCAAAAACACTTACTGTTCCAACTCCAAAGGTTGTTGAATGATGAACTAAAGCATACAAAATTTTGTTGTCCTAAACCCACACCAAGAGTAAACTATCAAAGTTTACATCACAAACCTTAATAAGATGAACTCCCTAAGTTATAAAAGTTTGAAGTAAACAATAATGTCTGCTATTTGAAACTAAAAGTAGTGGAGTACAATTTGATTTTAGTGCTCTACACAAAGAACAACAACACCAATGAATTTCCCAAGTATAAGCATGCGTGAAAAACATTGTGTTACACCAAAATAACTCAAAAGTGGTTGGGAAACACCTCCAAGAAATCTCCAACTAAAATTTATTACTTCCTTGACAAAGAAGAAAGTGCCAACTCCCTTGAATGAGAGCAAACTAAAAAGTGAAGTGACTAACCTGCAACCCAAAAACAAGCTCAACACTAAAATTATTATCCATTCTTTGCTAAGTAACACTCCCAAGAGTAACCATTTGTTCATTACTTCAATCCTTACTTAAAATCTCTCTTCAATCTATTTGTAGATAAGCAAATGGGATCACCAAATGACTGGTAAAGAAAGGAACAACATCATTAATTCTAAAATTTTCATCCGTATACCTCCAAATGTCCTCCCTTCCATTACCATTTAACTTCATCAATCCTAGCATGGGTACCCAACCAAGAATGATCTCCAACATGCCTAGAAAGGTGCATAACATAACTCCAAATACCATCCAAATTGACATGCACATCATGGAAATTTGTGACTTCTTTAGTAATCCTTTGTAGCCCATCCATGAAAGCACCAACAATTGAAATACGAGGAGCCATTATTGCCATCAAAACCATCCCCAAAGAAATTTTAGTATAATATACAACATCACTCAATCCAAAGGATGGATTGTCAAACATGTAGATGTCATGTTTAAATCCTTCTTTCTCCAAAACTACATAAGTAAAAAGCTTTAAACCACCTTTCCTTGTTGTTCTAAAATTTTCAGCAAGCTGTAGAACATTGTTTGGAAACTTTTCAAAAACTAAAATGTTAAAGTCTCCATAAATCAATACATCCCATGAAGATATTGCATCTCCTAGTATCATAATACTCCCTACGCAATCTTCATTTTCCTCTTCCTTTGCACATTTCATATTTGGTGGTCTCCCAAGAGGGTATCCAATCACCTCATAATGTGAACTTAAATCAAAACCATGCTAAAAACCACACTCCAACTCAAGTTTTGAATCTTCTTTTGGATCCCATACCTTGCTATTTTCACCAAATGCAATGCTACAAGCAGGAGTAGTCCCATTATCCAATTCAAAAAGTGGATTGTCATATGCCATATCAACATCTACCTAAAACAAAGGATTATCAATAAATTAAAGATTATCCTCTTGCTAATCTAAACTCTGGTGTAGGGGCATCTGAAGTTCATTTTTTTGCTTTTATTTTGTATTTTTGGGTTTTTTAGGTGATTATTGGGTTTAAAGGGTTAATAAGGTCATTTATGACCATTTTCAATATATTTAATCTATTTTTGGTGAGTTATGAGGCGTGGGTTTAAAAGTTGCCAAAATTGCTCAAAATTGTCAAAGTTGCTAAAAATGGCCATGCAACTTTTGGGCAAGTGGCATAAAATCAAGGAAACATTAAAACCAAGTTGGGAACATTTGTAACTATTGGAAAAGGAATTCATAAGGTGTGCATGGTCCAATGCAAGCATTATTGTATTGATTTTTCAAACTTGGAGTGAAGGGAATGAAGTTTTTTTGTAGTTGCAACACATTTTGTCTTCTTGTATGGATTGTATTGTCCATGAATCAATTTGGAATCAATTGTAATTCGTATACATATGAATCTAATTCATTTTATTTTTGGTTTCATCAAATTTCATTAAGTTTTGTTAAAGTTATTGAATTTTTACCGGAAACCCTAGCCAAGGTAACCCGGGGGCCTTCAAAATGTAATATCTTTTGATTCCACTGTTCAAAAATGCTAAAAAATCACCCAAAATTATGTTTCTGCTTGTTCTTCAAAATTTTCAAGGTGGGAGGTCCTAATATACTCGCGTTTGGAAGGAATCTTCACCAGTCTGCTTCAAGTTAAGCATGAAAAATAGTGTTAAACCCTCATTTTGTGCTTGTTAGCTAAAACCCATGCATTATTTCTCAAATTTTGGAAGTGGAGAGTGTTGATTAGTGTTTTAGGAGTATGTTCAGACCTATATAAATAGTTTTTAATGCCTTGAAGGATTGGTTTTGAGTCTTATTTTGACTGTCCCAAGAGAATTGTGTCAAGACAGTTAAGGAAATGTTGTTGCACAAGCATGTAGGAGTCTAGATTGCATCTATGCATTGGAAAGCTCATTGGAAACATGTCTAAGATGTTGATGAAAGGTCTCCCAAGCCTGAATTAAGGTTGTAAGACCCATGACAAGTCTTCCATGCATGTATGTTGCCTCAAGTTGTTGAACCAAGTCTGTTTATGAAGCCTTTTGTTAGTATCCATGAAGCTGGATCTAGGAGCAGCAATGGAGTTGAGTTTTGAACCAAGCCCTTATCTACCTCTTGGGTCTGTAATGAGTTAGCTAATCCTTCCTCTGCATCAAATTGGTATCAGAGCACACAATATCTGGATGGTAGGAAGAAATAAGTAAATGCTACAAGAGGTTGTAATAGTTTTGTTGTTTTGATCAGTCTGCAAGGTGTGCATTGTGTGGCAAGTTGTGTGGGTGGTTCAGGCAGGAGAAGCCTAGATAGGCTTGAAGGAAGGAAAAGATTACAAGTGATGCTCAAAAGAGAAGTTTCCAAAAGACTTGGGTGAGGTGGAGTTGCCAAAAGACTGAGGTGAAAAAGACTTAGGTGAGGTGGAAAGATGGAACTAGAAAAATTGTTTATAGTGATGAAGCTTATGGAAGAGAAGGAAAAGGAACCAACCCAAGCCACAACAAGATGTTGAAGTAGATATGAGAGAGAGTTTGGACAAGTTGTACATCATACAGAAGCTACTGCAGGGAATAAGATCACATGGATTCTTCATAGAGGTTAAGAAAAAAGTGAAATGGCCTCTTAAGAAAATGATGGAAAAGAGAAGGAAGCAGTGGGAAGCTAATAGATTGAGAAGGTGGCTGAAATTACTTGACAAGCCATCCAAGGAAAGAGATGTGGAGGCATGTAAGTCTCATTGTTTTGAAAATAATGAAAACTTTGAGTGTGTAAATGTAGGCATAACAGTAAATGAGGAAAAAATCCTAAGTGCAAAAGATGAAATATTGTGTCATCCTGAGGAAGGTGAGATACCTGGTGAATGCATATTGAATTATATTTTTGATAGTGAAAGGTTGATGAATAATGAATGCATTTGTGTTCTCCTAGAGAAAGACTAGTGTTTGATGAAATGCATGATGAATTGGATGTTTTATTATTGGAAGAAATGGATATGAATGATAAGTTGTTTGCAGCAGTAAGACAACCTGAAAAGTTCAAAGATGGATGCAACCCTCAAGTGTAGTAGGAAGTATTCAATCCATATACAAAGATTCATCATGGAAGGAGATGGCAGGTTTGGAAAAGGAGGAACACTAATTTGCGTATGAAAGTCAAGAGAAATTAACAATTGAGATGGAAATGTTAGAAGATGTTATTTATCAAAGGAGACCCTTGGAGGCCAAGTTTAGTCCTAAGTCAACAATAGCACACATGGAGGATCTCTTGGGTGTTGAAGTGGAGTGTATGGTGCAAGGAGACAAGGAGGAGACCTCAAGGTCTCAATATTTTATTTCTAATCTTTCGTTGGACTCTGTATGTGTAGATTTGTTAGACAAAGAGATACAAATAATTGAGAAGCAGGCTCTTGAACGAGATCAAGTTCAAAGGAGGATGCCAAAAGAGGAATACCTTGCAAGGACGAAAGAAGAAAAGGAGTTGAGAAGTCAACCTAGAGCAAAAAAGTTGAAGATACACAAACAAAGCCAAGAAGACATCAAGGCAATAGTCCAAAAGAATTGGAAAAATAGGAAGAAAAAGAAGACTTGCACTCAAGTGGGACTTGAGTTTTCTTCCCCTTGGGTGTATGGTGCAGGGACACCTAAAGTTCCATTTTTGCTTTAATTTTGTATTTTTGGGTTTTTTAGGTGATTAATGGGTTTAAAAGGTTAATAAGGTCATTTATGACCATTTTCAATGTATTTAATCTATTTTTGGTGAGTTATGAGGTGTGGGTTTAAAAGTTGCCAAAATTGCTCAAAATTGTCAAAGTTGCTAAAAATGGCCATGCAACTTTTGGGAAAGTGGCATAAAATCAAGGAAACATTAAAACCAAGTTGGGAAACATTTGTAACTATTTTAAAAGTAATGTATAAGGTGTGCATGGTTGAATGCAATCATTATTGTATTGATTTTTCAAACTTGGAGTGAAGGGAATGAAGTTTTTTTGTAGTTGAAGCACACTCTATCTTCTTGTATAGACTGTATGGTCCATGAATCAATCTAAAATAAATTTTAATTCATAGAAACATGAATCTACTTCATTTTTTTTTGGTTTCATCAAATTTCATTAAATTTTTTTGAAGTTATTAAATTTTTACTGGAAGTTGCCAAAACCCTTACCAAGGTAACCCGTGGGCCTTCAAAATGTGATATCTTTTTTATTCCACTATTCAAAAATGCTAAAAACTCACCCAATATTATTTTTTTGCTTGTTCTTCAAGATTTTCAAGGTGGGAGGTCCTAATATGCTCGCATTTGGAAGGAATCTTCACCAGTATGTTTCAAGTTAAGCATGAAAAATAGTGTAAAACCCTCATTTTGTGCTTGTTAGCTAAAACCCATGCATTATTTGTCAAAGTTTGGAAGTGGTGAGTGTTGATTAGTTTTTTATGAGTATGATAATACCTATATCAAGAGTTTTGAATGCCTTGAAGGATTGGTTTTGAGTCTTATTTTGACTGTGTAATGCCTCGCCAAGTAACCCTAAAGGAAGTTATAATTAACGATTTAAGCGAATCAATTTTTTATTTTTTTTAAAGTGCAATTAACATACACATTCACTTACTAATTAACAACAACCTCTAAGACTACAAAGTTGGGATTACTAAAACCCACACAAACATCATTCATTTAACCAAAGCATTAAATACTTTATGAAATAAACATCTTACAACGTAAAGATACCGCATAACATAATAAGATAAACATCCAAGATACCATCTCATAAGTAATTACATGTTATATCAACTAACATCTTTACACCAATTAAAGCATCAGATAAATCAAATCACATCACATAATATAGTCTATCGCTCAATGAATAGCAACCAAATAGACACACAAGAGTATCTGAATATCCAAAGCATAAATCAACACAAAACAAGGAAACACTGTCCAATCTAGAAAGCAAAATGGAGGGGTGTTACAGACTGTCCCAAGAGAATTGTGTCAAGACAATTAAGGAAATATTGTTGCACAAGCATGTAGGAGTCTAGATTGCATCTATGCATTGGAAATCTCATTGCAAACATGTCTATTATGTTTATGAAAGGTCTCCCAAGCCTGCATTGAGGTTGTAAGACCCATGATAGGTCTACCATGCATGTATGTTGCCTCAAGTTATTGAACCAAGTCTATTTATGAAGCCTTTTGTTAGTATCCCTGAAGCTGAATCTAGGAGCAGCAATGGAGTTGAGTTTTGAACCAAGCCCTGATCTGCCTCTTGGGTCTATAATGAGTTAGCTAATCCTTCCTCTGCATCAAATTGGTATCAGAGCGTAGAAGATCTGGATGGTAGGAAGAAATAAGTAAATGCTACAAGAGGCTATAATAGTTTTGTTGTTTTGATCAATCTGCAAGGTGTGCATTGTGTGGAAATTTGAGTAGGTGGTTTAGGTAGGAGAAGCCTAGATAGGCCTGAAGAAAGGAGAAGAGTACAAGTGATGCTCAAAAGAGAAGTTGCCAACTCACAAATACTGATGTCAACATAAGTATCTCTAGATCCATAAGCTTGGTCTAGTAGTCAAACCAGAAGCCACTTGTGCCACCATCACTGTAATGAGATGAGTCATCATTGTTAGCTATTTCAAAAACTTCATCCATTTTTCCTTCAACCAACCCATCATCTGAAGGTTTATTAATGATCTCAACTATGCCAACCTTAGTACTAGTGTCATAAAATTCATTGGATAACTCTAGAGGTGTATTCAAGGTTGTTGTTATGTCATTTCTCTCATGTATGAACAAAGAGACATCTTGTGGATCTGTCTCAAATTCATCTTGTTTCTTAGTAATCACTGCATCAATTTTTTCTACTATAGAGTTCTTTTCAACCACCTGCTCCTTATCATCCAAGAAAGGTTTCAACTTATATTCACACTAAATAATTACCTTTTTAGCTAGCTCTTGTTCAACTGATAGAATTCCATGATCACCTTTCTTTTTGTTAGCCAATCGGATAGGAAAAATTGATTGAGGCACAACATCACTTTCATTTACAATCAAAACCACAATGGTTTTCATGGTTGTAATAACATTATCAACATGATATTTTCTAATTATAGCAAAGAAATGGTGAAATATTTGGTAAATCAAATCATCTAATCCCAAATCTAGCATGATGTTTCACAACCTGAGTTTTGCAAATGTTTCAAGTATGACAATCCTTCTAGAAAAATGAGCACATGTGATATCATCAATATCTTGGAAACTATCCACCAACAACCGAATTATCTTTTTCAATGTATTATCATCATAAGGAGCTTAGGCACTGAAATTCTCATGATTCCACTCAAATATGAAGTAATCATGAGTCTTATCTCTTTATCTGTGTGTTTCAACCACCCATGCTAACTTAAAGAAGTCGCTATAGGAATTAAGGTTGCTTGCAACACCAGAGAAGGTGATTGTTCCACTATGATCAAACACTCTTCTACTTCTTTCAAAATGCTGAGAATAACATCCCTTGGTTGAGATAGATATCTAATTTTACTACCCACATCTAAGAGTATATTAACCAACCCTTTTCTATCGTTTGATGCCATGCTTACAACTGAAAACCTTAAAACTGGTCAAAAAATTTCTATTGAAAAATTGCATCATAACCCATTAGCTAGCAAGATCTTTGGCTCTAATACCATTGTAATATGTATCCATGTTTTACCTTTTTTTTTTTTTTTGATGAATTTTTCGTGAGTTTTTTTGCAATGATTGATACAACAATAAAATGCAACAAAATGGAAGGTATTGAAATAATATTTTCAACTCAAAATGGAATAATACATCAAGATTACACAACTGAAAATTCTAGATTTTTATATCTGCGAATAGACTCAATTTTTCATCAAAATAATTGCAACCCAATTCTTAAAATATCATCTATTATCCAAATCCAACATACCCAAAAAGTACAACAAACAAATAGACTAAATTGGTGAAGAAATCTTCAAATTAGAGTGTCAAATGGGCACCAATCATCATAGACAACAACAATAATGAAACGACAATATAGATCTACATGTGCAGGTCTAGACACCTCCAAACGACCTTTGAACCACACCCAAAACCCTAGCGACCAACAACAAGTGTCTCTAGTGTTTCTCATAAGTGTATGACCAGCATGGGGAATGTTATGACCAACCCAAAGAAGTATAAAAAATAGCAATAATAATATTCAAACACTCTCTCCAACGATCACCAACTGATATTCAATGAATCTTCAATAATAAATGAACAATAGGAATTCCAATATTCTCAACTGTGTTTCCCAAATGAAAACACCAAGAATCCTCTAGACTGTGTCTTTCAACAACATGTTGAATGTTGTTTATGAGGGTTTCTATCCTCACAAACTAAGAAGCAAACTTCTCTAGAGAGAATAGCAATATCAAATATCATCTAGCATAAAACAAATGAGAGCCCTACACCTTCTTTTATAGCTTTTTCGTTGCTTTTTCAAAAAAGAGTTTTTTGCTTTTTTCATTGCTTTTTCGAAAAAGCAGTTTTTAATAACCTTAGGTCCCACTTAAGTTGCACAAATATTTTATTTTTTTAATATTCTCCCTTATGTCTCCCTTGACCCCCTTTTATAAAGCAACTTTAAAAAGTAAATAACATAAGTTAAATATTAATTAAAATTTAATATTTTTATGTTATTTAATATAAATGCATCAAACCATTCAAATATTAAAATATTGATATCAACTGCTCCCAACGATACTTCTAAAAAATAGCAAGATAGACAACTAGTTTTGTTAGTGCCTGAGATTGACTTACTAAATATAATATGGGAGAAATCACCAAAAATACTCTAGAAAAGGGCGTTTCACAACTCTCAACCACACCATGATGGATAAATTGTCACCAAAGTTCCCTAACCATAACCCTATTAGCCTATGGGAACTATTGAATAGGCTAACTCTACCAAACTATTGAATAGATTAGGAAGGGGACATTACAATTCCTAATTACCTTCTTTAAACAAGAAACAAAAAAATGGATGTATCTTTGTTATTGGTGGCAATTCCATCTTGTGGGTGACACTACCTATCTTTTGCATGATTTGGTATGGGCCATAATATTTTAAAGATAACTTTTCCTTTTTTTGCTTCAGTGACATTTTCTTGTAAGACTACAATCTCAAGAAAACCCAATCCCCAACTTTAAAATTTCTTTCACTACAATGTTGGTATGTTGCTTCATTCAATTTTGTGCCATGGCTAGATTCTTCTTGAGTCTTATGATTACTCATTGTTGATGAAGCAAGTGGTCCTCTACTACCTAAACTCTTGGTGACACCTTCAATGATTATGTGATGAAAATGAGACATTTTTTATGAACTATAAAAGGAAGTGTTATACCACCATTCTAATAGTGGTAGTTGATTTACTCATTGAGACTATTTATTTGAAGTGAAACAACAAGGAATATCCTTCCAAACACTTATTAACAACCTCAGTTTTCCATAAGATTGAGAATTGTATGAAGAACTATGAGCCAATTGAGTACCCAAACATGAGAATAAATTTATCCAAAAGTGACTAGTAAAGATAGGATCACGGTCATTGACAATAACCTTAGGTGTACCATTTAACTTTTTTATATTCTCTAAAAAAAAAATTCCATTGTACTTGCTATAAAATGATGTGATAATGCAATGAAATGTGCATATTTAGTGAGGTGATCTACTCCTACGATGATGATATTATTACCTTTAGATTTTGGAAGCCTCGTGATGAAGTCCATAGACACCTCTTCCCAACATTGTCTAGGAATAACTAAGTGTTGCAAGAGACCCAATGTATTAATGGTATCCCCTTTATTTCTTTGAAAAACTAAACATTCGACCACAAAATTTTTAACATCACCTTTTATCCCTTCTCAAAAAAAAATCTTGCTTGACTCCATGATATGTCCTCAAAAATCTTGAATGACCACCCACTGGAGACTCATGAGGTTCTGTGACAATATTTTCTTTAAGAGTGAAATTCTTGCAAAGATACAATTGCTCTTTATACCACAAAGTATCTCCCTTCCAACAAAACTTATCCGAACTACTGGGATCACTCTATAACTATTGAATGAGATTACTTGTAGCAAAATCATTCTACCATTTTGCTTTGCTTCTATCACCCAATCTACTTGTAATATGGAAATGACACACAATAAAGCTTCATCTTTCTCATCCTTCTTAAAAAGTGCATTGGCTACAACATTTTCGTTCCCTTTCTTATATTCAATCTCAAATTCATATCCCAACATCTTAGTGACCCATTTTTGTTGCTCTTCATAAGATAATCTTTGTTCCAAAAAATATTTTAGGCTATCATGATTTGTCTTAACCTTGAAGTTTCTACGTATTAGATAAGGCATCCACTATTTTACTTTATGAAGAGTAACTAGCATTTCCTTCTTATAAATATGTTTGAGTTTCTTACCCTTTAATTGATGACTCTCAAAAGAAATTGATTGAACCTCTTGCAAAAGAACTTCTCCTATACCATTGCCTGAAGCATCATATTCCATAATAAAATCGTTGGTGAAGTCTAGAGTGGCAAGCACTGGGTTTGTACAAATAGCCTCCTTCAATCTCTCAAATGTTGCATTAGCAAACTCGAGTTCTAATAAAAAGAATCCTTCTTTAATAAAGAAGTGAGGGGTGTTGCTCTATGGCTATAGTTCTTCACAAATCTTCTATAGTATCTAGTCAATCTCAAGAAACCCCTCAATTTCTTAATGGTTTTGGGAATAATCCATTCCATGATAGCCTTAATTTTGTTAGGATCCATGTTTACTCCTTCATACAAAACTATGTGTCCCAAGTACTCCACCTCATACACTTAGATGGCTTAGCATAGAGTTGATGATCTTCAAGAATTTGTAATGCTTGATCTACATGTTGCAAGTGTTCTACACATGTCTTGCTATAAATCAATATATCATCAAAGAACAATAATACAAACTTCCTTAAGAATTTCTTAAATATAAAGTTCATCAAACTTTGAAATGTAGATGGTACATTGGTAAGACCAAGTGGCATCTCCATTATGAACCTCATGAGTCTTAAATGTTGTCCTAGAAATATGTTCTTCCTTAATTCAAATTTGGTGATAACCTGATCTAAGATCTAACTTTGTAAAATGCATAGCTCCATTCAATTCATATAGCAAATCATCAATGATTGGAATAGGAAATTTATCTTTTATGGTGCACATGTTAAGCATTGTATAGTCTAGGCACATGTTTCAATCTTCATCCTTCTTATATACCATCACCACGAGTAAGGAGTAAGCACTTTGGCTATGCCTAATAATTCCCACCTCTAACATCTCTTCCACAATCTTTTCAATCTCACATTTTTGTATATATGGGTGCCTGCAGGGCCTAATATTGGGTGGTTGGTTCCCTGGAACTAGTTGTATGGCATGATTATGATCCCTCTTAGGAGGAATTCCTTTAGGCATATCTCTGAAAAATCATTGAGTGACAATCAATGATTGATTGTAAATTTGGATGGGTGGGAGCATTAGATCAACAGACTTTTAATGAATATAATTGGGCAAAATCAATCAAATCCTTTCTTAAGAAACTTTTGCATTTGGTGAGAGCTTACCATTTTTGGGGACTTTACCTCCAACCTTCTTAGCTCTATTGTCTTTCCTTCTGGTTGAAATCTCATGAATATTTCTTGGAATTTCATCTTAATTGCTCCCAAAGTAGTAAGCCATTGTACTCCCAAAATAATATTTGTTGCACCCATGGAGATAAAATACATTAGACTACCAAGGTGATAATCTCCCATATAAAATTTAATGTTATGGAAGTTTTTAGAACAACTAACAACACCACCATTTGCAATCAAGACCTGAAACTCTGGGGATGGATATATAAAATAATTTAGATGAGTTTTCAACTTTTTGTTAATGAAATTATGAGTACTACCTGAGTCAATCAATACTGTTACTTTTTGCTTCTTTAAGAAACCTAATACCTTGAGATTTTATAAGATGCTAAAACCTGAGAGTGCATGAAAATAAATTATTGGGTTGGAATAATGTGATTCCTCACTTCACTCCCTAACACCCTCTAATATTTGTTCCTCATCTTTGTCCTCACTCAAACCTTCAATATAGAACAATTTCTTTTCACTGCATTTATTTTCTTGATTATATTTTCTATCACAATTGGAACACAACTCTTTTTTTCTTTTCTCCTCAATTTGTTGTAGAGTCAACCTAGTGGGTTGATGAAGAGAAGGTGTTGAATATCCTTTCTCTCTTATCCCATTAGCTCCTTGATTTCTAGGAATCAAATAATTCTCCTCTATTATGTGTGCTAAGATAAAAAGTCTCATATATATAGCTAGGACTAAACATGCATACCTCATGTTGATTGTGATCCTTGAGACCACTCAAAAATAAATCATTCAAGTTTTCCATAATTTTATCCACTCTTAAGGATAAATTTTAGAATTTTTAATTATAATCCTTCAATGATCTTATTTTTTGAATTTTAGTTAGTCAGTTGAAGAAGTTATTTGTCACACTATTTCTATATTGTGACTGGAGCTCCTCTATAAAAATTGACCATGAGATAATGAGGTAATTTTTTTGCAATGAGTATAAAGCCATTGATACCAAATGAATTGATCTAGTTCTAGATATAGGGAATCTATTGTAACCTCTTGTCCACTTGGGAATTGATGTACATAAAAAATTCTCCATTTGGTTTATCCATATTAGTGGATCCTTGACATAAAACTTGCGCATATCCAGCTTTGGTACTAAGTTCCTAGATCTCATATGAGTATTAACATTTGGATCAAGAGTAGCTGACCTAGGTGATTCAACATGGTTTCTTGAGACATCCTTCCTTGGTACATTTATATAAGCATCTAACATGCTTCATATGTTGAATATATCTCCTCTCATGCCACTCATCTCCATCTTAACTAATGAAATTTATTCCTTGACCTTGCTTATTTCCTCATTGGGAGTGATATCCTCTTTTTACCTTATCCTTATCAGGAGATTTTCCCATTGTGACAACATTATTTTTGCCTCTTCTTTGAGGCCCCATCATGATGGAAACCAACAATTTTTCAATAAATAAAACAAATGAAATTTAAATTATCTAAAAATATTATTGCAACTTACTAGAACTAAGATACCACTTACATAGAAAAATATCCAAGAAATTAGTAGATTTGTAGCCTTGAGAGCGAATTTGTTGGAAACCATAATTTTGCAATAAATTGCTCAATTCTTGTCCAATTCCTCTTTAATCAAGATAGTAGCTTTTTGAATATATTCTTAAAAAACCTTTAAAAATAAATAAATAAAATCGCCAAAATCTAGGAGATATGTGTTTCACAAAATAACCTCCAAAATTGAAAAAAGATGCTTTGTCATCACAATGCCAATATCATGCTCTGATACCACTTGTTGTGAAATAACTTGCACAATGTTTTGGTGGTTCCAACCGATTTCCCAAGTTTCTCTAAGTATTTTCCAAGTATTATCTTTGAGAACCCTAGATCAATGGCCAAAGAATAGGAGATAGATTTACAATTGTTCTCCTCTACACTTTAGGCTCTACAAAACCAAGGTGGGTTTCCCTTTACATAACATCGCTTTCAAGTCATAACAATGTGTCAAATAATTTCAAAACAAATAAGAATTTCACATAGACAATTTAGGGATGAACTTAACTAGTTGAATCTTCTTCAAAACCCTCTATTGCTTTGTACTGCATAGGTGTCAAATGGGAATAAAATAAAATAAATAATAAAGTAAAAGATTATTTTTAAATTTTATGTTGATTTTGTCTAGGTTTAGATCACGTGAACTAATTAGACCAATGTCTTATCCATTAAAAAGTCTTGAATGAAATAAATTCTCTTGATAACAAACCAGAACTCTAATTTAGTAGTTTTTACAATCTTATTTCTTTACTATAAGAAGACCAACTGGTGGACAATATCAGTAATCTTCTTTAAGATCCTTATCATAACTACAATATTTTAATCATTCAATTGAAAGAAAATTTAGTCTATTTCTTGAGTAAAATCCATCAATCAAACATTCATTACAACAGATGAGCAATGAGAACCTTGATCATCTTTGATTATTAAGATTCAAAAAATATTGCTTTACAATGAGGAAACACTAACAATGTGACATGTATTTATAAGCCACAAAATTAAATTGTTTGTTATTATCGTAGAGAAAATTAAAAACATTCTCTTTTTGAACTTCAAAAACCTAATTGTACAAGACTAATTCTTATTGAGGTTTTCTCAAATCCTAGAATAAGGCTCGTAATTCCCTTTTATAGAAATAAGGAAGCAACAAGCAAAAAGTCTTATTCCATTGCTTATAGTACAAAAAGATAAAATAGGTGGTGTCACCTTCAAATAGGACAAAATACATTTGAAACGTGAGAAAGAGGTTGTTTCTATAGTTGTTAATGATTGTTAAGCACATTTATATCTCTGAATGGATTTGATTTGATCAAAACTACCTTTTGGAGCTAATAAAGTATGTTTGATATCTACATTTTGACTTGTTGATCTTTTGTTGATGTTGAAATCTAATGACCGATTGAAACACGACTCAAATATTTGCATTGTTCATCTCCTTATTTATGTTATGCTTTGATGACAAGATATCATCTGAGTGGGAGAAATGATTAACCCTAACCATGTGATCCATGTAATCATCACCTATTAATATCTGCACCATGTTAGAGAAACCAACCATGTTGTATTCAAGCCTGGAGAGAATTTCCATGCTAAGATTTAATTGATTTGTATCCATCTCACCACCTTTATTGATTTTCACATAAATATGAGGGAGAATGTTAGCAAAATTAGATTTCCACTCCTTACAAAATTTTATTATTCCCTTTTCATCCAAGATAAGAGGTATTTGAAATTCCTCAAAGCCCTCAAAGATATCTAATTCCTTCTTCATGAGTTCTTAGAATTTATTATGGTAGTAGATGGTATCATCCAAAGATTTAACCCTAAAAATGATGTTATATACAAAATTGTAATTTTGATACCCAAAATTGGAGTTCTTTGCAATAATTTTCAATAATTCCACTCCTCAAGCCCAACTAACCTAAAAACATTTTAACTTAGCCTCTTGTCTTGGCATGATTAGTGAATGAGTCCTTTTTATAATTACTTCAGACCTTAATATGGCTCAAACTTCTAAACAACTTATGGCCTAACATGTTTTCAATCAAGTCTGAAACCTTCTTGGCTCATTCCTCTTTTGTTATTCTTGCTACCTCATTGTTCTGCTTAAGATTTTCTCTAAAATTATTAACCTCGAGGGTTAAGGTCAACTTATCTTGTGACTCTTTATCTTCAATTCCATCTTGTGGGGGTGAAAATAGTCATGTAAACATGTTCACTTGTTCTTGCAGCTTTAAATTAATGGCATTGAATTTTTCCAAATCTGCCTCTAGATTTTTTATTGTTGCTTCTATAAATAATATTGTATTTATAAGAGGGAGGATGCTTGGAGAGCACCTATATACCCTAATCTCTTGACAATTAGATTTCCAACAAGATTATTTGTATCTTTGATCATGTGGGGCTTATTGGTCTCTAGGAAAATTAACCAAATTACTAAGGTCCCGTGTTGTGGATTAAAAGCAGACCCAAAGTATAAAGCATCAACTTGCTCTTTTGATTGTAACATAGGATCATTTCCCTCTTGTCTCTAGATAGTATTAAATGCAATTGTAAATGATATATCCCACCCTTTCAATTGCAGACAACCACCACTCTTTACTAGTTTTATGCCCCTCTCAGGTGTCATGGCATCCATTTCTATATCTACTTCTCTCTATAATTTGACTATGAGCTCTTTCTTACTCTCCTTTGTGAGCTAATGCCCCTTTAATTTTTTTTGCAACTCCTCCCCTTTATTCCTAAGAATAAAATCTTTAAATTCCTTGGTGGTGATGAAATTATCATCTTTCATAAATTTTGAGTAATATAAAGCTCTTACATTATCTATCACTTGCTCCCCAATCTCAAAATTTATGAGCAAGTAATCATTTGAGGGCCTCTCCACCAAAAATATTGAATATGGCCTTATAATCTACCTCATTCTTGACTCCTTAGGTAAATCTTCATCATCTAGAGGGTAATCTAGAAGGGATTCCACTCTAGGGGCTATCCATTGGAGGGGTATAATTTGTTGTGATTTTGGTGTTACCTCCATTTGAGAAGAGGGATCATGAACATCCACTAGTGGGATGGACACATTGGAAAGCAATTTTTTGGTGTTGTCCAACATTGTTATGATCTTGGTGATAGGATTCTCAATCTATGAGTATGAACCCTTGTAAGAAGGATTTTCATGCTTCCTCTTTCCTTTTGTAATCTGAATCCTCGCCCATTGCTCCCTTCTCCTTGAGGCCTCTACTTTTGTTAAAAAAATTATAATCAATTCCTCAATATTATCATGCTCATGCAAAAATACAACCAATTTGAAACCAATCCTTATTGGCAACACAAAGGCAGACAACTAAGAGGGGGGGGGGGGTGGGGGGGGTGAATCAGTTGTCACATAATTTCAAACTTATTAAATTTATTAACCCCTATTCTCATATCTGATTAATAACCATGAAAGCATAAATCAACAACACATCAGAAACACACATAACACCAATATTTTTGCATGGAAACCCTGTTAGGGGAAAACCACAGTGGAGGTTAATCCACAAGTTTATACTCTGTTAAAAGTATGGAAAAATGGGGAATGCACATGCATTTAGGCACACTGCCTAGAGCTCATTGCTCAAATACAAAAGGCTTACTGCCCAAGGGAAGACTCACTGTCTTACAGTAATATTCAGATTAAATCCATCTAAAGATCTTGAACTAAGAAAATAGCATTTGTTAATGCCTGATTACAGTTTCGGTTAAGCACATGAACACTTATTCACTCTTCTTCACTCCTCTTCACTCTTCTTCACACTCTTCTCTACCTTCGAAAGATTTAGAACATTATTCGCGCACACACACTTGCTCGCTCTCACACCTTCACATTCAAATGAAGAAACAATCACTTATATATATCTGTAACAAGGAATTACATCGCTACATGTCGACTTCAACAAAATAATAATATGAATATAATATGTCAGCCCAAAACAATTTCCTCGAACACAAAATACCTTTAAAGATTATTCCTTGAAGATCCACAACACGCTACAAACACCTTGTCGGCCATGGACATGAAAAACATGAACACACAAGAGAAAATCATTGACCATGAGCACAACGATCAATGCGGATGTGCAACACAGATAGAGCATGATCTAGAAACATCCACAAAGACCACAGGAGCATACGCAACAACTCAAATTACCAAAATCACATTATATTTTTCTAGGAACACCAACTACAGTAGTAAAATAATTATCGGAACACAAAAACTCATAACTTGCTCAAATCTTTATGTGCACCTCTGAAAATTTTGGTGGATAAAATAGATAGGTTTTTCAACAAACCCTTTAATCCACAACTTCTCACCATCAACATATTGAACTTTCCATCATACTAATCTTCACTGCTTCACAAACAACCTGCAACTTATTTTATTACAAGTTTCTCAATATCCTTGACATATACAGTCTTAAATACATTAATTCTAATAGTGTTGACGTCAATAACAACCACATATCAACAAAAAAACCACAACATTCAACAATCTCCCCCTTTGGCATTGATGACAACACATGATGTGAAAAACACCATCAACACAACTAACTTCAACACTTACTCCCCCTTAGGTTTCGACTCTTTTCTCCTCAGATAATTCCCAGTTTTTCACATTTCTCTTCTCCCCCTTTGACATCAATGGAAAAGGTAAACACAAGCTCTGAACCACATATCTGAATCATATGACTACTCCCCCTGAGTAGCAGCCACCACAATGTCAATCTGAATCAAGATATGACTGTGAAATGCATGGACTGATGCAAGATGATTCATCTTAGTTCTGATTAGGAGGGGTAATCACCCCTAACTTCCCTCTGAGATACTCAAAAGTATCCTTAGGCAACGACTTGGTAAAGATGTCTGCAATCTATTCCTTAGTAGGCACATACTCCAATCTGACTTCCTTTTCACTCACCTTCTCTCTCAAAAAGTGAAACTTGATAGATATATGCTTGGTCTTTGAATGCAACACCAGATTCTTAGAAATGTTAATTGTACTTGAATTATCACATAATATAACAATAGGCTCATCATACATAACTATGATATCTTTTAACATTTGCTTCATCCACAATACTTGAATATGATTGTTAGCAGCAACAATGTATTATGCCTCTGCAATAGACAAAGAAATGGCATTCTGCTTTTTACTTAACCATGAAATCAACTTCTTTCCCAAGAAAAATGTGCCACCACTAGTACTTTTCTTGTCATTCACATCTCCTAACCAATCAGCATCAGTAAAGGCACTCAAAGTAAGATCATCATCTTTAGGATACCATAGGCCAAAATCAATTGTTCCCTTCAAGTATCTAAAAAATTCTCTTCACAATAGTCACGTGAGATTCCTTAGGATTGGCTTGAAATCTTGCAACAATACATACAACATTCATGATATCAGGTCTAGTTTGAGTCAAATAAAGTAATCCACCAATCATTGATCTGTATCTAGTCTGATTTACCTTTGGAGAATCATCATTTGTTGTCAACTTACATATGGTCACCATGGGTGTACTGATTGGATTTGAATCTTCCCTACCAAATTTCTTTAGCAATTCTTTCACATACTTGGATTGAGATATAAAGATCCCTTTATCTAACTGAGTAATTTGCAATCCCAGAAAGAATTTCATCTCTCCAATCATTAACAACTCAAACTCATTTTGCATCTCATCAGCAAAATTCATGCACAAACCATCATCTCTTGCAAAGATGATATCATCAACAAAGACTTCCACAATCAAATCTTTATCATCATCAATCTTGAAATACAAATTACTATCAGCAGTACCTTTGTTAAATCCAAGCTTCAACAAATACTTGTCCAATCTGGCATACCAAGCTCTAAGGCCTTGCTTGAGTCCATACAATGCTTTCTTCAACCGACAAACCATATCTCCCTAATCAGTCAATTGAAATCCATCAAGTTGCTCAATGTACACCTCTTCTTCCAATTCGTCATTTAGAAATGTTGACTTGACATCCATCTGATAAACCTTGTAGTTTTTGTAAGCAACATAAGCAAGAAATAGTCTCATAGCTTCAATTCTAGCAACATGGGAAAAAGGCTCTTCAAATTCGATTCCTTCCATTTGAGAATATCCTTTACAGACCAGTCTTGCTTTGTTTCTGATAACTTTACCTTGTTCATTCAGTTTGTTTCTAAAGACCCATTTAGTTCCAATTACATTTTTGTCCTTAGGTATAGGAACAAGAATCCATGTATTATTCTTCTCAATTTCCTGCAGTTCTTCTTTCATTGCTTCAATCTAATGTTCATCTTTGCATTCTTCATTTACATTACTTGGCTCAGTCTTTGATATCAAACAATATTCTTCTACAATTCTTCTCCTAGTTTGGACGTCTTTGTTCTTATCACCTATAATCTGATTTTCTGGATGATCTAATATCACATACCTTCGAGTCTTAGGATGTTCTTGAACTTTAGGCTCTTGTGATCTCTCTTCTGCACTTTCACTAGTTTCTTCTTCCTCTTGATCTTCTTGATTCATCGGAACAATTTGAACTTGATTTGAATTCTGATCTTTGTTTGTACTATCATTTTGATCATCAAAATTATATCCACAGGTTCTGGATGGTCTAGAAATTTCTTCATCAACCTTAACATTTGTGCTTTCAACCATTTTCTTCAATCTCTTGTTGGGGCACCGGTAGGCCTTACTCTCAGTAGAATAACCAAGAAAGATTCCTTCATCACTCCTAGCATCAAAATTTCCTATATCTTCATCTCTTCTGATATAGAATTTACTCCCAAAGATTTTGAAATATTTAACAGTAGGCTTATGACCAAACCATAGCTCAAAAGGGGTCTTACCAGTATCACCTTTGATTTGTACCCAGTTGAGGATATAAACAAAAATACTCACAACTTTTCTCCAATAGATACGAGGAACATTTCCTTCCAACATCATAGTTCTAGCAGCATATTGAACTGTCATGTTCTTCCTTTCCACAACTCCATTTTGCTGAGGGGTCCATGGTGCAGATAATTGTCTCTTTATCCCATGCACTTCACAAAAAGAATTAAACTCACTAGAAGTGAATTCACCACATCTATTTGATCTCAGACATTTAATCTTCAGACCTGTCTCTGTCTCAACCATAGACTTGAAAATCTTGAACTTCTCTAGAGCTTCAGATTTCTCCCTTAAGAAAGTAACCCACATCATCCTAGAATAATGATCAATAAGCAACATGAAATACCTGTAACCTTGTAAACTTCTTATTTTAGCAGGACCACGCAAGTCAGTATGCACAAGCTCCAACAATTCATTTGAACAATATTGTTTGCTCCGAAATGAGATTCTAGCTTGCTTTCCTAACTGACATTCTTTGCATATGGCATTAGAGGGTTTTACCAACTTAGGAAGATCTCTCACTGCCTGAGTAGAACTTATCTTGACAATATTGTCAAAGTTTACATGACAAATTCCCCTATGCCGAAAACCAAATTTCATCAACTTGAGCAATCAAACAAATTTTACTACCAGCATTCAGGTGAAAAATGTTACCTTTTATTTTTGTACTTGAAGCAATCACATTTCCAGAACTTCCTAATATTCTACACTTTCCATCCTTGAATTGAAGATTGTATCCCTTATCAACCATATGTCCCTTATCAACCATATGTCCAACATTAAAAGATTATGCTTCAAACCTTCCACATAAAGAACATCATTAGTATTGTGCTTACCATCAAAAGAAATACATCCTCTGCTATGGATTATACCACCATTGTTATCACCAAATCTTACAACACCACCATCATACTTTTCCAGGCTCACAATTTTGCTTTTATCGCCTGTCATGTGATGAGAGCATCCATTTTCAATTACCCATTCATCCTTTTCTTCAACTCGAGTAGCTAGGGCTTTCACCACATTTGTGCAACTAGTAGATTTAGTAGACACATGATTATTTTTCTTGATAGTAATAAACACAAGCTCATCTTCACTTACATTCCTTTTATCAGATTCATTAGTTGTCACACCTTCATCAACAACATAATAACACTTCTTTTGAAATCTAGGCTTGTTATGTCTTGGCTTAAGGACTCTTTTTGGACACCTTGATGCAAAATGACCTATCTTATTATAAGAAAAACATTTAATAGGCAATTTCCCTTTATACTTACCTTCTCCTCTGGCTTCTCTTTTGACAATAAGTGTTTCAAGCTCATTCAATTCTCTTTCTTCTTCCTCAATCTGTTTCATTTCTTCCTCATACTTAAATACCTTTCTAGAAGAACTTTCACCTAGATCATATCTTTGCTTATCTCTTCCGGAGGTAGTAGCTTTGAATGCAAATTCTATCTTAGGAAGGGCATCACCGAATTCACTCAACTCAAAATCAGTAAGTTTACCAATCAACATATCTCTGGTTACATTTGTCACAGTCTGGAGCTCCTCAATAGCCGTAGCTTTGATTTTGTATGCATCAGGCAAGGATCTAAGCACTTTAGCAACAATCACTGATTCATCCAACTGTCCACCAGCACATCTGATAGCACACACAAGTTCATTCACTCTTTGCATGAAAGTAGTAATATTATCATCATCACCCATTCTCAAAATATCATATTTCCCTTTCAGACTTTGTAGCTTAGCAATCTTCACATTAGCATCACCTTCATACAAAGTTTCCAAATTTTTCTAGATCTCATAAGCAGTCTTCAGATCCATAACATTTGTCATCTCAGAATCAGTCAAAACACTCAACAATACTTCCTTAGCCCTGATATTGTATTCAACATCCCTAATCTCAACAATAGTAGTAGGACCATTTTGAGGAACAACATACCTATTACTTGTAATGTTCCAATAAGATTCACCAATGCATCTCAGATGACACTCCATTCGAGTCTTCCACAAAGAGTAGTTTGTTCCATCAAATCTCAAACTATCTTTCTTATATGTCGCCATCCTAGATCACCTCAAGCTGTTAAACTTCTTCCAAGAAACCTTCTCTGATACCAATTTTTGGCAACACAAAGACAGACAACTAAGAGGGGTGGTGAATCAATTATCACAAAATTTCAAACTTATTAAATTTATTAACCCCTATTCTCATATCTGATTAATAACCATGAAAGCGTAAATACACAATACATCAGAAACACACATAACACCAAGATTTTTGCATGGAAACTTTGTTAGGGGAAAAACCACGGTGGAGGTTAATCCACAAGTTTATACTTTGTTAAAAGTATGGAAAAATGGGGAATGCACATGCATTCAGGCACACTACCTAGAGCTCACTGCTCAAATACAAAAGGCTTACTACCCAGGGGAAGACTCACTGTCTTATAGTAATATTCAGATTAAATCCATCTAAAGATCTTGAACTGAGAAAATAGCATCTATTAATGCCTGATTATAGTTTCGGTTAAGCACATGAACACTTCTTCACTCTTCTTCACTCCTCTTCACTCTTCTTCACACTCTTCTCTACCTTTGAAAGATTTAGAACTTTATTCGTGCACACACACTTGCTCGCTCACACACCTTGACATTCAAATGAAGAAATAATCACTTATATATATCCGCAATAAGGAATTACATCGCTACATGTCGGCTTCAACAAAATAATAAGATGAATACAATCTGTCAGCCCAAAACAATAAAGATTATTAATGTGAATCTACCGAAGTCGGTCACAACATAGTAGAGACCCAAAAAAATGTCCTCGAACACAAAACACCTTCAAATATTATTCCTTGAAGATCCACAACATGCTACAAACACCCTGTTAGCCATTAACATGAAAAACATGAACACGCAAGAGAAAATCATCGACCGCGAGCATAATGATCAATGTAGATGTGCAACATAGATAAAGCACAATCTAGAAATATCCACAAACATCATAGGAGCATACACAACAACTCAAATTACTAAAATCACATTATCTTCTTCCAGGAACACCAACTACTATAGCAGAATAATTATCGAAAAAAATAAACTCAAATATTGCTTAAATCTTCATGCGCACCTCTAAAAATTTTGGTGGATAAACTAGATAGGATTTTCAACAAACCCTTTAATCCACAACTTCTCACCATCAACATACTGAACTTTCCATCATACTAATCTTCACTACTTCATAGACAACCTGCAACTTATTTTATTACAATATTCTCAATATCCTCGACATATAGTCTTAAAGACATTAATGCTAATAGAGTTGACATCAATGACAATCACATATCAACAACACAACCACAACATTCAAAAATCCTAGAATTATGGATGAAACTCTCAAGATCACACCTTTTAGCCTTGTCTACCCTCATTCTATATGACATAAAAATTATTCAATAATGTTTCCAATCCCTCCCTAGTTGTAACTTGGAAGTCTAAAAACATAATTGTGGAAGGGAAGATGACATGCTTTTTGTAGTTTCTAAAATGATTCTTATCTAACTCATTTAGTTGTCACATGTGATGAGCCCAGTTTTTGGCATATTTTAGACTGTATTTTTAAACATTTTTATATCTTTTATTATGCTGAGAAGACATTTAGTGGTAATTATGGAAGTGATACATAGACTTTATGCTTAATATAACAAGTTTATTATGATAAGTCTTTCCATGGTTATTGCTTAAATGTTTTATTAGTTTGATAGAAGATGTGTGCCTTGTGACTTTTTGTGATGGCATGCCTTTCCTGCAGCCACTACTGTTAACCTTCTTGCAACCATATGTGAAATATTTTTTGCTCAAAACCAATACCTAATAAATGTATGAATGAGATAATGGATCGTTTAATGAGTTAAATGTGTTGAGTTGATCCTTTACCGCAGGAGTAGTTGTTAGTTATTTCAGGTACCAAGTCTCAAGGAGAAGATTTATCCTCTACTAGATCGTTGCAGGACTAATTCAAAGCGGACTGACTTAGCAGCAAGAAGTGAGGAGATAGTTGATAAGTCATCCACCATACAAGGGAAGCGTTCCAGGAATCCAGCAGAGGCGTCTTGATGACACATAAATCTAGGATAGCGGTGCTTTAATTCTTCAAAATGATTTGACTCATTTCTCCCTCTTGTGTCCACTTCTTCATTAGGTTGGTCATGATGTAATAAAGATTTCCCATTTTATGAGGGAAAGGTTAGTTAGTTGTTAGGTTTCAGTTTTGAATAAATAGCTTGTTCTCCTTTAGAGAAAGGGTTGGAAGTTTACTGTGTAATAGCTTTAGTTTTCTAGAAATATAGTTGCAGAGTTTTCAACAATGTACTTATCAATTTTAGTTCAAAAAAGCATTCATCGAATTTACAGTCTAATCTGTTGTGTAATTAAGACACTACCTAAGGGGGCCCACTTAGGGATGTTGTCTATGTTTTTCATTTCTGCAATTAGAGTATCTGTATTTCATTTTCATAGAACTTCAGTGTGACTGTTCCAGCAGTTGACAGAATTACAGAGCTATCAACTGTTCCTACAACCACTAGGGGCAGAGTAGTTCCTGTCTTTAAAATTGGATTTAATTTTCATTCTGAGTAGATTTAGTTAGTTAGAGTTTGTTTCCAGCAATTCCAATTCTACCATAGTATTTTCAGAAAATAACACATATCTGAAATAGGTGGTTAGTGCATATAATTTGCAGACCCATTTCAAGTCTAACATCCCTAGATTGACAATCAAATGATGTCCTTTAGTAGATTATGACTGCCAGTTGTGATGCCTAATCCCTGAGTAGAGGAATTTATGTTCCTAGTTATCAACCTAATTAAAATACACTACATTTTTGGCGCCGTTGTCGGGGATGGTGTCAAACTAAAGACCTGTTGCAGGCATGCTAATAGAGAGTTTGAATTTCATTCGAAGTATTTAGTTTAGAATTCAACATTCCAACATTTTCTATAGTTTAGACTTACTTTTTGCTATATGCATAGAAGAAGAGACCAATCTGGAAGATTCCTTCCTGGAAGAACAGATACCCGAGAAATTGAACTAGAGTTTTTCCAAGAAGAACCATATTTGGATGTTGGCCAGGACTTAATTACCTCATCTTCTTCCTCAGAGTTAAGCTTGAACCTATTTGATGAGCCAGATGACCTTAACCCACTCATTCAACATCTGAATAATCTGCAAACTTCCAACAACTAGGACCCATATAATAATCCACTTGCCCTTGTAGTTTATCAGCCAGGAGCTAATCCAATAAGACCACCAAGGATGGCAAGGCCTACTTTTCCATTCCCAATTCTTGACCTACATGATAATAATAACCTCAAGAACATCCCTGCCTCATTACTTCCCAAGTTCTATGGACTTATTACAGAAGACCCTCCTACCTTCTTGTTTGAGTTTGACATCCTTTGTAGGAGTTATGACTACACAACTGATGCACACAAGCTGAAGTTGTTTCCCTCTACCCTAAAGGAGTCAACCTTGAGGTGGTTCATGGGATTAGGTGGCAATGCAATGACCACTTGGGATGAAATGAAGGAGCTATTCTTGGGAAAGTATAAAGAATATTGTAGGGGGAATGATATGAGAGGAGATGACATCTTCAAGATGTCACAGAAAGAGGATGAAACCCTGAAAGACTATGTGTCAAGGTTTATGTTCAGTGTGCAGAAAAACACTCAGCATTAGCTAAATGAGGAGTCTCAAAAACTTCTCTTTCTAAGAGGATTCAATGATGCTTGCATTGAGGCACTAGACCTCATGGCCGGAGGAGATATCACCCAAAGCAATTGGGATGATATCAAGAAGATTTATTTCAACTACTCTAGAGCAACTGTGAATAAAGGAAGAGGGTTTAGACCCTTTATTGCAAAAGGAAATGGTTTAGGAGTGTCTAAGGGGGAGATTTCTAATCTCTTTTCCGATTTCAAGCAAGATATCATCAATGACGTTGCTACACAACTGGACACTATGCAAGCTAGGAGGAAGAAAGATGAAGCTGAGGCAATGCTAGCTGAATATTTCCCTCACTACAGACAAAGGAAGAAGGATTGCAGATGCAAGGTAGTGGCTGATGTGGAGGTGCAACATCTTCCCACTGAGTTCAAAATAATAGAAGGAGATGAAGAAGTGTTCTTTGTTGCTCAACGCAGGCCTTGCGCCCCAAGACAAGGTATGCCTCAGGATCCTTTGCAAATTTTTGGTTCATATAATAGTCAATGGCAAAACTAGTACCCTCCAAGTTATGGCCCATATTCCCAACCTAGTTGGAATAATCTTTGGCCAAATGCTCAGCAAAACCAGTGGCAGCCTCCGCAAGGAAATTGGCAGTCACCACAACAAAATCAGTGGCAACCTCCACAGGGAAATTGGCAGCAGTCTAACCAATGGAGGGGAGGCTAGCAATGGTCAAATCAACCTGCTGGTTTCCTTCAGCAACCCCAGCAACAGTCAATCATGCCACCTTTTGCAACTAACCAAAGCCAAAATCCAAAGCCAACCCAACTCCCTACTCAAGCAACACCTAACCCAAATAACTAGCCTCAACAATAGCAACAAGTTTATTTCGTCGATCCCAATCAGCAGCCTACTTATGCTCTCAACTTGAGTAATATTAACTTGTAGTCAGGGACAGTGCTACCTACACCTTCTCCTCCCATCATTGCAAAATTGCCACCTAAGGAAAATGAGCAAGAAGATACTAATGACCTAGTTTCATCCAAAGAGCCCATGCAAAATCCATCATTTCCTAAGGTGTCCAATAAAACCTCACCTCCTTTTCCACAAAGGTTGGAAGGTGAAGTTGTTAAAAAGCAAGAAGAGCCTACCTTTGGCATTCTTGAACAACTAAAGCACATATGTGTAAAAATTTCCTTGTTCCAAGCAATTAAAGAAGTACCTATCTATAGCAAGGCTATTAAAGAAGCATGCTTGAAGAAGGCGGGTAGGAAAAAGAAAGACCCTCAAACTATTCATGTCTTAGGTCAACTCTCTGATTTGATGCTACGGAAGCTTACCATCCCAAAATATTCAGACCCTGGCAGTCCTGTTGTGGAAATCATTATTAATGGGGTTCAAATTAAAAATGCTTTGGTAGATCTTGGAGCAGCTATTAATGTCATGACTAAAGACCTTGTGGTAAAGCTAAGTATTTCATACCTAAGGGCTACACCTACAGTCCTATAGCTCGTTGATAGTTCAACTATCAAGCCTGATGGAGTAGTTGAAGACCTAGTAGTCACCCTAGATTCATGGGAATATCTTATGTATTTTATGGTCTTGTCTCCAAAAGCAACACTAGGAGGATATCCTGTAATTCTAGGAAGGCCTTGGTTAGCCACCGCAGATGCTTACATAGGATGTAGGTCTGGTAACATGATTATCTCTGATGGATATAGCACCAAGAAGCTCACCCTTTATGCTCTAGCCTAGCCTCAACTTAAGTCTGGACAGGCAGTCTGGCCAGATTTAGGAGAAGATGTGGAAGAAATGAATTATGTGGCAAACTTGATGATGATTAGTGGAGAGCCTTTTATTGAGAAACAAGAAGATGAAAAAATATTATCTAATATCCTTAAGAACAATTATGGCATTGAGTACCCCCTTTGTGAAGAAGTTCCATGTTCCTTGCAGTCAATTCTTCCCCCACCTACTTTAGCTCATTATCCTGCAGTAACTGACTATTTGCACACCTTATTAACCCATGAAGCAGAAATGCCCTTTCTGTCCGAAGTATCTATGCTTGAATTGACTTCCCAAGTCGAAGTAGCTGCAGGAAAAACCTTGAATATCAATAGTAAAATTACCAATAAACAACAAGAGTCAATTGTCCAAATGCTTACTACCCACAAGACAATTTTTGCCTTGGATTACAGTGATATGAAAGGACTAGATCCAAAGCTATGTACACACCGAATTTTCATCAATAGTGAGTTCAAACCTATTAGACAGCCCCAAAGGAGAATTAATCCAGCCCTAAGAGAAATTGTTAAGGATGAATTGCAGAAGATGTTGAATGCTGGCTTTATCTACCCAATCTCAGATAGCCAGTGGGTTTCTCCACTGGTTATTATCCCTAAGAAAGGAGGAAAATGGAGAGTGTGTGTGGATTACAGGGAGCTTAACTCAACAACTAAGAAAGATTATTTTCCTCTTCTCTTTATTGATCAAGTCCTGGATAACTTATCAGGGAAAAATTATTTCTCCTTCCTTGATGGTTTCAGTGGATATAATCAGATAAAGATCACTCTAGAGGACTAGGAAAAGACTACTTTCACATGCCCCTAGAGAACATTTGCCTATTCAGTCTTACATTTTGGTCTTTGTAATGCCCCTGCAACTTTTCAAAGAGTTGTGATTTGTATTTTCTCATATATTTCATATGATTGCATGGAAATATACATGGATGACTTTATTGTTTATGGTGAAACATTCGAGGAAGCCCAAAACAATTTGAAAAAGGTACTACAAAGGTGTGAAGATCATAATTTGTCACTCAATAGTCAAAAATACTTCATGATGATGCAAGAAGGAATAGTGTTGGGTCACTACATTTCTGCTATAGGAATACAAGTAGACCCTTCTAAAATTGAAGTCATTTCTAGTCTACCCTTTGCTACCAAGCAAAAAGAACTCAAAAGCTTTCTAGGACATGTCGGCTACTATAGGAGGTTTATTAAAGATTTCAGTAAAACAACAGGACCTCTATACAGTTTGCTAAAGAAGGATGTAGAGTTTGCCTGGATAGCAAAATGTGAGAAAGCATTCCTTGACCTTAAGATTGCCCTTACACAAGCACCTATTTTGAAAGGACCAGATTGGTCACTTCCATTCCATATTCACATGGATGCATCAGATTATGCTATTGGTGTTGTCCTAGGACAAAAGGGTGGTTCAACTGAGCATGCACTTTATTATATCAGCAAGAACTTACAAGGAGCTGAACTCAACTATACCCTTACAGAAAAATAAATGTTAGCAATCATCTATGCACTCAACAAGTTTAGGCATTATATCACAGGCTATCAAATATTTGTCCATTCTGATCATGCAGCAATCAGGTATCTCATGAACAAGAGCTTAATTACAGGGAGACTAGCTAGGTGGTTATTGTTGATGCAAGAATTTGATATTACAATTGTGGACAAACCGGGTAAAGCTAATGTGGTTGCTGATTTCCTGTCTAGAATCCAAAGGAAAGATGATTCTGCACTCATAAAAGATTCCTTCCCTGATGAACATTTGTTTTTCATCAAAGTCATTCATCCACGGTATGCAGACATAGCAAATTATTTGGCTGCAGGAAGAACTCCTCCTTAACTCTCACCTAAGGAAAAGAGATTGTTAGTAGAGAAAAGCTTTAACTTCTCTTGGATTGTAGATTGCATGTTTTACACAGGGCCAGATCAAGTAATGAGGAGATTTGTGAGAGAGGAAGACACTCATGACATACTACATGCAAGCCATGATGAACCTTGTGGTGGACATTTTGCTGCTAAGAGGATAGCCATGAAGATCTTAAATACTGGATATTATTGGTCAACACCACATAAAGATGCAGCCAAGTATACCAGGAGGTGTGATAGATGTCAAAGGATGGGGAGGCCAACATGATCAAATGAAATACCTTTGTTTTTATAAGTTATTGTCACACCCTTTGATAAATGGGGATTGGAATTTGTAGGCCCAATTGATCCGCCTTCAAATGGTAAGTCTTACATTCTTGTATGCATGGGTTATGTAACAAAATGGGTAGAGGCTAGACCAATGAAGCATGCTAGAGATAATAAAGTATCAGAGTTCCTCTATGAAGAAATCTTTACTAGATTTGGTGTTCCTAGAGAAATAGTGACAGACCAAGGAGCACAATCTACTTCCACTCTTATTATAGCCTTAGTAAATGAGTAAAACATAAGGCATAGGAAGTCAACTCCTTATCATCCTCAGGCTAATGGCCAGGTAGAAATCACTAACAGGGATATTGAGGCCATTTTGACAAAAATAGTGGACCTGCATAGGAAGGATTGGGTTGTGAGGTTACCTAAAGCTATATGGGCCTATAAAACTACTTGAAAGACTACAACGGGTTTTACACCATTTGAAATGGTGTATGGAAAGAAAGCTATGATGGCAGTGGATTTTGAACATAAAACTCTCAAAATAGCTTTGGAGTTGGATATGGATTTAACAATTGCACAAAAAGATAGAATCATGCAGCTCAATACCTTGGATGAGCTAAGAAAGAGTGCCCTGCATCATACATAAATAGTACAAAATCAGAGTATCAGATGGCATGATAAGTACATAAAGGAAAAGAAATTCAAAGCAAGAGATTGGGCTCTGCTCTATGATTCAAGGTACAAGGACAATCAAGGGAAGCTACATACCAGATGGTTGGGGCCATACAAAATTTTAGAAGTATTTGATAATGGTGCAGTTCAACTAAGCACAATTGATGATGTTAGGTTCAAATTATTGGTCAATGGGCATCGACTAAAGCTCTACCTAAAGCCCATCGATAAAGAAGAGTTCCTAAAGCAGTTTCAACTTGAGCAGGAATCTACTGATCCTGCAAATGAAGGAGTTGAGTCTCGACTCGATTCCCTAAGCAATGCATGAAAAGTGCATTAAAAGGTCATAATAAAGGGGTCATCCACATGGATCCCCATTCCATACCATCATTCCATCCGCTATTTGTACCATTTCTTCTTCTGCCACCTCATCCACCTGTCGCACATCACCATTTCCACGTTTCCAAAGATCACCTTTTGCAACAAAGAAGATGGAATCACATCAGTCAGTTGCAACACATCATTACAGGTAAGCTCCACTTAACTCAAAGATTGATTAATTATTTCATTTATTATGTTTAGTTAGGTATTAATTAAGACAATAAATTTCCTATATGGCTGCAATATCCTTCAGTCTTTTTCGCACGTTCAAATCATTTTTCCTAATTCCTAATTGATGGCCACATCATTAATTTCCGCTGCCACGAAGCCTTGTCACATCAAGTTTACTGTCCTTTTTGCTTAAACTCATGATTTTTGAAAATTGCAATAAATGAGCAAACCTCCATTACTTCTTGCAATAATGACTAGGCATGTCTTTAGCTCCTCTTTGTCAATCATTTTATGTCTAAAATTTGAGATAAGATCGAAATTCTTCCTTCTATTTTCTGCATCTTTTGAAAGAAGTTCAAAAGTTTAGGTTGAGGGGAGAGCGGAGAAGTTGGTTTGAGTTGCAGGAAGTTGAATTTGTGAAAGAAAGAAATTTAAATAACCAGGGTGAATTCTCGCTTGAAGAGATAAGTTGCAAAGACAAGCATAAAAATGGGAGGCCAGCCCATTAGGCATGAGCCAATAAACCACAATGTCTTGTTACAGGACGCACAACATTTTATGCCATTCAGACAGTATGGGTGGCTCAACTATTTTCTCAAACTTGAAACGTTTGATGAAGCTATTGCTGAGGAATTCACAAGGACATTTCATAATGGGAAGGCTAAGGTTAGGGGAGTAAAAATTGATGCCTCGATGGATAGAATTGCAGAGGTAATAGGGTTACCTCAAGCTGGTGAACTATTTCCCTGAACAAGGGACGCACGGAGTGCTAGGGCAGAATTTACTCGGCCTAGAGATCCTCATCTACATGTGGATAAACAAGGAACCCAACGGATGAGTTTGTCGTAGGATTGGATTCCACAGGCAGGTTATGTAATCAAATACCTGACATGTGAAGGTCAGTTCTCTGTTTTGCATTCTCATCATTTCAAGCTATTATCTCATTTGTGTAATGGGTTATTAATGAACATACTAGATTTCCTGTATAATTTTCTTTCCAATAGTGCTGCCGAATCTAAAAAGGGAAGAATTAATTCTGTCTCCCACCATTGCCTCATAAAATTGCTTGTAGAGAAATCTGTTAGGGATGTGTCACCAATGACCTGGGAGGAATTTGTTGTTAATTTTAATCCAGAGGTTCAAAATATCGGACCTAGGGGTCAACCTCTCACTTTTAAACAATGAACCTCTCAGTCAAAGGCTGAGGCCTCTGCGGTCGCACCTCCTATGCCTGAAACATCTGACTCGCAAGATGAGGTCCCTCTTTCTAAAAGATTTCCCAAAGAGCCAGTGCAAACCTCTATTGCTAATCCTGGGACTTCCTCTAAGAACAAAAAGGGGAAGTCACCAATGGTAACACCATAACAAAAGACTCCTACACCTGCTCCTAAATCCGTCAAGAGGAAACAAATAGGAGAATCTCCTAATCCCACAGTTAGGAACCCAAAGAAACATAAGGCAATCCCCACTCATGTACAAAGAAGCTCCAGGATTCAGAACTAGGCAGCTCAGGATTCACTCGATACCTCTCAGTCTACACCATCACCCTTAGACCCTTCTAGTCCTGCAATTGAGGAAAAAGAACCAACTGTTGGTGAGATTGAGCATGTTTCAGAAGGGGCTGGCCTTGATGAGCTGGCAGCTGCTGCAGAACAAATGCAAGAAGGGTTATCGGAATAGCTGCAGGAAGAGGTAGTGTGTATTGGGGAGGAAGGAAAAATAATTGCAACTCAATAAGAAGAGAGAAGTGAAAAGAATGAAGGGATAGATGAATCACTGGCTATTCCAGAAAATACACCAGAACATCATATGTTGCAGGAACAATAAGAGGACTAGCAGTAGGAACACGAAATAGAACAGGAAGTTCCTGAGCAATCATATGACAAAGAAATAATTGAGACATCAGAGCATGCAAATGTTGATGCACCTAAGAAAATTCAAGGACCACTTGCACTGAATCATAACCATAAGCTTCCTCTCCATGTTACAAGTTTTGTTGTAAGAATTTTATGTTACACAGAACTTCAAAATCAGCAGACTGCCTATGAATTGGAAATTGAGAAATTGAAGAGAGTAATCCAGAACAAGGATATAGAAATTGCTAATCTTACAGACACTCTCAATCAGGTAGTCCAACTTGTCCCACAGATAGTGTAGTGTAGGTCTCCCTCTCCTGTTTATGCAATGTACTTAAAGGAGTTATATTTGAACTTTCATCTAATAAGGATCTGGAAAGGTCAAAACCCTTCCTTGAACACTCCCGAGGAATTTTATGATGCATACAGGGACTCACCGCAGCATGTCAGACACATTCTGTGTGAGTTCTATTTACATAGTTTGGTTGTGCCTCATGATAAAGAATGGAATCCTCTGTGCTATGTAGGAGACAAACACATTAGTGCTCTGATCTCCTAGATCATGAATGAGATTAGCAGGGAAGAACAATTTGACAGTTACAAACATGACGAGGTTAACATACCACTAACAGTAAGAAATGAATCAAAGAAGGGGATGGGTATTTACTTTGACTGAAAGAAGTTGTGGGCAGATGAAAGGGATAGACTGATAATTGAACCCTCGAGACGAGAAGTGTTTACCTAGTACTGCCAAATTGTAAATAATGACCTCAATGCTGCTACACAACATAGTCAAACAAGATGGGAACACTTGCCATTGCAGCTAAGAAGGGGCAGAGTGACATACCCCAAACAACTTGTATGCAGCTACTCAAAGAGCAGAAAGGTACCTGAGAAATGTAAGGACGAAGAAAGAGAATTGGTTACCATTGGTTATGTAGCCACCCATTCTCTTATGGCCACTTCTGGCCATGCAGGGAGAAAACAACACTTACAACAAGAACTCAGAGGATAACAGGTGGCAACGATTGGAATCCATGCGGGCTCACTTCTAGAGTTTTCAACATGGTGAATGTGGACAATAGTTGAATTCTGATTTAAGAGATTTTGCTCGAAGGAAAAATGCTAGACTTGCTGAAGGGACCAACAAGTAGTTGGTTGAGGGGAATGATGAGCCCAATTTTTGGCATATTTTAGACTATGTTTTAAAACATCTTTATATCTTTTATTATGCTGAGAAGACATTTAGTGGTAATTATGGAAGTGATACATAAAATTTATGCTTAATATAACAAGTTTATTATGATAAGTCTTTCCATGGTTATTGCTTAAATGTTTTATTAGTTTGATAGAAGATGTGTGCCTTGTGCCTTTTTGTGATGACATGCCTTTCCTTCAGCCACTATTGTTAACCTTCCTGCAGCCATATGTGAAATATTATTTGCTTGAAACCAATGCCTAATAAATGTATGAATGAGATAATGGATCGTTTAATGAGTTAAATGTGTTGAGTTAATCCTTTGCTGTGGGAGTAGCTGTTAGTTATTTACAGGTACCAAGTCTCAAGGAGAAGATTTAGCCTCCACTAGATCGTTGCAGGATTGATTCAAAGTGGACCAATTCAACAACAAGAAGTGAGGAGACAGTTGATAAGTCATCCGCCATACAAGGGAAGCATTCCAGGAATCCAGCAAAGGCGTCTTGATGACACATAAATCTAGGATAGTGGTGCTTTAATTCTTCAAATTGATTTGTCTCAATTCTCCCTCTTGTGTCCACTTCTTCATTAGGTTGGTCATGATGTAATAAAGATTTCCCATTTTATGAGGGAAAGGTTAGTTAGTTGTTAGGTTACAGTTTTGAATAAATAGCCCGTTCTCCTTTAGAGAAAGGGATGGAAGTTTACTGTGTAATAGCTTTAGTTTTCTAGAAATATAGTTGCAGAGTTCTGAGCAATGTACTTATCAGTTTTAGTTCAATAAAAGCGTTCATGGAATTTATAGTCTAATTTGTTGTGTACTTAAGACACTACGTAAGGGGGCCCACTTAGGGACGCTATCTATATTTTTTGTTTCTACGATTAGAGTATTTGTATTTCATTTTCATAGAACTTCAGTGTGACTATTCCAACAGCTGACAGAATTACAAAGCTGTCAATTGTTCCTACAGCCACTAGGGACAGAGTAGTTCCTGTCTTTAAAACTGGATTTAGTTTTCATTCTGAGCAGATTTAGTCAGTTAGAGTTTGTTTCCAACAATTCCAATTCTAGCATAGTATTTTCAGGAAATAACACATGTCTGAAAATAGGTGGTTAGTGCATATACTTTGCAGACCCATTTCAAGTCTAACGTCCCTGGGTTGACAATCAAATGATGTCCTTTAGTAGATTATGACTGCCAATTGCGATGCCTAATCCCTGAGTAGAGGAATTTATGTTCCTATTTATCAACCTAATTAAAGGACACTATAGCATGATCTCCATAAATGTAATTATGTCTGGTATATTCCTTGGTAGCACATGTGTGATAGGGGTGTCATAAACCCTAATCATTGTTGCATATAAATAAAAGAATCAATCACCCTAGTTGTGATTGATTTTAGTCTTTGGGTTGAGGTCCTTAGTCCTAAAAAATCTCCATACTTCCCCTTAGAGCCTCCAATCTACAGACTTTCCCAAGTTCCTTAGGACCTCTCTAACAAAGTACTCTTTAAAGACTAGATATTTTGATTTATCATAGTTTGTATCCCATATATAGGTCCATTCTTGTACTGGAAACAACCTTGTATGTGCATCCTGAGACCTTATTTGCACGTGATGGGACCAAATATTCTTCCCACTAAATAAAATGATGTGACATAGCAAAGAGTACCACTTAAAATGGACAATGTGACTATCCTTTTTAAGAAATCTCGAGGCTCTATGAATTTCATCTATAATGTAACCTGCATAGTCATATGGCTTGTTGACATCCCTACTTTGAATGTAACAACCAACACCATCAAATTTACTAGAATTTGGGTCTTACAATTCATGCCCAATATCTAGCAAAGGGAAAAGTAGGTTTTTATGAAGTAATCTTCAAATAGATCATAGTTGAATGGCTCCAACTCCCCATTAGAAAACCTCCTTATTTCTCTATTTGGCCCTCTAGACCTAAATCTTGGAAACCATTTAACTCTATAGTTGTATTTATGCCTTTGATACTCTCTAGTCAATGCCCCTAAATATATTGACAACTGAGCATTAGTGTCCAAATTGAACACTTTAAAATATAGGCCCTATTCAAATTCATTAAAAACCCTCCCTTTGTAATGTACAAAGCCCTTTTCTTTGGATTGTAGGCATGTGTTATTCCTTTGATAAGGTCTATGTTGATGAACGCATTGGGCACTACCAATATCCCAATCCCCAATCTTCAAATGTTGCAAATAGGCCTGTCGACCAAACATTTCCTGAAATCTTGCTTAAAGAGTGCATACCCCTGGATTGGAATGATGGGGTCTTTGCAATTCTCATTTTTTCAATAATTTGATCTACCAAAATCCTTGAACCTTATGATATTCTAGGCCTCTTAGATGACTTAGTAAATTGAGCCATGAGGTCATCATAAAGATTTTTCTTTACACCCCTTGAAGTTCTGGCCATGGTTTCTTGTTTTAGGGTTTTGATTTATAACAAGAGGGCTTAAAATTTTAAACCTCACAAAAGAAATCTTTAAAAATTTGAATAATTATCCAACCATACCCAAGCTACAATTTATTTTTTATCTCTAAAAAAATAGAGATTCCCCTCTTTAAATTGGAATGCAACAAAGAAGGCATGAATCAAATTACGACTTTAAGCTTGTCTCGAACCTTGGAAATGTTGCAGAAAACCCTCATTTCTTTGGAAATCGATAAGAAACCCACTCTAAAATCTTCATTTTATGCTTTGGAGGATACAAATATATGTAATTATTCCACAAAAATTGAAAACCTATCAAATATAGATCAACTCCGCCATTAATGTCTTTGCATGCTTGAGGGCGTGACTAGTAATAGTCATTCTTCATTTTTAAATTTAGACCATTGATTTGATGAAAATCATTGGTATTTGTTGATGTTTGAAATTATTTCCACTAAGAGAAAGGCCTTGTTCTCCTTTATGTTGATTTGGAACATGTGTCAACATTTCAAGGACTCACAAGAACAAGATGGATACTTTATAAACTTCCCCAACATGGCTTTCTTTCGTGAAACAATAAGAATGAGTAGTGATGGGATACATGACATGATTTCAAGAGTTCATGGAAAGAAAGACTCAACTTAATATTATCCCACAAAAGGTTTAATATAGCACAAAAAGAAAGAAAAACTTACGGCTAAAGCGACTTGGTGACAACTTAGCTTAAGATCAAATAAAAGATACTTTTCAAGGACTCACAAGAATAATTGTTAGGCTAAATTTTTTCCCAAAGGTTATAGCTAGCTTGATTTAATTAAATGCCAACACTTGGTACTGACTAGGATTAATGTGAGGACCACTCGACAAGCTTGCCTTTAAAAGTGCATGCATCAAACAAACAACTTAAGTTACTAGGAAAAGGTAAAGGGACTGCTAACACACAAACAAAAGGGACATAAAAAATACTTAAGGGGCTTCTCAACAAAAAAACATAAAAAGGTAACATCATTTTAGAAGACTCTAGGGATTTTCAACTAAGGTATAGGAAATAGATGAATTATAAGGGGAAAAACCCTAAAAATTGTAGAAGCTCCACCACAATAGAAGATATAATATGAAATATGTTGAAAATACTTGAAAATAGCTAAGAATAACAAGCCACTTTGAGGGGTTAAACCTCCAAATGTCTCCAATGTGAATACAATTCACAATTTGATCATGAATTAAAACTCACCACGTCTTATATATACCTTATTTTTGCCTAGGATATCACCCAAGAAGATTTAGATAGCCCTATATAATCTATAGGCCAACCTCATTAACTAAATAATAATTTGATAATATTACTTAATAAAGAGTCGAGATAACCACAAGATGATATTCATAACCCTATGTACACTAATATTAAGGGTGTGGCACTCAACCCATAATTTATTTCATCCTTTGTCTCTAGCGATCATCAGACCCCAGAATGTTGCTCTAGCCTCAGCCATATTATTGGCCTCCACCCTAAAGTCATAAGAATACATAGCCACAAGTTGAACCTCTAAATCCCTAAATACACCACCTCCACTTGCTCTTCCAAGATTGGCCTTAGCCACATCATCAAAATTGAGTTTAATCTACCATAAAATTCCACACCCTTCTTATCAAGAGTGATATTCTCCTTCCTCAACCACCTAAATCTAGGTCAAGCCTCTGCCCATATGTTTTTATAATTTGAAATGAACAGTCCTTAACACCATGGAATTCACATAGCTTAGAGATGGAGCTCTCCACCATGCCCCATAACCTTTTAATGGACCTTTCCTTATCTTAAGAAGTTCCATTGCATTCCAACCACAAATTCTAGACAAATTTGGATGGAGCAATGGACCAAACAAAGTGTAGACCTATACTTTTAATCTTAAAATTCAAAATGTTGTTAGGCAACACCCATTCTAAACCTCATATATTTAAGAAAAAGCCACATATTTCTAGCCACATCACATAGCATAGAAAGGTGGTAATTGTCCTATATGTTTTCCTTACACATAATACATATTGAGGTACCATTCGTCCCCATCATTTACAACTTGTCCAAACCAAGAGCCCTTTGTTTCCATGCTATCGAAAGAATGGCATTAGCCTTGGGAAACCCTTTATTGATCTAAATTTTCTTATGGATCTTTGAAGCTAAGACATCCCTGCCATAGAAATAGGTTTGAAAAGAAAAGTGGGTAGAAACTTTACTATCACACTGCACACCCCAAATCATGCAATCCTTCCTACCAAGTCCAAGGATAGGTCACATCTCTAGTTTCCTTTGAATTTCTCTACAAGCTTCTCTTATTTCAACCACTAAGGGGACCAAAAGTTTCCTTTATTTTTTAAGAGGCATCTCAATAATGTATTCCTTAACCAAGGTGTCATCAAAATTCTAAAAATGTATGGCCAAAGGGTTGAATTTGGGATACTTCACTAATTATTTATCTTCCAAGCAACAATTGTGCCAAAAACTGATTTTGCTCCCATCACCTAGTCTCCATTTGATGTATAGGGAAATTAATTTAGTACACACCTTATAAGGATTTTGTCATTATTATAATGGTATAAATATTGTAAATAAAGTTTTATAACATGAATTTACTAATTATTTAAATAAATCACCTCTTTCTTTGTAGAGGAAATTACTTGATCTAGTAAGTAGAATTCCAATGTTCAAGGTTGTGTTTTAAGTACTGTAGATATATAAATCCCAAAATAAAAAGGGAATGGAGTCTAAATTTAAAAATAACTAAACCGAGAAACCTAATATACGAGGCATTTTCCCTCAATTAAATGGAATGATGTTTATTAGCTAAGGGTAAGGGATTAAATGTTTTGTACATCTTGTAAGGGGTCTATCGGGCTGGATTGGATTAAAGGGCTTCCCACTTGATAGTTGATCGACGAGATTCCTATTGCCCCTTTGTGCCTATGTTAAAAGGGTGTCCCACTTAGGTAGAATCATGAGATTATATAGTTGACACTCGTTATCATTATTTTTTTGAGAAAACCAGGGGTGAAAATTTTATTGAGAATAAGCAAAAATTACAACACTCTTTATCATTGATCTTATGATGGTTGTAAGAAATTTTTGATTTGGGGGCTATTTAGTGAACTACGACTAGCATCTTTGACCAAATATTAATAGTTATGTATAAGAGGTTTGAAAGGTAATTATGGTCTCGTGGAGGAGCTCTTGGGAGCCAAACGTGAACCCCATGGTCATAGGGATAAATTTAGATAAAGAAAGAGTTATATTCTATGTTGGGAGGAGTTATTTTTGTATTAGAGCATTGAATTTTTACTAGGAGACTTAGGCACCATTTTTAGCCCATAGTTTTGGGTTATATGCCGGTATGGTGTTCCTTTGTCCATAGTCACAAATAATGTGCATCCCTTCAAAAACCAGGACATCTAGGAACTATGTGAAAAGTACCACATCCAACATCACTTTGCCACTTCATAATATCCCCAAGGTAATGGTCAAGCAAAGGCGTCAAATAAAACCATTGTAAAGATATTGAAAAAGACTGTCAATGATGTTGGTCGAGACTAGCACATACAACTGAATCCAGCCTTATGGGCTTATTGTACAAGCATTCATACTCCTACTAGTGCTACACCTTATTTCCTTGTCTTCGATTCTAAGGCTATCCTACCGATTGAGGTCGAGATCCCGTCATTGAGAGTTTCCATTCAACACTATATCGACGATGAAGATTACTAGATCTCCAAGTTACACAAGTTAGAATTGTTAGATGAACAAAGATAAATTGTATTGGTCCACTTGTAGGCATATCAAAATTGCCTCAGACACAATTATAATAGGAGAGTCAAGGTCTGAAACTTTGACATTGGTGATCTTGTCCTAAAGGAAAATCTTAAGAATTAATGAGAAAGAGAAAAATTAGGCAAGTTTTAGCCTGACTGGATGCGTCCTTATATCATTACAATAGCCTACAGATCTAGTGTTCGGGATCCTCAAATGGCAGCTATGTACGCACAACTTCAAGCTACATTAGTGTAGATATAGGGATTACACAGGTAGTTTGCTTAGTTGACTACAAAGTGCAACATGGTTGTGATACGAGCATAGAGGGTTGAGAAGCAGTCACTTGATTTTGTTACTACTGCTAGTAGAGGTAGTGTTGATTTCACTTGTACCTTCTACTAGGATAGCAAAGAGGTGTAGTACTATAGATATTTGTATGAGGATGTGGTGCCACCATTTCAAGGGCACCCAATTACACACATAATCAGAGTAGGTCTCACTTTTAGAGATCACTGAGTAGTAGAGGGGTGTCTTAGCTGAGGAGATCCCCATACTAGTCACCTCACCATTGACATAGGGATCAACCACAACCATCAAGGTTTAGACATAGAGAGGACATGCCACCTTCGAGAGAGTCACCATCTGGTGATAGGGGTAACACAATCTAGGCCTATTTTTTTAAATGGACATGTATGTTTTTTATCGAGCTTGCGAGCTCCTTTTTTGATAGTCACTCGATTTTGTACTATGAAATATTTTTTTGGATATATATATGAGATACATCATTTTTGGAGGTGATTACATGATATGTTATATGTATGCATATTTCTATGTGATGGATGCTTATGGATTTATGATGTTGTATTTATGTTCATGTATGGATGGATGCACATTATATTAATTTATGCTTATATGTATGACATGATGTATCAATATCTAATGATTATGATCTGTGATGTGATTTATGATGCTTATATGTTCTATATGCATGATATTATATGTTTAGGACATGTCATATTCGATATGATGCTATATGGATGATGATTCTACAAATGTAATGCCATGGTATCTATCATTTTCTATTTTATTATGTAGTATGTATGACCTATATGCATATGAGATATGATGTTCTAACACTATTATGGATGCAGGATGATGCAACTCATACATTTGTTTTTGTGTGTCATAGCATACCATCAAGATGACTGTGATACTGACAAAGAAAATGTTAATGTGAAGAAATAATTAGTGAGGAGTGAAGAATAATTAGATGGATCGTTCATCCAAACCAAGATTGATGTATTGATTAATATAATTTTATCTTTTAATAGTCCATGTTTTATCATCATAGATCGTTTTATTATATGGAACAAGTAGATATATGCACACCTAGGAATGAATTGTGAAGGAAAATTTTGTTTCCATTTGCTAAAAGATTATGATAAATGAAAAAGTGGATAATGCACACCAAGTCGAGACAAACCTTGGTGACATTAGTATCTATTTGTTAAAGATTTAGATACATCGGACAAGGAGCGCCCTGATTTAGACTAGCGACAATAGAACCTTGTTGGAATATGTGAGGAAATAACCATAGAGCATGTTAATCCTGCTACAAGAAAGCATTAGTTGACCTTTGGCTTGCATATGATGTTTTTATTATACTAGATAGAATCCCAATCACACATAAGGACCTTAGTTGCACCAGTCATGTTATCAAGATAAACCACAAACAAAAATCAACAAAAAGAAATGTCATGATCCATGATCACTACTCTAATCACTTATGGATATCCTTGAATAGCTTAGGAACATGACATAAGATAAATCAGATAAGACTTAACTAGACCAAATGAGTCCATAGCTATTTAGATCTTTTTGTCCCCTGATAAGTGTGTGATATTTTTTCAAAATATTGTGTCTGTTTTAAGGAGTGAGACATTTCGTGTAAGACACCTGGTCTAGTTTCAATAATGAAACATCCTAGGAGTTTTTCTTTTTTTGATAAGATAGTTGATAAGATAGGTAGCATTTATAGATATGTAGATAATTGATCAGCCTAGTTGAAGGCTATTTTGGGTAGTGTCACTTGTTGTTTCATGATTTGTTAAGCTCAATTATGTGTAGAATATCTTGTTTGTGTCTAAAATGTCAGTTTTTGACAATAGTTTTATTATGAAATTTGGATTGTGAAGAAAAGTTTATTATGAAAGACTATAGAGGACTAACCTAAGCCTTAGGGGTTCATCAATGATGGCCTTTCCTACATGATACACACAAAGACAATGTAGTTTGATTGACCTTGATAAGTGATAGTTTATTCTGGAATATGGATATTGATGGACTGACAATTTATTACGACAAACCCTAAATGATTGACCTATACCTCAGGGGCTCATTAGTGATTCACCTTGCTTACATACACGTGCAGAGACAACATAGTTTGATACCAGTGGTTTGAGATTTTTTTAATTTTTTTGTACATTTTATGACTCTTTTGGATTTTTCAAAAGATATTTGAATGTTTTTTGTATTTTGGAATGTTTTGATGTTTTTTGTGATAATGTCCTTGAATACCATGTGTAATATTCTTATGAAACCCTAGGTCGAGGATTTCCCCCAATTCAAAACATAATCAATTATTATGAAAAGGGTGAATATGATAAGCGGTTGATGCTAAATGTTAATCAATCTCAGGCCATGAGAAGGGGTGAGAGAGATTTTATTATGAAGGAACCTATTCTTTAATTATTATGGGTGGAATTTGATAGAGTAGTGATAGATGGTAGAGTGTGAGCCGACTACACATGGAACCTGTTTGCTAGGTTTTCACCATGGTACTTATCCAAAGCACCAGCAAAATGGTTTTTACTAAATGACAAATTATATCTCTTTTTCTTTTCTTTTTTTTGATGTTTTTTCTATATTTTCTATTTTTGATTTTTTAATGGGATCTTCAAAGATGATGTATTGATCAGATCAGGTAGCGGTTCACCCTCAGGAGTAGCTAGTTGATAAGCACCAAATATGTAGGTTTCCATAATGATATAAGGACCCAAACAGTTAGGCTCAAACTTGCTTGGTTTTTCTCTTTCCTATTGATTCTTAGGATCTTCCTTTAGGAATAGATCACTAATGTGGAAGTTTTGGAATTTAACTCTCTTGTTGTAACTACATTCAAGGAGATTCTGATATGATTGCAAGTAGACCAACACAATTTCTCTCTATTCATCTAATAGTTATAACTCATGTAACTTGGAGATTCGGTAATCTTCATTATCGATAAATTATTGCATGAAAACTCTCAATGATGGGATCTCAACCTCAATCCATAGGATAGGTTCAAAACCAAAGACAAGGGAATAAGGTGTAGCACCATTAGGAGTATGAATGCTCATACAATAAGCCCATAAGGCTAGATTCAACTGTATGTGATAGTCTTAGTCAACATCATTAACAGTCTTTTTCAAGATATTTACAATGGTTTTTTTTGACACCTCTACTTGACCATTACCCTAGGGATAATATGGAGTGGCAAAGTGATTTGGATGTGGTACTTTTTACATAATTCCCGAACGTCCTAGTTTTTGAAGGGATTCCCAAATTATTTGTGGCTATGGACAAAGGAACACCATACTAGCATATGACCATGCTATCTCACCATCATCGGGGCAACTCCAGAGCACAAATTTTGTATTTTCTTTAACATAACGCTATAAAAATGCATTGTATCAAAGAGGGGAAAAATGTAGATACCCAAAATTGTCATAGTCTGCGAGTAACACCTTTTTACTAAGATTCACCCTTTTCCCCTAATGATTAAATAATACCTTATTATTTAATTATTATCAAATATCGTATTCTACTATTAATTAAGTGATTTTGTGTTATTTAATTAGTTCATTCTAATTCACCATTTCTAACTAATTAAATAAATCATATTTATTTAATTATGTCATAATTATCACTAATCTTCTTGACTAATTAAATAAATCTTTTTTATTTGATTATGTCCTAATCACCATTAATCTTCCTAACTAATTAAATAAACCTTATTTATTTAATTACGTTGTTAATTACACTTATTCTTCTATTTTAATTAAATAATTACCATTAATTGTTTAATTAACATTCAACACCCTTCTTAAATTAAATAATTGTTATTAATTATTTAATTGACCACTTTCATACTTCTATAATTAAATTAATTATTTGATTCCCCCATTTCATCTTAACATTATCCATTAATAAATAAACATTTTATTTATTAATTAATCCTCACTTGCACGTTCCTCTAATAATTAATTAATTTAAATTAATTATTGTCTCATGCATAATTCCCTCAAACTTAACTAACACTCTCTTCTAGTTGATTGGATAATCAATTCTAGTTCACTGATCAATCACTTTACTCTCACTCACTTCGAGTCTTTAAATCAATCAATTAAGTTAACTAATTGATAGTATTAGTTAACGCTTCAATCAATTCTCCATGCAACCAGTTAACTAGAATCCTACAACCAGTTGTAGTCAATTAACTGAGAAATCAATTCCTCACAATAATCCTCAACCCTTGATCTCGATCTTCCACCTCTTAATCTGGATCATTCATTCGAATCAAGCAAATATATAAAATAGGTCCTCACATCACGTTGATGGCTAACCATGAACTATGGCATTTTGCATCATTGTTGTCATTCCACACACTTGAAGCTTAAGGCGAAAGAAACTGTGCATACTAAATTCTGAGAGCAAAGCAAGTAAATAAGTACAATGAAATTAATTCATGTCAACACGGTGAAGGTAAATATATTTCTTAATTGAATCTGGCTTCATTTGTGTTGCTTGTTTTCTATTGATTGATTTGGATTTGTATTTGACTATTGAATTGCAAAATTGTGGTTAACTGCTTTAATTCTTTATCTCTATTATGACTAACATCCATTTTCTAAGTTTTAAATAAAAGGAGGGTAAAAACTTTATTTCAACAAAAGAGAAATATAGACAGAAAGTACGGGCCAACCGCTAAACGCCCAAGGCCAAAAAACCATCAAATGACTCCCAAGTAGAGTCTCATATCATAAAAAATGAGCTCCTCAAGCTCCCGAGAAAGGTTCACAAGAATGTCACCCCAACCATCACCTTCCATCCTTCACTGTGTTCTTACGCCCACCTAGCCAAACCACCAACCACCATATTCAACTCCCTAGGGATATGGCAAAAGGTGATAGAATCCAAACATCGACCCAAAAGAGTGATTTGCCTCACAACCCCAACCAACTACCAATTAAAATCCTCCAACTAGATTTTATTGAGCTAATCAACCACTACCTGGGAGTTCGACTCACAAATAACTCTTCTCCACCCACAAGCACAATCCCTCTTCACAACCACCAAAATAGCCATAGCTTCCATAAGATTATTTGGTCACTACCCAAAATACTCAAAAAAGAAGAACTCCACAATCCCATCACTATTCTTGCCAATTCCCCCTACCTCGACAGGACCCGGATTACCTCTGGATGACCCATTAGTATTAATCTTCAAAACTCCTAGGGGAGGAGGCATCCAATGTCCTTCTCGCACAATCTTCCCCCTAACTTCCCTCCTCAAACCAACCCCAAGCCTCCTCGAACCATTACCAGAAATCCCCAATATTTGAACCACACCCTTGTTCGTCAGATCCAAAGTAGATGAAAGATCAAACTTAGCCACAATAGTTTCCTAAATAACCCCCAAAACCCTCATCCAAACTTGCCTTACTTGAAGTTTCTTATCCAAAAAAATATGATGATTCCTCTCAAGCCAAATCTGCCAAATGATTAAACCAAGACCAATTACCCAGACAATATGGAGGAAAGTAGCCTTTGCAGTCGGATTACCCAATCACAGCAAAAAATCCTCCAATGAAGAAGAGTGCCAGCAAGGTAGGCCCCAAGAATCCCACCAAAAATGCCAAATTGTCCTAACAAAAGAACACTGAAAAAAGAGATGGGAAGCATTCTCCTTGCTGTTAGAACACATGGCACACTTGGAGGGGCCATGAAATCCATACTTTTGAAGATTCTCCCAGGTCAGGTATCTACTTCACATCACAAGCCAAGCAAAGAAATTACACTTGGGCCAAGAAAACTTATTCCAAATTTGCTTCCACTAGGTGATCCTTGTAGCCCTGTAGATCTTCTTATCTAGAGCCTGATACCTAGAAGCAACATAATATCTCCCTTTCTGATCATGGCCCCAAGCAAGAACATCCTTGTCCTCCAAAGAGTTACAAAACCTATTATCAAGAAGGACAACAAGCTCATGACGATCCTCCCTCGAACCACCAGGAGGCCACTCCTGCAAGCTCTTCCACTTATACACATTACTCTGACCCAAGGTCTGAGGAGATTTGTAAGCCCTCACATACGTCCAACCAGGCTCTAGAAAGACTCTACTAAGATCAAGAATATGAGGATGTGAAGCCAATATAGGTAGATGCACATCCCAAGAATCAAACCAAAAGAGAGCTTTCGACCCACGATTACAAATCCAAAATAGGCCTTGTTTGATCACATCGACTCCTCTTTTTAAAGTATTCCATATCATTGAAGCCTTTCCTAAGAGGGAGAAATGATGAACCTCATTGGCCTCAACACAACCTAGATACCTGAAAGTAAGTATCCTAGCCCAAGTACATTGTTGTTGCGCACACCATCTCCAATAAAGCTTGGTCGCTAAAGCTTGACCATTTAGATCTGCCTGCCTCAATCCAAGACCTCCTTCTTGCTTTGGATGACACACATCCTCCCACTTAACGAGGCTCCATTTCCTTGAAAGGAGATTACTAGACCAAAGAAATTGTTGACACAGGCACTCAAAATCACTAACAAAGCTAACAGGTGCTGAAAGCACAAAACACCTGTACAACAGGAGAGCTTAAACCACAGACTTCAAGTGAATGACTTTGCAAATAGTAGACAACCATCTACAAGTCCAGTGACTGACCTTCTTATGAAATTTCTCAATCACATCCTACCAAAACACTCTCGAAAGCAAACGCCCGACAATAGGGATCCCAAGATAAACAAATGGAAGAGACCCAATCTGGAATCTAAGAATCCTAGCAATTCTCTATTGAATTAAATTCGGAGTATTGAAGAAATAAATAGAAGACTTGTCCTCATTAATCCTTTGACCCGAAGTTGACAAATAACAATCCAAGGCTTTCCTTAGATTGACAACTTCCTCGACTTTAGCAACTCCCATCAGATCCGTATCATCCACAAACTACAGATGAGATTGATTTGGGATCCCATTACCCTAATGCCACCTCTGTAGCAAGCCAAGCTCCACCTGAGATCTCAAATATCTGTCGAGCCCCTAAGCCATAAGAATAAACAAATATGGGGAAAGCGGATCACCTTGTCGCAGCCCCCTCGACGCACCAAAGAGCTCTGATGGTTCTCCATTAATTAAGATAGAAAAATATGGGGAAGTAACACAACTCATAACCCACTCAATCCAATCACTTCTAAAACCAAATGCCTTCAAGATCTTAGACAAAAAATCCCATTTGACTTGATCGTAAGCTTTAGTCATGTCTAGCTGAATAAACATAGCCTTCTCCTTGGAGATCGTCATAGAATGCACAGTCTCGGCCGCAATAACTACCCCATCAAGAATCTGCCTTCCAGCCACAAAACCCCTTGCTCCTCAAAAATCAACCGATCAAGCCAAGGCTTCAATATTTTTGCAATCAATTTAGTGATAATTTTATACACTACATTACATAAGGAGATCAACCTAAAGAGGTCTAAAGAGTTTGCTCCCTCCCACTTAGGAATAAGAGACAAAAAAACTAGCATTCATAGCCTTAAGCATTCTCTTGTTCCTTTGGGATTCTTGAACAACCTCCAAAAGGTCAAGCTTGATAACCTCCAAAAACTCCTGAAAAAAATTCAATAGGAAATCCATCCGGCCCTGGGGCTTTACCTTTCTTCATTTGGAACACAATGACCTCCAGTTCGGCTAGAGAGATAGGGTGGATAAGGGCATCATTCATATCTCCAGTTACTAAAGTAGGAATACAAGCTAAGATGGACGCCTCCACCTCACCATCAAGTTGAATGTCATCCAAAAATAAAGCAGAAAAATATCTGACAGTTTCAATTGAGATCTCAGTACCAAAGTAGAGAAGACTTCCATCCTGAGCCTGAATAGAAGAAATAATACTACCCTATCGCCTATCTTTAACAAAATTGTGGAAAAAAGATGTATTCCTATCACCTTCTTGGAGCCACTCAATACGAGACTTCTACTTCCAAAAGATTTCTTCTCGAAGCTCCCATTCCTTAACCTCCTTAACAACCAACTCTTTAGCTCTGCTTAACTCCTCATGCAACCCCTGATCCCGGATCAACTGTGTTACAGAATCCAGTTTCTCTTGAGCTCTCATTTTAGACATGAAAACATTGCCAAAGTGAGATTTATTCCAACCCTTTATCATATATTTAATGAATTGGAGTCTTTTAGTAAAAGAATACATATCAGTGCCAAAAGTCGGCTTTCCTAATCTCCACCATCCCGGAACAAGATCATGAAGAGAAGCGTCTTGAAGCCACATAAGATGGAACTTGAAAGATGGCTTCCTCAAAGAGGATCTAGATGGGAAAGCCGAGAGCTTAATTGGCCAATGGTACAATCCATGCCAATCCAAAATATTAGAGCTAGTCACCCAACTTTCCCCCACCTAGGAACTAGCAAGCAAAAACCTGTCCAACCTTTCAGAGATAGCATCATTCCCAGACCTCCTATTATTCCAGGTAAACAAACCATTTCCAGGATTGATATCCACTACACGCAAAGCAATCATATTCTCTCTAAGAAGCCCAGTAGAAGGATCCAGATGACCATTACCCCCGCGCTTGTCATCCAAAGAATAAACTGAATTAAAGTCTCCTGCCAACACCCAAGGATAAAGAGGCACCATGGAACGAACAAACCTAATATGAACCCACAGATTAACCTTTCCAATATAATCTGTAGGAGCATAAATATTAGAAAAAATATTTTTCTTACCAGACTCCAAACCAATAGCAGTAAAAGAAATAGAGTGTCAACTAACCATCCACCGCAAGGGAGCAACTTTACATGGATCCACACAAGAAAGCTAGACCCCCAGAGCTACCTTGCGCTCCCACACACTGACACATACCATGACCCCAAATATTATTAGCTAAGTTTAACATACTAGGAACCAAAAACTTGGTCTCCTGAGGAAAAACCAAGTCCGAAGAATGCACACGAACCAAATCCCGAACAACCTTTTGTCTAGGGATATTGTTCATACCCCTCACATTCCAGGATAACATAATCATTGATTGGATTAAGAAAAGTGAGAATCAATGGTCCTTATCGAACCTAATTCCACCAAAGTTTCACCAATTAACTTAACTTTCTCCTGATCCTTCTTCCTACTTGCTTTCACGGGCTTCTTAGGAGGGCATTTTTTAATCGACTTCTGCTACAAACCTAATTGTGTGGAAGAAGCCTTAAGTCTACTAGTCACCTCAGAGCCTTTCCCAGTGACAGAGAGCGAGCCCAAAGCACCAATCCCCAAAGATATAGCCTGCGCAGAGGAAGATTCCAACATCATAGAAGCAAAAGGAGGTATGCTTGACTCTGGTGGAGCTGCAGGGCTTGTCAACAAAGGCTAGTTTTGCATAGATGCATTACTATCACCTAAGGGAAGATCCTCAGAAGTACCACCCACAACCTGCATTTCAGAAGGGATACCTTCCTCCAGGACCAAATCATCTAAAGCTTTAAACCTGTTAAAAGTCTCATCATTCTGTCTATCCTTTATAGTCCTCTTTTGACCCCTATTTCTATTGCAAGGCTTGACTAGAACAAAACCATCCATATCCATCTCTATCCATTGCATGGGTGCCTTCCCATTATCCATCTTCTGAGGTGGTTGAGAAGGAGCAAAACCCATATTAGAATTGTTACCCACTCTAGGACACTTCCACTGAAGATGACCATACTCATGACATATGCGACACCGAAAGGGCAAAGTCTCATAATCCATTTGTTGAATCCAGGAGGTTGATCCAAGACTCATATTGATCGAATCCGACAAAGGTTTGTTTAGATCAATTTCAACACAAACACGAGCATAAGAAAAAATCTTCTTAGACAAAGTTTGTTGCGAAGGGTCAATAGGCTTACCAAGCATAAGAGAAACCGACTGGAGTATGTCATTTCTCTAGCACTCTAGAGGTAGTCAAGGAAGACAGACCCAAATCGGGACCCTCGAATGGAGTTCCTCAACAAAATTGAAGCCCACGTGCCAAGGTTTAACAAAAAAACCCACTTGATTATAAAACTAAGGGCCACCTTCAAAGACATGATTTCAATCAACAATGCAAGAGAAGTCCACCAATAAAAAAATATTAGCACCCAACAATATCTCATAGTCACCCTCCAGGTTCCAAGTCTTCCTGACCCAAGACTCCAAAAAAGGAAGCAACACATGTAAACCCATAAAATTGCAAATTAAAACATGATTATTGAAATATTCGATGTCCTTAGCAACAGACTCTGGCTGAATGATTAGCACAGGACATTCCATCGATTTTTCCAAGCACCCATTAATCTTGCATAGGCGAATACCACCGGAATGAGATGATTCACCCCTCGTAGTGCCCATGAGGGAAAAAAACCCCTCACCCTCCAACATCACCATGAGAGTCTCCTTACCACAACACTGAGGAGACCAAACAACAAAGGGGTTCAACCCCACATGCGTGGGTGCACAATAACAACCACCCATAATGCAACCTACGGAAGCCAAGTAGAATATAGGGCTAAAAAAAGAACCAAAGTCAGCTCCAAAATACACTGGCTAAAGAGGTCGTTGCTCTCCCAGCACCCGCATGCCTTCACCATAAAGCACCAAGGAAATGTGTAAAAACCAATGGAGGTTATTCACAACAAGAGAAGATTACAAAGGACACAAACTCGATTCCCTGGAACACACAAAACTCCCCTCCCCACACTCACAACAACACGAACAAGCCGATCCAGTAAAGAGAAGACGCATGCATAGAGCAGATCCAACATGCATGCTAGGCCTCAAAGGCCACGGGAAGGCATGTGAGACGAGCAGAGCAACAACGCCATCCAATGTTCCATTATTATGTCACGTCCATTTTCTAAGTTACACATAGTTTGGGGAATCATTAATTTTTTGCTAGACATCCTTGGCCTATATATTGAGGGATCGATATGGAGATCATGTGTCATTATTTTGTTAGTGTGAAAAGTATTTTTACCTAACTAGTTAATTATCCTACCTAGTGATTCTATATTTCATACTAAACTTAATCTCACTTAGATTTTTTACTTCTTATATCACCTCTTGTGGAATTTACATGTGTCCCCACACTTGTCTCAAGCATCCCACATGTATCTCACTTTTGGAGGCCTAATTAGATTTTGAGTCACACCTTCTTACCTCCTCATCCTTGCATTTATATACAAGGACAGTTTTTTACATCTTTTTACACACTTGCATGATAATCTTTTATCTTTCATAATTCTTATTTGTAAAATATTTTATCTTGGCTACTCCAACATGGTACCAAATCCTCCTTACAAATTCATTATAAAAATTTATTAGGGTTTTTCAACACCTAATTTCAAACAACGTATCTTAGAGAAAAATTGATTTCATGGTTGTGCTCGTAAGGTCCAAAAACCTATATTTTCATATAGGGAACTATAGGTTTTGGAGATGAAATTCATTGATGATTTTGGAAGGAGCTTCAATAGATGCCATAGAAAAATTCATATATCTACACAAGTCTATACATACATATGGTTGTACCATCATCATACCATATAGCCCCAATACAACTCATTTTTAGATTTGGCTCTATATTTTATCCACTAGATAGAATATTCCTTCAATATCACTCAAATTCCATGTAGGCAGTGCCACCTTTTACTCAATTGTCATTACAACACCTTGTTAGTCACTCTTCATTGAAACTCTAACCTCCCACCATTGTCAAAGCTTTAACTTATAGTTGACATTGAAACTTTGGCTTTCCTTGTTACTACCTTGAAAATCCAATTTGCTTCGTACATTTTGGATCTATGTTCTCTCTACCAAACATTATTTCTATACAACCTCTAGAATTTTAGAATTTGAGGCATCTCTATTGACTTCTCGGTTGTCTTTGGTTGTCCTTGATGACAAAATCTATTGGCATGCTCTTTGGTATTCTTGATTATGGTGATTTAGGATTTTTAGTGCCACGTTCATCTATATTTTCAGATCAACTATTCATGTTTAACTATCTATTTTAGTCACTATTCATTTTCAGATGGCTATGTTTACTGACAGTGTGATAAAGCATTATTACAAGTCGTTAAAGATGTTCAAGCAAAAGGTTCAGGATATTCAGTTTGACAGGTTGTTGGGCCTTCTTTATGGCATGTCACAAGTATATCATTTCAATTGCTCATTATCAGTTTGAGTTTGGCTTCATTGTTACTACTTTGATAAGAAAGGAGATCTTTTTCAGTTTGTGGTACATTCAACTTGATTTCTTGTAAGTTGTCCTCACATGGTATTTGAGTGGCACTTTTTATGCTTGCACAAAGCATACTGGTTTAGGTGCATAAGGACTTCATTAATATTGGATCATTATCAAGTTGATCTTGGCATCTAATATTAGTGCACTTTACTTGGTTCATTTGCTTATATCTTCTTGGCATCATTGGCAAGACTCATTTGATTATATCTTCATGGCATATTTTCATTGTATTGATCTTCATGGCTGACTCATATTTCAATGGTTATGATACATTATTTGATACATGGCATATTGGGTTGGAAATATATTAATGTTCTCTTTGGAATTCAAGATTGATATTTCACTTGGCATCATATGTTAAAAGAGACATCATTAATAAGGAATATTTGGCATCAAAAGGTGACTAAGAATCAAATGTGATTGACATTATTGATGATTGGGGTTGCTAAATTCAATGAACACTTCCTATCGATCTTTTGGCACTCAAATTGGACTTGACTTTATAAAGTCATATGGCAATTATTAAAAATTTGGTATTGGGTTTCATTTGGCAGTGATTAAGTTGTTTGACATTGGGCATAATGTGATACCTGTGAGTGGGTTGAAGCATTAACATCGACAACCATTATTTAAAATGAGCTTATGTGGCAACAACTCATCATGATTTTTCTCTACATCATGATGATGTCGGCATTATTTGTCTTTGACAACAGAATCCAAATCATTATGGTGTTTGATTTGATGTATTGGATTTCAAAGGTTAATGATTTTTGATTGATTAGGTTTTCAGATTCCAAGTGACTATTGTATTTTGGAAAGTCTTCGACAGACTTGGAAGACAAAAGATTAGGGTAATATTATTTTTGTCTCAATGTGTTAATTTCTTGAATCCTAGCCACCGCCATATGTGAAGTATGCAAAAGCTCAACCGACATTCTAAAAGAACAATGAGAACTAATGCAAGCCCAAAATAGGAAGCTCGATGGCAGTTTTTGTATGAATGGATTTTGTTTTTGACTGTGGAAGTTAGAGGAGTTTCTTCCAGTTGGGTTGTTATTAGTTTACGTGACAGGTTGTGGTGGTTTCTTTTCCTTCATCCTTCGTGATCAGGTAAAATGATCTTGTGGTTTTTGTTTTTAAAAGATTATTTTGGAATATTCAGTTTGGTGATTAAGGCATAAGCATTTTTCAATTCAAGTCTTCTGATATTCTAGCAAAAAATATTGTTGTTGTTGTTGAAGATAGAAATCTGTTAGGGTTTCACAAACCCGAGTTGATTTTTTCAGTTAGATTGTAACTGAATTGTTTCAATGTGGTGATATTTGTTGAAAGAGTTTACTTTGAAGGAGGATTATTTAGGGTTTGTCATTCAAACCCTAACCTGAGTTGATTTTCAGTTACTCAAACTGCATACAAAAGTTATCATTCACAGTATCTTTAAAAGATGGTTCTCAGGCATTTTTCTGTAATCTGAGAGAGGAATATGAAGCTTCAGACATATTGTGTAAAATAGTACTACATTGAAAATCTTTTATTATGATTCTCATATTATTGTATTAAATGAAGATGCTGATGCACAACATTCTTTAATGTGTTTAATGAGGATATACATAGTCTTCTATTGAAATTCTAGAGTTGCAAAATCTGCACTTCTAGGGTTATGATAGGATGCTATAATTGTTATCTGTTAATAGGGGTTGGTGCTCCTTGGAATGGGTGTTCCTAAATTTGTGAGGGGTTGGTGCTCCTTGGAATGGGTGTTCCTAAATTTGTAAGGGGTTGGTGCTCCTAGAGTGGGTGCTCTAAAGTTTTCTAGTAAGGCATTGTAAGCAGTGGTTTTTGAAGTTAAGCTAGTGAGACATTTTAGGAGTGGTTTTTCTACCCCAAGAGGGTTTTCCACTCGACAATTTCTTTGTCTTATGGTCTCTTTGTTTTGATATCATAATGCTTCTAGATTGTGATGTTTTTGTGAGTGATTGTTCTTATCAGTCTGAACGTTGTTGAATGTTGTTTCTTCATATCTGAAAATGGTTATATCAAAATGTCTTGCACAAGTTTTCTATCATTGTTAAAATTTTTGATTCAATAGAAATCATAAAAGCATTCATTTAATTCATTGCTCAAGAATTATTATATAATGTGCTAAAAGTTCTTATTGTCTCATTACCTATCTTGTGTCATTCTGTTGCATTGTTGTTGCAGTGTCTTATAAAGCTGCATTGAAATTAGTTGGTTAAGAAGTGATTCAATAATGTTGGTCTTATTTTGCACAATCTTATGAGTTGCACATGTATTGTCATCATGATTTGATTGTTAAACAATGTTAGTCACAATTTTTTTGGAAAATGCAAGATATCTCACTCAAATCATATTGGCATAAGTTGTTTAAAGGTCTGAGTTAATGTTGTCATATCTTTATTTACCCCTTTTCATGAATGCACTCAAAGTGATTACTTTGCTCTTTTGTCAATAAAATGGATATCAGAATTAAAAATCTTGATTAAAGTTTAAAAAATATTTAGACACTGATTGACCCCCCCTCTTAGTGTTTGTCCATACTCCAACAATCTCTACACTTAATTGGCCTTTTTTGTTCTATATTTTTTTGAGACTCTAACAAATTTTTACATAATTTTGTCATAACTTTTCAAACTTTATATATTTTTAATTCTAAATCATCTTTGTAGAATTAAACTCTTAGACTCTAATGACCTTTTAGTTTTTGTTTCATCTCTATAGAATTTTGAATTAGGACTCATTTCTACACTTCACTAAAATTTCAAAACCCTTTATAGTTTTTCAATTTTTTGGACTTCATGGAGATTTCATAGACTCTATATTTTCAAGTTCTAGACCATTATACACTTTTCTAGACCTTCAAGTTCCTTTGTTTAGGTATGATCCTATATTGCATTCTTTTGCTTCTCAAAATATTTAGTTTTTTAAAACATTTTAAAGTTTTTGTAGAAGCGAAAAGATTCAGTGTAATCCATGCTGTGACCCAAAAAATCGTTAACCTGCAACTCCTTATTTTATGAAATTAACTATAGTATGATTGTATCCAAAGCTATTTATCTTCATAATCCTTTCGTTGGTATGTTTTTTTTACAGATCGCAAAATCATAGAACTTTTCTTTTGATAAAGGTCATGGCAACTATGCAGAATCATGCAGAGAAAATATCATCCATGGAATGGCCTCCGAGTGAGGACATAAGCTCGATGTCGATAGAACACATATAAATTTTATTTCTTTGGATTCCTATTTTTTCAAAAGGCATGGTCTTTTAAGCCAAAAAAAAGGCAAGAAACATGCAAAAAAATAGAAGATTTAGCATTTATTGTTGCAAATCACCATGCTAGTAGATACCCAAATACAAATGGTAGCTCTACTGCGTAGTTTTATGCAAAGGAAACAATCAACCTATTTTGGGATGCCTTTGAGCGAAGACCCCCTACTGAGACAAAAGCCCCTAATGTCAGGGAAGCATTCACTGAAATAGTTGAAGTGAGAGAAAATGTTTTTGATATGTCAATAGAGGAATTTTTAAGGGATTTTATGATGTAATTTGCTTGGACTTGGACAATGATTCCAATGGTTGTCTTAGTGGTACAACCAAAAAAGAGAAATCTAAACTTGATGCCTTGCTTAGCACTAGAATTACAGGTAATAACAAATCATAAATAGTCCACTGCAAAATTTTTGATGTCTAAACTTTTATATATGTTTGTTTTCTTGTCAGTTAATTGAAACAAAATGAATGCTTCTTTTGTATGTCTTGTAGACAAATAAAGTTGGATTCATGCTCATTCCTTCTTTTTATTATTTATGTGGTAAGGTGGAGCTAATGTGATTTGCTTGGATTCAAACAATGAGACTGATGGGTGTGTTAGTGGTGCAACCATAAAGGAGAAACCTAAATTTGATGCTCATGGACCTTGTGCACTAGAACTAGCACTTGCACCTAAAAGAAGGTTCAAGGAGAAAATTATACATTGCATTACCCATACGTTTATGTATGGATGTGTATAGATGCAATGCGGTGCAAGTTTTAATTGCACGCGGTCAGATTAAACTATTAATAATAAGTGCTAAATAATGAAATAAAATAAGAAACATTTATATAGGAATAATTAAATTAATATATGAATAATAATAATTAAATATATGAAAATAATTATTAGTAAATAATATAATAATTAAATAATATAAATCAAATTGCAAAAATAAAGATCACCACAAATATTTATTTATTATTATTAATAATGATTAATATTAATAACCAAATTAATTAAATAATAATTGTCTTACTATCAATGATTAACACTTTTAATTAATATTAGCATTTCTAATAAAATGGAGGTGTTTTAAAACAGTGGTAATTTTTTTTTTCAGTTTAGAATATTATCATTTTATCCATTCTAGTTTTTTTTTGAGGGAAATTGGACTACAGTTGAATTTTACCATTCATTTCCCTTAAATATGGCTCATAAGTGTCACGTCTCCTTGTTTGTATGGCAAATTCTAAGGAGGGTTAATGTAGTTTATTAGATTTTGAAAATAGATGTGAACGCTTCCTTGTATCATGGGAACCACCGGCTGCGTCTTTATCGCCTCCCACGTCGCAAATAATTTAAGAGGCCACAAAAGCTCTTTTCACATTATATCGGTAAACAACTATTGGAAATTTGTTTCACGGTGAGCTGTTTACGGCATGAGACAGGTTTAGGTTCAAACTGCATTCACTATATATATATATATTCTATCAGCTAAAATATATATGTTCTATGAGTTAAAAAATAAAAGTGAAGATGTTATTCATTTCTTCGATAAGAGCCTGAATTCGAAGAGGAGGGTAAGACACTAAGTTCCAAAGAAAAGATGAGGAGGACAAATTAATAACACTTGAGATAATCACTTTCTCTTATATTTATAATTTATTTTGTGAATTGGATTACCAAGTTTATTACTCATTATATTAACTATCAATTTCTTAAGAAAAATCTTCATTTCATAGTAATACTTTTTTTTAATCATAATGGCATGATTGTGTTAGTAAAAATGTTTTACCTTTTTTTCTATTTTTCTATTGCATTGGTATGTAAAAGTTTTCTTTGCTATAAATTTGTAAAATATAAATGTTCTCACCGAGAATTGACTTTTATCAACTGTATAAGTAATGGCATGACTTTGTATTGCAAAGATTTATATTATTATGCAACCATTTCAAAATAAGAGGGAAAGTTAGAAGTTAGATTTTACAGTTATTAATGAGAAATAACTTGAGTTCTAATCAAGATGCTCTCTTAATTCACATAATTCTGAACTTCTATCTAGTTCTAAGGGAAACGTTGAAAACCTGCACTGATTAAAAATGTGAACAGGTATGAACTAAAGTTTAGACAAAGGCAATTTTGATTAAACTTGTATGAATTGGTATACATGTATAAATTGCGTTAGCATGATAGTAGCATAAGGATGCTGTTAGAGTAATTGGTTATTTACTTTATTAATTAAACAATATTTGTTTAATTACTTAAAGTTCCTTTTTACCTCTTTTTCACTTAAGCTAACATTAGGTGCATAATAATTAATTACTTTATTAATTATTATTGTGCAAGCCTAGGGTTTTCCTTTTTAGGTTTTCACCTATATGTGGTTGAAAACTATCTTTTGTATCATTATTCATTTTACATTTTGGGTGAATACAGAGCTCCACACTCTTGAGCATTCTCTTTGTTGCTTCTCTTTGCTTCTCCTTGTAACAGGTATTCTTTGCTTGCAGAGGTCACTGGGCTCCTATGAAGTTGTATTTTCTCAACTCCAATAGATGCAAGGGCACTCTTAGGAGTAGCATTGGTCATATGCTGGGCTCATTGCTTAACTTCTTATGGTCTTTGCGATTTGTTATTTTTTATGGACTCACCTATCGAGCTTCTTTGTAACTAGGCTTTTTGAGAGGTTGCTTATTAAGGTTTAGGTGTGGCTTATTTATACAAATAACACGACATATGTTATTGAGGGTAACTTAAATTTTATAAGATTTAGAAAGGGTTTCAATACTTTTTCAAAGCATAAAAATATGCATTCCAAGTTCTTTGGATTAAATTCGTCCTCTACTCCAACTATATTTTTTTAATACGAACATATTCAATGCTCAAGTAAAGCAAGCGAAAGGTTCCCAAGCTGCACATATGTTAAATTCAAAAGACTTGCATAGATTTGATGTTTAAATCATTTTCTTTTTCTCATCAACTGACCTACCACAATGTTTCAAAAATATGGATTTGTTTTATATGGTGGGAAATAAATTTAATGTGTATCGTGGGGCTTCTATTATATGTATGGCTTATTTTTTATTTGTGAATAGTTGGATGGTATAGTCCAAGGTGGTGGATCATGAGATTATTTTAAGTTGCAATTTCTCCATTTCATTGATCTTTCACAATTTCTAACTTGGTGTCAAATATGGTCTTAGAGGTAGAATCTTGTATGATGCATGTGGTCATTTGAAGCAGTCATATCAAAAGCAATGACTTTAAAGCAATCATTTCTCTTAAGACATCTTTTGGAAGTACTTATTCAAGATATTTTTATATTTTGTACAAGTCTACAAGCTAATACATCAACTAATACAAAAAACATGGTAATCAAATGAAAAAACAACAAAATTAACATTTACCTAACCTCATAATTGTAAATCTATTTAATCCACATTAATGAAGACCGTAGAGTTTTGAGAGTATCACTTGTATTCATAACGGTCTATTTTCAGAAGATGACATTATTTGAATTTGGAAAATTTCAAATTTCAGAAATAATTTATTTACTAGCCCACAAATACAATAATTAAGTAAACTAAATAGACAAGTACTCGTCACTAGACACTTGTTTTTGTTTAAGAAGCCTTTCTTCAATTCAAAGAGGAGTTACCTAAATTAATTAATACTAATCGCACACATTTACTTAATTAGTCTAGATGTATAAACAGGGATTTTCCCATACAAATATATAAACTTAAATTAAAAGTATTGAATGCTCTCCACCTTAAATTTCAACCCAAGAAAGTGCCGGCCATTTTAAAAATAGACGCAGTTTGAAGTACACCGTATATACATTGTTAATACCTTGTAGGGTAGATTACAGGGCTGTTCGAAAAAACAACAAAAAAAAAACTCAGTCTGCCTGTAGAAAATGTTGTAAAAATGGATGGGTGATAGATGCGTGCAAGAAATGGCGAGACGAGGGTTGCCAAGTTTGAGAGGGGGGCTGGGAATCGCGGCGTTGTGTTATGTGGGCATAGATTATTTGCGGATAATAGCACCAGCATGGCATGCTACACTTCAGCCTAAGCTGTGGCTTGTGCTGGCACTGGCTGCTATCTGCCGAGCGCCATTTTACCCGCACTGGTCGACAGAGCTCAGAAGCGTACTGCCCTTCATCGGATCCTTGCTTTTCATGCTCGTAGCCGTGGCCCTCGAGGCCACCTGTGTGCACTTCGTTACTGCATTGCTCGGCCTCGATTGGCACAGGTATTTTCCTTTCATATTCCATCTTGCAATACCACTTGTTGCTTATACAGCCTTATCAAATTAGGCTTGTGCTAATACATATTGAAAATTGCCTTTAATAATTGGCAGCTTCTCTTTGTGCGTTTCCCTTGGCTTACATCTCACAAAAGAAGTATGTCTTTTGGTCAAATTCACTTATGTCTCACGTCTGGCCTTGTGCATTGGGATATGCAACATCAGATATGATATTTATCGATTTGAACACATGCCTCTTCTAGAAAGCTCCTATGATTCACCATATGAGCTTATCCCGTTTCACACCCAAACTTGTCTTCTGCACATCAGAGTAAGTAGGAATTGCAGATGTATTGGTTAGTTGGAGAATAAGTTCAATTTTCATTAGGTTACAGTACTCAATTACAGTAGCATCAAATCAATGTTTCAACACTTATAAATAATCCCACTTCACGAAGCATAACTGCATCATTGTTATGGCCATACACCGGTATCATATAGGGTGAGAGGGGAGAGTCCCCTTGTATTGCCTCTTTCCTTTCCCTTTATATCTTTCTTCGGAATTTTTTTTTAATTTCCAGTGACCTTTCTCTCATAGTCTTTCTGCTTTCATAAATTTATAAAGGTAACTAACGAATGTTGAAGATTTAATCCATTTCTGCAGTACATTCTCATCTAAAGGGCAAAATAATGGCTGGTAGCAGCTAATATCTCCCTTGTTCACCTGGTTAGCTGCTCCGTCTCTTTCAAACACAAAATAACAAAAAGAAGGGACCATCCTTGAATGGTTATTCTGATGTCCGGGCCAGAGTCAATTCTTCTGGGAAGCAGTTATGAATTCTTGAGATTCCTGGGAAGCAGTTATGAATTACTTCTTTTGTTTGTTGCATCTTGGTTACAGCTACAGAACTAGTCTTCCACCTACTATCCATCTACAGAAGTTCCAATCAGAAAATAGTTAACATTTAGGCTTTCTAGATAAAAAGTCAGAAAATAGTTAGTGTTTGTAGATACAAAGATAAAAAAAGAAAAAATCTATTATAAAACAAGAAAAAAAGAGAAAAATTGAATAGTACCCTCCTTGGTTTTTTGTTCTATGAATTTAAAATGAAAGAAAAATCAAATGTAGAAGACATACCAAATGAAAAAATGCAAACTAAAAGAAAAGATTCGATCTTTTTTTTTGTATTAGAGATTGTAAACAAAAGACACTTATAGTATGAGGTGAAACATCACCATAGTTCCAACATACAAGTTCCACTTCCAGTCCAATATTAACCAAAAAGCTTACGATCAATTGAAACAACAAAGGCTGTTTTAATATAACACTAATACCAAAAAACCAGATCCTTTGTGTGTCAAAAACAACAGCCATCAAACTATTCCCAACAACATTTTTGATTGTTATTGTACTGGTACATATCACATTCCAAAGTGCCATTGGGGGGTCAGCAACATCATTAGGATCAAGATCTTTCAGTACTGGCCCAGGTCTAACATTATTGGCAAAATTTGTTTTCACAGCTTTCTCAAGTATACTGATGTTATATTTTTTCATATACTCCCGTTTCTTTTATAATTCTTTCTCGTTTAGATTATCTCTATCTTGGCGCCAAACATAAGCCCTCATTACTTCCTTTTTGTACACTAAGGTGAGTCCCTACTCCAACAAAATCATAAACCTATCCTTTGGAATTTCGAGAATCATACAGACTCAGTAAGGTATCTTTTTTTGCCCTAGAAGACCTCTTCATTCTTGACTTTTCAGATATGCCACAAAATTTTATTAGTCAAGACCAGCCAAAACTTATTAAGACCCTTAAAAAAAGTTATTGACATAAACAAAATGTATTTTATGCCAAGTGAAGCCCTCCTTGACATGACAGCCAATGCTATTACCAAGAAAAGAAGACCAAAAGATTCAAATTAAGAACATACATCTTCAAAATAACTCCAAATTGACAGTGGGCTGCTCCAAATTAATGTCGGGCTCTTCCAAACGCATTGTAGGCTCTTTTAGATGCATCGAGGGCTGCTACAAACCTGCTCAAGTTCAATCCAATCAGAATTTGTTACCAAGATGTTCACTGGTTTTTGTTCAATGGATTTTATTTTTAATTTTAGCTTTAATGCACTTTCTCTCACCTTGTTTCTTCTTGTAAATGAAATGAATATGTTTTTGAAGTGTTAAAGGTCCTTTTCAGTGTTTTAGGTTTGCATTTAAAATAAAATAAAAATTGATTTTTATTTTTCACTTCAATCAAATGGCTGAGTTTTACTAACAAGACTTGGGAAGATCTCCTAAAACTGGGTCCTAGTCTATAATTCTCACTTGGATCTGATTGCCTCAGAACTCACCAATTTCAGCGAGTTTTTGGTGGGTATTGTAACTCTGGTTTTACTACAGTCTGTTACTTTCTATTGGAGTAGCTGGGCTCTTCCAAACGCATTGTAGGCTCTTTTAGATGCATTGAGGGCTGCTACAAACCTGCTCAAGTTCAATCCAATCAGAATTTATTACCAAGATGTTCACTGGTTTTTGTTCAATGGATTTTATTTTTAATTTTAGCTTTAATGCACTTTCTCTCACCTTGTTTCTTCTTGTAAATGAAATGAATATGTTTTTGAAGTGTTAAAGGTCCTTTTCAGTGTTTTAGGTTTGCATTGAAAATAAAATAAAAATTGATTTTTATTTTTCACTTCAATCAAATGGCTGAGTTTTACTAACAAGACTTGGGAAGATCTCCTAAAACTGGGCCCTAGTCTATAATTCTCACTTGGATCTGATTGCCTCAGAACTCACCAATTTCAGCGAGTTTTTGGTGGGTATTGTAACTCTGGTTTTACTACAGTCTGTTACTTTCTATTGGAGTAGCTGAGGTAGGTGACATTCTCAAAAGAATTATCAGCTATTTTTTGTTTCATGTTGGGCTAATATCCTCTTTCATTTGCTTTGAGTAGTAGTGGCATCATTATTCTATGGAATTCTGTAGGCATAGTTGAGGTAGGTGACATACTCCCCTCTTTAGCAGGCCGTGATACCTTGCATTGGGCATTCTCGCCTTGCTTAGTTTTGAAACTATGATGCAGATTTTATGCTTCATTCTCTTTTTGCCTTCAATTGTTCATTGGACAAAATTGCTACTTTATATAGGACTAGCTGATGTAGGCGATCTCAAATGAATTACCAACTATTTTTCTGTTTAGTATGAGGGACAATTTCCTCACTTTCTTTTGCTTTCTGTAGAAAAAGTATCATTATTCAATGGAACTCTATAGACTTAGCTAAGATAGGTGGCATTCTCCCCTGTTTAGTAGGCTGTGATACCCTACGTTAGACATTCTTACCTTGCTCTTTCTTGAAACAATCTTGTAGCACCAAAATTTTCCTTTTGATTTTGTGCCTCACTCTCTTTATGACTTTCTCAAACGATGTTGTTGCATGCCAATTCTTGATTAGGCTCTTGTAGTCCCAATTCTTGAATTTTGATTCTCATGACTATTGTGATCAGCTAAAGGCTAAGTTATTGGTTGCCCTCTTGAAAAATAAGTGAGAAAAAGAAGATCTCGAAGATACTTCATTCAAATCAGTGAGCAAAATTATTGAATTGAGATGGAACACAATGATCACCTTGCTACATATCCTTCCCTCACATTGAATCCAAAATATTATAGTGCTAAGATTCTTTATGTGTCAAGGAAGGTTGCACCATATTGAAATTTCAAAGTCAGAGAAGGGTACAAGGCAACATTTCATAGACTCTTCCTTGATCTTGATTTGCAAGATGTATTCTTGATTGAATTTATTGATTTTGTACACTCCAATGGTTAAAGTATTGAAGCTCTTAGTGACAAGTTCAAGAAGAATTATCATAGTTGGTGGTATTTCCATGGCCAACCATTCCAACACTTGCAACCTCTTGTGATCAAAGTTTTATCACAAGTAAGTTTCATTTACAATCTTAAATTTTACTTTCAATCTTTGTCTTAATAGGTTGCTAGTTTGTTTGCATCTTAAGAGGGATTGGAGCACATACTCTTTCATTGTCTTAGTGAAGTGCAATGCATTCAAGAGAGGCAAAGGATTTAGTGTACGTGCATTCCAACTTGCACCTCCTTTAACAAAAAACAAATTGGCTAAAAGGAAGGGGACATAAGGATGCAGAATATCAAACTAGAGCATATTGATTTGGATCCTTCCACTTCCAACGTATTGCACTTGAGTAGGAGCTAGATAGTGAGCATGTGAGTGCCAATGACACTGCTTGTGGTTCTTCTAATATGTTAATACCTACATCATCTGATATTGATGATGATGTTTTTTTTGAAGAACCCTATGATTCTCAAGCTTGATGGCTGATTGTTAATATCATTTTTAATTTTAATACTGAAGTTTGAACAATGAATATTTATCATGACATTTGAGTTTGACTGATTGACATTGTATTATTTTTAATTTTCATGGTGAATTTGTTTATCATATGATGCTATGTGATATTTTAAACTTAATTACTACTGTAGATATGTATATATTTATAATTTTTTTTTTTCTGTATGGATGAATCCAAAATGAACCCAACCCCCAATTTTTTGTTTTGGCTGAAATTGTGAACCTGAACCCTAACTAGAAGCTTTATCTTAGACTAAAGGGTCTATTTTTGTCATAGTTTTCCCTTACTTTGTTCATTTCATTTTGGTTTGACTGTAACAAAAAGAAACTCAAGAAGACTCTAATAGAAGATTTCAGTGGCATTGGATATGGTCACCTTGATTATTTTTGAAATCATGCTGCAACATTAAAACTTTCCCTTTCAATTGTATGTCTCACTTTTATGACTGACTTAAACTGTGCTGATTGCATGCCAATTCCAATTCTTGCATTATGATTCTCATAGCTATTGTAATCAACTGAACGGTCTATATTTGTCATGGTTTTTGTTTACTTTGTTCATCCCATTCTGGCAGGATTATAAGTAAAAGATACTCTTGAGAAGACTCCGATAGAAGATTTTCAATGGCTGTGGACGTTCTCATGTTGCTTATTTTTGGAACCATGCTACAGTAAACAAAACTTTCCCTTTCAATTTTATGCCTTACTTTCCTGGTTAAGCTCATGCGGTGCTAATTTTTGCCTTAAATTCTCCTAGCTATTGTGATAAATTCAGGGGTCTTCTTCTGTCAGGGTTTTCCCTTACATTTTCTCTCACTTCGGTTGAATTTTAACAAAAAATACTGACAAGAAGATTCTAATATGATTTTGTTGGTACCACAGAGCTGTTTATTTCTTTTAACTTTTAATGAAGCTAACAAGGAACAGAGCAATAGAAGTCTACAGTTGGTACTGATGCAATCCTTTGCAAGCCCTTGTTTATTATGCTTATTCTTAGTCCCAACAAGAAATACTGTTATCTAAGCATGGTGCAGATAGCAAAGATTTTTAATTGGTGAAAAATTCCTTCATGTTTCAATGCTCTTCATGTGATGGGGGACAATCTATGATTCGTTGGCATTTGAGAAAATCTAATCTTAATTGGTATTCTATAAATAGATAGGGTCGTCTTTAGACTTGTCCCACCCTGATGTATGTAAATGCTTGTTTGTCCTTGCTGGAACTGCACACCATGATCTTGGGAAAAAGGTTTTAGTAGTCTTTCTTTATTTCTTCTGCTTCATGGAATGTTTCAACATTTTCTTCTTTTCTGTTCTTGAAGTGCTAAAATTGCTCTGCAGGTTTCTGATTTACACTTATTGATTGTTTTTTAATGTATAATTAATTTTATTTGTTTCAGGACAGCACCTCCTCTTCCTGACACAGGACAGTGGTTGTTTTTAGCTTTGAATGAAAAGCTTCCAATGATAGTGGTGCAAGTGTTAAGGGCTCCCCTTATTGGTTTACATCATTACTTGATGTTGTTCCTGATGCTAGCATTTTCAGTTTTGTTTGACTGTGTTAAAGCTCCTGGGTTGGGGCTTGGAGCCAGGTATATGTTCGCTATGGCTGTGGGCCGACTACTAAGGGTTATAACGTTTCTCTCAACAATCCTACCTTCTGCGAGACCATGGTGTGCTTCTGCTCGATTTGATATTCCTAACCATCCTCCCCCTTGGGTCCAGAAATATTATGTGCCATATGCATCTGATCCTAATATGATTCGTCAGCTTCTTCGAGAAGATATGAGTAACGGTGAGGAAATCTATGAAAATTTTGTCCAATTTTTAAAGCTTTTTTTAAAAATTTAATTTCAAATTTGTGTAACATTTGGCTAATGTTTCTATGAATTTTTGGGATTGGGTAGAAGGGAATGGAATTGGTTTCCAAGATGGAATGAAATTTCGTGGATTTCAAGAATGCTGGAGGGAGCCTAAATTTAGAACAATATATAAAATTGTTAAAAATGTCTATAAAAAAATATTTTATAAATTTATAAAGTATATATATAAATATTGTTAGTAGATTTGGGAATTTTTAGCCTAGTAGAAGCCAATGAGGCCACAAAAGAGATGACCTCTTCCAAGGCCTTAATTCCCGTTTGCATTAAAACGGGCAAAAACCAAATTGATACATAAAATACAAGCAATACAACCTTATCCTTTTTTATCGTGCGACAGTAGGGCCATCCTATTATCGCCATTGTTACCCAAAGGAACCTTCCTCATTTGTGTAACCACAAAGATCCATTATATAGAATTCTTAGGACCCTTAAAAGGGAATGAAGAAACCTCAGTTGAGGGAGAACTAGAAGACTTGTTGAGTGAGTAGGCTAGAGAGGAACGTTGCACTTTGGTTTTTGGAGTTGAAACAACCACCATCCTAGGAGGCTCCTTAGCACCATAAACTTGGGAATTTTCAGCCTGGCAGAAGTCAGTGAGGCCACAAAAGAGATGACCTCTTCCCAAGGCCTTAATTCCCGTTTGCATTAAAACGGGCAAAAACCAAATTGATACATAAAATACAAGCAATACAACCTTATCCTTTTTTATCATGCCGTAGTAGGGCCATCCTTTTATCGCCATTGTTACCCAAAGGAACCTTCCTCATTTGTGTAACCACAAAGATCCATTATATAGAATTCTTAGGACCCTTAGAAGGGAATGAAAAAACCTCAGTTGAGGGAGAACTAGAAGACTTGTTGAGTGAGTAGGCTAGAGAGGAATGTTACACTTTGGTTTTTTGGAGTTGAAACAACTGCCATCCTAGAAGGAGACTCCTTAGCACCATCATTGGCCTGCATAGAAGGAGACTTGGGAGGAATCTCTAGAGCAACTGAAGAATCATCATTAGAGGAATTTGAAGAGAAAAATCCTTAGAAGCCACACCACATGAATCCACAATACCCTTAATCAATTGATGTCTACACTCAACCCCAACCCACCAAGTAGCTAGCCTATGTCGAGGAGCTAGATTAGAAAACTAGGGCAATTTGTTGCTAAATGACTAGCAGCAAAACAAAATTTGCACCTAAAGGGAAAACCTTTATAATCAATTTGTTGTATCCAAATCCTATTCCCCACTCTTGGATGAATTTCTTTAGGCAATTTTTTGTTAAAATCCATCCCAACCAAAATTTTGGCATAGGTGAAATGAGTGAACATGTGCTTTAGTTTTGGGATAGCAATAATCTTTTGTAGGGAATCTTAAGTGGAAGAAAGGCAAGTCTTGGACTAGAATTGTAGGGATGAATAAGGGAGCTTGATCCATGTTGGGGAGTTGGAATGAGAAGTTGACAGAGGATTCAAATTTGGAAACCAAGGAGTCAATACTAAATATGCTTTGTCCCAAAACTAGGGACCACCCTTAAGTAGGATATCACTATTTGTGGGGAGTTGCATAATATCAAGAACCATCCTTTACCACAAGAGAAATGGCAAAACCTTTTTCCTAAGGCGTTTACAATGAAGGGTTATAAATGTTCATGTAATTTCACTAAATTGGGCCAGAAATTGTGAGAATTACAAACCAAAGCTACCCGTCGAAGCAAATTTTAGATTTGCTCACCTCCTCACCTAAGTCCACCATAAGCACTTGATTTGGTTTGATATTATTGTTATCAACAATTGTCTAAAATTCCAAACCAAGGTCAAGTTGAGGACTTAGATCCATCCCTTTGTTGCCAACTAAAACCTCAAAAAGCACATACTTTGTTGTGAAGTGTGAAAGGGGAGCACCTAGCATAATTGGACTAGAAGAATTAAGCATTTCCAAGCCCGCAGTGGTTGTAGTACCAACCTCCTTGTCATTTGAAAACCAACCATGCCTCGGCTGAACTAGTTCGAAGGGCTTGCCGACACAATGAAGGGGCCTTTTGATTCCATTGTTATTATCTAATTTGTTGCCATTTATCCTAAAATTTGATGAATCCTGGAAGGAATTGATGGCATTTCTACTTCCAAGCAAAATGATGTCCTTAAACGATTTACTTTGTGGCGAAACAACCCTAGCTTGAATGCCATGTGTAGTGGATTGGCATAGTTTCATGCTTGATCGATGGTTTGTCCTTCCCCTTGGCATCCTTCACATCTTCCCTTAGTGTGAAGAACGATTGAGAATCCATCCCCCGCCATGAAAGATAGAAGACTATGACAAAGCAAAAGAAGAATTGGCCGAAATCCCAAGGAGTGCGGGATAGTTTTAATCATACCATAGTGCTCCGGATCTTGTACAGATTCCCACCATGCCAACATCAATCACGTCCCCTAGTTAATTCGCCTGTCAAGCATGCAAATCTGTTTTTGAAAACACTAGTGTTGGGAGATAAATAAATAGAATAATCTATATGATAGAATAATACAAATAAATAAATAACTAAAAAAATATATTTAATATTTTATTTTTATTTTTCTATTAATGTCCCCAAATGCAAGTAGGAAAATGGGGATATTGCGATTTGGCTTGAAAAATGATTGTTTTTTTTAGCTAAGTTACTAGTTTTGGTTTTGGTTCAACTTTAGGTTCAGTTTGTGTATTTGACCAAAAAAGTTTTTGGGGTTGGGTTTGTCCATTCAAAAACATATAAAAATAATAAATATTCAAAAACATATAAAAATAATAAATATATACATGTTGGTCGCAATAATTAAGTTTAGAATACTTCATAACATCATATAATAAACAAAATCACCATAAAGTTTAAAAACACTAAAATGTCAATTAGTCAAACTTGAATGTCTCAATAAATATTCATTATTCAAACTTCAATATTAAAATTAAAGATAATATTGCCAACAATCAACCATCAGACTTGAACACCATATGGGCCATTGAAAAAACCATTATCATCATCAAAATTAGATGATGAGGTATAGGCATAGTTGGCAGACTTGCAAAGAACTCGCGAGGACGAGTTTTTCCGAGTTTTTCGAAAAAACTCGACTTTGCAAAAAAAAATGTTTCTAATGAAATTTAAGCAATTTTTTAAGTTTCCGAGTTTTTCCCGAGTTTTTGCTGAGTTTTAAAAAACTCTCCAATTTTTGGCTTGGCGAGTTTTTTTTTGGGGCGAGTCTTCCAACTATGGGTATTGGTATATTAGAAGAACAAGAAGTAGTGCCACTAGCACTCATGTGCTTGCTATTTGGCTCCTCCTCAAGTGTAGCATGTTGGAAAGTGGAGGCAACCAAGTCAATATGCCCTAGCTTTATGTCCCACATCCTTGTGTCTGCTTCTTTGTAGCTTGTTTGTTTGTGTGAAAGGGGGCACAAGTTGGAATGCATGTACACTAGGTCCTCTGCCTTTCTCGAGAGTAGTTGGTCGCTCTTTACTGAGTGGATGGAGTATGTGTTCCAATACCTCCCGTGTGTAGATGAACTAGCTACCTATTAAGACAATGTTAGAGAGTTAGAGTTAGAAAATCTAAAATTATAAACGAAACTTTGAAGATAAAAAAGTTAAAATTTATAAAACATGTGATAAAAGTTTGATGGCAAGAAGTTGCAAGTGCTGGAATGCTTGGCCATGGAAGTATTGCCAACTATGAGCATCTCCTTGAACTTGTAATGAGGAGCTTCAATACTTTTTTCACCAACTATACTTCAATACTTATTTGTGACTACACTCAACAAACTAGGATTAGGGAAGAGTCTATGCAATGTTGCATTTTACCCTTTGTTGACTTCAAATTATCTATATGGTGCAACGGTGCAACCCTTGTTCACACAAAAGAGACTTCAGCACTATAATATTTAGGCTTAGTGCAAAGTCAAGAAGATGTAATGGGATGGTCATTGTGTTCCATCTTGTTTCAATAGTTTTGTGCACTTGTTTGAAGAAAATATCTTCAAGATCTTGCTCTTTCTCACGATTGATGGTCTTGATCTTCTCAATCATTGAGTCTATTCCATCATATCTCTCTACCAAAAAGGGCTTATCCATGTTAGTATAACAAATCATATTGATAATGGGCTCGATGAAACTAAGGTCAAGTATTTTACACAATTCGACCAAATGTCATCTAGGATCATCCACTTAATATTTATTGCCCTTTAAGTGTTGGATTGCCTTTGTATGGACCAATTGGTTATGCTAGAAATTGCTTCCCAATCCTTCACACGTTATGTCAAGGTGATTGTGTTGGAGGTGAAATTGGTCATGATAACCTATTCAAAAATCAAAATAAAAAAATTTAGATAGAAAGAAGAAAACATAATTAAGCTAAAAAAGTAAATTATTAAAGTGAAACATAAGAATCAAATTTTTAAAATGTTTCACTTACCTTTAACAAACTCCAATTCCAAGAATGATTTGAATATGCAATATGAAATGTGGTGGTCAGTGATAAACATTTGGATTTCTTTGGCTTTGACATACATTTATTTGATCTAGTCAATTTTGGTGCCAAAATTTTGTAATGTAAGTTTGAGAGAGTGGACAACAAAAGGTGTCTAAAAGATGTGTTAATAAGGCTCCTCAACCAATTGACAAGGCGCTCTAGAATTCTTGGTATTGTTCGTTATTACTTGAACAATGTTTTGAAGCCCCACATCTTCAATGATGGTCACAAGGATGTTAGCAATAAATGCACTATTCTTTATCTCCTCACAATCCACAATTCACAAAAACATTGCCCGTTTAGGGGATGGTGGAATAACATTGATCAATTTCCATTTTTTGCTTCCTTATGTCCATTGGAAAAGATGGACACCTTGTCTCAGCCCATGAATCCCTTATGGGCTTCAATGAACCATTTATAAGCGTTACCTACTTTTCCAATAAGGTGCTTCACATCTACTCAAACTGGGCTTTTGTACCCTTTTGGAGCCTCTTTAACTTTTTTCAGCATTTCTTGTCAATATGGTGAGCAAGCAATATTGACACTCACTCCATTTGCAATGCATTGATTAACAATCTCTCGAGACTCATTGTGAAATACTAAATGGGTGGCTCTCTACCACAAGATTAGGATTAGATGGAGGAGAAGTGTGCCTCATTCCTCAAGATCTTTTCTTTGCCAAAGGATGATTTGATTTATGACCTGCTGCTTCATTTGTTTTCTCCTACTCTTTAGAATATATTATTGCTGGCTTTGATAGAATGGGTACACCATAATTTTCTGAGCAAGCTTTCATGCCCTATCAAGGAACACCACATGAATGGGTTTCCACTCGACTATATGAGTTTGAATACCTAACATCACTCCCATTGCAAATCCAAGCATAACCCCCATCAATTAGAACTGGTTGTACTATTTCAAATTTTCAACATACTTCCAGAGGGTAGAATTCGAGTTTGTATTGAAGTGGGGCTGGTCCATGAAGCTAGAATTGGCTACTGTTGTAATCCCTACGGCAACAAGTTTGATAAACAACACACTCAAAACAAATGAAAACATATATATAGTGAGGGAGAGGGGACCTATTGAATGGTAGCCTTCTTCTCATAGCCACACACACAATCACTAGCAACCACTAGATAATTCAGATATGACATGAACATGCAACAATTAACAGGTCCAACTCAAATGGGAGCCATAACAACAAAGTCAAAATCAGATCACCTACTTGTCTCATAGGCACATAGTCTAGCAACTTGGATTTACAATCCTCTTCTTGATCTCATGTACATACATCAATAGGCTTCCAACATAGCTATGGAGGAGAATACCTCTATTCTTCTGCAACGTCTCTTACATATCCCATGCAATGATGTTCTCACATGTTGTCTTCATTCATCTCTTCTCTACAATCTCCTTGGTAGTGAATGAGCTCTTGCATATGTGTAGGAATAGCGAATCAATCACTTTGGAACCTTCATTGATTAATCTTCAACACTATTTGTGCAATGGCAAGCGAGAATAATTGTTTGTTGTGTTTTGCATTCACAATGAGGTAAAACTAGTTTTTTTAGTCTTTCAAATGCTTCAGAGGTCACTTTTAGCATTAGAGATTCGTATTACTTTTTATTCATCATAGTCAAAGTCAAATTGCAAAAATGATATAAAAACAAAAAAATTGAAAAAGCACCCAAAATGACAAGGGTTTGATTTGGGTTCTTGTGAACTCTTGTAGGTTTGTTGTGTGTTTACTTGGGTTCATTTGGGATAGATCCACAAACCAAATGCTGCCTTCTAGATGATTTCTTAGTTGGACCAAACTAGATCTTGAATTGGGTGCAAATTGAACCAAAATTTGGGGCCCTTGTGTAGTGAACTGGTACCATAGGTTTTTAGGGGGGAACAAGTAGTAGACATTTTGTTCCTAGCCCCTTGGCCTTGAGGTGTCTCAAACATCCGTGATATCTACAAATTCTTGAAGACATATGTTTACATAGAATGCTGAATTTTGCTTCTTTTGTGAGATTGCATCTCTAGTAGAGTCCCATAAATGTTATATTTAATATTATTTATCTTTAATTTTTCATGCATATGCATAAAATTGTAAGTGGACATGAGTTTGACTTTGGGGTAACTGTGTTTCATCAACTAAGGTGACTTGAGCCAAAACCATGTACAAAATCACATATAGAATTAGTCTAGAGTTGGGAGTCCATGGCTGAAAAATGACTAACCAGCCAAAACAGCCAAAAGTCAATAAGGGTAACAAACAAAATGTCATACTATGCTAGACCTACAAGACTTATAATAGTTCTCTATTTATCTTCACATTTAACATATAACCCTAGAATGCAAACAACCGTATAGGCCTTAGGCTAACTAGTCCAAAATAATATTTAACTTTAGATCCATAGATTTCTTGGCAAAGAATCCTCATTTAGAGAGAAAACTATCATGGCAAAGAAAGACAAAGCTAATATAAGTTATTTGTGAGGTTACTCTTGTGCATCCCCATTCTTCTTCTAGTTTATCTTTGCATAAGAATCTACCTAGTTTTGGTCTAGTTGTGAATTATCTTTACCATCTGCATCAATGACTATCTATGAAACTGTTAAAGGAAATTTATGCATATTTGGTTAGGATGTCTATTCTATCTTCTAGATTATCCAACTTCTCAGTACATTACTGTTCACCTCCACATATTTTTTTGGAACTTCTAAATTTTCAATTGGGTGTTGTAAGTCGTTTCTAATCCATGATTCCAAGGATAGGATGTCATCTTAAAGGCATTAAGACAAGATATAGTAGCTTGGGCTTGACTTTCCCCATATATTAGTAGGGTTTGGGGTGTCCACAAGAGGGTCCTACCCATCATCATCTTTATTTTTATCTTTTTCTTCTTCTTTTGTAGCATGGGCTGGTGAAATAGCAAGAGCCAACTGAGGGAACTTGTTGGAATCAAGCCAGTTGGATGCACCATCGGTAGGCAACCTAGAGGTTCCCTCTTGTGGGTGGCAGAGAGTTGGAGTGTCGAAGAGCAGGTTGCGACCAACTTTGTGGACCACAGCCCCTTCTTATAGTTGGAGGCAAAGCCTAGGAGCAAGTCTCCCAAGCATCTCAATCAAAAAGACTCCTTCCATGACAACACTTGTGAGAAGGCAAGTGACCCTTGGAGGAAGAGGGAGAGGGAGGAACTCCGGTCATTGCACAAGGGGCATTGCTCTAGTGGTCTAGGAGCACCTGTAAGTGGGCCACCTCAAGTGCAACTCTGTTTGCTTGCACTTGAATCTACAATAAAACACTAGAACATATCATAGCTTTAGAATAAAGCAGAACATGTCACTCAACATAACAATTGGCAAAAATAGTTGAATTTCTATCTTTCCATATGCTAAAGAGAATCTCCACCTTGAAAGCATGCCAAATTTGGTTGAATTTGTGAGGGATGCAAGGTCAATACCCTAAAAAAACCATGTGCCATGAAAAAGGTTTTGGTTTGAAGGGCTTGAAAAAATTGTGGATCTAGGTCTAAATATTTTGAGCTCTAGGACAAAACTAGAATAGGTGCTTAAAAGACTTTGGCTACCCACAAAATGGGAAACAAGGGTCTAGAACTTCCAAATGGGATAACTTGGAGCCAATAAGAAGGCCTTGGAAAAGAATTCACTAGGCAAAGTGAGCTAATTTGGGCTCTAGAATAGTTGACCAAATTGTGTGAAATTTGCATTGCCAAACAGAGACTGGTGATTGTGAGTGCCACTGCTAATTCGAAGTGGGAACCATGGGCAAGTGGGGAGAGTCAAAGATATCCTTGCCGTGGTTTGTAATTCCGGAAAGTGGTGTATGGACACCACTTCCAATCTTTCCACCAAGGCCTAGAAGAATTGATACTAATTTTGTGAACCATATTAGCTTGATTTGCCCACATGATTGTATCAAAAGCTTCAAGATCCTGATTAGAGAGGTGAAACTTTGCTTTAGTTTCATTCCATAATAGGAGACTCATTGAAGCTTTGGAGAAGGTCTTGCAGAGTTAAAATTTCTTTCTTGTGAAATCTCAAGGCACACACCCAAGGCAGCCTTGCTAATGGGAGATCGTGATCTTGCAAAATGGCAGAACACCTGATATTTTGCTAGTTAATGGAAAGAACATTGTGGAATTTAGAACCATTCCAGAGAAGCTAGGGCTTCATGGCTTCCCAAGCTGTTCAAATACTTTTATCATGAAAGTCCCTTGGATTTGCATTGAATTCTTCATGCTGAGAAGGGTTTGAAGCCTAATTCTTTTTCATGAAGGCTGTCCAAAAGGATGACTTGAGGCAATGCAATGCCACACAAGAATTTTCTAGGCTTCATCACCTTGAAGGGCATGGATGATCCACTTATTGCAAAGAGCCAAACCTTGGGGCTGGGTGGATAAAAGCCCCAAACCTCTAGAATCTCAAGAGAGGCAGCAAAACTCCTAGGCCACCCTGTGAAATCCCTTGTGATTTTCTGAAGAAGCCCAAAGAAAATCATGAAGAATTTTGTCCAATTTCATGTAAGAGGCCTTAGAAGGAGCATGGATGATCCACTTAGTGCTAAGAGCCAAACCTTGGGGCTGGGTGGATAAAAGCCCCAAACCTCTAGAATCTCAAGAGAGGCAGCAAAACTCCTAGGCCACCCTGTGAAATCCCTTGTGATTTTCTTCTGAAGCCCAAAGAAAATCATGAAGAATTTTCTCCATTTTCATGTAAGAGGCCTTAGAAGGAGCCCAACATGAGGAATAATAAACATGAGTGGTTGCAAGAATCTTGAAACAAACCTGAAATTTCTTGGCCAGAGAAAGTCTGGTGACCTTGAAGGTCAACTTCTTTGTCAATTTTGGTAAGGACAGCTTGCCATAAGGATACTTGTGAAGCCTAGAAGGTGAAGGGGATACCTAGGAATCTGAAAACTTCTTCATGACCAATCCATTTCCAACTGTAGCTGAGCCAAGAAGGTGTAGGGAGGAAGGATTGTTTGTAACATTGAGTCTTATGCCATTGAATGGTAGAGTTAAAAGCTTTGCAAAAAACATCTAGGCACTTAAGGACCTGTTTGATGGTTTTCTCCTCTTCTAAGAGTGAAAAGAATCATCTTCAAAATGGCCATTAACAAGTTGAGCTGAGGAATTGGGTAAAGCTATACCTTTGACCATCCCTTGAGACACGAAATGAGTCAAAAAGTAACCAAGTCCTTCAACAGCAAGCACATAGAGAGCTAGAGTGAAGGGATAACCTTGGCAAATGGACTTGAAAAGCCCAAAGGCACTAGATTGTTGACCATTAATAGTAATGCAAGTTGAGGCTTCTACAAAGAGCATGGCAACTAATTGAATGAAGCAAGGCCCAAATCTTAGAGCTTGAAGCATGACTAGTATAAAGGGCCATTCAATACAAACATAGGCCTTGGTAAAGTCAATTTTTAGGAATAGAGCCTTCTGATGAGAGCGACTAGCCCATTCCATACTTTCCCAAATTGCAATAATATTATCTAAAACATATTTGGATTCATTGAATCTAGTTTGCTCAGGCTTCACAATTTGAGGAAGTAGATGGCACACTTTCAGAACCAAAGCTTTGGCAATTATCTTGTAAGAGACATTGAGCAAGGTGATAGGTCTCCGATTACAAATATCCTTTGGATCTCCAAAATTAGGTGTGAATTTAATATTTCTTTTGTTAATTACTTTCCCTAATAATTTGGATTGGAAGGCTTCAAGGTAGACTTTGTGCAAGTCCTCACCAACACAATCCCAAAGGGCCTTATAAAATTCACAAGGGAAGCCATCACGATCGAGAGCCTTGTCATTGTCCATGGTATGAACAGCCTCCTTAATGTCAGCAATGGAGAGCAAATGATCACAAAAGACTTATTGTGTAGAGGAAAGTTGACAGGGAACAACTTGGAGGCACTCTTGAGGGGCCCAGTCATGTCTAGGAGAGTTTTTTTGGTCAGTGAAAGCTTGTTCATAATGCTTGACAAAAGCCTGGAGAATATTAGGAAGTTCTTTGAGAACATTTTCCCCATCCTTGATCTGCTTGATGCCATGTGAAGTGTGGTGAGTATTTAGAGCTTGGAAGAATTCTTTAGAAGCTCTATCTCCAACCTTAAGCTAGTGCAGTTTGGCTTTGATTTGAGTGCCTTTGGCCAAATGGTTATAAGAAATTTGCTTTTGATGATGAAGCTTAGCCACCCTGACTTGAAAAGTAGGGGATAAAGGGTCAGCTTTAAAAGCTGCAGTAGCCTTCGAAGCTCTGAGGTTAGTGTGCATCTATTGTTAATAATGTCATTAGGTCTTATTGTTCGTTGTCTTGCCAGAAACACTTCCAAATTTGATTCCTTGTTATCTGCATAAGATGAGATACTTTTTCCAGAGTTTATATTACATTTATTTCATGCTTCTACTGACTGAATGATTAAATTGTGAAATGTCAGCACCTGTTGGTGATTATCCAGCTGAAATCATACCAGAATGGGGAAGGATGAAATTCTTGGTCAATATTTTGAGGCCATCAAGTGCAGCACTATCAGATGATGGAACATCATGGTTCAGCACTCTTAAGAGAACCGGTGGTGGATGCAATGATCTTATTTATAGTGGTCACATGCTTGTTGCCGTACTTACAACAATGGCCTGGACGGTATTGTCCTTGACTTGAGCATCCTTCCATTTCCCAGTTTGAAATTTTTGTCTTAAAGTTGCTTGTTATGATAATGCTCTAACTGTTGCTTGCAGGAAGCATACCCAGGTTGGACATCAGCAGGATTATGGTTTCTAGTACTGCATAGTACCCAAAGAGAAATACGTGAGAGACATCACTATAGTGTTGATTGTGTTGTGGCTATATATGTGGGGATTCTGTTATGGAGGACTATCAGTTTTTTTTGGTCTGCAAAGGATCGATCTAAAATATTGAGATTAGAGCAACTTGCTAAAATTGAAGGAAGGTTGGTTCAGGCAGCCAAAGATGCTGATCTAGAGAAGGTACGAGAGATGTTAAATGAATTAAATAATCCTATTCAAGGCCAAAATCCAACAAAACGAGTCCTTTGGGGTTTTGCTACCTTTGTCATAATTTTCTCACTTGGCATTGGACTTTTAGCCTTTACTTTAACTGCAGATGGATGACTGTTCCATGTAGATTTTGTTTTTGAAAATAGCTTATTCTTCTTTTGAATTGTTTTGCCCAGTTTATTGTACCCTTTTGACATGGAATCATCCTAAGCTTTTTCAACGTATCATGACTAATTTATTTTTTAAATCTCTATGCTTGATATCCCAGGCCTGCTTGCCAGCAAACCTTATAATGGTAGGAATTTTCATATTGCTTTAAATGTTGCAGAGAATGAATTGGAATATCTATGTCATAGAATGGTCATATAGTTACTGCAGTCTGCAACCATTCCGAACCAGAAATGTTTGCTAGTTCATGGAAGTTCCAAAGTAGTTCAAGAAAAGGCTTTGAATTTTGGTTCAATGTTCCTGTAAGCATTCCTTTCTGTAAGTTGCAATAATTGAAACAAGTGCCTTGAAGGTGAGAGAGAAACACTCTATAGCTATCTGAAAATCAGTTAATTGACTTTAGTTGCATCTGGTGCCCATCGTGGCTACACTGTGTTGAGAGGAGTATAATAAATACACTGTGTTGAGAGGAGTATAATAAATCAACATAGGACAAGCTAATATAAGTCTAGAAATCTCTTACGGATATTGGTTGCTATGTCAATACAGATAACATGGAGTGAGTTAATTGTGGACTGCTCATTATTTAGAAATTTTTAAGTATGTAGGATCATAGGAATGGTTCATTGATGTCTTTGATTTGGACTCATAGATGAGTACTTTTACCAAATGCCACCTCATAGTTTGGTGGGCATATCTCTAACAATGGCATTTCTACTAACTAGTGTAGCTCGGTTTGAAGCACTTGTTTTTTTTTGATGAGCACACGCTTATACTGAGAGGGGGGGTGGTGAATCAGTCTAAGCTAATCTTTTACTTTTTCAAGACAATAACGACAACAATACCAATCACACAATATCAACAATTAAGAACACAATAAGAACTCAAGATTTTACTTGGAAGCCCGTTCTGGAGAAAGCCATGGGAAAATATTGCTTATGTAAAACTCTTGCAAACTTTGTAGGCACCAACCCGCTGGAGACACCAATCCCCTCTATTGAGCACCAACTCAGCAAGAGACATCAATCTCTTTGATATGAGGCACCAACCTCCAAATGAATTTCTTCAATAATTAATAAATGATGATCAAATGTTTTACCTTTGTAAGAATCTTCTTATAGATGTTACGCTTTTCACAAATTTGATGCAATCACTTTCATATAATTTCCTTCACAAATCTGCCTTGATTAAATATATATTTTTTTTCGTCATAAAACCTTCTTGTGTTTGAATGATATATCTCTGTATCTCACACTTCAATTCTTCTCCTCTTCTTATGCAATCTTCACATATCTCACTCCACTATTCTCTTCTCTCCACACAGTTCTTATTTTTTTATATCCTTATTCTTCTATGAAGGGTGATCTCTTTTTAAAAGGACATGACTTTTAGTTAAGAACTAATTGCTGCCTTTGAATACTTTTCTTTTTCCTCAATGGTTGCCTTTATCTCTTCTTAATTGCTGTATTTAGAAACATACTAATCACTGCTTCTTAATCATTAATCGCTGCTCCTTATAGGAACCGCTACATGTTAATTAGGCACAGGCGTCTTTAACTTGGGCGATTAATATACATTAATATATTTCTTTGTCTTAGGTGCCAAAGTATGGTCGGCCAAGATTAACTCTGTTTTGCTTAAACATAGGACACCGATAAAAAGGGAGTCGGCCAGCATTCACAATATAATTAATATAAATCTCATAATCAGCGCTGCCATAGATATGAGTTGGTCATCTTTGAAATAATGCGATTTTAATTACAATAGCATAACGAAGCTTGGTGGCCTTCAAGCATATTAGTAATAATATGATAGATACGCTCTACACCCATATTTTGACCAACAACTTGAATTTTCCTCCCTTGTTAAGGTCTATTGCACAGCCTTGATATGCAACTATGCTTAGCCATTCATTCCATAAGCATGTTTACTAGTTGTATCCTTGGGGTGTAAATTTGATAAGCAATCAGATCATACATATTATAATTGTCTCTTTGCATATCTTGCTTCATCCTAAGTGTTGCCTTTCCCCTCATCAATCTGCCTTTGACATCAATGACAATAATTCTAACATTTTTGGCAGTAATATTGCTATTATTTACATCTCTTCTAGAACAACTTTATTTTATTTGCATCCTCAATATGTACAACTAATGAGTCACTTATACTTGGGATGAAATTATTAGAAGCATGACTAGAAACAATTTTGCTGACAAAGATGAATCGCAATAGGAATTTGGTAGACAATGCACTGAGTTATTGGGGATACAAATAATTGCAGAGATGTTACTAATTGAACCAGGATTAGATGGAGATAATGTTATACATAGAAAACAATTCGAGGGAAATAATTTATTTCCTCATAATTGATATGAGAGGTATGTACGCATTACAACTATCTTTGAGAAGAGGATGTAATGCCGAAGATTGCACCTTGTGCAATTTCGCATTACATAGTCTCCTCTTTAGCTTAATTAAATTCGATAATGCAATGCCCTCTTTCATTGGACTTCAATTTCGTCCTTGACTGCTTTATTTTCAGTCATCAAGTGAATTTTTGTCAGGGAGGAAAGTGTGATGCGTAGATGCTTGCGTGCCTCACAAACGTCGCGAAAATATTCTTGATTTTGTGGTCAACGGGACATTACATTTTCGTCTGCCCGCGGAGTGTAATGCCTTTGTGGGCTGCAGATGCGCCAAAAACGCCTTCTTGCATGTCTTTTCTTCATTCCTTCACTCATTCTTTTTATTGTATTCAATCTTCAACTCAATCTTTCACTCAAGCTCTCATTCTCGCTCTCATTCTTCTCCTACACCATTTTTCTTGCAAGTTCTCTCACATCTTGGCTTTTACATCACACTTTGGCTCTCTCTTGGGTCATCTAGAGTGTTGCATACTCTCCTTTGACATCACTAGCTTGCTTAAGGGAGGGTAACTGACTCTCTTCATTGCATTATTATCTTTATTTTAGTAGCATATTGATATTCTAATGTGTTTATCTTCTTTTTCTTGTCTATCTATTCATCTATTCATCTATCGTCTTTTTTATCTATTTATCTAGTTGCTCATGGAAGTGGGAACACCTACGTGGGGGTTTGACTAAGGCAAATCCCTAAATAGCCCCAACATTTTTTCTCGTTTTCATGTGTGCAGGATGTTGATTTAAAGCATAGTGGGAGGCTTCATAACGTTGAATCTCTTGTGAGTTCATTCTCCTCTTTTTCACTTTGTTATTTCATTTGTTTCGTTTAATCTATGCATGTTGGTTCTTTTCTTGTTTTTTTTGTCATTTTCATTATTCTGTTTTTTTTTTTGTTGACTCCAAGTAGCTATTAGACTTGTGTTTTTGTTAGAAAGTATTGTTCTCGAATTGTATGAGACTACGTGTCATGGGGACGTCCACATGCCGCGTTGTTGCCCTTGCTTGAGAGCCAGTCAACTTTCTCACGAGACCTCTGAATTTTGCTTTTTCGGTCTCTAAAATCCTTCTCTTAAAACATCATAAAACATAAAATATAATCCAAACTCCTTGTCTTGCCTCCTTTGTCACTTGAGCTTTGCCTTTGAGGTAGTTGAGAAACACTCGTCCCTAGGGGAGAAGGAGGGTGTTATTTTTCCTCCACTATAGAGGTATAATCAAATAATTTGTTTTGTATTAGTAAAAGTAGCAATCATTGAGAATAAATGTGAAGCTAACACTATTTGTTCTTTGTAAGTTCCACATATAACAAAATGGAAGGGATATTTAAGGAGTGATAAAATTTGAGCTCTAGTTTGTTCATTGGATTAATTTTAATAGTTAGTTTTATCAAAGAATGAACAGTTCCAATATAGAAAAGCTTTATGAGAAGCATTCCATTAAGGGGTTGAGAGGTCTTGTGAAATGAAGGTTGTAAAATACAAGTTTTTGGTTTCTTGAAAATTTCATTAATTTTTGAGATTTTTTACTTTTACAAATTGCAAGGATTTTGGTGTAGTTTTTGGGTTTTCATATCCTTTCTACTATGTAAAAGGTAAGTACAAATGTTTTATAATGCCTCCATGGCTACAACAAGCTTCAATATGAGTTTTGGAGCCTTCTACATGCCTGCAACACACTCCCAAAGTGGTTGAATGACTAAAAAAAGCTCACAATAGTAGAGTAAACACCATCAGACAACGAGAGCTAACCCTAAACCAAATGTGGTCAAGAAAAATAAGGACTTCCTACATCCTCCCAAGGATGAGAGTTGAAAAACCAAGTGTCCAAATCAAAGATGAAATGTTGAATGTTTCAAATTCCAACTCATTGCTTGCACATAGATGCATTCATTGCTTTACTAGTGAAAAAGTTTGTTGCAGTGAAAACATGTTTTGCCACTTCACAAGATGAAGTAATTGGGGTTGAACGTATTGAGCTCACTAGTTCAACAAACAATTTTACCTAATTATCCTAGAAGCAATAAATTTTGCATATGGACTTGAAATGAGTTGCCATTTTTTTTGAAATTACATAATTCTTCAAGAGGAATCCAAACATACAATCATATTTAATTTTCTATTTCATCTTTGGTAAGAAGACATACGAGCATCTTCTATTGTTGGATCTTATGATAGATTTGGTCAATCTTCCCATGGAGCACCTAGTATTGGATTTATGGTGTTTATGATGTACGAGGAGAATGTAAGGTGTGTAAAAAGAGTTACTTTGTAGGGTATGTTGACCATTTTGGTGAGGTGTGAGATATCCAATGAGGATTTAGATGCCTAGCTTTGCGTGTGGTATTGGCCACTTGTTTTCTAGTGCAATTCATGGTATCTTGTATTCATCTCTCATATGTATTGATGCATTGAGATGGCAGTAGGATTAGGTTTTTCTATAGGTCATTCAAGCATTGCTATGCACTTGAGTTTTAGGGGGATAAGTTGATGTATTGTAATTTGTTTTATCATTAATAGAAGCTTGGATGTCATTGAGTGGAGTTTTTTTTTTTTAATTCTCCATGTAAATCTTAATGTTATGTTTTGCATCTACTTTATGGTTGATTTACATTTACATTTGTTATCTATTGTTGTTATTGAATTTGATTATATTAAGATCAACATATCTCATTGTATGGTTACTCTATGCTTCAATATTTGGTATCAAAGTCAGTTGGCTTCATTAGAGAGGACACTTCTTTAAGAGTGTTCGATTGAGTTTTTAGTTGCAGTAGGAGTGTGTTGTAGCATTCAACTCACCATAGCCCTCCATCTTGACCTTGTTGGTTTAATCTCAACCATTGAATTCTCTAGAGAATTCAAATCCCTTTATAAATACCCTCTCTTTACTCTTATTTAAAAACCTCATGCATTTGATACCAAACTCTTGTTATTTTGTTATTTGAACATTTTGCCTTCATCATAACACTTGAATCCACCATTATCACACTTTCAATCATCTTGCATCCCATCTTGCATCTTTAATCTCATTTGCCATCCAAGGAGCATACAAAGCATACAATATCAAGGGCCAACCAAGGGATTCAACAACAAAGAAAGTATAATAATTTATTGTCTTTATTTTATCTTATTTTTTTGCATTGTCATTGCTTAGGTTAATCTTGAGGTGTACCTTTTGTGTTCTTCCTTTAGTGCATTAATAGTTATTTAGCATCTTAGAACATGATAAACATTTAGGGATCACAAGATGAATTTAGGGAGTAGCTAAAAACCATAAAAAACCAAGAATGCATGATGGGTTTCGACAAACAAGGCTTGATGAGGTACCCATGTACAAGCAATCTAATCTCTGACAATTGGAGAAAAGGAGAAAACCACATGGGAAAAACTCCTCTCCAAAAGAGAGAAAGGTGAATGAAAGATTGAAAAGCCTCCAAACCAATGTGAAGGACTAAGAAGCCTCCAACCAAAACAATGTCCTAGAAAAGAGGAACACGAAGAATATCACTAAAGCACGAATAAGCTATAGACAATTGTCGAAAGATGATTGATTATAGTGCTGAAATAAATAACCTCTGAAACAAATGATGATCAGGATAAAGAAGACAAGAACTTGCATGAGTGCCCCAACAATACTATTCGAATTAGATAGAAAACTAAGGCAAACATCTGGAACTCGAAGATACAAATGGCACATGTACCAATAGACTGAAGAACATTGATCAAATGAAAATGGAAGGTCACCCCCAAAATAGGAATCCAAGAATGCCCATATGGTAAATGCTTTATCTCACTGAAATGCATGGGTAATTAGTCGTTGCACCCAACTAGTACATAGGAACAAAAAACTAGATACATAGATCACTCCAAAAATGAAACCAAGGAAGCATTAGGACGAACAATAGAAACCCCCCCATAATGCAGAAAGGGAGAGGCAAGACAGGTACACTGAAATTGTGTGAAATCAATAAGTGCATGTATGCGAACAAATAATATTTGAACGTGCAACTGAAGAGTACCTACAAATAAAATAGTGCAAACCAAGACACACACATGAGGCATGAATCATTGGGATTCCATGTTGTTGTAGAAGAAACATTCATTTGACAAAGGTGTGATGGCAAAACAAAGACACTCACAACCCACCGATGTTACTTTATATCATAGTGAGTACAAAAGACACAATAGGATGTGCAAAATCTTCAAAAAATACACACCAAAATCAAACTTTATCTTTGTGCATCTGCAAAAGAGAAATTGCATGCAAAAAATGCCTACAATGCTCAAATAGGACAAAAAGTTGGAAATACATGTAGAAAAGCCTAAAACAAGTCTTCCCACACAAACACGAAGTTTCCATGAGTTAAAATGTCCAAGTAATTTGCCAAAATGTGAAAACACAAAAAACTAAATAAAATGGACTTGGAGAAAAACCTGGAAAAATTGCATGGATGGTTGTGAAGAGCTTTGAAAGATCATCCCAATGACCACTAAAACTGAGAAAAAGGGAGAAAGAAGTCAAAAATTATGAGTTTGGAAGTAAAAACAAAACCTTCGACTTCAATAGGTTGTGGAATGCACCAACAACAGAAAATGAAAAAAAAACACCACCATTAGATAATGCTCAAAATCATCTCTTTGACAATATCTCATTTTCCCAATTTTGATAACCAAGGAAAAAGTTATCATGATTTTCCCAATCTTGCTAAAATTACAAAAAAACCAAAAAATGTTTAGCCCCCTAGGGGTTGGGCATTGGTCGCCCATATAACACTTTCCATGAAAGAGATCTGCAAAACAAAGATTTGTTATTCCTCAGCAAGGAAAACTTATAAAATGAAAAGCTTCCATGAATCTCAAGAGAGATAATTGGTTCACAAAAGGTTGAGATAATTTAATGAGGGTTGAGTGCTTTATAGGAGCAACCCTAAATGATAAAGAGATTAGATCATGACAAGTGTCAATGACTCATGCAATGAGATAAAATGATCTAATAATAACTCAATTCAGATAACATAAAAAACACTCCTAAGTTTACCTTGAGAACATGAAATGAATTAGACCAATAATTAATTAAAGATTAACTAATTATTAGCTAATTTATGATTACTCTAATATTTAATTTCTAAAGCATAATTCTATTACATTTTCTACTTTTAAAGAGTTTAAAACACCTATTTAGAAAAAAAATACACAAAAAAGTAAAGTTTTTGAGAATAGATAATGGTGATGAGTTTTGCTCTAAATATTTTGGTTCATTATTGCAAACATATAGGGGTTATTAGGTAAGAAATAACACCATATAGTCTACAACAAAATGCAGTGGTAGAAAGGATAAACGTGACTTTGATAGATAGAATTAGAAGCATGCTCAGTAGTGCATAGCTTGAATAATTTTTTGGGTTGAAGCTATACACATTGCTTGTTACTTGATTAATAGGCCTCCCACTTTTTCTCTAGTTGACAAAACACCCTATGATGTGTGGATGAGCAAGAGACTCTTAATATCACTTTTTAGAGTTTTTGGCAATGAGCCATATGTTCATGTTTTTAAGAAAAAATGATTTAAGCTTGATTTCAGGGCTAACAAATATGTTTTTGTGGGTTATGGAAAGAACATTAAAGGTTATAGGCTTTGGAATCCTGTAGCATTAAGTATTTTATATTTTAAGGATGTTATTTTTATAGAGCTTGGGGAATTTATAAATAATAAACAACTTTATGAGAATCGTAACCAATTATTGTATTTTGATACTAAGACTAATAAATAGAAAGATGCATGGCTAGAACAACAATAGGAAGGAAAAAATGAGGAAGGAGGTTCAAATTCAAGTTCCAAAGAGGAAAAATAGGAGCTCTTGTTACATCTTTTAGAAAGTCTATGAGGCAACATAATCTTGTCGAAAGGTATAGTTCTTTTGATTACTATTGTGTATGTGCTTTACCATATAATATTAATGAGCTTAGATTTTGGAATGAGGCTTTGTTATCAAATGAGAATGAGTCCTAGTTAGAGGCCATGAAAGATGAAAAAAAGGCTTTGGACAAGTGTGATAGGCAAGATCTAGTTGAGTTGCTTGAGGGGAGGAAAACTATTAGATGTAAATGGGTATTAAAAAAAATTCAAATTGGATGGTAATTTGAAGCAATGCAAGACTCAATTAGTGGCAAAAATAACTCTCAAGTTGAGGGAGTGGATTTCGCTGATATTTTTTCTTTTGTGGCTAAACTAACTTCTATTAGTTTTGTTTTACCTATTTCTACTATTTTTGATTTAGATGTAAAGGAAATGGATGTAAAAATAACTTTCTACATGGGAATCTTAATGACGAGATACATATGAAACAACTTGATAATTTTGTGATGAAGGGACACAAACACTTGGTTTGCAAGTTAAAGCAATTTATGTATAGTTTGAATTAGCCATCGAGAATGTGGTATTAGAGATTTAGTGCTTTTATATTGGAACATGAATTTATTAGAAGTGAAGCTAACTACTTTATTGATTTCAAATTAATTGATGATTGGTCACTAATAATTGTCCTATATGTTTTTGAAAAGTTAAGTAGCATTTACAAGGTGCCGTACCCTTCACAACGGGCCGAAAAGGCCAAAGGAAAACATAGTTCAAACAGAACTTGAACTGTAGGCACAACTAGAAACAGCTGACAGACAGTTGTCGAAAACCAGTTGACAGACAACTAAAACAAAACCAGCTGACAGACAGCTGAAACAAGAAATTAAGCAACCCCAAGCACAGAGGAATCAGAGCTGGCTCCACGAGCTCAAGATCGAGAAGCAGACACAAATTTCTTCTTTCGAAGAACAACCGACCAAGGAGGCTCAGAAGTAGGAACCGCAGAGAATGGTGAGGGGACCGACTCCACCTCAACCACCACAGGAGCACCAAGCAGCGAGGGAGACAAGGCAGTCGCGAAAGAATCAATAGTAGAGGCACCCAACAAAGGGTGGACAAGCTCTGACAGAGCAACGACAGCAGGTGCAAGGTCAGGCACAATAGTGTCAGCAAAATGGTCCAACGGTGGATCCAAAGAAGAGGCGTTCGGAAGGGGCGCAACAACCTCCGAAGAAGAACCCACCGTGAGGTGATCCAGAAGAGCATCTTTCCACCAAGTCGCAGCGCCCTTGCGGCGGGCCTGAGGGCAAGCAGAGGCCAAGTGACCCATTGAAATGCACCTCCTACACCGAAAGGGGAGACCCTCGTAGTCTAAGAGCTGCTTCCATGGTCTGTCCTCCACCAACAAAACGACATCCCTATGGAGAGGTTTGGAGATGTCCAAATCAACTAACATCCGAGCAATCGTGGTGTGCCCAAACTCCCTAGTAGTAGAATCCACCAATAAGAAGTGACCAATGGCCTCGAAGCACGATTCCTCCTAGAACTGGAAAGGAAGGTTAGGTAGACGGACTCAAACGGGCCTGGTGTTCAACGAATCCGTAAGGGGGTTGAAAGATCGAGACCAAGGCCTGATGGACAAAATTGTCCTATATGTTGTTGTGTGTTTATTGGAAATGATAATGGAATGATTAGGGAATTTAAGGGTCAATAATTTGGTACATTTGAAAAAAATATTTAGTGGCTACACAATATACTTTGTATAGAAATCATTAGGGACCAAGTTAAAAAAGAGATTTCATTGCTCTCACAATTGGCTATAACCCTATTGCTTGGTTTATATTTTCTCTCGTTGCCATGTCTAGAAGCCACTAGTGCACGCATTGGTGATAATATGGGTTTGGGAGTTGTCTCCCTTTGTTGTAGACTCCACTCTTAGGGTTTCTACATTGTTCACACCTTTAGCAACTATTTTTTTGCTTCTTTCTACGCGCATTGAACTTGGTGTCAATTTTGATTTGGCTAACCTCTATGTGACTAATTGTATTCCTATTCTGGTGACTATACAATCTCTTGGGCACTATTTAATTGATGGAGAGAAGCTTGATGCTTTGAGTTTGAGTCACTAGTGGCCTTATCTATCTCAAGGGTTCTCACTGCCCTTTGCTTGAAGACAAAATACGACCCCTTTCCTCTTCACAATCCTCTCTTATGGTGGTTTGTCAATATTACATGATTGCAAATGAACACTTTTATCTTTGATGGGGCTTGGTCTACAAATTCAATAGTTTGTGGCCTTCCCTTCTCAACCTACACAAATGGGTATTGGAATCATATAATCCCTTCATTGATGATAATATTAAGCTTTTCCCTTGTTTTAGGGGTTCTTCACAGTGACTTTTTCCTCTTCAACGAAAAGAGATTTGGTTCTTGATAATATGTTATAGATGTGGGGAGAGCACTCTCTCAGTCAAGCATTAGTCTATCTCCTTCAACTCCCTATCTAAACCTCTCAATGTTTGACTAGTTTGGATTGAACTTCTAAATCTTTCTCCACTTCTATGAAAATTCCTCTTATAAGGCCACTGGCTATACTATTCGTTATTTTTTGAAGGTTAACTTTACTACTTCCTACATAGGTTTCTCAATGTTTGCTCGTATTCTTGGGGAGAAATATTTTCAAGGCTCTTTACATGGATATTATTTTGATGGCGAGGAATAGTCCTTGGTCTCAATCACTAAATTATGAGAGTCTCCCCTTTAGATGTAGACCGTTTTTCCACAAACCACCTAGCTTTTGACCGTCCACTCTCTCAACACAAGGGATTGCTATGTGGTGGAAGAATGCTCATGAAGATCACTTGATTATAAGGGTGAAATTCAAAGTTATTGTTGGAAAATGTGCTATTAATGTGTTATCATTGATGTTGAATATGTTGAAGGGCTATATTGTTGTCTCATTTGCTAAAGTTCATGGTTGGATGTCAAAATGATGTAATGTTGTCATTAGTGCACAGTTGTACATTATCATTTGAAGTTCTTGGTTGGATGTCAAAATGTTTTGGTTGATAAGTCTCCAAATTGTCTAAGGCACAAGACTTGCACCATAGGAGCTTTGTCAAATGCTCTGCATTTCTTTGCAGATGAAGATATGGTCTTGCAGTTCGAATGGTAGCTCTACACGACTATGAGGTATGCATGTTCCAAGTTTCTCTACATAAGTGTTACTGCAATGCTCTCCAGTATTAACAAAGTAAGAACAAGTTAGGTTATAGAGAGTCTTGACTAAGGAAGAGCTATATGTCTTTGCGCTTCACTGCATCATATTGTTTTGCCTTGCGGTTTTGGATTTATGATCTTGAAGGTTGTGTCTGCTCAGTACAAGTTTCATATGGTTTTGTGCACCACTGGTATTTCTGTAGATGACAATGTGTTGTCTATGTTTCGACAACTTGGTAGGTTGGTCTATTGGTTTGTTGGTGCTCAAATGACTCGCGTCAGAATGTAATTGCTCAAATTTGTTTAAAGAGGTTATGAGAAGCATTATTGAGTCTCATTGTGTTCTCTGAATGATCCACAAGTTGGTGTATGATTCTCTCCTGCACAATAGTGTCCATGGAATCAATGTTTAAGGTATGAAGTGTTTGTGCCAATGCAAAATGATTTGAAATAATAAAAGCAAAACAAAGAAGTGCTTTTACAAGCCATATCATTATGTTGGAGTGATCTACACAATGTTACTTTGTCTCTCTAGTATCACCTTGGTCTGGAGTTGTTGCATTAATTTTACATGCTTGTCGGACCAGATTGACATGTTGTGTTGCTTGCGCCAAGTGTTTGGATGTGTGTGTCAGTTTTGAAGATATGTTATATGGAAAATTGGTCTTGAATATCTTTCAGTTTGAATCGCATGTAATTGCTTTCTACTGCAAAGGTTTTTGAAGCTGACTTCTTGTGATTGTTGCATATCTCATGTTGTATAATTGTAGCCAAGAAGGAATTTTTTTTTTTAACTTGTGGAGGATATAAATAGAAGATTAAACCTTTTGAGAAGGGGTGTGGATGTGTTATGAATATTTTGAGCAAACAATGTGCGAATAAGATTCAACATAATCTCTCTTGATAATGAAATGTGGCAAAGATCAATTTTGAGAGTTCAACGATGAGTGTATGTGAATTTGTGAAGAAGAATGTGTGAATGTAAATGAGAATGTGTGTTGAAGGCAGTGAGTCGTAGGCAACAAAGCTTGTTGAAGCAAATGTATGTGTAAGTATACCAAAATCAGTGAGTTGGAGGTAACAAAAGTGTCGAGGGACTCTCTCTCTTGTAAATGTTGTATGTTGCAAGGAGTTGTGAACTTCCTTCGGTTGAAAACCATAAAACTATTATAAAATCTATTTTTATTTGTGAGACTGGATTTGGACAGTAGATCCAAGCAACTTGCTCACCATGGTTTTTCCCTTGTAGGGTTTTCCATGTAAATCTAGTGTTATGGTTGCATGCTAATGTGTTCTTTTGCTTATCATGTTTTACTTGGTTAATTGCTAATGACTAAAAAGAATTTGATTAAGTATTGATTCACCCCCCTCTCAGTACTTCTGTGTGTTCAACAATTAGTATTAGAGTCAAGTGCCTTGATTTAGCCTAACAATTGAGGTAGATCTTGGAGTGGAACACATGGGAATTGAAGCACTGAACAATGTCAAGAGTCCTCTGGAAGATGATAAGCACAAATACATGACATATTATAATGAAGAAGATTGTGAAGTTGAATTTGAAGAACTTATTTTAGCATTGGAAGATTTGAATGTTGCAAGAAGAGAAAGTGGGGAATTGAAGATCAAACTCAAAGAATCAAAAGAGACAATAATCAATTTGAAATTCCAAGTTGAAGAAGGTAAAAAAGTTGCAGATTGTTTGAATACCAAGCTTAATGAAAAATTAGTTGAATGCTCCAAGCTTGAAGAAGAAATTGTCTCCCTGAGGAAAGAATTGGAGAGAGTATAGGATCAAATAGACAAAGGCTTGGAACTCAAGAAAAACACCAACATTCTTGATGAGATAATCAGTTGTCAAAGATTTGTAAAGAATAAGGGTGGTCTTGGATTTGAAAAGGGTCAGAACTCAAAGATAGATATCCTTGAAATTAAAAAGGAAAATGTCTATGCTGAAGACTCTAAAAAGACTAAAGATTCAAAGCGAGAATTGCATGATGGCTTCATAAAGGCCAACAATCAAAAGGGCTTCAAGAGATCTCCTAAAAAAATTACTACTCCCAGGTTCTCTCAATCCTTTCATGGTTACTATTACTCTTGCAATAAGTTTGGTCATAAGGCTAGTAATTCTAGAAATAAGGCAAGAAGAAATGATTATATGAGGAAGAACTCTTTTATGCATCCAAAACATAATGTTGTGGTCTCTCATTCCTTTATTGGCTACTGCTATGCATGCAATAAATTTGGTCATAGGGTTGTTGACTGTAAAACTAAAGTAAGGAGAAATGGTTTAGCCCATGAATATAGTGTTGTTTGCTACAAATGCAATAGCTTTGGGCACAAAACAATATTTTGTAAAAGTAGTTATGTGAAACCACATGTTCAACATAAGAACATAGAGGAAAAGAAGGAATCTACAAACATTTGGAGAAAGAAACAAGGACAAGATAATGAAATGAAGAATGAAACTGTGCTTGTGCATTGTGCACAAGATCTCATGATTGACTGAAAAAGTGCATTGGCTTAAGGGGAGCTATCATCTGCAAAGACGTTCATTCCCTTGAAAGGATAAAATGCTGAATTTTACAACATAAAAATTATTTTGTAATAACTCATTTGAGGTATATGATTTCTGAATTAGTTTGAATTTGTTGCTCAAAATTTCAAAGAGTAAAGACATGATGTGTGGAGGATTGAAGAAAGATTTTTGATCTTTGTGAAGACACAAAGCATTCTAGTAGCTGATTACCTAACAAGGACAAGGTGGATTGATTGTGGAAAGTTAAGGAATATGCAAGTTACTTATGCTTCATTTGTATGATCTAAGCTCATTCAAAACTAAAGAATTTGCATTCAAACCTGAGAAGAGAAGAAGGCATTCAAAGGTTCTTGCGAATTGAAAGAAGGATTGCATTGAAGGTTTTGAAATTGTAATGGTGTCTCCACAATTGGTTGATGTCTTTGAGAAGCTAAGGCCAAAATATAAGAAATATTCATTCAAAGAAATGGAGACGGACAAAGATGGTAGTTTCTCCAGAGTACCTGCTGATGTAGTGCAGATAGAGGATGTGAGGATCTATATTCATGCCCCCATCAATGAAATTAATCACATAAAATTTGATGATTTTAGATACAAACCAAAGTTTGATGTGCCAACAAAAGGGTTAGATGTATGGAAGGATTTCCTAGATTTCTCTAACAATCTTGAATGGGTAAGAATCATTCTAAGTTGAATCCATGATGAGTTTATTTACTTGGATAAACCCTATAGGATCACTAAGGATACAATTAGGGTTGTTACTGGGTTATGTGCAATTGGATCAACTCTAGTGACGAAAGCAATTAAGAATGAGAGGGCTAAAAAATTAACTAGTGTGATGTTTGACAAGATAACCCTACGCATAAATGAAATAACTAATCCGGGAGGTAAGTATGCTTCCATGGGAATTGCATACAAAGTGTATTACACAAACAAATAAGGCTTCACAACTGGTATTGCAATCCACATTGCATACCAAATGGTCAAGGAAGGAAAGGATTTTGACCTATGTGAATTGCTGAGGGAGCAACTGTTCGACAATCTCAAGAAAACCAAAGATACTTGATATAACTTCAGGTTTGGATCCCTGATCATCTGCCCAACTTTCTATTTTCTAAATGAATTGCCTGGGTTTAAGGGAAAAGTATGGCAAGAACACATTCCGGTTGCTACACAAATAAAAAATCACATGAGAGTTTTTCATGATAAACAAGCTTGCAACACTATGTACTAGGGATTCTTCAAGAATCTGCAAGTAGAAATGCAAGATAGGGAAATAATACCTTTTGAAATGGTGAGGAAGTATAAAGATGAAACTTCATTTCTTGTTGACAAAGATTGCCACTACATTGAAGTCGTGGAACCAAGAGCCTCTTGGATTCCAAAATTACCATATGAGGTCTCACCTTTTGAAGTTAAGGCTTATGTTGAAATCTGTTGAAAAGGCCTAAGGATCGATCTGTAGAGAGATTTGGGACCTACAGAGAGATAATGGATAAAATAATCTAGAAAAAGGTGGATGACTAGTGAGAAAAGGACAAATAAGTTGTTCCAGAAATTGGGCATTTTGCAGTTCCAAGATGGCACCTCAAACCTTTGCCAAGGCTCCGCAAAACATTCCTTCAAACCATGAGGAAACTATTTCAGAAAAAATTGCCAAGAAGAACTAGTAGATTAGATTTTGTAGCTACAAATCATCTGTAGCCATCTAGATCCACTCAAACTATTGGTACTGGAAGAAAAACTGCATCTGAAACCATGGCACAAATGAGGGTTTTCGAGAAAAAGCAGGCAAGGCCTAAAAATAAGCTAAAAGGAAAAAGGCTGTAGAGACTGAAGATGATGAAGAAAAAGGAGAGGAAGACGCCTCCAAACCAAAAGGAAAAGGGAAGAAAACTAAGCAAACTTCTTCAATTGCACCTCCTCATGAGCCTCTCCAATTAGAGGCAATCTTCAATGGAATTGCAAACTTTGGATTGCTACAGGAAACAACGAAACTTTATCTGGATGTGCCTCCTATGGATCAAAGAACTATTGAGAAGGAAATCGTTATGTATATGATAAAATATATTCTGCCTCTTAGTGACATCCTTGAAAAGGCTCTAGGGAGTCTACCTTAGGCTTTGAGGTAGAAAAGAGAAAAATCCATTGAAGTTGATGAAGAGTTGAGGAAGGAGGCTCTTGACAAAGTAGGATCCTCTGTCTCCTAGGAAGAAAAAGATAAAATTTCTCAAAAGCAAGCCCAGGAACTTAGGAAAAAATAATTAGTGGACATCCTTATGAGCATGGAAAAGGAAGACATAGATGGTACAAAAGGAAAATGAGGATGTGACCAACAAAATTCTTAAGGAAGTAAGAGAAGTTGAAAATGTGGAACAACCACATATGTTTCCTCAACACAACATATAACAACAATGTTCACAAGAGTAGCAAGAAGAGCAAGTAGCACATGATGAAGAGCATGTTTCTCCTGATCATGGTGTGCAAAGTAGTCCTCCTTTGGATAACACTGATCAACAAATAAAGCAAGATACACTTGCTTCCGAAGAAGGTGCACAAGAGACTCCAAGAGCATCCTCATTAGCTTCTCCCATTGATTCCATGAAAGAGTTTTTGTCTCAACATAAACAAATTCAACCTATAATTGCTCCGCAATTGCTACATTTGCCAATGTTTGATGGACAAGTCAACATGTTGAGTATCTCACCTCTGCAAAAGTTGCAACTTGGTGACATCTTCCAAAGCGATCTTGCAACAACAAGTGGATAGTTCAAAAAATTTGCTAGAGGTCATAAAAAATTTGGAGACAAAAATGTCAAATGCAAAAAGGGATTCCTTGTTGCCACCCACTCAAAAAATAAAACAATTGATGGATTCTTTCAAAGAGCATTCTTCCTATCTTGAGAAGAAAGTTGATATAAAGATCACCAATGGTAGATTGACTGAAGCCTTTGGAAAGCGTGCAAAAGCACACAACAAATTGCAAGAAAGCATAAAGGATATTTAGAAATGTATGGAGGAAGCAAGGTATTATTCCTTTTCTGCTTACAATGGCATGCCACCACAAAGAGTCTCAAGGGTTAGATAAATGCAATGAAAGTGTAGATAAAAAATATGGTTGCCACATGATCTGGTGCAAGACAATGATGACACCATAAGGGCACAAGTGGAGACATTGCACTCCCATATACAACAAGTGCAAGATCAAAGGGAGTAGATCAAAAGTCAAATAAAACAATTGACGAAGGCAGTAGGCTTAAGGTTAGCATCTCTAACTAAGATCCTAGCAGAAGCAAAAGGTGTTGAATAAAAGAATCATGTGCCATCCTCCATGGAAGAAGCAATAGATATTTATGCATAGTTGGCAAGTCAAGTTTAGATCTTGACCTCTACAAAGAAACAATGTGATAGCTCCTTGACTAAGTTGAAGTCAATCTACAAAAAACATTCTTTCACTAGGTTAGAGATGAGTATGTCTTGATGCAAGACACGGTTTTGTGAAATTTTTTTATCTGTAAATATGTGGAGTAGATAATTGATTATAACTCTATGTATATATCATCTACATAAATAAATTTTTTTATAGTAAGTTGTTTCTTAGGGGGAGTCAATTGTTAAAGTTTGTACAAATAGGGGAAGTCCATATGTTTTTTAGGCACAAAAGAAGACCACCTGCCCTTTTCCCTTTATGTCAAAGGGGGAGATAAATTGGAATATCTGGGAAGTGTTTCCATCAATGACAAAGGGGGATATTGTTGGAAAATGTGTTGTTAATGTGTTGTCATTGATGTCAACCTATGTTGCCACTACATGCACTTGTATGTTGAATATTTTGAAGGGCTATAATGCTATCTCATCTTTTAAAGTTCATGGTTCGATGTCAATATAATATAATGTTGTCATTGGTACACAATTGTACATTATCACTTGAAGTTCATGGTTGGATGTTGAAATGTTTTGGTTGATAAGTGTCCAAAATAAGGCACAAGACTTGCACCACAAGAGCTTTGTCAAATGCTTTGCATTTCTCTACAAATGAAGATATGGTGTTGTGGTTCGAAGGGTAGCTCTACACAGCTGTGAAGTATGCATGTTCCAAGCTTCTATGCATAAGAGTTATCGCAATGCTCTCCAATATTAACAAAGTAGGAATGATTTAGGTTTCTGAGAGTGTTGACTAAGGAAGATCTATATGTCTTTGCACTTCACTACATATTGTTTTGCCTTGCGGTTTTGGATTTATTCTCATGAAGGTTGTGTGTTTGCTCAGTTCAAGTTTCATATGGTTTGGTGCACCACCAATGTTTTTGTAGATGACATTGTTGTTTATGTTTCGACAACTTGGTAGGTTGGATTGTTGGTGCTCAAATGACTTGTATCAACAAGTAATTGCTCAAATTTGTGTAAAAAGGTTATGAGAAGCATTATTGAGTCTCATTGTGTTCTTTGAATGATCCACAAGTTGGTGTATGATCCTCTCTTGTACAACAATGTTACTAGAATCAATGTTTTAGGTATGAAGTGTTTGCGTCAGTGCAAAATGATTTGAAATAATAAAAGGGGTGTAGAAAAGTGATTTTACAAGCCATAGCATTATGTTGGAGTGATCCATACAATGTTAATTGGTCTCTCTGGTATCACCTTTGATTTGGAGTTGTTACATTAAAGTTTACATGCTTGTCGGGCCAACTTGACATGTTGTGTTGCTTGTGCCAAGTGTTTTGATGTGTGCCAGTTTTGAAGATATGTTATATACAAAATTGGTCTTGAATATCTTTTTGTTTGAACCGCATGTGATTCCTTCTACCACAAAGGTTTTGAAGTCGACTTGTGACTGTTGCATATCTCATGTTGTATAATTGTAGCCGACAAAGAGAAACTTTTTGAGGCTTGTGGTGGATAAAAATAGAAGATCAAACCTTTTAAGAAGGTGTGTGGTTGTGTTACAAATATTTTGAGCAGACAATGTGCAAATAAGATTCAACATAAATGTAACAAGCCCAAAGTTTTACCTATTGTTTTCGCCTAAGTTTTAACCCATATGTGAATAGTTTAAGTTTACCAACACATAGTAATAAATTTTTTCCAATTCAATAACAAAGATGTATATTCAAAATAAACCCATTTCAAATTTCATTGGATGAATAAAGTAACATTACATAATCCCATGTAATTATTTCATTTTTCAAATACATTTCCCACAAAGATACAAGATCATGATTACATACATAGCTTTCAAGAGCTTAATGAAATAAAGTAGAAATGATTTAGATGTCCCTTGCTAGAGCATACATCCTCAAATATCGGTTGCCAATTGCATGAGGGAGAGTATCACCCAAGTGATTTTCCTCCAACCACAGACTTACTGCAGTCCCTTGTACATCTACATAACTGGTAAGATGGCCCTCCCATTAACCAAGAGATTGGTTTGGTAGCCCTCTAATATAAGCCTACTTGAGCATGGTGTTGTGTCGTACATAACTAGTGTTTCCATATAGTGGATACCCGCCTACATGCATGACACTCCCTACTAGTTATGCAATACTAGCTCATAGTGAATCGACAAGTGTAGGTAGTGGCAACTTACACTTGGGCCAAAGATTCGATAATATATCAAACTCACTCTCTATGAAGTGGTGTTGTATGTTCACCCATCCCCTTGCTCGATTTGGTAAATAACATGACCATAATAACTCTTGATGAGATTATTACACATACAACATAACATTATTCCATCCCAAAAGGTAATGTACATTCAAGTGATCTAGCTAACGAACTAGGTTATTCCCAACCTTAGTTTATCCTAATCTCAAGAACAAGCCTCATTACATACATAGGTTTACATAACATCACAAATTGACAGACTCAACATAATACTTATATGTCATACCGTTTCCCAACATTATAAATCATGCAACCATACATTTGACTTACAATATCCTAGATATTATAATAATACATTCTAGTTATCTTCGTTTAAATACAATCACATGCTTCTAACATAATAGATATATGCATATTAACTGATAATATTTCTCCAATCGATATACAAGCAAGCTTAATATAAAATACAATCATCAATTCCTCAAGCACTTACAATCATAAGTAAACAAGACATTCAATAGAAGAGAATAACGAATAAGAAAGACTAGCATGCCTGGAAATTTATTTTCCAATGAAGAAATTTCCTTCAAAGCTTAATCTCAAAGACTCTTCTTGCTGCTCCTTTCACTTTCAACTTATCTCCAATTCTAGCCTCTTTCCCAACACACAAAAACTCACAAACAAATAGCTCTCAAACACTCAAGGAAATCTCTCTGAATTCTCACAACTTGCACTCAACACTGCTTTGCACAAAGAGAAACTACAACATAATAATAATGGAAACAAATGAATTCCAATTGAATACCAAAAATGAAGAGGCTACCCTCTATTCATAAGAAGTTTTGAGAAACTTAATGCTATAGATCAACTCCTTCAATCAACACCTTTAAAACTAAAAATACAAACTCAAAACCAATTTCTCATCTAAATTGGTCGACTAAACATAAAAGTTGAAACATGGCAGCTGAAAGCATCAGAAACTAAACACATATACAATCCTAAATAAAAACAATTTCAAATACATGGTTGAGTCACCTCATTTCAGCCAGCTTGTGGTAAATTTACTAAGTCAAAACATTTGTTATGGTTTCCTTATAGCTTTCTACTACTTAGTATGGCTCTTTTTATGCCAAGTTTTTGCTCATGGTGCCTAGAATGGAGGCTTCTAGTCTAATACAAAACAAACTCTATATGCTCCTCCACCAACTTGTGGCGCTTTGACCAAGTCTAATGCCTTTTAATTTTTTGCATGGATTTTTCATTACACAACAGCTTAACATTTAAATGCATTATCATCCTTTATATGGCACAACTTAAGCACAATACTATAGCTTATATAAAATGAATGTTGTTTATATTGTAACTCATGTGCTTTATATTGAGCGCTATAATGCAACCATTCTATGTTTATTCCATCACATATATACTTTATTTACTATAGTACATTATATGCGTAGCTTTCACTTTAAAAATTGTTTACTGTAATCGCTTTATACAAGCATAGCATTGTTAACTTAACTTGCATTACATATGTATTGATATCATTTCATATCGTTTATTATATATAACAATTTTATTTTTATATATATATATGTATGTATTAACGTATATATTAAAATCATTCAATTGTCAATCATATATATAAATATATATACGTATGTATGTATATATCATTAAATACATATATATATATATATATATATATATATATATATATATTAATATATAAATATATCATTATTTTAACATCTTATAATAAACACACACACACACACATATATATGTGTCGATTTCCATGTATATGATGTATCCGTGTATAATGTATATTTATACCTATATATGTGCACATGTGTATATGCTCATATACATGAGTTATCACATATATACATATATAAAATTAATGTATATTATATATATATATATATATATATATATATATATATATATATATATATATATAATACATTAAGTAAAACATATACCCAATACAAATATTTAGTCACTTCAATTTAAACTAAAGAAACAACCAAAGGAAATCAAAGACAATTACACAAACATTCTATTCATCTCAAAACTATGACCAAGTGTTTACTTATTGAATCTTGGACTGACTTGACTTAATTCGACTAAACTAGGCTATGAGTGTGTGATGGCTCAAGTAGGTACATTAGAGGTTACCATACCAAACTCCTCTCCTGGGTGATACTCCCCCTCTCTTTACTGGAGGGCTCGATTCTTTCCTGTATCCAACTTAGTGCATCATAAAAGAAGTTAGCCAATAGCATAAAACTCGTATACATCATATATCATTTGCATCATCAAAGCATTTAAAGCATTCACATTACATTGCACATTCATTTATCTCAATTCCATCAAAATATATATACAAAACATATTCATCTATTAACATTTTAACCCATAAAAGGTAGCTCGGTAATTGGTAATCACACAATGGGGTGTAACAAGAATCTCTCTTGATAATGAAATGTGGTATAGATCGGTTTTGAGAGTTCAACGAGTGTATGCAAATCTGCGAAGAAGAATGTGTGAATGCAAATGAGAATGTGTGTTGAAGGCAGTGAGCCATAGGCAATAGAGCTTGTTGGAGCAGATGTATATGTGAGTATACCAAAAGCAGTGAGCTGAAGGTAACATAAGTGTTGAAGGACTATCTCTCTTGTAAATGTTGTATGTTGCAGGGAGTTGTGAACTTCCTCTGGTTAAAAATCATAAAATTGTTTGTAATTTTTTAAATTTATTTGTGAGGTTGGATTTGGACAGTAGATCCAAGCAGTTTGCTCACTGTGATTTTTTTCTTGTAGGGTTATCCACGTAAATCTAGAGTGTTATGGTTGCATGTTTATGTGTTTTTATTTATTTTTTATCATGTATTACTTGGTTAATTGTTGATGAATGAAAATAATTTGATTAAGTACTGATTCATGGCTCCCCTCCTTAGTACTTCTGTGTGTTCAACAATTTTGTCACACTTTAAGCCAACTTATCAACATAAATGAATTTAGCATTTATAACTGAAATTTAATTTTGGTCAAACATATGATATGTGGATTCATTTTAACTAAATTAGATCTAGGTCACAACTTTTCATATTGGATTTTTTGCATTAAATACATATATAACATCAGTTTGGGTTGTACAAAAAACTTGATGTTCCCACAACTCTCACTCATGCAAATAACATTCTTAAAAAAATAAATAATGCATGCTTCATTTATTCAATCAAATAAATTACATATTTATAGGATTCTCATATCCTATTTTGTAGGAAACAAGTTCTTAATATATTGAGTTGTTTCAACAACTCAAACGTACAAACAAATACTCCTTAAATAATTATTTTCACCTCGAATAGTTTTGTGAGTTATTATAACTCACTTTTATTTTAACTTCACACACATTACTACTACTAACCAATGTGAGCAATAACATGATTTCTAACACACCTCCTTAGTGTGAACATGGAAAGAATGTACAACACATGAACTGGAAATAGAATTGTATGCCTATGCATACTTTTAGGTCTACACACTACTCTTCAGATCTTGCTGCACATGATCACCTGCATACAAGAATTTATCTTGCTTTCACTTCCAGTGAACTAATCACCGACCGACCATACTTCTAAGAACTTCGACAGTTAGAGGATCTTTGTAGTTAGCTACTCTCGTATACAATTGTTTACAACATCAATGATGTCCACATTCTACTCCTTTCAGACTTAAACTTCCAACTGCAATGAGCCAACTTTTGTGGCTCATGATCTTGATTCAAATGAAAGGCACCTCTCATCAACATTTCATGGTTTTCACATAGTTTTACCACAAACCTTGACATGAACAAGAACACACTCATCTATTCACCTCATATGGTTTTTTGGATCACCACTAACCTTTTCAAGATCCATAAACTGCATTACACTAGTGCTTTTATTTATTATAATATTTTACACTAGGAGGATATATAAGAAAATAACACACATGAATAAAAATAACCATTGTTGTTGATCGCGCCACTCGATCTCCAACAACATAGAAAAATGTCACTGCCACACACTAGAAAATAAAAGGCCACTAATACAAAATGAAACCTCATCATTAGTGGCTAATGAGAGGTGCTATTGTCCTCCAAGCTCATGTGCCTCCATCCTCCAATTTGACTCCTTAGTCCTTCCTAGCCAAATGTAGCATTAGAATCTCCAAAAACACTATTAGATATAGCATCAACTCCATTGGTACATGAATAAGAGGATGTAGCCATAAGAATGCAAAAATAAGAGATTTTTCTTATATCACCAACTCTTATATTACACTTCTTGGATTAAAGTAACACAAAAGATTTGAACATATCTCCTTTAAAAGCAAAGCCAAAATGAATTTAATCAACACTATCAACCAACTCTCCTTTTGATTTAGCGGAGTTTTTATGCCATCCATTCAAGAGAATGCCATCTCTATTCATGCAAGATAATGCTACTCCAATAATATTCAAACTAAAAAAGCATATACTATGTTTGAAATAACCTTTAATGGAACTCCAAATCAATTTAGTTAGGAAACTAAAATTTAAGTTTCAGAGCAATTGCAGTAGATGTTCAACAGGGAGAATGCAAGATCATTGAAAATTTTATGACACCAAATCATTAAACTCCTTCGCAAATGTGAATTCTCTATCTTGGTGGATGTCTTTCACTAATACACTGCTCCAATGGCATGATATTGTTTTTGTTGTAGTTGATGGCATTGAAAAATGAGTTATCACGTCAAAAATTACAACCACTATTTTTTGCTCCAAACTGCTCACTCAGTACAAAATATATCTTCAAATCATTTTCTAGGTTTTATTATACCCTTCATTAGCTTTCCAAAACACTTTGAATTTTTGAATTTCATTATGAAATGACAAAGATATTGCAGTTTTATTGCAATTGCATTAAACTGCTATAAAGAAATGCCATTTTGAAAAACATAATTTACCACTTAAAAAATGGTTCTACAAACTACTCATAGGTATTGGAAGAATAAATTCTCTGATATCTTTAACCAAAATAAATGTATCTTCATTCCATTTGCACATGCACAAAATGAAAATGCTATGATACCATGTAAATAAATTTGAGCAAAGACAAAAGAAGCTGAAAAAATTAAACATTAAAATAATACGTGCTTCATTTTTCTTCAATAAAATACATTACATATTTATAGGGTTCTCATATCCTATTTTTTAGGAAACAACTTCTTAATATATTGAGGTGTTTCAACAACTCAAACGTAGAAACAAATACTCCTTAAATATTTATTTTCTCACCTAGAATAGTTTTGTGAGTTGTTATTATAACTCACTTTTATTTTAACTTCACACACATTATTACTACTAACCAATGTGAACACTAACGTGATTTCTAACAAACCCTAATCCCTTAAACCTTCAACCCTTAAATCCGCAACCCTCAACCCTAATCCCTCAACCCTCAACCATTAACCCTCAACTCTTAAACCCCCAAACCTCAACCCTAAACCCTATACCTTAAACCCCAATCCCTCAACCCTCAAACCCTCAAACCTAAGCCCTATCCCTAAACCCTCAACCCTCAACCCTTAAACCCTCAACCCTCGACCCTCAAACCTCAATTTTGAACCCTCAACTGTAAACCCTCTACCCTATACATTATACCCTCAACCCTATACCTTAAACCTTAAACCCTCAACCCTAATCCCTCAACCCTCACCCCTCTACCCTATACATTAAAATCTCAACCCTAATCCCTCAACCCTATACCTTAAACCCTAATCTCTTAACCCTCAACCCTTAAACCCTAAACCCTTAACCCTTAAAATCTAAACCCTTAAACCCTAATCCCTTAACCATCAACCCTAAACCCTATCCCTAAACCCTAAACCCTCAACCCTTAAACCTTAAACCCAAAAATCTATCCCTAAACCCTCAACCCTCAACACTATACCTTAAACCCTAATCCCTCAACCCTCAACCCTTATGCTTTAAACTCTAAACCCTCAACCCTCAACCCTCAACTCTAATCCATCCCTCAAACCTTAAACCCTAATCCCTCAACTCTAATCCCTTAAACCCTAAACCCTAAACCCTTATCCCTTAAACCCTCAACCCTCAACCCTTAAACCCTAAATCCTACACCTGACAATGTCAACCCTCAACCCTAAATCTCTAATTTGTTAACCCAATATCTTAAACCCTAATGGACTTATACCCTATACTCTTAACCTTGGACACTCATGTTGGTGTGAATATAAAGTATTGTACCTAGTAATTTATCTCACTAGATAATTAGGGGACTTATTCACATGTTAAGTTTACTTAGGATATAAAATTCTTTCTAGAAGTCTTAGTTGACTTTTCTAGAACTTACCTTATCTAGCTTTATTTCTTGATTCCTAAGTAGTTAGTTTGTAAGTCATCTCATGTCATAGGATTAAGACACATGTCACGATCATGTTCAATCTTATTCCTCACCTTTCTTATATAAAGAAGGTCATTGTACACATATGTAACATATTTCATACCTCATCATCATTTTGATAGGTCTTAATATCAAGCAAGCTCATATTCTTGCATACTCTCTTGTAGAAGGTTTTCATTGTTTTTGCAGGTGGTTTTGTGTGTTGAGCTAATCTTCAACTCTCACATGGTATCAAAGCCAAGTCTTGCAAAACCCTTCTCAAATCTGAGGGTTGAGATATTGCTAGTGAGAGATCTAGGTTATTTCTAGTAAAGTTGAGTATGCTCTTCCCTTGCACCATATGGTGAACCCGAGAATCAGAAAAACTTGAAAAAAATCAGATTTGAGGTTGTCTCTATATGTGAGTTTTCATGACAGGTCACTTTTGGCTCGTGTTGGAGAAAATCTAAGCTCAAATTTGAGATAAGGGTAGCTAAAAAAGTCAAGATCGACTTTTGTTTCGCCTAAATATGATATTTTTGGCCAAAGTTATGAGGGTTTGAAGATTTGTAAGATCTAGGAGTAGTAGAGCTTTTGGTGCATTTTTGCCTCGATCTAACCTCGCCATCGTCTTTAGAAGGCCCGAGAAATGAAGATTGATATAAAACACGTCCAATTTTGGCTTTAGCTGTTCGTGAGGCAAACAAAATTTACTCGTGCAAACCGCACGACCCACTTGATTACAGGGTACGATTTATTATTTTCGCAAAAAATATTATTTATAATAATTTTCTGCATGGGCTTTATTAAATTATTCAGGTTTTAAAGATATTTGCATCAGGCTTATTAAAACTTTATCGAGCATTTTGTAAAGTTTTGGGCCATAAATTTTTATGGGGCATAATATTTTATCTGGGATATTTTATTATATGTGGACACATATATTTTGGCAGTTAAATTTTATTTTAGGGCCTGTATTGTACCCTTACTAGCATTTACGTCATCTTACCTATGGTCAACTCTTCTAACACTAGTTTATTGGTTTGTCGACCTTTTGTACAGTTTGTCTGTCGCACTGTCAACGTATGTAGTGTCTGTCGGCTTTTAAAACCAACAATGCTCATAACTCACGCCTGAGTTCCCTTGACCATTGGCTCAAACCCCTTAGTTCGTGGTTCTATTCCAACCATTGGTTAGAGGATCTTTGCTAGCAATAGGTGTTGCGCGGTCTGGCCACCACCCTCTCTTCGTTGCCCCACCACCCACATGGTGGCGGGCTTTTATTCACTCTCACACAACAATCAATCATATTGCTGACTAGGAGCTAGCTCTTGCGGGCTAAAATTTTGTGCTTGGATAGCCTTCAATTTTTCACTTGTTTAGCTCGCCAAGTCCTCCAAGCAGACCTCTTTTTAATTTTGAATAATTTTTTGCCATGAGATCGAAATTCTACAAACGAGATATTGGCAGAAAGCTAGTTTGCATACTTTGCAATGGTGTAGGTACTTTTGCCAAATTTTACTACAGGTACAAATTATTGGCAACTGAAGTATATCTCCCCTTTGGACCTTTGAGCTCATAACTTCCAGCTAGTTTCTTTGATTTTGGTGATTTAAGTAACATTTGGAAGGTATTCAAGAGCTCTTTAATTTGGCTCATGTACTTTTTTCAGATTCAACTCCAAGTGTGATATATTCAGATTTTTGCATATTTGCTTTCTACTTCATAACTTGGACATCCTGTCTCTTGGAGAATTTTTGTTTGTGGGGGGCTTTATTTTCAATTGTATTATCAGATTTGGGAGGTTTCATATCAGTTTGTATCAAATATTTTCCTTTTTTGCACTCTTGGTACTTGTTGACCTAATGGCTGAACCAGGATTTGACGTTTTGACACTTGATAACTATCACACATGGAAGGTTAAAATGTAGAGATTGCATTGGTCTAAGGGTTTGTGGTCAAGAGTTAGTGATCATTAACCTGATTTTACTAGAGAATATGAAATATGTTCTCATAGGAATAAATGTGATGAAGTTATGGGTTTGATTGCAATGCATGTTTCAGATAGTTTATTCTTTCATTTTGAGAAATGCACTACTCCTAAGTAGGTATGGGATAAGTACAAGGATCTCTTTGGTTAAGTTAGTGAGGTATGTGCCATGCAATTGGAGGCTTAATTAGCTTCACTTTCTACAAATTCATTTCCCACCATTGAAGATTACTTGGTAAAATTCAAATCACTAAGGTCTCAATTGGCAGGATGTGGCAAAGATAAAACTGATAAGGAGTGCATCTTTTTTATTTTATCTAAGTTGAAAGGTTCATTTGCATACTTTTCAACTTCCTTCTATGCTACAATAGATGGTTTAGGTGATTCTTTTGTTATGACCTCTTTTGAGACATTTTGTGATAGGTTGACTAAAGAACAAGAAAAACTTAGTTAACTTGATACACATGCTAAGAATCATGCTTTGATTGCATCTTCATCTAAGGATAAAGGAAACAAAAAGTTTAAACCCAATGCAAAATCTAAAGAATATCCCACCTCTCCTAGAGAGGAAAAGCCTAAGAAGAAGAAGGCTAAATGTGGTTATTGTAAAAAACTAGGGCATGGTGAACAAACTTTTTACAAAAAAGAGTTAGATGAAATGAGACAACTCTTAAAGGAACATAACATTTCTTTGCCTTCTAAATTTAAAAGTTCATCATCTTATTCTCAATCAACATCTACTACACATACTAGTATTGCAGGCATTACCAATGGGAGTGATGTGATCAACAATTCTAAAATGAAAGGACATGCTCTTGTTGTAACTCGTGTTAAAAGGTCTAGAAATTGGATTATTGACTTTGGAGCCTAATATCATATATCAGGCCAACCAAATAGGTTTTCATCTTTGAAGGATACTTCACTCATGAGGATTTTGATGGCCAATGATGTTCATCTTGATGTATTTGGTAAAGGGGTTATTGATTGCCACATGGTAGCTTTAATAATGTGCTTTGTATTCTTGATATTAAGCACAATCTTCTTTTAGTATATTAGATAGCATAAACTGTTGGCATATGGCTTGTAAGTGTTGTCATTGATGGCAACCTAAGTCATTCATTCGGTCTACAGTATAGTTTTGGTTTACAACGTCAGAACAAAGTGAAGAACAAAGCATCCGGTTAAAGTCATAGATATTGATCCAATCACTTCACCGAACTATTATTTTGGGTTACAGATCTCAAAGAAAGGTTTTTTGATGCTTGTAATACCTTATTTGAGAAGTATATTGATGAGCATTCACTCGTATGCGATCTAGGAGATCCGGTGCACTAATCTTTTGGTTATCTGTGTTAAAAGGCCGACTTGTCAAATATAGTAATTGCGGATGTATAAGGAGGAATTGATTAAATGTTTTTGTGCTTGATTATATTTGTTTGGGTCCTCTCTATGTCTTAATTGAATTTGGAGGATATGCATAAAGATTTAATTAAGGATCTAGCCGACAGTTGTAAAAAACTTAATGTTTTATGAAGCCAACATATGAATGATCAAATCCTTGATAGCGGATATATATATGAGATCGGTTTTATCATTTTGATATAACGAAAATAGCGAATGTGTGGAATTCAAAGTATATCAATGTGTGGTGCAAAATTCAGCAGAGTAATAGTGAAAATTTATCTGTGTGTGATGCAAAGAGCAGAAAAGTGCAGAGCAGAGCAAAACAGAACAGAGCGAAGTGCAAAGTCAAAAAGAGGATCCATAATCTAATCTATGAGCTTCACCAGAACTGTAACCTGGTATGAACATATGCTATTATCTCAGTTCATCCTTTAGATGGTTTTAATCTAAAATCTTGTAAGGCAACAAGCCTTCCCTTTTGAGCATTGAGCTCTAGGCAGTGTGCCTAAATGCAAGTGCATTCTCTTTTGTAAAATTTTTATTTGAGTACTCAAATTGTGGAGTAACCTCCACCGTGGCTTTTCCCCTAACAGGGTTTCCACGCAAAAATCCTTGTGTTATGGTGTTGTGGATGATTTTCTTAAGTGTGTGTATCTTTCTTTTGGTTGAATGTTGAAATGGTTTTAATATCAGATTAATAAAGTTAAGATCTGCTGAACACTGAATCACCCGCCCCTCTCAGTGTTCCCTTGAGTCCAACAATTGGTATCAGAGCATTTGGCTCCTTGGAAAAAGTTTAGCAGATTTAGGTGGATCTTGGAATGTGATGGACTCTGGTAGTCTTAGCAACAACTTTTTGTTGCACTTGATGACATTGATCAGTCTAAAGCAGAAGTCTAGGAATTGAAAGAAAATCTTAGGGATGCTGAGAAATTCATTCAAACATTGAAGGATAAGATAGTTAAATCCATGGAGAAGAGGAAAGATCTCTATGACCAGATTAAGCAACAAGAGAGTGAGAACATGGATGATGCTCACCTGAATGAGACCTTGAAGGAAATAATTGAAGAATGTGAAAATCTTGCCAGAGATAATGCTACCCTAAAACATGAAATGAAATCTATGGTGATGAAACTGACTAAAGAGATTGAAGAAAGGAAGAAGAATGAGGAGAACCTTGCTCAGTCCTTAAAAGAGAAATTTGATGAACACAAAAGAGTAAATGAAGAATTCACTCAGTTGGAAAGAGAACTGCAATGATCCAGAAACAATGAAGAAGAACTTGGTAAAGGGATTGTTATTCTCAGGAATGAACTTACCACTGCAAATGAATACAGGGAGAAGTTTAAGATTAGTTCAATTAAGATTGATGAGCTTAATCAAGGACAAAAGAGTGGAAATGATAAGAGAGGTCTTGGATATGCAAAAGGAGAATGTTCCAGATTCATAGAAAAGAATTTCAGAAAGAAAACTAGATGAACAAAGGAGAAATGTATCCGGTAAGACAACCTAATGCTCAAAAATTTAATGGATACTGTTTTGCTTGCAATAAAATCGACCATATGGCTACTTAGTGTAGAAGTAATATGAAATCAAGAGATTCTTTATTTTTTGGTCAGTGTTTCAATTGCAAAAAGTTTGGTCATAAATCAAATGAATGCAAAAATTTGTCAAACTACTCTGTCAATAGAAAGAATGTTGAATGTTACACGTGGAATATTTGGACATATTGATAATCAATGCAATCAAGAATAAATCAATGGAATGATTGGTCTAGACAAGGAAATAATGTGTGCTACAATTGCAATAAATATGATCACATTGCAAGATTTTGCAGAAACAAAAATGTGGATAGAAGAGGTCCGATATACATAGGCAGAAATATACAGAAAGATGACAAAGGAAAAGGAAAAGTGACTACTGATGAGATAAGAGATCACATGAAGAAGACATGGGTAAGGAAGGATGAATATGATGCTAGAAATGGTTCTGCACCGAAACTTGCTTGTGGTAATTCTTCCGGAAATTGATTTCAGGCCATTGGATTAGGGGGAGTTTTTCAAGAAAATATTTCCTCCCCTGTCTGTAGATGGTCCTGTAATGCGAAGGATGGTCAAGAAGGTGTATTAATAATATGCAGAGGTTTTGAAGAACTTTCACAAGAAAATCCAGAGAATTCATAGGTTTGCAGAAGAATTTTTCTCTCACTATTTGAGGAAACAGAGCACCCGAAAAACTTTGGGCAAATGCATTTATTAAAAGTGTGTGAGCTATAAAAGTCAAGTTGGAACCGTCATTTGTCACTTTGCATCGAAGAAGAAAAGGAGGAGAGAAATCAGTAGCAAAATTTCAAAGTAGAGAAGTTGATTCACTGACGAAACTCAAAATCTATTAGGTATTTCAATTGTTTTCAGAATTTTCATATAATTTGGTGTGTGGTTGTTAAACCTAAGTGCAAAAGGAAAATGGAAATAATCAAAGGGTCAATCACTTTGGATGAATACAACAGTGGAAAGATTAGGTCCATGAGGAATATGTTATTACCCAACAAATTGAAGCAATTGAGAGAAGCCAAACACAAGAATTTGGATATTTAGAATGAGTTTCCGTACTTTGAGAATGCAGAATTCATTAAATTCATCTTGAGAAAATTGCATGATGACACTTTGAATTTGGACAAACCCTACACCATTTCGAAGGAATTAATTGAGAATTTGACTGGATTATGCAAAGTCGAAGATATACCAAAGAAAAAATCCATTCAGAACAAAGAAGTTGAAACCCTAACCAGAGTAATTGAAGATCAGAGGGCACTGATAATTGAGACAATCAAGAATCCTGTTACAAAGTACATTGCGCATGAAATTTCATCTAAAGTCTTTTTCAGAAATCGACAAGGAGCGACCTCGACTGGCGCAGTCTACTTTTCTCACAAGATGATAATTGAAGGTTAGGAGTTTGACCTATGCGGATTGATAAAGGATCAGCTAATGGAGAATGTGCAACTAACAAAAGAGACAGGATACCCTTTTAGGTTTGGTACTCTGATTATATGTTTAGTAATATATTTCTTGAATTGTTTGCCAAAGATCGACAATGTGGTATGGAAAGCAAACGAACCGGTATGCAAACAAATATACTCATATTCTAAGAGCTTGGCTGATTGGGATCAAGAATTTGAAAATTTATTTAAGAATGTGCTTGGAAAGTGTGGCTCAGTCGGTATTTCCCTTCCGGTAAGAACAATTGAAGTTGGTTCCTCTTCTGGTGCCATGGAGAAAAAGTAGAAAAGAGAAAAAGAAACTGTTGAATACAACCCTCCGAAATGAAAGATTCCTAGAATTGAAGGAAAACGAAAAGCAAAGGAAATTGTGAATATTCCAGATGAAGAATCTAATGAAGAAACTAAGGATCCACAGGGAAATGAACAAGAAATAGCTGAATCAGAAAAAGCTAGTGAGGAAGAAGATGACCTGACAAAAGAGAAGCTACAACAACTTATTTAGGAAGAAGGTGGAATGCAAAAAATTGCTAAGTTATGGTCTATCAAACCATCATATGATCAGGACATGATTATGAGTGTTCTAAATGCTCATCTTGAGCACTGCAAGATCAAATTGGAAAGTTTACAAAACATTCTACCTGAAGAAATGATTGAATGCAGTAAAGAAACAATGGACTCTGAGGATAAAGACAAAGAGGAAGGTGAAGTTATCTCTCATTTGAAGGTGAAGTTCAAGGTATCACTTACCAAATTGAAGAAGAAAATGAATGAGTTGAGACAATGCATCAATGCAGCTAATAACATCTACAACTATTGCATCCGTTGGCCTCATGTAGTTGGAAAATACAAAGAGAAATTGGAGCATATTGAAATAGAGTTGAATGGGATTGGAAAAATCTTTGACATGTTTTAGGACCAGGATGAAACCATCAAGAAAAATATTCGAGAGCTACATTCTAAACACACCAAAGTTCAATTCACTAAGAACACACTTGTGGATACTTTTTGGAAGGTGAAGGATCTAACCGAATGCAAATTGGAATAGATGGTTGAGATACTGAGGAAAGGTGAAAAACTAGAGGAAGCAATTACAATTCCAAAATCCCTCACTAAGATTGTCAACAGGACATCCAAGAACAACAACATGATCATTATCATTGGGATCACAATAGATGCTTGGAAGAAATTCCTTCCGAAAATGAAGGAAAATCATAAGATAATTTTCTAACTCTTTTTCAAAAGCTTTGAATCAGTTTTGAAGTTTTGGAGATTTTGAACACATGTTTTGTCACTTTTAGCATATGGTTTCTATGCTTTGTCATTGATGTCAAAGGGGGAGAGAGTGCAGTGAAAAATGTCTCATCAATCTTAGGGGGAGCTATGTTTTGAATTTTTTGAAGCATAAGGGAGAGAGAGCAGTAAAGTCTGGCAGCATACTCATAATGATTCTGACACTAAGTCATTTTTTACTAAGTGTTGCCATCAATGCCAAAGGGGGAGATTGTTGGCATATGGCTTGTAAGTGTTGTCATTGATGGCAACCTAAGTCATTCATCCGGTCTACAATATAGTTTTGGTTTATACTGACAGAACAGAGTGAAGAACAAAGCATCCGATTAAAGTCATAGATATTGATCCAATCACTTCACCAGACTATTATTTTGGGTTATGGATCTTAGAGAAAGGTTTGTTGATGTTTTTAATACCTTATTTGAGAAGTATATTGATGCGCATTCACTGGTATGCTATCTAGGAGATCCGATGCAATAATCTTTTGGTTATCTGTGTTAAAAGGTCAACTTGTCAAATATAATAATTGTGGATGTATAAGGAGGAATTGATTAAATGTTTTCATGCTCGATTATGTTTGTTTGGGTCCTCTCTATGTCTTAACCAACTTTGGAGGATACACATAAAGATTTAATTAAGGATCTAGCCGACAGTTGTAAAGAACTTAATGTTTTATGAAGCCGACATATGAATGATCAAATCCTTGATAGCGGATATATATATGAGATCGGTTTTATAATTTTGATATAGCAGAAATAACGAATGTGTGGAATGTGAAGTATATCAGTGTGTGGTGCGAAATTCAGCAGAGTAATAGTGCAAATTTATCTGTGTGTGATGCGAAGAGCAGAAAAGTGCAGAGCAGAGCATAACAGAGCAGAATGAAGTGCAGAGTCAGAAAGAGGATCCAAAATTTAATCTATGAGCTTCACCAGAATTGTAACCTGACATGAATAGATGCTACTATCTCAGTTCATCCTTCATATGGTTTTAATCTAAACTTTTGTAAGGTAGTGAGCCTTCCCTTTTGAGCAGTGAGCTCTAGGCAGTGTGCCTGAATGCAAGTGCATTCTCTTTTATAAAAACATTATTTGAGTACTCAAATTGTGGATTAACCTCCACCATGGTTTTTCCCCTAACAGGGTTTCCACGCAAAAATCCTTGTGTTATGGTGTTGTGGATGATTTCCTTAAATGTTTGTATCTTTCTTTTGGTTGAATGTTGAAATGGTTTTAATATCAGATTAATAAAGTTAAGATTTTTTGAACACTGATTCATCCCCCCCTCTTAGTGTTCCCTTGAGTCCAACACAAACTGGTAAATCTATTGAGTTCAATCCAGATTCAGTCTTCATTCAAGATTTGAATACCAAAAAAATTGTTGCAGTGGGAAGGGCTAATTGTCAAGAAAAGATCTATCAGTTTTCTCATTTTGTTCTTGATGGTGAATGTTCTATGGATCACTCTCCTAGCTCCAATGTGAGTAATAATTCACATGAAGGGTTTGGTGGATGGTTGAATCTCGCTATTCATCAGCCATGTAATGAGGTTGCATCTCCTCTTGCTTCTTCAAATTTGAGCAAGACTTCAGATGAGCAAGATACATTTGGTTTTCCAGATTTGCATTTATAGGGTGGTTTCTTGATAGGAATATCAGATTTGGTGTGTCATACTTCTTCTACAGTTTTGGAGGACTTGTTTGAGGGGATTTCTCTCCTCTTTGATCATTCATCTTTGGAGGTTTCTCTTGAGTTTTCACATTCTTTGTCTTCTTCCTTGACTGGGATAACACTTGATTTTGTTGAGGCATCTTTAGAGGCTCTTCATCCATCTTCAAAGATTTATTTCTTGAGGCTTCTTCCCTCTTGCTTCGACATGAAGATGAGGTTTTTTTAGGATTGACCATTGGATATTTTTCTTCCCAAGGGGAGATATATTGTTTGTAGGAATTGCATACTCTTTTGTCTTCAAACATTCTTCAATGGTTTTGAAGCTACTTCATTATGGGGGACTATGTAGTCTCTTTCTTTCCCTCCTATGGGAGGATTTTGTAATGTATATATGTGATGGATGGTGTACTTGGGGGGTATCATGGAGTCCTCCATCCTTCCTCACATGATTTATTTTTTTCTTTCTTTTGGAGAGGAGTTTTGTCCACTGGGTTTTCTCCTTTTCTCCGTTTGTGAGAGATTTATTTTACATTTGTACATGGGTACCTAAAATGGCCTTGTAGTCAGGACCCATATTTGCATTTTTTTGCATCATTTGCATAATAATCTTCTCCCTAAGTTGCACTTAAGGGGGGGGGTGTTGGTGTGAATATAAAGTCTTCTACCTATTAATTTATCTCATTAGGTAATTAGGGGACTTATTCACATGTTAAGTTTACTTAGGATATAAGATTATTTCTAGAAGTCTTAGTTGGCTTTTCTAGAACTTATCTAAATTTATTGCATGATTCCTAGGTATTTTTTTAGTCATCTCATGTCATAGGATTAAGACACATGTCACAATCATGTTCAATCCTATTCCTCACCTTGCCTATATAAATAAGGTCATTGTACCCTCAACCCTACACTTATGCCCTAAACTCTCAACCCTCATCCCTATGTCTTATACCCTCAACCTTAAACCCCAAACCCTCTACTTTAGACACTCAACCTTGAACATTATCCCTCAGTTATAAACCCTCAACCCTATACTTAATCCCTAATCGCTCAATCCTCGACCCTATACCTTAAACACTAAATCCTACAACCTCAACCCTCATGCCTATGCCCTATAACCTCACCCTTATACCCTAAACCTTGAATATTGTCCCTCAACCCTATACTTAAACCCTAAATCATACACTCTCATCCCTTCACCCTATTTCTTATACCCGACTCACTCCATATCATAGACCCTAAACTCAATATCCTAAACCCTAATCCCTATACCTTACACAATCTTATACATTCAACAAGTCAAATATTATCCCTTAAATGTAAACCCTCAACCCTCAACCCTATACCTTAAACCCTAAACCCTACAACCTCAACTCTTATCCCTATACCCTATACCCTCACCCTTATATACCCTAAACCCAAAAACCTTACATACATACATACATGCATACATACAAGCATACATACATACATACATACATACATAAAAGCATACATACATGCATACATACATACACACATACATGCATACATACAAACAAGCATACATACATACATACATACATAAATACAAACATACATTTAACAAACTTGCACAAAAACAATTTAAAGTGAGACATAACACACTCACGTTATGCGTTGCTTTGGGAAACATAAAGGAAGACAAAGAAAAAAAAAGAAAAATGTAAGGCAAGACATAACTTGAGTGTGTTATAATGCGCTCGCGTTATGTCTTGCTTTGGGAATCCCCAAGCCTTTGGCTTGGATTTGATTTGGATTTCCAACCCAAAGGCTTGGAGTGCCTTCCCAACGTCCAAAGACATGTTTTTGCATATTCTACAAAATTTCACATAATCTCGTTTGTGGTAACTGTTAGGTTTGCATGTGTTTCAAGGTCGAGTAAATCAAACACCTAGGTAATGTTAAGATCTCTCTTAGTTATTTAATGATGTAATTTTTTTCACATTTTGACTATGTTAAGGCTTTCATCTTTCATTTTTTTTGTTTGCGTGTCTATTTTTTTGTCAAAAACCAATGTTTGATATTTTTTACTTTATTTTTTAACTGTTCATTGAAATTTTAAATAAATTATATTTTTATAAATTAGAATCCATTCTACACATATAAAAAAATTATTTTCGATCAGTTTTCAAAAATTATAGGGGTGCCATGACCAAATATTTGTTTTTCAAGATGTGTCCACTTTGAAATTAGTAAAAAATCTGTATAGGAGTTAATTTGCACCCCTTAGGAAAATTCCCCTTTTACCCTCCTTCACTTTAGAAAATCAAATCCGAAGGCTAAATTCCATCTAAGCCCACTGCCTTCGTTCCACTCGGAACTTGTTTTGAGCGTCGATAGAGGAATAACTATCGAGGACGCCTACATGACGCGTAGACATCCACGTGATGTGCTGACATCCCTGATAGATTCTAGTGTTTGGATCCTGTAGAGGCGTTACACTTCCCATTGGAGGTCAACTTATAATGCCCTCTTCGGTTGACTGACCCGAATATGGCCGTTTCCTTCATCTCCTTCTTCAAATTAACCTCTCATTCATTCATTTGGATCTCTCTACACTCTCTAGCTTTCTTTGAGCCCTCTCTTAGCACTTCACATCTCTTCTACAACTTCTACAAGCATTCTAAGTATTCTGTCCAACTCTCAAGCAACACTTTACACTCCATAACAACAACATCAACACTCCAACTCAGTAGAGAAAGTGTGGAACAAAACACCATTGTAGCAAAGGCTTGAGTTCCTCTCATTTTTCTCCCCCACTAACCTTGAGCGCTTTGGACGAAGGTGGTAAGCTTTCCCCTCCTCTCCTCTATTATTTGGTTGAGTAGTATAACATTGTTTTGTAGTGCTTTAGTGTTCTTTACTTCATTTCCTACTTTTCTCTCTATCTATCTGGCTGTTTGTGAAGGTGGGAACACTAAAACAGGGGTTTGACTGAGGCAAACCCCTATACAGCCCCAAAAATTTATCTCTTTCTCTCTCTTGTGTGCAAGTATTGAAGACATTCACGTGTTGGAGGCTTCATCACTTGCATGGTTTTAACCATTTCCTTTCCCTTCTCCTTATTTTTATCATTTCTATTTTAGTCTATTTTAGCTTTATCACTTTCTATCATTTTCCTACATTCTAGAAGTTCTCAACAATTAGAGTAGAAACAATCATTTAGCTATTTTCTGAGATAAACTTATTTTCTGGTCCATACGAGACGCCAACGTGCCTCGGGGATGCTAGCGCACCGCGCTGTCGTCCGTATCCCGCGATGTCATCCTTTGCTGAGAGCTTGCCATTTTGTCATGAGAATCTTCGTGACCTACTCTTTCTGATTCTAGAACTCTCACCGCTGTTCCTTGAGGTAGTTTAGGGTAGTTCGCCCCGTGAGGCTCTCCAAGTGAAGAGAACTTGTGAGTAGTGAATCCCCTTTCTCTACAAAATCATATATTTATTAAAAAATTATCAGAAAAATTGGGCATAAATTACATGCTGTTAGCTAATTTCTCATCGAAATGATTTTAAAAATACAAAAAAAAAGTCAACCTTTTGAGGAAGGTACAACAGACTCTATGTTATGTTTTTTGAAAAAAACAATACTAATTTTTATGGCTCCCTTTTTTGAACGCCTTAATTTCTACCATTTAAAAAAATATAGTAGTTTAGAAAGTAGATTCAAAGCACTACAACCCTTGTTTTTGTTGCATCTAAATGTTTTGTGTAACTATCCTCAATTTCTCATCCAAGGTCAGTATTTCCTCATTTTAGAAAAAAGTAACCACTTAAGACGCCTTTTTGGCCCCTCATCTTTGTGCACTTACCCGAAGAATTTCAATAGACCCAACAAAGGCGAAACCCAATTAGCAATTTGCAAAGGTAGGAAGTTTAATCTCCAATTTTAATTTTTACATCTTCAATATCTATCGTCCATCCAAACCAATAGGAAAGAGAGAATTATGGGAAGAATTTAAAAAGGATTTTATTACAATAAACCAAGGATAATTTTTTTTTGGAGGAGACTTCAATGCCATAATAGACACAACATAAAAAATAGGCGGTCTAGGGGGATCATCACAATCATAAAATGATTTCTCAAAACTCATCATACACAAAAACCTTATTGAAATAGAACCATCCAACAATATATTTACATGGAATAATAAACAAGTAGGACTTATGAACATTTCAAAGAGATTTTATCAATTCCTAATTTCCCCAAATTAGCTCCACATCCGCATACTTCACACTTCTCACATCAAACCTATATCCATATTTGATCACTATCTAGTTGATTTTACCCGTATGGAGGATCACTCTCCACCCAAATGTTGGTTCAAATTTTAAAATATGTGGTTTAGAAGCGAGGATATAATGAACCTATTGGAACAATGCTGGAAAAATTTGCATAATTTAAATGTCTCACAAATGTACATATTCAATAAGAAACTCTAATTCATGAATGATAAATTAAAAGATTGGAACACAAAAATTTTCAATAATATTTTAAAGGAGAAATAAAGGATTGAACATGAATTGGAGGTATTGAGTGAGAAGATAATGGCGAATGGAATGCTTCAAGAAGATTACATCAAAGAGAAATCATTGTTAGTAGAGCATAACGAAATCCTAACTAGGGATGAATGTTACAGGCACTCCAAATCAAAAGAGACTTGGCTAGAGGATAGTGATTTGAATATAAAACAATTCCACAATTCTATGAAAATTAGAAGAGGATAAAACATAATATCCTAAATCATCGCAAACATCAAAAGGGAATTAACTGAGAATGATGAAATACAAGATGGAGTCTGGTTTGTTCGATTTATCTATTCTATATACTTTGAAAAGATAACACCATTGAACCATTGGAGAAAAAATTCATGAAAGAAATACCCCCAAGCATCAGAGGCATAAACAAAAAATTCTTTACTTTCCTTGTAATGATGAAAGAACTAAAATATGCCCTCTTCTAAATGCACCTAGATAAGGCTTCAGGTCAGACGAATTTCTGACATCCTTTTACCAAGATTGCTAGAATTTCACGAGAATGGACATATATAGAGTTATTTAAGAATCAAGAAGATTAGGGGAAATCTTCAAAGACTTAAACTCTACCAATATTGTATTGATCCCAAAAAAGGTAGATTTCTCATCCTTTTTAGATTTTAGAGCAATATATTTATGCAATAAAATATACAATACTATCTCCAAAGTAATGGTAAATCTTTTAAAATGTCTCCTCCCAACAATCATTTATCAGGAACAAAGTGGCTTCACTTTGGGGAGAAATATAACTATAGAGAAGGGGGATTCACTACTCACGAGTTCTCTTCATTCAGAGAGCCTCAGGGGGCGAACTTCCCTAAACTACCTCAAAGAACATCGACGAGAGTTATAGAATCAAAAAGAGCAGGTCATAAAGATTCTTTGGACAAACTGACAAGATCTCGGCCAAAGGATGTCAGTGTAGAATATGGATGATAGCGCAACATGCTGGCATCTCGTATGGACTAGAGAGCGAGAATGTCATAGAAAACGGCAAAGCAAATGCTTCTACTCTAATTTCTTTAGAATGTGATAAAGTAATAGAATATAGTAGAACTAGAATGAGATGAAATAGAAATGAAGGAGATAAAGAGAAGGGAAAGGAAATACTTACAACCACGCACGTGATGAAGCCTCCAACATGCGAATGTCTTCAATACTTGCACACAAGAGGGAGAGAAATTTTTGGGGCTGTATAGGGGTACTCCTTAGTCAAACCCCATTTTGGTGTTCCCACCTCCACGAACAAGCAGATAGATAGCGAGAAAAGTATGAAATGAAGTAAAGAGCACTAAAGCACTACAAAACAATGTGATGCTACTCAACCAAATAATAGAGGAGAGGAGTGAAATCTTACCACCTCTGCCCAAAGCACTCAAGGCTAGTGGGGGAGAAAATGAGAGGAACTCAAGCCTCTACTGCAATGGTTTTTGTTCCACACTTGCTCTACTGAGTTGATGGAGTGTTGATGTTGCTTTTGTGAAGTGTAAAGTGTTGCTTGAGAGCTAGATTGAATGCTTAGAATGCTTGTAGAAGCTGTAGAGGTTGTAGAGGAGCTAATGAGGAGCTAAGAGGGGGCTCAGAGAGAGCTAGAGAGTGAAGGAGTCCAAAATGAATGAATACGAGGTGAATTTGAAGAAGGCGATGAAGGAAACAACCATATTGGGGTTGGTCGGCCGAAAAGGGAATTACAAGTTGACTCCTAATGAGAAGTGTAACACCTTTGCAGGCTCCAGACGTAGGAATCTACCAGGGACGTAAGTGCGCCGTGAACATTTGTGTGCCGCGCAAGAGTCCTCGATAGTTATTCCTCTGTTGACGCACAAAACAAATGCCAAGTGGAATGGAGGCAACAAGCTTAGGTGGAATTTCGTCTTCGGATTTGGTTTTCTAAAGTGAGGAAGGGTAAAAGGGGAATTTTCCTAAGGGGTGCAAATTTTCTCCTATACAATAACTAACACAATCATTATTGCACATGAGGAAATTCACTCTATTAGAACAAATAATCAAAAGGGTATGATGTTGAAGCTAGACATAAGTAAAGAAAAATATAGAGTAAGCTGGAGGTTCTTGTTGAAGATAGTGGAAAATTTTGGATTTGATTAAAAGAAATGGATGGAATGGATCTATGCTTTCATTTCATACCCATTTGATATTCTATTATAATCAATGGCTTTCCATGTTATTTCTTTTAAGGGACTCAGGGAATCAAGTAGGGAGATCCCATCTCTCCATTTTTTTATCATTATTATGGTTGATGCTCTAAGGAAGAGGGTAACACAAAAGGTTGCAATAGGACAATGGAAAGGAATCACAGTTGCTAATGGATTTCTTTCAATATCACACCATCTCTTTACCGACGATACTCTACTGTATGGTGTACCCATGGCCGGGGAAACAAAATTCATTAAAGCAAAGTTGGATGAATATGTGAAGTTCTGTGAGCAATTCATTTACAATGAGAAATTGTGGGTGTTTATCTTCTACAGAAAAAATTCCTACATAGGATAGATCCAATATCAACTATACAATTGAATCCATTCCAAGACAATATGTAGGCATACCACTATACAACATGGTGGTCAAGTCTAGCCTCTGGTTGGGAACAACTCAAAAATGCAAGAAATAGCTAAATTGTGGAAGGGGTGCTGGTTAACTCTAGCATGTAGAATCATCATGATCAAAGTGGTGCTTACAATGATCCCAATATAAATGCTCTCATGTGTAGATTTGATAGCCAAGGAAGGGAAAGAATTCAACAACATACAAAGAAGATAAGCCTTATGGAGGGATGACCATATACATAAACACAATTTAGCTATTGGGGAATAATTATCATGAAAGATGTTTGAAAACTCCAATGCATTATGGTGTAGGATCCTTATGGGGAAATACTTGGACAACAATGACCCGAAGCAAATACTCACATTTATTAATCCCGCTAACAACTTTGGATTTTCATGATGAAATGCATTTCAATAATAACAAATCACCTAACATGCATAATTAACAATTGTATGAATGCCTCATTCTGGCATGAATCATGGAATGGATACATTCCTATGGTAGATATCCTAGACATTGAATAACACATTGAAATAATCATAAGGAAATATAAGGACAATGGAAGAGATTATATGAATATATTTTACATAAGAGGCAAATCAACATATATGTGGAAATTATTTGAATTCATCTACACCCATATTAACGAAATAATTTAAGGAGAGATCTCATTGAGGAAGATAATTTTATTAGAAAAGGAGGATGAACTAGTGATATGTGGATACAAATCAAGAAAGCATACAAAAAAATTAGGATATGAGATACAAGATAGGGAGACCCATTCAAATAGCTGGCTAGTTGACCTCTATTGGGGCTCCAATATTCTACCAGAATCTTGAATGTTTGATCTGGCCACCCTTTATAATAGAATACTCACAGGGGATCGCCTTATGAATGTAACAAGCCCAATGTTTAACCCAATGAATTTACCTATGTTTTAACCCACATGTAAATAGTTTACACTTGCAATTTATAGCAATAATTTTTTTTTTCTATTTCAATATCATGATGCACATTTCGAACAATCCCATTTCAAACTCCCATTGCATTTACAAAATCCCAAGTAATGATTTCATATTACATAATCCCATGTAATGATAAAAATTTTCCATTTATAATTTTCATAAAGATAGAATTACATGAATACATACATAGCTTCCAAGAGCTTTAATGAAACAGAGATACAAATGGTCTAGATGTCTTTTCTGGCATACATCCTCAAATTTCAGCCACCAATTGTATGAGGGAGAGCATCACTCAAGTTCTTTTTCACCAACCACAGACTTACTCCAATCCCCCATACATCTACGTAACTGGTAAGATGACCCTACCCTTTGACGAAGAGATTGGTCTGGTGACCTCATAATAGTAGCCTCCTTGAGCATGTTGTCGTGTCCTACATAACTAGATCTACCATATATTGGCTACAACCTACATGTATGACGTTCCCTGCTTAGTATGCAAACTTGGCTCATAGTGAACCGATAGTGTAAATAGTGACTACTTACACTATTTTGGCCAAAGTTTGATATAATCATTCACTCAAAAGAGAAGTTCTATGTTCACCCACCCTTTAGCTCGATCTGGTATTTTGATCATTCATACTCTTTTCAATTATAACACACACTCAACCAAAAAGGTGATAACATAAAAAAGTGACTAACTAGGTTACTCCCATCCACAAATTATCCTAACCCGAGGAATAACCAAGTTAATCACCCATGTATTCATACTATCACATGTCAAAACCCAATTTTATTGCATATTTATTATAATATGGTAAATTGAATTATTAAAGAAATTCAATATATATTAAATGAAAATTTTGGAATTTTCAAAAAAATAGATTGAAAGAAGTTGACTGATGTTGACTATGCGAACTTTTAAAATTATCTTATATGTTATCAAGAATTGAACGTTACTGATAAATTTTCAAGTGCAAGTGTGTGCAGTTGCAAGGTGACAGGTTGAAGGATGAGAACATGGTTGAAGTAGGATTATTTAGCTGGATCGAATGGTAAGCCAGTTGGGATCTAGGTGCACACACCACAAATGGCATGATGATTTTCATTTGAACTAATTTTGCATATATAGAAGAATGGAATTTCATGACTTGAATTGTTTTAGTGATTGAAAATGAATGACTTGTAGATTAAATTGTTTACTTAAAGTCTGTGTTTTGAAGAAAATGAAAGTACTTATTTTAAAGAATGATTAAAAGGTTGAGAGTTTCGATATGTTAAATTAGTAAAAATAAATTCCTTTTAGTTCACATATATTTGGATGCTCGAAATGAAATTAAAGCTCCTTATTTAATTAAATGATAGGATATGGAACTTATAAGCTTCTTCAAACAAACAATCTACACATGAATATATATTTATAAATATATATACATGCATGTGAATAAATTGAATACATACATACATACATATATTCATACATACATACATATATATGTATATATATATGTGTGTGTGTGTACAAAATGAAGAACAAACATAGTAAATATGAATGAAGTCATATAAATACATATATACGTATACATATTCATATTTTTATTGAATTGAATTCGATAACCGATAATATTCCAAATCAAACTATTTGAAATCAAAAGAAACTCATCAAGGCATCCCACGGAGGATGTGGTCTGCCACACGTTTAATGGTAATATTCAAAACAAGATAGTGGCCGGGGGCAAGGAGATAATGCCGTAATGGCAATGCTCAATAACATGCAAAAAGATATGATTGTTTCCATTTTGAATTGATACTCGGGGCAAAAGCATAGTGAATGAAATTGTCTAGCTTGAAAAGAAAAAGTAGAGAAGAGCTCGTGAAAGTGGGAAAAATCAAAGGCAAGTTTCACAAAAGCTCGATTTATTAGGTAAACCGATTTCCTTAGAAGAAAACTTAATTTTTCTATTATCATTTTTCATCATCTTATGAATGGTATTCTTCCATTTTGTCAGATGCTTCATTAACACTGTAAAATGTAAATTTCATGTTGAGAAACCATGACCTTGAGCCGAGTACTGTGTTGGTTTCGATCATTGTTTTGGGTTGCAGGACCAATGGCCATCATTGTATGAGATTTATTTAGAGCCTTATCGACTAGCTCACAAAGCTAGCCCAAGGCTTAGAATTATTAAGATGTGATTGTTCCTTAACTTCGCACTTTAGTGCTAGCCATTTGATGGCTATTCAGAATTTCATTCTGATTTAACCGTGTATTTATGTTTGCTTAATTTATAGAGGATCGGCCATCGATCCTATGGAGAGGGTATCATATTCGATGTCTTGTTTTCATATGTATCATATTCTCTTTATCGATTGGGCTGATAATGAGCGGCTAAAAATACTTGAGATTCTATTAAATGTGCTATAATGCCGCTATGTTTCAGTGAGAATGGTGGTGAAATCTTATTAAAATTCAATAAACCCAAGTAGGGTTCGATCTATAAGATCGTAGGGTTGCTTCCTTGTAACTATGATCGATATGAGTATGCATGTTGATTATAAGTGGTGTAAAACTAGTATGCCTTTAAGGTCATATTTGTATAGGACTCTTGTTGCTAAGAAAGAGATGCACTAGACCTATATGAATGGTCAATTCCAGAGCAAACTATGAATGTTTGTTTGTAACTTGAAAAGACATGAGTTCTCCTTAGAACCCGAAACTTCTATGTCCGTTTCTTGATTGAAATACTTTTTCTAGTTTTACATCAATGAGCATGCCGATCTTAGATTCATTTTGTTTAAGATCTGAATATTGGGAATTCTGCTTTCACGTATGAAGCTGGGCTAGTTGATTGTTAGTGAAATCTTTTTGGCTTGTGTGAAAATGACAAATAAGAAGCTATAGACAATATTTGTTACTGAAAAAATAACATTGTTCATTTTATGTTCATTGTGAAAAACCTGTTCTGTTTATAACAACAAACATTAAATTGTAATGTTATCATTTAGTATCTAAACAACTTGAAATAGCAATGAGTAATTTACAAACAGTGAATGTTCTATTGGAAAACGACATTGTCTGTCATAAAATGTAACTATTTAGTCTGGAACAACATTATATTGATGTAACAGTGAATATTCTGTTGCAAATGACACTGTTTTGTTGTAAAGTTATCTTTGTAGCTTAAAGCAGTATTGTTCATTAAACTATTTAGCTGGAACAACATTGAATAGTTGTAAACATTGAACGTTCTTTATGAAACAACTTGTCTTATAACTGTTTAGTCAGAAACAGTATTGGTTTTGTTTAGATAATGAATGTTCATATGTAAACAAAATTGTTAGAGTATCACAGTTTTGTGAGAATGCAAAAGAAACAACAGTATGTGTGAAACTATTAATATAGACTTAATCTGAATTCTTTATTTTGACAAAAGAAATGTCAAATGGAATATTATTAAATGATTGTAATATGATTTAATGGTTTATTTCAGAATGTATGCATAAATCAAAAACTTAAGTAGGCACATATATGTGTATGCGCATAGACTTCGTCTATGTACATACACATACTTGTGACATACCTTATTTTGTTCTTAGTTCATTTTAAAATGGATAATTCTTATGATGAAAAGTAAATGCGAGTCATGAGAATGATATGACTGATTGTTGAATTACTCTATTTGAATCATAAATCTGATTATGTTTAGAGAGTAAATTAGTAATCCGATTCTTCTTTTTCGAAGACATATGTGAGAAAAATATTATAATACTTGAATGGAACAATGATACCTAAGTAAACTAGAGCACCTCATGGTAGATGCTGCTAGAGGGTAGATAGCTATTATGAGATGTTGTATTGTAGAAAGTTACCTTCCGGGACGTGTGTTGAAATGGAGTTCAGAGAGTAGGTTTGCTTTACCATAACCTATTGTTTGTTGTTGTTGCAACACATTTGTTATGCTTGGCCATGCAATATAGTTCATTTTGTATGTAAGAAATCTGTGATATCACTCTCTACCATTCCTAGCATAGATCTTGCATTTTCTTTTCTAACTTGTAGATAGAAATTGCATGTTGATGTATGGGCACACACCAAATTCCACCTTGCAGATTGTTCTCTTGGTAAAATTTTCGTACAAGGTCAGGCATTATTCAAGTCAGAAGAATTCTGGGGAAGCGTAAGCTTCATGGTTGGGCATAAAGTGTTTCAACCATGTTCTCGTCCACCAGTGGAGGTGAGCATCAAAGAAGAACCTTAGTTTTTCACAAGACTATTTTAGTCTAAGATGTAACTTGATGTAATACATTCATATATTTTATGTAAAGAGTATAATGTAACGACTTTGTGGCCTTAGGAGCCAAGTCAAACCTGATATTGTAATTTTACTTTCAAATTGAATATATGAATCATTGACTCATTTTAAATGGACATTGTTGTGCCTTTTGCACACACGCCCCATTCAGATTGGGGACCCCCTTTTTTTTGCCTTCATCGGGTCAGTTTGCCTTCGCCTCAATTTTTTTGCCCCTATTTTTGAGCTTAGATTGGTCATATGCCTTAAAATTTGATAAATCCACCTTGATCAAGTCACCCACCCAGGTTTCATGAAGTTTCGGGCCGTTGCAAAAATTTCCTTGCGGGTTAACATCACCCAGAATTCCCGCGTGCAACTTCTGCACTCAAGCCCTCTCCACGACTCTTTCCGCGGCTCCTGATCATCGGGTTTTCACTTTCCCAACTACCCTATGTATGATGAGACCTGCAATTAATGTATTCATTAATGCAGGTTTGCCTATAAATAACCCCCTATGAGCTGTCATTTTCAACCCTGGAAATTTGAAGTTCAAAGAGCGAAGGAGAATATTGTGCCCATAAAAGGTTTCAAGGATTGAATCGGTAGCCATCTTCTCCCGCCGTGCAATAGAGGTGCATATTCGAGTCTCTCCCTTCATTCTTGCATGATCAAATTCAACATAGATTTTGCATATAGGGTTTTGAACTATTAAAACCATGAAATCAAGCTCTGTTGATGACAGTAAGCCCTAGATCCCAAGCTCTCAAACATGGCATGGCTTGCATTCGTTCTCTCCATTTCTGCCCTTGCACTTCCCAAGCCATGAGATTGGTGAAACGATGACCATTTTTAAATATGGTGAAACCCTTCGCATGAGATTCCACATGCAAAACTTCGATTGACCTCAGTCGTGCCCTCACAACCATAATATAACACCCTCCTGCCTTGCGGGTTTCGTCACTCATTTGCCCTTGACCTTAAATCAACGTGCACAAAATGGCTACCTTAGGGTCACAGTGGGTTCCTTCATGCAGGTATCTATGGTCGGAACTCCACTCCACCTTTTTCGTCTCTAATGACCAATTCGCCGTATCTAACGACCAATTCAACATGACTTCTCACCTTTTGGGACCCGCACCTATTGTTGTTGTTGAAATGACACACAAGTCAAGACCATATTTTGCGGGTCTGTCCATATCGACTGACATCCGCAAAAGTTTGTCATGCCTCGACCGTTACCAACTGAAAAACCCTACTGCCTTCCCTCCTTGCGAACCCCACAATTATCAATGTCGACAAAATAATAGACGCTTAATTGGTAAAATTCACAAGTCAAAGTGTTTCGGTAGGTCTGTCCATGCGAACTGCTGCCTACCTCTAGCCGCTACCTAGTGGCAAAAACTTGACGAAGACCTGTCATGTGGCTTCCGCGTGCCCCATTCTGCAACGCGTAAAATGATGAAACTTTTAAACGAGATGAGCCAAACATGATTTCCCATGCACGCCAAGGGAGTTAGAACCAAAATTGATCAAGTAAAGAGCCATTGCAGGTCTCGTTTCGTAGAACTCCGCTTGCAGTACACCATTTACCTTAGGCCGTTCCTTATAGAAAAACTCCAACGAAAATCCCATTAATGAATTCTGCACCCTAATCCTCCGCATGAGCTTTAAAGGATGATCTAACAAAGGAAAATAACCCCAAGTTCCTCCATCATAAATTTACGTATGTGCCTAATGCTTTTACCCAGGATTTTCTCAATGATCAAACATTGCGAGAATGCCTCATCAAAACTCCACCTGTGGAATTTCGTCCTCCCTACGTCATTCCTTACACCATTCACCTCAACGGCTTCCACTAGGTGAAATCCCACACCTCCAAACACACAAATCTGCAAAATGCACAAATGAACCCAAAATGATAAAATTTGATGAATGTGATGATATTTTAAGGGTGTGTGGATACATTTAATGACATATTTACATGATTTAACTAATGTTTCACCCTCTTGAATTTTGGAAGAACTTTCTACACCTTTTGTGTGCAAAATTTATTGAACCAACAAAGAAGCCAGTGGAGAAAACTGACAAAGGAAAGAAACCCGCGAAGACTCCAAGAGGAAAAGAAGAGAAAGCACAGATGAAGTAAGAATTCTATGGGGTAGAGTGCACCTCGAAGATCACATCCAATTGGGACAAAGTGATGGATACAAATTTGGGGCATGTTAGCATTGATGAATTCTAGCAGAGGGTCATCGTTAACCCTAAAAAAAAGGAAGACTTACAAAGGCGACAAAATTTTCTCCTGCCCTTGTTGCTATAGAGCATGTCTTTGCATACTGAGAATGTCACAGTGCACAAAACAAAAGGATAATCATCATGGATGGGAGGGTGTTGGCAGACTTGACTGCCATGTCTATTGGGAAGACATTTGGTATTCCCCTTTTTGATAAGATGGAATAAGTTGAGAAGGATTTTGCCTTGAATGTATGGAAGGCAGACCCCACCGACTGCAAAAGAACAATCAATGAAACATGGTTATGTGATAAGAGGGGTAGTGCTAATAAGTTGCCCCATACATTATATAGAAGTGACTTTGTAGAGGAAGCCAATAACCTAGTAATGCTTCTGAGCAAGGTGATGGGTATCCCCACTTCCTTGCTCTTCGAGGAGTGGATGTTCTATTTCATTGAAGAGATATTGAGAGGAGAAGCTAAATTTCATTGGGCCAAGATCATTAGTGAGAATTTACACAATCAACTGATCTCAATAAAGAAAAATTTGGAGTTATACATGACCTCCTATCTGGTATACCTTCTAGCAGTAAAGTTACCTTACAAAGGATTAGATTGTGATGGCACCTTGGGAACAAAGAAGGGGAAAAATTGAGTTGACGACTCCTACTTGCAACACTAGTATAGAAATTTCAAGAATGATTACCAGAGGGTTAATGATGCTTTCATCGGGCACATCATTAGGACCCTGACAGGATACTATCATTGAAGAATGTCCCACAGCGCCAAAGCGGTCGTAAAAGGTTTCGAGTATTGGTTCATGCAATCCCCTAAGTTCACATATATCAAAGTAGAAGGATTCTCGAGTTTCCTGTATCGGCTGCCCTGCTATCCCAATGATAGAATCATCTTGCTGGAGCTCATTCAGAAATTGCAAACTACCCACACTTTGTTTCATAACAAGCATCACATTGGGGTCCCATACCCCATCACATTTGGACAAGGGATGTACTCCTATCCTGTTGCTCCATGCATGAAGAACTCTGAGAAAGAGCTAGAAGAATACAACCTTGAGATGCACACAGAGAGAGGACGATTGGATCCTCTTGGAAAATTGAAGATGCATGATGTTGGAAGGTAGTATGCCCAAAAACCACACATTGAAGACTTCTAGGCCAACTGCGATGATGACCGCGAGGTACGAAGGTAGCATTAAATGAGGATGACTGCCAAACTTGTGAAGGCCATCGATTTATACCTGGTCCTGGATCAAATTTTCAAAAATGCAAATGTTCTTGATGAAAGGTATAATGCTTTGATCAATGCATTGTTTCCTGTGATTGACTAGGCTAAGCCAAAGGTTACAAATTTAAAAATTGTTACCCACCAAGTAGAATAGAGAACCAGGGAATGACTAGATGACCAAATAGCCCAACTATAGGAACATGGAATAGAGCTGACCTATGAGGAGCTTGAAGATGACATAGAAAGTGAAACAGATAGTGGCACTGCTGCAGGCTCATCAGGTGAGGCTCCTAAGTCTCCAATCGTCACCAGATCAAGGAAAAGGAAGGGTACATTTAAGCGGCGACCAAAATAGAAGGTACCTGCAAGTCAACTGATGGGAATAGAATACCAAAGAAGTCTAAGAGAATGGGAACCTTGAGATGGATTTATTTGCATAACGTTCTTCTCTGTCTTCTTTTCTATTCTAGCAGTAAGCCTTTATTTCTTTGGGTAGTGAGCCCTTTGACAATGAGCCCCATTGTATTCAATGTTGATATTACTTTATATTGTGAGCTAATCCTCACCATGGTTTTTCCCTGTAGACACTAAAAATTGACCACTTTCATTTGGCCAATTTATCCCTAATTCAACCAATGTCATATCCTCTATATTGATTAAATAATACCCTATTATTTAATTAATATTCATTATCCTTTATCTCGTCATCCTAATTTATTTCTTCTATCAACTTTAAATCCTAGCCTAAAGTAAATAATTACCTTTAAATATTTACTCCCATCCCTTATCCATTTTCCTCTAGAGAATTAAATAAATAATCTATTTATTTAACTCCCCTCATGTACCATCCTCCATAACCTTTTTCTAATCTTGATTAATTTGCATAATCCTAGATTAAGGATGTGCATATTCCTAATCCTTGATTTGGGAGGTGTCACATCCTCCATAATATGCAAGTGGATTATTAATCCTTATTGCCCACCTAATCATTTGCCTAATCCCTCACTTACACAACCTAATCGTTGATTAGCTATCCTTACCTACCCCTTGGTCAACTCTCCCCATCCCCCAAGGAATTTTTAATTCCTTTCTGTCTTCCCAAGGTCCTTTTGAGGGATTTTTAATTCCTCTCTCACTCCCCAAGGAATATTAAATTCCTTTTATCTTCCCAAGGAGTATTAAATTCCTTTTATCCTTTCCATGCATATTAAAAAGGAATTTTTAATTCCTTTGGTCAACTCTTGATCTCAACCCTTGATCTCTTGTCCTCTTTCAATCTCCACCATCCATTTCAATCTTCCTTAGCTAAATGAATAACACTTAGCCATTTTTCCATTCTCAACCATTCTAGCCACATGCATCCAAGCCTTCTACTCTTACACACTACCATCTTGCATCCATAGCCAAATCCATCATCTTTGCATCCAAATCAAGCAAAAACAAGTTGTTATGCTACCAAAATCAATATAGAGAAAACATATCAAGCCATAAATGAGGGAAAACAACTCCATCAAGCTCCTACAAGGTGAAATTAGTGTTATTTTCATGTTTTTGTTTGAGTTTCATCTTTAGCCCAATCTTGAGTGTTGTCTTTGGTTTTTGTCCTTTTGCTTGAGTTTATTTCTTGCATTCTAGATGGGGTAAAAACATTGCACACATTTTTGGCACGCCTAGTGGGACCCATGTCATGGGTTTGTACTTTCACTTTTGTTGTTGTTTGAATTTTGTAGGTTTAGACTTTACATGTAGGGGCGAAACCGCCCTGATGGGCGAACTTACCTATTACAGAGGCGAATTTGCAATCAACAAAGGTGAAAACGAATTCTCCCTTTTACAAAAAGGGGTGAATCTGAAACTAAAGGCGAATTTGCAGATAGATAGGAAAATTTGCAGATGGATAGGCGAATTTGCAGATGGATAGGCAAATTTGCAGACAGATAGGCGATTTTGCAGATAGAGAGGCGAATTTGCAGATAGGAAAATTTACGGATGACATATAGGAAAATTTGCAGATGATAGATAGGAAAATTTGTGAATATGTGAATTTTCCTCACACAGAGGCAAATTTGAGGTATACCCGAAACTAATTTTTTTAATTTACAGCTTCAATTTGATTTCATTTTTTGGTACTCATCCGCTAACCTAACTATTTTTGAGTGTGTTATTTCACTAATGAATTTTGCATCTTGTCCTCATTCATCCAAGATCGAGGGTGAAAACTACTAACTTATCTTTTGCAGGACGATAGGTTGAAGACCCTTAGTTTTGTTTTGTTTTTGTCTTTTTCACACTAGCTAGGCACACATAGAATTAATTAAAGGGTCAATTAACATTGTTTTTCGTGCTTGGGAGTAGGTTGTTGACGTATCCACTCCCCTTGCACCTTTTGGTGATCCTGGGTGACGAGAAATCATAGCTTGCTCTAGTCCAGTCTAGTCTACCCAGGAGGTGCTAGTGCGTCTAAGCTCTCCCCTTGCACTATGTTCGAGCCTGGGGACCAATCTAAGCATCTAGTATCTTCTTCCTTTAGCGGGACCTTCCTGGGATTTCATCACTCGAGGGAGGATTCCAACCATGCGTTATCGGTGGGGTATATAAAGGGGGAGAATGAAAGTTGTACCCCAATCCAATCACGTCATGTCTAGCGAAGCATCAAAGCTAGGGTGATACCTAGATAAGATGTGCAAAGTTGGTCCGAGTTTCCAGTACCTCATTGGGGCTCCCGACTCATGCTTGTGACAGGTTGGTGTTCACGATTGTGCCTCACACACCCTCTTGGTGTTTAGAAAATGCATGAGATTTCCTTCTATAGCCTAGATAGAGACACGTGTTTTAGTCATGGCTTGGTGTAGTGCAGGGGATGCACACCATACCCAGAAGTTACTCACCACGTACTCCCTTGGGTTGAGATAGGAATCCTCATGGTGGACTACGATAGTTCTCGAGTGAGAGTGTGAAGGTGAGCTTGTGGCATCTGTTGATGACCCTGTGCCACAGGAACACTAGCTATCCTCTTTCGCAAGAAAGGGTGCTCCAGAGAACTACCCCGATATCATAGAGTATTAACCTTATGTTATCCACTCAAGGTGGTTGGCCTACATCAATTTTGTAAACCCTTATCACTAATTCTACGATTATGTTGCCTTGAGTGTCTTCATTGTGCGATACTAGTGCTTTTATTTTTAGTTGAGTTAGTCCAACCTTTTTGTTTGTTGATTGTCATATTTTCTATCCTTTTCCATATTCAGCCCCTGCCCTCAGAGGTGAATTTGCTTCATATAGAGGCAAATTTGCACTGTGGACAGATGATTTTTCCTTGCAAAAGGGCGATTCCGTGTTTGATTTAGTTTTAGGTCACCCCTTTAGGTGAATTTGTCTTTGTCAAAGGTGAATTTTCCTGTTGGTCCCTTCTTAGGCGACCCCATTTTTACACGTTCCTTGGAATAGGCGAATTTGTCAATCTTCACCTGTCAAAATCGCCTATTTCCATAGAATAGGTGAATTTTCTATCTTCTAGGGTGAACCTGTTGTCCACAGGGGCGGTCCCATTTTCAGTCTGAGTGTTATGTTAGTTCTTACCTGTCAAATTCTCCTATTTCCCTAGCAACTTTGCCTGTTTCCCTAGCGACAACCTGTTTTCCTAGAATAGTCGAATTTGCATAGCGACTTAGCCTGTTCCCCTAGTGACTTCACATGTTTCCCTAGCAACTTAGCCTGCTTCCCTAGAATAGGAAAATTTGCATCATGAATTTTCCTGTTTCTTGTTCATCCTTAAACATAGGAAAATTTGAGTCTCCCAAATAGGCGAGTTTGCTCAACATAGAGGCAAATTTTCTTTCCATGAATAGGCGAAGTTGTGACCTAAAGAGGCAAATTTGTGCTACACAGAGGCATATGCGCTATCCATACAAAATACAGAGAGTCAATCCTTCTCATCACAATTATCCTGCATCTTTCCAAGTTCAAAATCATAATCCAATCATTTCTCCTCTTCCTATCCTTCCCCAAACCATCAAATTTTCAAAAAAACTAGGAATTTATTTACCCTAACTTGTTGGGGTCATAACTTTCTACTCAGTGCTTCAAATCCGTTTACACTATTGGAGAGACCTACAAGAGTACTAATTCAATCCCTAAAAAATCATGCCTTTTACAACCCATTTTTAGGGACCGATGCAAATTTCAACCCCAAATTACGCTTCGAAGACCTCCGAAAACACAATTTACTACAAAATAGAAAAATAGAAAAATTTGAAAAATTTTGATTTTCGATATTTTATCAATCCTGTCACTCCTGGACTATTCCAAACCATAATATGAGCTTCAATCCAATCCTAATTTGAGCTTCAATCCAATCCTAATTTGAGCTTAAATAAAATCCCAAGCTGAGTTAAATTCACATCCCAATTTGAGCTTTAGCCTATCCACATCCAAGGTCTTTTGATATCGAAACAAATCTTAAGATCCCTTCTTCCATGTTCTTTTAATCCATTCTATTTATCTCTTCATCATATTTTATTTTCTTCTAATCATCTATTCCCATGTTTTCAATCCATATCCATCCAATCCAACGTCATGAATCCTTATCCTTCATCAATGCCACCAAAAATAGTAGTCAAGGGAAATCCCAATTATGTCGATAATGATAACAAAATTCTTGTTGATCAAGATGAGTACAATATAAACCCCCTTGATGCTATCATTTCTAGTAAGATTTCCCAAACTATCATCCAAAATCCAATCCTCCATCAATCTATTCCATCATGTCTTCATCTACATCTAATAACAATCTTTATGTTGCCTTTTACAAGGGATGTCTAGTATCTTCCCCATCCACATATCCTTCATCTACATCTCTCTCCTATCCAACATCCACATCTTTCCACCTTAATCCACCATCCCAATATTCCTACCTTAATTCCCCATCCGCTTTCTCCAATGTCAATCCATCATTTGCATATTGCTATTTTAACCCCCCATCCATGTCCTCCTATACTAATCCACCACCCACGTCCTCTTATCCTAATCCATCCTCCCAATCTTCCCACGTTAATCCATCATCCTGATACCCCTATCTTAATCCACCATCCTAATTTTCCCAACCTAATCCAACATCCACATATTCCCATCTTAATTCACCATCCACATTCTCCTATACCATCCCACCCTCCAATCCACCCTACCTTAATCCTCCATCTAATCTTGATACACTCACCAAGCCTAATCCTCCACCTCCTCTTAGTCCTACATCCAATCCCATCCCCTCATCTTATCCTAATCCACCAATCCCTAATCCTAGTCCTCCACCCATCTATAATCCTTCATCCATTCCCATCACTTCACCTAAACCTACAATTCCTAAAGACCTCATTCCAGATGTCATCCAAGGACTCATGACAAAGAAGACATCCTCAAATCCACATCTTGAAGTTGTGGATCCATCCAATACCACTCCATCATGTACAACCACCAACGGTGAGGCCCTTCTCCATCTCACACCTATCATTACTATTACTACTCCTAGCACCACCCAAACCATTGAACCCATCAAACCCATCAAACCCATTGAATCCCCATCTCCTACTCCTAGCACCACTCAATCTATTGAAGACACAAAAATCCAATCCGCTCCCCCTAGTCCTTGTATCACCGAAATCCAATCCCATGATCTTCATTAATCCTCCATAATTCCATCTCCCCCACTTGAGGAGTCCATCCAACACTCCTCCATCATCATGCCTCCCACACAAGATGAGTCATGTCAAGAGCTTGATCCAAAGCATACCAACATATCCCCTTCTCTACATCAAGATCCTACCATCCTATCTACTCCATCTCAAGATCATAGTCCCCCATCCATTCCATCTCATCCATCTCCTCAACCAAATCATGATCCCACCATCCCATCCACCCCATCTCAAGATCACACTAGTTCATTTGCTCTGTCCCATGATCCCCTCTACATTCAAGATCTAATCAATTCATCTCATGAACCCTTACCAACCACTACCACAAATCTAAATCCTATCATACCACCTAATCCCTCTCCTGATCCCTTATCACTCATTCCTCCTAATCAAGATGTTGATATCCCCTCATCTCCCTCTCATGATCCTTCATCACCACTTAACCCTACCATCCCAACACCACTTTTATATCACCTTGGTACCCTTACACGCATCCATGATGGTCTTCTTGTAGAAGAAAAACAAAGCATATACACCACCCAACCTCCTTCGCCTAATAATGGACTCGCATCATGTTTCAAAAATAACAAGCATCCTACCATAGCTTGAATGCTCAAGATCATGAACTATCAAGGAAAAGGTTTAGGCCTTCATGAGAAAGGTATTTTGGAGCCCATCCAGGTCAAAGAACACCCGTGTATAGGTGGTCTTGGATATCTCTCTCAAAAATCACAAACCAAAAATGTTGGTACAACCTCCATACATCCTCCATGATCCTCTTCTAAAAGAATAAGAGGCTCCTCCCATTGCTCCACCAAACCGTTTGTCACCATCCCCTCCTCCATCATATCACCTCAAAACAACCATCCATATTCCTCCTTCATCCTCCAAATCCATTTTGGGTCCTTATTTCCCTCCATCCATCATCACACATCCTCCATATACTAAGTCCATTTTAGGCCCTTATATCCCAAAATCACTTCCTCCATCTCGTCCTATTCATCCTTTTATCCATCCATCACCTATCCCTGGTGCACATCATAAAAATACTAACCTCATAATCCCCGATCAGGATAAAAAAAGGCATGCCTCCATACATGCTATCTCACATCCTCCATCCACACATCGCCTCCAAAATCCTACCTATATCACTTCATTCATGTTTCCTCCACATCATCCATCTCCTCGTACCCATCCCGCCACTACTAAAGGCACTTTGGTACAAAAGTAAAAATGCATAGATCCAAACATCCACATGAATCTAAAGCTCATCATGTCCCCTTCAAAAGACATGTTGAAGAAAAGAAATATCCAATCCAAAATTTAAATCAAATCCATAGGCCACAAAGGCCCACCAAAGCAAAAATTGAAACCATGTGGATCACAAAGAAAAAAGATACATTGAATTCAACTAAAAATTTCATAATGACATCCAAAGTTGCTAGTCCAAAAGCTAACGATTCACATCCTCCATCTCCTAACTCTATTTTAGGTCCTTATGTCCCAAAATTCACTATCCCAACTCCTCTATTATTCCCACACTCTCCATCCATTCATCCTCCTATCCTTTCACATCCACCACCATATGTGCCAATGTTGGTCTTGAAAACATTCCCCCATCACACGTCCACTCCATCATTCCATCCATACACTTTACAATACCCCATCCATTATCCCACATATCTCCCCCATCAAATCCCTTTAATATGTTCTCTTGCATAATCCACCCATTCTAATAAGGTTGTACAAACATCCTATAGTCATTTCACACATCGGCTCTTTATTACCTCATATGGAACTTGATCCTTGAGTCCTCCATCTATCCCATTCTCAAATATCTATCCTTATTCATTTATCCATATCCCTATCCTTATCCACCTCCATCCACATCCTATCCAAAAAATCCAAAAAGTCAAAAAAAAAAGTAAAAAGAATTTTTTTTTCCAATGGTGAAAACTTGGAAAAAAAGTGCCTTGGATAAGTACCATGATGAAAACCTGGAAAACATGCATCATGCATAAATCCCCATCAATTTACTTTCACACTCTGGGGTAACTCCATGCTACGAATCCCCTTCACCCATCTCCTCCATCTCACCTATCTTCCACATCCTACCCATCATATCTCATTTATCTCCAATCCCTCCATCCTCCTTGTGATCTTGATAAAGACAGGGGAACCTATTTATACTTGCTTTGGACACCTCTTGGTATACATTCCCCTCATCCATACATTACCATATCCCTTATCTTCCCCCATCCACCTTCCCTATGCATGCATCCTGTCCACATCCATTTACCTTCCTTGTCCACCCATCATGCTACAATCCATCTCCTTTCCTTATCTATCCATGCTCCTATATCCCATCCCTCTTTCCTCATCACACATTACATATCTAGAGTGGGGCATCTCCTTCTTTGTTACATAGTCCTTCGAGACATCATTCATCAATCCTATCATCTCTTTCATCTCCCCATCCTTATCTCCTTATCCATCCAACAGAAAATCCCTTCCATATCCTCATCCTTATCCACCTACCCATCCAAACAATCCCTTTCATATCCTCATCCTTATCTCTCTATCCATCTAGTAATCCCTTCCATCTTTCCAAATCCTTATCCCTCTATCCATCCATCTTAGCATCTTTCTATCTCCCCATCTTTACCAATCCATCAATTTATCTCTATTTTCATTCCATCTCATAATCCCTTGTCATCGGTATCTAGCTATAGGCTTCCCCCATACCCTCCAATGCCATCTATCTCACTATCATCACTCCTATCTATTTCCTACATCTTCCCAATCTCCTCTCACTTTTCATCACTCATCTATCCATCGTATTATCCTCTCGATTCTTCTTTTGATGGCTTGGATAACTATCCCATTCCTGAGCTACACTTGATCACTATCATCCTATCCACAAGGTCTATCTTGTGCCATCATATCGACTCCATCTCTGTATCTACTTATCATGGTCATCTCATCATCCTTTATCCATTTTCTGTCGTTGGCCTTTTGTCAAACTACGTTGCCCCTGCACTTTCACGTAGGCAAGGCTAATCATTTGATCAGCCCCAGGGCATTTGTTTGTCCAGTCTCTTTCATCCATTGAGGTCTCCATTGTCTTCTTTTCTCTTTTATCCGTGGTCAGTCATCAGTCTTTTATCAAACTACGAGAGCTCTATGCTTTCATGTAGGAAAGGCTAATCTTTGATCAACCCCCAAGCCCCTAGGTCTTTAGGGTGTGTCTTGTTGTCTTGTCGTGTCGTCAATTATGTCCCTATCCTAGCTAATACTTAAAACAAAGGTCACTAGTATCATGAGGTTCAATCAGTTTCAAGTATCCTGAGTCATGTCGATCACCTAGTTGAGTCTCCATCTTTGGTCGTAATAGGATGTATCCTTCCTCAATCAGATCCCATCAATCCCATCCATCCTTTTGATCCTGTGGCAAAGGAAATTTGAGATTTATCATAACCTTCTCTTGCTTCTGGATTTTGTTTATCATTTTAGCTTTCTATTATACCTCGTCAAGTTCACCACGATCCATCATATCATGGTGCACTTTGACTAGTAAACATAGGGGCATATCTTAATCTTTTGTCTATTTTTGTCTTCTTGGTTGTCCCACATAGTACCCACCAATATCCCTGTGGTCTTGTGTTATGCTGGGACATCCTTTATGTTTGTGGTTTTCCAACATTGGCCCTACCAAAGCCCCTATGACTTTGGGATGTTGGACTCACCTTTTGTTTGTTGTGTCAGTCCTATGCATGTGGTACAACGTCACCTTGGTTCCTCATACCTTGGTGCATAGTATCTCATGCTATATCAAATTAAGTGCTCATTACATGACAACATAATGCATAAAAATTAACTTGTTGGATTTGGTTACTATCCATTCATCCTTCATGACTCTCCTCATCTCTCTATCCTATCCATTTTCATCCCTCCACTTTCTTCATCCTCATCATTTCGTCATCTCTTCAATATTCTTAGGATAATATAGATTTGTTATTCTAAGCATCTTTTCCTCAATCATTTTAATTCATTTCAGCCATCTCACATCTCAATCCAACCCTCATCCATTCAATCTAGCACAAATCATTTAATCACATCCTTGGTCTTGTTCCCAGCCTTGCTACAAGCCTTGATCCAATCATCATCATCATCATCATCATCATCGGGATGTATCCTTCCCTATTCTTTTGTGTTGTTTTGGGATGTATCCTTCCCTCATCAGTAACACTCTCATCATCATCATCGAGATGTTTCCTTCCCTATCCTTTTGTGTTGTTTTGGGATGTATCCTTCCCTCATCAACAACACTCTCATCATCATCATTGGGATGTATCTTTCCCTATCCTTGTGTTTTTCTAGGATATATCCTTCCCTCATCAACAACACTCCATCCATCATCAATCTATTTTGGCTTGTAGCTTGACTAGGGCAACATCACCTTTGTCCTTAAATCCATTTATGTTTTCTTTTATCTCTTCATCTTACCATCCTCTATCTTATTCATCACTTTGCATCATCTTCCTCATATACCCTTGCATCATCTCATCCATTTTGAGAGCACGCTCGTGTTCTCTTGAACCCGCATGTCCTCTTGAGGGTGCATCCTCACCCATCTTCATCTTCACTCCCATCATCTTTCTTCCTAGTCACTTCTTTGAATGACTGGTGTATCTCTAACAATCTAACCATCTTCTTCTAGGTGTTGAGTTTTAATCTTCTTTGAAATGATGCTACTTCGTAACATCATCTCAAAGAGGGGAAAAATATAGACACTGAAAAATTGACCACTTTCATTTGACCAATTTATCCCTAATTCAACCAATGTCATATCCTCTATATTAATTAAATAATACCCTATTATTTACTTAATATTCATTATCCTTTATCCCATCATCCTAATTTATTTCTTGGTATCATCTTTAAATCCTAGCCTAAAGTAAATAATTACCTTTAATTATTTACTCCCATCCCTTAACCCTTTTCCTCTAAAGAATTAAATAAATAATCTATTTATTTAACTCCCCTCATGTCCCATCCTCCATAACCATTTTCTAATCTTGATTAATTTACACAATCAAAGATTAAGGATGTGCATATTCCTAATCCTTGATTAGGGAGGTGTCACATCCTCAATTAAATGCAAGTGGATCATTAATCCTCATTACCCACCTAATCATTTGCCTAATCCCTCACTTACACAACCTAATCATTGATTAGCTATCCTAACCTACCCCTTGGTCAACTCTCCCCATCCCCCAAGGAATTTTTAATTCCCTTTTGTCTTCCCAAGGTCCTTTTGAGGGATTTTTAATTCCTCTCTCACTCCCCAAGGAATATTAAATTCCTTTTCTCTTCCCAATGAATATTAAATTCCTTTTATCCTTTCCATGTATATTAAAAATGAATTTTTAATTCCTTTGGTCAACTCTTGATCTCAACCCTTGATCTCTTGTCCTCTTTCAATCTCCACCATCCATTTCAATCTTCCTTAGCTAAATGACTAACACTTATCCATTTTTCCATTCTCAACCATTCCAGCCACATGCATCCAAGCCTTCTACTCTTACACACTACCATCTTGCATCCATAGACAAATCCATCATCTTTTCATCCAAATCAAGCAAAAACAAGTTGTTATGCTGCCAAAATAAAAATAGAGCACACATATCAAACCATCGGCGAGGGAAAACAACTCCATCAAGCTCCTACAAGGTGAAATTCGTGTTATTTTCATGTTTTTGTTTGAGTTTCATCTTTAGCACAATCTTGAGTGTTGTCTTTGTATTTTGTCCTTTTGCTTGAGTTTATTTCTTGCATTCTAGATGGGGTAAAAACACTGCACACATTCCCATCTTGGGTTTTTCACGTAGATCTGGTGTTCTCTTGTGCATGGTGTTGACTTGTTTCAATTTTTGATATTTTTTATTTCATGCTAAATCATTACAACAGATTAAGGGTTAATTGTATTAATGTGGATTTGAATGTGTGAGGGTTTTGAAGTTTTAATGTACAAATGATTCACCCCCCTCTTAGATGTTTGGTGCATTCAAAAATTGGTATCAGAGCAAGGTTCCTTGGAAGAAAGCTTAACCACTTTAGGTAGATCTAGGATGCCGCACAAGAAAGAGATCCCTATATTTGATGGAATTGATTATGTATTATGGAAGACAACTACAAGAATGGAAGTATTTTTGGTTTATCTTGGATATGATGTCTGGAATTCTGTTAAGACTAGATATACTAAACCTACAGATGGTCAAAATATTGTTGATGATATCAAAGCCTATGAAATCAATGGTAAAGAAAGTTATGCTCTCTTAAATAATCTTACAAATTATGAATTGGTGAAAGTTATGAGTCTAAAAACTGCTAAACAAATTTGGAAAAAGTTAGAAAGCATTTATGAAGGAGATGATAAGGTCAAAGAAGCTAAAATGTAGAATCTGAAGATCATGTTTGAGAACTTGTAGATGTCTAAAGAAGAAAATTTTATAAGCTATATGCACAGGGTAGTTGAAGTTGTCAGCTCCATCAGAGGTCTTGATGGTGAACTCAAAGAACCTGAAGAGGTAAAGAAAATTCTCAGAACTCTTCCTAAATCTTATAGTCATAAATTTTCTTCTATTGAATAATTTTCAAATTTGAATCAATATACCAAAGATCAGTTGTATGTCTCTTTAACTACTTTTGAGATGAGAAAATTTTGAAAAAATAGTGGTGCAAAAACTGAGACTACTTTTAAGGCTGGGAAATCATAGGAGATTAAGGAATCAGATCAAGAGGATCTTGATGATATAGAAGCTAACTTTCTAAGGAGAATGGAGAAGGGTACTAGTAAGTACGGTGGTAAGTTTCCTTTCAAATGTTTTAGTTGTGGAAAGATAGGTCACTATGCTTCAAGATGTCCAAACAGAGATTTGAATAACAAAAATAAGGAAAACAAAGGTAAGATGATTAAGAAAAGTTATTATGTTAGAGAAGATGCAAGTATTTATGATGATGAACCTAATTATGGAGATGATGATGATGATGATGAATTCTTGTTCATGGCTTTAAAAGATGAATTTTTTTCTACTAACTGTAAGAGATGTGTGAAGGAAAGCCCTTTAGAGACAAAGGATAAGATTGGAGGTACTTTGGTATCTATTTTTCATGCTAGATAGGAGAACTATTGGATCATTGACAGTGGATGCTCTAATCATATGATGGTGATGAAAAGAGTAAGTTTATTAAACTTGAAAAATATGATGGAGGATGTGTTAGATTTGGTGATGATACATCTGCTAAGATATGTGGAAAAGGTTCTATCAGTTTTGATGGAAAGTATAATACTGATGATGTCTACTATGTTAAGGGTTTAAGACATAACCTTTTGAGTGTTGGAAAAAAGTGTAGCAAAGGATACAATATTATTTTTTAGGATGATGGATGTGAGATTAGAAAAATGATCTAAAACTGTGGTTTCTACTAGAAGAAGAACATATGGAGATGTTTATCAGCTTAAGGGTGCTAATGGTCACTTCTTTATGACTTAGGTTAATGAAAGTTGGCTATGGAATAGAAGAATTTGTCACATAAATTTTGATAACTTAGTAAGAATCAGCTCAGTTCAAGCTGTAAGAGATCTACCAAAGATTACAAAACCTATCAATGTTGTTTGTAAAGAATGTCAAATTGGAAAGAAATTAGGAAGAAGATTCAAATTCAAAGAACAATCTACTATCAAACTATTGGAATTAGTGCATACAAATATTTGTGGTCCTACAAGAGTAAGAAGTCCTAAAGGTGGTAGGCATTCCATCCTTTTAATTGATGATTATTTTAGAATGACACAGGTTACTTTTCTCAAAGAGAAATCAAAATCTCTAGACAAGTTTAAAGCATTCAAAGTTATGGTTGAGAATGAAATGGATATGAAAATCAAGTGTTTGATATCTGATAGAGGTGGAGAATTCATCTCCAATGATTTTAACATATTTTGTGAGAATCATGGCATAACGAGGCACTTGTCTGCCCCTAGGACTCCTCAGAAAAAATGGATTAGTTGAAAGAAAGAATATGGTTGTTCAAGAATCTACAAGAACAATGATGAAAGAGGAAAATATATCAGAAGTCTACTAGAGAGAAAAAATTCATACTATTGCTTATATACTTAAAAAAGTTCAAGCAAGAGCAAACAGTACAAAGACTCTCTATGAGTTATGGTATGGAAAGATTCCTATTGTCAAGTAATTCAGAGTGTTTGGAAGACAATTTTATATCAAAAGAGATGAAGATAACTTAGGAAAGTTTAATGCAAGGTCTTATGAAGGTGTCTTCCTTGGATACTCTACTAGAAGAAAAGCTTATCAGTGCTACAAAAATAAATTGAGAAAGATTGTTGAGAGTGCAAGTGTCAAGGTTGATGAAGATTTATAGAAGAATTCAATAATGATAGATGGATATGAATTAGATGAGTCTTCTTGTAGGGAAGAAGAAAAAGTTGAAGAAATAGAAGTGCAGATTGAAGAGGAAGAAGCTCCAAAAAGGAATCCTAAGTATGTGCAAAAGAATCATTTTGAAGATCAAATCATTGGAGATAAGAACAAAGGTGTACTGACAAGAAGGAAAGCTATTGAAGAACAATTAAATCTATGTTTACTTTTTGAAGTTGAACCTAAAACAGTGATTGAGGCATGCAAACATGAATATTGGATCAAGGCAATGTAAGAAGAACTGTTGTTGATTGGAACTAAGTGTGTATAAAAAAAAAAAAAAAAAGAGAATGGAGAAGTAGTAAGGAACAAGGCAAGGCTTGTGTGTAAAGGCTAGCCACAAATTGAAGGAATAGATTTTGAGGAGACATTTTCTTTGGTGGAAAAAATGGAAGCTATCAAGATGTTTTTAGCTTTTACAACACATAAGGATTTCAAAGTTTATCAAATTGTGATGTCTGCTTTCTTGAATGGAGAATTGGAAGAAGAGGTATACATAAAACAACCAAAATGATTTCAGTTATCAGACAAACCAGATATGGTATGAAGATTGAAGAAGGAATTATATGGATTGAAGCAAGCTCCTAGATCTTGGTATGCAAGGTTGGATAAGTATTTGATACAACAATAATTTAATAAAGGTACCACAGATAGCAATATTTACTTTAAATTTGAAAAATACCAAATCTTGATTATGGTTGTATATGTTGATGACATAATATTTGGAGGCAATGAAGATATGTGCAATAATTTTGCAGAAGAAATGCAGAAAGAGTTTGAAATGTCTATGTTTGAGGAGATGAATTTATTCCTTGGATTGCAAATAAATAAGATAGATAAAGGTATTTTTATTTTATAATCAAAGTATTTCAAATAAATGTTGAAGAAATTTGGAATGAAAGATTCTAAACTGATGTCTACTTCTACGGTTACTGGTTGCAAGTTGAGCAAGAATGATGAATCTCCTAAGGCTAATCAGAGCAAGTATAGATCAATGATTGGTGGACTACTCTATTTAACTGTTACTAGACTGGATATCATGCATACAGTTTGTATTGTGGCTAGATTTCAAGATCCTAGAGATTCACATGTTGCAGCAGTGAAGAGGATATTTAGATACTTGAAGGGCACTCCGGATCATGGATTGTGGTATCCAAAGGATAGTGATTTTACTTTGAGTGCTTACATAGATGTAGATTGGGTTGGTTGTGTAGATGATAGGAAAAGTATAAGTGGTGGTTCATTCTTTCTTGGATGCAGATTAGTGTCATGGCTAAGTAAGAAACAAGATTTAGTTTCTTTATCTACTACAAAGACATAGTACATTTCAACAACATCTTGCTGCACATAGGTGTTGTGGATAAGACAAACATTGAAGGATATCCGAGTAGTGTATGATGAACCAATTTCTATCTTTTGTGATAATACACACGCTATCAATATTTCAATGAATCTAGTAATACATTCAAGGACAAAACATATCTCAATCCAGTATCACTTTTTGAGACAGAAAGTTGTAGAAAATGAAGTTAAGCTTGAGTATATGCCTACAAAGGATCAGGTTGCTGATATATTCACTAAGGCTCTTCCTAAGGATACATTTGAGTTTCTCTAAGAGAAGTTGGGGGTCATTTTCCCTCCTTCTTTGAACTAGATGTATACGAAGATGCATCAATCCAGTGCATTTCAAGATCCATTCTTTTGCTTGGACTGATGTTGGTAGCTACCTCTTAGGGGGAGTAGGTAGTGACATTGTTGGTTGTTGCAGTCAAGGAGGGTAAGTGTTGTCATTGTGCAATGGTTTTTGATTGGTATAGTATGGTGTGTGCTACCAAGGGGGAGTATACTAAGCATTGAAGGAAATAAAGTTGTAGAGAAGTTGTGAAAAGGATAAATGATGTCAAAGGAGGAAACATCGGTGATACAAATATTTTGTCCTTTGCCATTAATGTCAAAGGGGGATAGAGTCATGTGAAAAAGAAGACAATTAAGGGAGAGAAAAATAATACAATTAAGGGGGAAAGAATAATGATGCATGTAAAATGAAAAAAGATATGTTGAAAGGGGGAGAGTGAGTAATGAGAAAGAAACAAGGAAATAGGTATGGAGCAAAGTTGTTGTGTCTTTGATGGTTTTTCACATCATATGTTTCCATAATGACAAAGGGAGAGATTGTTGTAAGTATGAGAAGATTGACCTATTGTCATTGATGTCAACAATTCTATGTTGGCACTGGTTTCAATTGTATTAGTAGAAGATGGTTGCCAGATTATGTGTAGTTGATGATGTTTTGATTAGTTGCATTATATTGTCATTAGTAAGCTATTGGTGTCAACCTCTAGTGTTGCTTTAATAATATTATATCTATGGATATATGGTTGAGTTTCTATGTTATAGTTGGCTAGGTGGTGATGAGGAAGTACTAAAAGGATGTGTCTTTGATGCTTGGTTTCCAAGTGCTTTTGAGAAAATTTGATAAAAAGAGGAAATAGTGTGTTACAGTGTTGTTTTGGGTTACAGAGTAGTGTTCTAGTTTTTCTCCACATTTCTTCTAGGTTAAATATCTACCTGTGCATTTCAGATATGTTGATCAGAGGTGTTCAAGGGCATTGTTTACAAAATTTGGTGTGTTGGATCATTGTGCAGAAGAAGTGTTCACCAGTGTGTGAATGGTGTATTATAGAGGTGTCTTGGAGAAATATTTTTGCTCTATGTTTCTCCATAATTTGGTTTCAAGTCTTGTGGATCTAAAGGGGTGTTGACAGTGTTGGTATCTTTCTTTAGTTGAGGTTGTTTGAGTTTTGGTGCTTCAAAATCTAGTTTCTTAAGTTGCAGTATATGGGACAGTTGTTTGAGTGTACTAAGTGTGTACATTTCTCAGGTGGAAGTTATTGTGAAGGAGTTTGTTGGATTTCAAGGTGTTTATGGAATATTATAGGTTATTTTTAGGTAACATTTGTTGTCTGTGAGTTGTTGTTGGATCAAAGGAAGCATGTACTTAAAATTTTAATGGTGTTTACACAGGTAATGGTTGACCTTGGTGTTTACACATTGTGGTGGATATTTATTATTTATAGAAGTGTTTTGTATCATGGTGTTGTAGATTTTGGTCCCAAATAAGGAATGGTGTTGTCCACCTTCACTTCTATCTACCACACAAGTGTTTTGGTGCCAACCTAATTTGAATTTGCACGGTTGATGTGCATAGCTGAATTTGGAGAATGGTTTCAAGGTTGAAGATGGTATAAATAAGAGTTAAGTTGTTGAGAGATGAATAAATAGACAAGTAAGATGCAAATGATGCAAATTTTAGAGTGTTAGAGTGTGAATATGGAAAGTGTGGTGTGAGCTTTCATATGTTAGATTACCGGATGTAGTGAGTAGAAGGTGTCTACAATTCTTTAGTCATGCTATGAAGGTGATGATATTGTGGTAGATTTATCTATTGTGTTGAGATGGATTTCTCTGTGTAACATTCTTCTCTATCTTCTTTTCTATTCTAGCAATGAGCCTTTATTTCTTTGGGTAGTGATCCCTCTGACAATGAGCCCCATTGTATTCGGTATTGATATTACTTTATATTGTGAGATAATCCTCATCACGGTTTTTCCCATCTTGGGTTTTCCATGTAAATCTTGTGTTCTCTTATGCATGGTGTTGAATTGTTTTAGTTTTACTTATTTTCCTTTCATACTAAATCATTAAAACAGATTAAGGGTTAGTTCTATTAATGTAGATCTAAATGTGTATGAGGGTTTTGAAGTTTTAAGGTAAAATTGATTCACCACCCCTCTTAGATGTCTTGTACATTCAACAAAGATACCATGCAAACCACCTCAAATTAATGTCTCCTACAATGATGGTAGATTCTTGAAAATGGATGTTAAAGATGATCCAATCTCGTCAAACAACATTCCTCCCCTTAGGAAGAAAATACCAAGAAGGTATGCAAGATATCTTCCCATTCATGAATGGAATATGAGGGAAGAAATATGAAGATATGTGATGTCTCTGAAATTTTCTCAAGTGTCCCCATATTGATGTTGTAAATTTCCACAATCAAGTTAGATGTTTCAGGCCACACTAAAGAAGATGGAAATCTAGAATCTAGTAGATTTGAATGTAGAACAAGATTCAAATACATAGATGGCTCCTCCAAATGCTACTCAAGGGTCTCCAAAATAATACCAAACTATAAAAAATGATTATGTGGAGAAAGAACAAAAGGTTCTAAAGCTTCCCTCACGTTATTTGTAGAAGATGACACAACTACATAAGAGCTAACATCAAAGAGGAGATGAATATCCTTAATAGTGTCCTCCAAATCTATACGATAAGATTCACTAAATAAACTTATAATGTCTATCAAGTAATCATCCCAATAAACTATATCTGGAAGAATATGAATATCCTGCTATGTCAAATCATAACAAGCCATGGATATAACAACATTATCTCATTAAAAGTAACAATAAATAAAAATAAGATCTCAATGAATACCAGTTGACTATATTTCTCATCCCTTAGTGATATTTCCACACAAGATACATGTTTTTGAACATAAAATGAATCTACCAATGTTGGATTACTAGTGTCCTCAACCTCAAGATATTGACTCATAGATGAAGAATTTTAAGCCTTTAAATCTAGAGTAGGAGTCATTGAAGTTGAATTATAAATGGAAATATTTGTAGGAGAAGGAGAATTTTTAGAAGTATTTATGTTATTTTTATCATAGTTTTTGTTTCCTCATAAAACCATGTCCATCCATGTAACTTTTACCTTAGTAAAAAGAGTTGTTCTCTCCTATGGTTCTCGGAACCATGTCAGGTCTCGCTTAGGTTGTCACAACCCTATTTTTGTTTAACATTTTAAAGTTAATTTTAAATCTCAACTTTGTATTCAATCATTTGTAAGTTCTTAGAACTATGTCAGGGCTTGAAGCGTTTCTCACAACCTTAGCAAATTATGATAAAGAGAAGATGAAGTTAAAGTGATTTCAAAACTTTAAGTAGGTTTCAAAACCACTGTCAATCTTCGATGAGGTTTTTGAAACCATACTTTCCTTTGACAATAGGAATTTTTTTTAACTATTGAAGAGCAATGCAACAAGGAATGCACCATAAAGAGGATATTTCAAAATTCTACGTAAGTTTTGAAACCTCTATCGATCTCCGACGAGGTTGTCAAAACATGGAAATTACCAAAAAAATTACATATGGGAAGAATGGAATTTCAAGGAATTTATTAATAAGGATTTCTGCTTAAAAGAAAGGTTTTGAAACCATTGTCATCCCTTGACAGGGTTATCAAAACCAATCGATTCGCTAAAAAACTTTACTAGTCATTCTCTTTCAAAATTTTAAAAGGATGACAAGACAAATGAGAGATTGGAAAGCTCATGTGCATCAAACTTAAGGGGTGCCATTAATGGATATTTACCACTCCCTATCATTCATTGTGGGTGTTTCTAGATGAATTGAGCTATTCAAAGGGATCATTTTAACAAGCATTCGAAGAAGAATTCTACGCAAGGCAGAGAAGGAAAAATTGTAGAATAGTACAATTGGTAATTTTTCAGAGCTTGGGGACACATTTTAAATGTATGGCACTCCTCTATTGAAGTTTTAATTTATTGGAGAATAATTCAATAGCGCCCTAATTGAGGAGAATTATAGATTTTCGTACCACTCGCATAAACAAATCTATCCATTCTTGGCTGTGAATTATGTATATATTTTGGGGTTTTCTTCTACCATGAAATTCAAGTATTAGGGTTACAAAAATTTGTCTAGTTTAATAGAACTATTCCAAAAATTGGAGATACAAACTTAGGGCACATAAATTCAAGTGAATTCTGGGAGAGAATTAAGAAGGAGAATCAACCACCCATCACCCAAAGGTTAATTAAAAGTGGGTTGTTGCAAGTAGAAAAGTTTCTAGTAGTAGTTCGGTGCCCTAATTTGGTGTTGGATTTCATAAATCATTACAATCCTCAGACGAGGGAGGTAAGAATGAGTGACAATCATTTGTTGGTGAAAATTGAAAGAGAAACCCTGGTCTCCTGCTTGAAAATTCCAGAAATAGAAGTGTACACAGATTTTGATTTTTCATCCTCATACTATGTGTTTTCAGAGAAGAAAGCATGGTATAGAAATAAAATTGATCGTGAATGGTTTTCTACACAAAATAAAGGCAAATCTCAGCTACCTAATAATATGCACATAAACCATTTCATTGATGAAATATTCGATATAATTGTCCTCCTACACAGATTGAAAGGTAGTGAGAGAGCACATGATTTTGAGGAATGGATTTATTTCTTTTTGCAAATTATTATTCATGGTGAGAAATATTTGAATTGGGCATGGATTATCAACATCTAGATGCATTTGATGATCACTCACTTCCTGATTAATAGGTTCTTCTACATGTCTTCTTATTTTCTTTATGACATTGCTTGTACTAGACCATGGCTAGGACTGACACCAAATGTAGTTCAAGGCTAATATGTTCAAATCTTTGATTATTATGATAAGTTGTAGTTAGAAAAGGGTTATCATCATTTTAGGAGAGTAAATGATACATTTACTATGAGAATGATAGGGGAAATTCAAGCAGATATAGGTTTGAGAATCTCTCCAGAGACTGTACAATTAATTGACACATGAAATCCATCTCATACAATTTCAAAAATTTACATATATTAGAATTGGAGGTTTTGATGGTCTTCCACTCAAACTCCCTAAATATGCAGAAGATGAATTTGTCTCGATAGAGGTATGTAGAAAAATAGTTGAGGTAAACAAGAGATGCCAAGAAAGAAAACTGGTGTATAATTTCCCATTGGGCTTGGCCACTTTTCCTATAATTCCATATCAGATGCCTCAACATTGAGATGGATCTTGTTAAATACACATTGCAATTCTATGATAAAAGATTTCCCTTTGATAGTAAAAACTTTGTGAAAAATAATCTACAATTGGGACCTGGTTTCAATCATATTCTAGACTTAGAATATTATTGGGTTGATTGTGCAAATTAATATGAAGTATGAAGGATAAGTTGGATGAATCTAACTATGAGACAAGTTACATTGAGATTAGATTGGGATATCCAAGGTATAGAGGATGATGAATCCGATCTGTTAGACCCATTTTTTATCAATCATATTCAAAATTAACCTATTGTATCCATTGATTGGATTATTAAGGAAATTGAAACTATTGAAGTGAAGAATGCACTAGTATTGAAAAGAACACGAGAATGGATGGCAAGGAGGAATATAGAGAAAAAAAATCCTCCTCCAAAGTCACAATACACTGACCTCCAAGGAGAAAGCAGTCAAGTACCTTCATCTTCAGTTATACAAACATCACATATACAATAAGTGTCATCAGAGGGATAGGGTGGCGATGATGGTGAGCCCCCAGAGAAGAGTCTAAAAAAGAGGACATCTGGAGAAGATGCTCCAGAGCTCCCACACCAAGATAAATAAAAACAAGTGGTTGAAGAAGAAGAGATGATTAATGTGTCCACTTCTCCTTCTTAGGAAAGTGCTCCCTTCTTCACCTGAATCTTCTCCTTCCAGAGATACACACACTTCTAGGATAGGTCCTACTTGTTGACGGTTAAAATGACACAAACAACATTAAAACATAATATTTCTACTCTATTTCTCCTGAAAGAGAAAGACAACATGTAGTAGCCTAACTCCCAAGGTCCTGGTAGTTGGTTCTCAACTGTCTGATGTCACTCAATTGGTTCATGCAACTGTAATATTCAAGGGGCCTGTGCTGGTAACAAAGGATTCAAGCTATGAATCTTTTTATCGAAATAGTTCCTGTAAATCAATGGGTTTTTAAATAAAAGAAAAAGATAGAACAAAGGGGTAAACCAGTAAATATGAACCGAATTTATCTAGTATCTAGACATATACTTTCAACGATGAATGTGTCCTAACAGATCATAAAAACCATAAGATGATACAGTCTGTAGCATAATCTATACCACTGCATACATTTTAGGTGCTTAATTAACTTCGCAATTACTCTTCACAAATATTTCAAGGATTTTCAAAACAACACACATTCATTCATCATCAAAATTATAGATCAACAGACTTTTTAATAACTTCAACTCAATGACAATCTAATAAGATGATCCTTAAATCTGATTCCTTCAAATGACTTTCATCATTCAAGAAACTCTTATGTTCAGCACAATCACTGCATGCAGATAGATCATAACTTTATCAGTCTTATCAAACAAACAATTTAATTCCAGACACCATCTTTCGAGTAAACCTGTAATTCTATTAACTGTAAAAGATTTAAATATAGTGTATCTCTACAAAACTCTACAAAATTCTATCTCTTAGCATTAGGCAAGCCAATCCAATTCTCAATTAGCCGACCCTTACAATGTGATACCCATATGGTATTTATAGCTATACAAAAGAATTTCGAACTTCACTTCTATTTTAGGCTTTCCACCTTTTTAGGAACAATCAACTTTCTTGGAAACTTAGATCAACTTTGATCTTGAGTCCTTACATTATATATTCAGTTTGATCTAAAAATAGAAGATAGAAATAGAAGAAAAGAAGTCATGCACCCTCAAGACTATCAGTGTTGCATGCATGCAACATGCAAGGAAGAAGAACATCATGCATGCAAGATTTTTATTCATGTGAATCTGGATCCGCCATGAACTCGTCATAACTGGTGAAGACTTGTTGTAGTATATCCATATCTGGCCCATCAATCCAGTCATCTTCAAATTTGATCTGATCCAACTCAACTGCAACAAACTCTCTCATACTTTTAACCTTGATCAATTCTCTCCCTGTAGCTTTTATTTCTTCTTTGACTTCTACAAGCCGATCTATCACCAAGTCTCCTCCATCATCTTTCTCCTGCATGAGTCCTTGGAATCTTTCATTCCATTTCTCTCTAACCTGACTCAAAGGCATGCCATCTTTTGTTTAAGTGAGACTTATTGGAGTCTTTATGCTTGCTATATTTCTCCAATGCCTCTGCTTTAGTTAGCTGCACCAAGTTCTTGGGATCAGGAACATTAAATATGCTTTGGAACATTTGCGGAGTAAGATCTATAATCACATTATTTTGTGAATCCATGCATAATCTTGTAGCAGGATTGTAAGTACTTGCTACTATCAATATCAACTCCGGACACTGGACTGATAAAGGAAACACAGTGATATGTGCAAGACCGGAATCAACAATCCTTTGTGTTCTCCTTATCAAGTTTGCTCATTCTGCAAAGATCTCTTCATGTAATTCTTCAAACCTATACTGGCCCAGATTAGTATATATGATATCTGACCAGTTTGATTCCACCTTGCTTACTTTCACCACCGGATTCCTATGATCATACCTCAATGTATAAGGTAGTTGTTCTAGTTTCACCTTCTTTATTTTTGGTGTTTTCTTTGATGTTTCAGCCGATTGATTCCTTTGAGTAGCCTCTCCTGAGGTTCCTAACATCTTTCAATTTTCCTGCAAGCAAACCTATAATTAGATCTTTATATAAATCATCATAAAACATGCTTTTAAAACATACCTGTTACACATACATCGGAGTCGGAACCAGACAAAAGCTCAAAAGAATCTCTTTTACAACACTGGCGGACTTGAAGCAAAAACCAACACGGAAACTTCACCTAATAACAAACGGGCTCGGAGTCGGAGTCGGGGAAGTTATCGGAACCGGGATCGGAATGAAAAAGGGATTTGGTTTTCTTCGAATTTTCATTTTTTCCATATTCTATTTCCATTCCGCCTCCGCCTCTGATTGAATCGTCGTTTCTTTGAAGAAAAGACTTTCCCATTACACACGAAGCCGGAAATGGGATAAAACATGGAATCGATACCTTTTGCAAAACAAATCTTTCAAGTCCAAGATCGATTCCAATCCGCCGTGATTGACCATGATCGCCAAAGAAACCTTCTAGAACTCGGAGTCAGAAATAGGATAAAACATGGAATCAATACCTTTTGTAAAACAAAACTCTCAGGTCCATAATCCATTCCAATTCCGCCTCCGCCTATGCTAATCATGACATCATCAAATACTTTATTCATTTTCAACATAATTTCATGATTAAGACCTAGGTCGCTATAAAATGGCAAAGGAGCTTAAAACTCACTACACTCATATGACCATGGGGAACAATTGCACTTTAGGTTATCATTTTTTTTAATCATTTTAAAGTAATTGCAGAGACCAACGAAACCATCTAACAAACCCGATAAAAAACTAGGGCACAGGTTTAAACCTTGCCATTTTACCATACAACGAAACCCTAATCAAGCAATAAATCTAATCTACCCTAACTCACTGTAAAATATCTAATCTACCTCACTGTAGATTCTTAATCTAACAAACACCGTTAAAAACCCTTAATCTAATCTAATCTAATCTACTGCAAACCAGCAACAAACATGACACAATCACGATTAAGACGTGAAATCGACGGTGCCCCCAAAATAGAAAGAAACGACACGATAAAACAAGAAAACAAAGATTTAAAGTAAAACAAACAAGACAAAACAAGAACCTGCTCATTCAATCACATCGATGATAATAGAATTATTTTAAAACACAATGATTGAACACGCAAGCAGATATAAAGCAAAACAAAATGAACACAACTGCAAATAAACAACAAACAACAAAGATAAAAGACCTACCTCAAATGCAAACAACCCCAAGCTAACTTTCTGAATCGATTCGCACACAATATCCCTTCTCTATCTCGATCAATTTTCTCAAATGAACTCTACTATTGCTCTTCGCGCTCTTAGACTTGTAATAATAACAATAATGATCGGCTTTAACCCTTAATAAAGGTAAATATGTGAATTTCTACGTACACCGACAACCACCATTAATGCATTAAAACGCAGTAAAGGCGGAGTCAGAATTGTAAGAGAACGAACACTGGTCTGTAGTGCAACTTCAGTCAAAAAGTCAATGACAAAAATGGCGGGGGCGGAACTAAAATGGAATCAGGATCTTAAATTTATAAAATTTCCAAACCTCATTCCCATTCCGGCTCCGCGTCCGACAACTAAAAACAAAACAAAAACAAACATGAAAAATTTAAATAAAAGACCAACCTAATAAAACAAAACACAAAAACCGAAACAAAACAAAAATAAAAAAGTAGCGGAGGCGGGATCGGAATCGATCGTGATTTTGTAAATTTTTATAACAACCATCCCAAATCCCACTTCGGCTCCGCTTCCGCTAAAGACCAAAAACAAAGGCAAAGAAAAGACTATTGGGATATAACAAGCCTCAAAAGAACTTTCAGAACCCGATCCAGTTCCGGTTCTGATTCTGACAGAGAAACCAAAGAAAAACAAAGTATTGGCAAAAACTAGACTCCAAACTTTGTTTCAAAAATAACTAAGTACAAAAATAACAAAGGGGGACCCATTTTGACCAAGGCAAAAAGATGGGGTGGTTATGCAAGGCATAACAAATGGCGACTCGGCTGGGAAAATGGTTTACCTATTTTCTGAATACCCAAAGAAAATTTTAGTCACCCAAAAACTACTTGGCTTATAAACACCTTACCTTGAATGAAATCAGATATTTGTAGGATAATCTTGAGTTTGAATCTCAGATGTTATGTGCTCATGAGTTATTTCTGAATCTGAGTGTGTGCTTATATTGTGCATCATTCTTTGTAGATACTTTCTCTGCTTGTGAACAACTATACCTAAGTTTTAAGCTACATAAGTTGAGTCCTTTAACTATCATGCAGTAAAATCCTGGGTATTGCTCCACTGCCAGACAGGCATCCATAGCCCCGATAGAGATACCTCTAGTCCTCTCAAAGCATTGCTCTACTGCCAGACAGGCGTCCATAGCCCCGATAGAGATACTTGGTTACCCACTTGATATTGAGCTTGCTTTTCTTTCTTTCTTTCTCTTTCTTTTTTTTTTTTTTTAATGGATGGAAACTCTTTTATGCATCTCTCAATACTCAGATTCAATGAATCTAAAATGTGGGTTGAGTACTATAGTGGATCTCATGATAGTCTTGGAATTTGATTTTTCACTTGAAACATAGATAGAGTCATTCTAAAACAAATAGGTAATTACTCATGTAGATTTTTTTATAATTTGGTGACAGATCTTTGATCACAATTCATGAGATATTCACATTTACATCTTTTATCCTTAATAACTTTTCCAACCCAAACTAGAATGATCATAAAACATAAGTTTTAGAATGAAATCCTTTTCAATGATTATAATGAGAATACCTAAACCAATTTCTCTCCTAGTACCAATAGTATACTTTGAATAACAACCCCCTAACTTGAGATGAGCAAAATAAGAATCCCCAACGAAACAAGACACAACAAAACAAACAAACAAAAGAAAGAAAGAAAACAAAACAAGCAAAATGAAAACTAAAAACAAAAACTTAATTACATATGATACAATATAGTACATTCCTTTTCAAAACACCAAACTTTCTATGCACCAAAATAGTGTTTGAGAAACTGACCATTAATTGGTAATGGAACAGGCTCTCCTGTTAAGGTACTCAAACGAAAGGCATTGTCCCCTAAGATTTCAGCTATTTGGTAGGGACCTAACCAAAGTCTATCGAATTTCCGATGGTCTCCCTTCCTTTCTCTAGCCTTATCCCATAATAACACAAGGTCTAATATTCTAAAAGATTTTACTTTGGCTCTTTTGTCAAACCAGCGCTTGACAACAGCCTGATGTTTAGAGAATTGCTGCAAAGCAACATCTCTTTGTTCTTCCATGTTCAATAAGTTAAGCAGTCTAACCTCAATCCTATCATCCTTATTATAAAACTCCTACATAAATTTCAGAACAGGTATTTGTAAATGTATGGGGAAGATTGGATCTTGGCCATAAACTAATTTAAAAGGTGAATTCCCTAGGGCTGCTTTGATTCTAGTTTGATCTGCCCACAAGGCAAATCTCAGTTGGGTATGCCAGTCCCTAGGGTTACTTTCTAACAACTTTTTTATTACTTCCAATAAATTCTTATTTGTGGACTAAGCCACTCCATTCCCCTGAGGGTAATAATTGGAAGAATATTTTAACACAATCTTATGCTCATAGGCCCATGAAATAAATTCCGCAGAAGAAAAAATAGGGCCGTTATCACATACTAGAGCAAATGGAACCCCAAACCTGGTTGTGATGTTCTCTATCAGGAACTTAATGACCACCTCCGTGGTGCTATTCTTGCAAGGCAAGGCCTCCGTCCAACGTGTGCAATAATCCATCGCAGTCAAGATGAATTTATGCCCTGCAGATGAATTTGGATTAATCACACCTACAAAATCAAGTGCCCATTGGGAAAATGGCCTTACCTCATAAACCGGCTGTAGGGGCATCGCAGGATTTCTTTCTCTTGATGCAGAAGTTTGACATACATGATAAGTCCTGCAATGTTGATGTGCATCCCTAAACACATAAGGCCAATAGTAACTTGATCTTAAAATCTGATGAGCCAACGTATCAGCAGATCCATGTCCTGTTCCATGCCTGCCATGAAATTCACTTATGGCATGTTTAGCTTCTTACTGATCCAAGCAACGCAAGTAGATTCCTTGGAAATTCTTCTTGTAGATTGATCCTCCTTTGAGCATATAATGAGCGCTTTTCATCCTTAGTGCTCTTCTTTGAGTTGCATTCATCCCTTCTAGACACTTGTTGTTGAGGAGAAAAAAAACTAAGTCTGTATACCAGGGATCTTTTGTGAATGATTGAATAGTGTACTGTTGGCAAGTTATACTTCTATCCACTTCAGCCATTTCCTTTGACAAACCTTGACCTCTTACAAGCTTCATTGGGTGAATCTCCAAGTCAAATTCTTGTAAAATGGCCATCCATTTCCCTCTTCTTTCTCCTAGTTCACTTTGCATCAGGAGGGACTTTACAGCTGGATCTAGGACTATAGCCATCACTTGACTTCGGATTATGTAGTGCCTGAACTTCTTCACTACTCGCACCAATGCAAAGACTTGCTTTTCTATTGATGAATACCTTACTTCTGCATTCTTAAATGGAGAACTCATAAATGCTATAGGTCTCTCCTCGTTCTCTTCTCTTCTTTGTGTCAAGACTGCTGCACATGAATGTTCAGAAGCAAAAGAATAAATGTAAAATGGTTTTAGATAATCTGGGCTTGTTAAAACAGGTGCCTCCAATATAGCTTGTTTAATTTGCATGAAAGCAGATTTAGCCTCTTCACTCCATTCAATCTTCACATCCTTCTTCATCATTTCATTAAGTGGTTTAACAATTTCTGCAAACCCTGTTATAAACTTTCTGACAAAATTAATCCTTCTAAAGAAAGATCTCATCTCCTTCTTACTTCCTGGCCTTGTCAACTTCAAAATGGCTTCTACTCGATCAGGATCTATGGAAATTCCCTCCTTTGATATAATGTGACCCAAGAGCTTCCCTTCCGAAACTCCAAATACACATTTCTTTGGATTGAGAGACACCATAACTAATACATTTTTTCAGTACTTTCTTTAAATCAGCAGCATGATCTTCTCTACTCTTAGAGAAGATGGTTAGATCATCAACATAGATGATTATACACTTTCCTATCAGGTCTTTAAATGCTACATCCATCGCTCTTTGAAAAGTAGCACCAGCATTGATTAGACCAAATGGCATCCTCCTGTAGGTAAATGTGCCCCACTTTGTAGTGAAAGTAGTCTTCATCCTATCCTCATGAATTACCAATACTTGATTGTATCTTGAATATCCATCCAAGAAAGACATCATTTGAGATCCATTAACTTTCTGCAATACTTCATCAAGGGAAGGTAATGGATAATTGTCCTTCTCAGAGGCTTTGTTTAAATTTCTGAAATCCACACATAACCTGATTTCCCCATTCTTCTTCCTCACAGGAACTAGATTAGCCACCCAAGTAGAGTGTCTAACTGGAAAAATTATTCTTGCAACCAAAAGCTTCTGTACTTCTCTCTAGATTAGAGGCTCGATCAATGCATTGACTGGGCGTTGCTTTTGGTGAAACGGCTTGGCTTCTGGCTTAAGAGGAATTGTATGTGTGATGACAGATGTATCAAAAGTTTTCAAATCATCGTAGCTCCAAGCAATTTCTTCAATATTATCCTTCAAGACTTTGATTATCTCATCCTTTATTTCCTGAGGACAAGTCTTCCCTATAAGAACATTCCTTTCTACCCCTGAGTGAGCCAAATTAACGGATTCATACTTGCCTCCCTCACTCTTTGTAGGCAGTCTCTGATAAACTCGTGGATCTGAATCAAATATCCTTTCCAATGCTATCATCCCTTTTGGGATGTTATTGCTCTTTAAATCCATTATCCCTTCTAGATTGTCACTTTCTATTTTGTCACTTTCTGAATTCCAGTCTCCTTGATCCCTGTCAACATCATCAATTATTTGTCCTTGAAATACATCAGAACTCTCCAAAAAGGCCAAAATATGTTGATCATCATTAAACACCTGGAAATGTTGAACATTGTCAGGAATTGCAGGAACTGAAATCAACTCCACAGAAAACCTCTTTAGATTTGAATCTTGCATCGACTCTAATGTACTTGCTGCAATGGTAAGAGCATCTGCTATTTGATTTGCTTCCCTTGGAATAAGAGTAATCCCAAAGGCATCAAAATCTTCTATTAAATTCCAGACCCTATTCCTATAAGTAGCCAATCTTTTATTATGGCAAGTGTATTGGCTACGTACCTGTTTCACAATTACCTCAGAGTCTCCCATCACTGTAAGAGCAGTTACCTTCTTCTTATGAGCAAACATAAGTCCTCTTGCAAGTGCCTCATATTCAGCCACATTGTTAGTGCAACCAAACTGCAATCTATAAGAAGCAAAATAAGTTTTCCCTTTCGGGTTAGTTAGTTCAATTCTTGCTCCACTTCCTTCTTTAGATTTAGAACCATCAAATTTAAGAGTCCATAACTGATCTTTAGCTGGGAGCTCTTTCTTTTTAGAAACTACAGGGATTTTGTCACTTGTAACATGTGGCGGCTCGGACTTTTGCTATTTATCAGAATTCATGTTGAGAAGAAACTCGGTTAACGATCTTCCTAGTTCCTTAATTTGTTCAACAACTACCTCCTGAGCGATTTCTTGGGCTGAGTCAGGATCTAACTCATCTTCTATTAACTCTTTTGGTATTGGAAAAGCATCTGGAATAGGGATAGTGAAATGAAACTGAGATACTTCCACCTCTTCATGATCTGAAAACCCTAAGACCTGAGTTTGTTCTACTGGGAAAGAAACTTCTTCTTGAGAAAGACTGATCAATGTAAGAATAGTTGCATCCTTAGCTTGGAAGGAGAACCCATTGATGGGAGTCTCAGTTACCTCTTGAAATTCTTGCTTGGGTAGATCTACATGCCTTAGAATATCTATGCATGACTGACATGTCAACTCCAAATGGTTGTGATAGTGTATTCTACACCAATTAGGAAGCAATAAATTACTCAAATCAGTTTTTGTTCATAAAACCAGCCTATCTTGTTGCAATTTCCTTATTAGAACTTGCTAGTTGATGTGAATCATCAAATCAGTGTGGTATAAGGATAGTGTATCCTCAGAACTAACTACAGAGAAAGTAAGGACTTCCTCTTGCTTGTAAACACCCATCTCAGTCTCAAAGAATGCTACTGCATTTGGAGTATCATACTCTGTAATCATATGTTTGAGCCTAGGTTCACTTTCTATTCTTATCTAGGTTGCAACCCCTTTCCATGGTAACCACATGTGCGAGAAGCCCAAGGACAGATACCTTCCTATGCTTTTCATTAGCTCTTGACTTAAGAGCATCCCATATGTTTCTCGGATGTCAACAACTTGAATATCTATATAGATCTGGATCCTTGGGTCTAATCCAACCTGCACATGCATGTTCTTCAATTCACCTACAACATTAACTTTAGTTTTATCCAATTGAATCACCTTTTTATTGGTTGGAATAGGACTCAATCCTAACTTTTTACAAATCGAAAAAGGCATGACATTCCCTGATGCTCCAGAATCTAATAGGCAATTGTGTAGATTCTTTCCAAAGATTCTCAAACTTAACAAGAAAGGTGGGGTACTGGTCTTACCTTTATACATAGAAGCATTCATCTCCTTTGTGGGAGTCACTTTACCTTTGCCTTTCAAGTGATCTATTTCTTCCAAAGCTTTCAATACCACCTCCCTTTGAGCTGGGCACCACTTCATGATATCAAAGAAAGACAGTGATGTCTTCTGCCTTTGTAATTCTACAACAAAATCAAACTCTGAATCATTCCTAAATTGGTACTTAGGAAAAGAAGGTTGATTACCTCTATTTTGAGCATCAGAAGGTCCCTTCGGTGGGGGTGGATTGTTATCTGCATTCTGATTTGGTGGAACCATGTTGTTAGGGGGTGCAGATGTAGTGAATGGCCCTTTATTCTAGTTCCTCAGAAAGTGACCACCCTTAGATTGGAAAGCTTGAGCATCATAGACATCTTCCTCTGGCTCATTATCCTCTTACATAGGGAGTTGATACTTTTCTTCAATGGTTTCATAAGTCATGGAAGTACTGACTGGCCCATTGCCTTGATTGGAATTTCCTGCTTGAGGATGGGCATTAGCCTATGCCATTTTCACCATCTTCTCCATTTCTAGGCAATTGACCTCAGAATGAGCTGCTGTATCATGCAACCTACACCAATTTGTCATAAAATTCAAATCAGCAACATTAGCAGTATTTGATCTTTCTTCACCTGCTTGATAATTATGGGGAACTCCTCGATTGTTAGGTACAGCGTTCCACTGCCTATTATTGTTGTTGTTATTGAACCTTTGATTGTATCCTCTGTTTTGATTTTGATAATTTTGATTTGAGGAATTCTGACTCTGTAAGTTCCTATTGGTGTTCTGATTTTAGTTCTAATTAGCATAATTTCCCTGATAGTTATAACCTCCCTGATTGTTGTAATTTCAATTTTGATTATTGGGAGGATTTTGCCTAAGCTGTGCCATGTCATTTGACATATGAGAGAGAGTCTTTTTGAGAGTCTCTACTTCACTTGTAAGTTGAACAGTTTGATCATTCTGCACATTTTGAACTATGGCTAGGGAATGGACATGGATTGATCCTCCCCCTTGTGGTGGTTGACCTTGAGGTTGATGTGTGGTGTCATGCATGCTATTGCCAAAGAAAGGCATAGTTGGTGGAGCTTGCAACTCAGATACAGGTCCATAATGGGAATAAGATGTCCCTGGGAAAGTATTGTATAACGATGGATTAGGAATCTGATAATTCATTGGAGGAAAAGTTGGTCCTAACCCTCCAAATTGCAGATTTGTCTACTGTTGCAATTTGATAGCCAAATGATAAATCTTAGACAATGAGTCAATCTCATCAGGCTGATAATTTCTTTGCAAGAACAGGCCAATCAAAGGATCAACAGTTCTCAGATATGCCTGTATGGCCATGGCTTCCGGCACTAGGTATGGATCTTGTAGCCTACGATACATTCTATGGAACCTAGTGTTGAACAAGGGCAACGGTTCATGATGCTCCTTTCTAATAGTGGCAAATTGGTGATACAATATTGCAGGGTCCACATAAACCCTGAATTGATTAATAAAAGCATTTTCTAAATCTATCCAACCCATGATAGATCCTTGGGGAAAATTTAGATACCAATTATATGCCATATCTTCTAGACAGTAGGGGAATAGTCTACATACCACATCTTGATGAGAAACTTGAGCTCACGTACAGGGATCTTTGAATGCTTGTACATGTTCCTCTGCACTTCTTGATTCTCCATGCATGTATTTCGGACAAAAATTCTCTAGGTTCTTTGATAAATCATGGAATCCGCCTGGAATAGTCCCTAACGGGGAGGGATTACCCACAAAATAAGCCATTGGTGGGATTGGTTGGGCAGGTGGTGGTGATAAAGGGCGAATTGGTGGTGACAAAGGCCTATTTGGTGGTGGTGTGGATGGAATTGGTGGAAATCCTAGTGGAGTAAGCGATGGTGGTAATGTAGGTATTTCTACCCTACGAGCATGAGGTCTTGGTCTAACCAAGGTTTGAAGTTCTTTGAATAGTTCACAATTAGTAGAGGATCTAAGAACCCTCGCGTATCCCTCCGGTGAAAAAGATCTTGCACGAGCCAGCTTATCCCTTCACGCCCTCCTTCTAGCGCCAATTACTGTTGATGGTTAAAATGACACAAACAACATTAAAACAGAATATTTCTACTCTATTTCTCTTGAAAGAGAGAGACAACATGTAGTAGCCTAACTCCCAAGGTCCTGGTAATTGGTTCTCAACTGTCTGATGTCACTCAATTGGTTCATGCAACTGTAATATTCAAGGGGCCTGTGCTGGTAACAAAGGATTCAAGCTATGACTCTTTTTATCGAAATAGTTCCTGTAAATCAATGGGTTTTAAATAAAAGAAAAAGATAGAACAAAGGGGTAAACCAGTAAATATGAACCGAATTTATCTAGTATCTAGACATATACTTTCAACGATGAATGTTTCCTAACAGATCATAAAAACCATAAGATGATACAGTCTGTAGCATAATCTATACCACTGCATACATTTTAGGTGCTTAATTAACTTCGCAATTACTCTTCACAAATATTTCAAGGATTTTCAAAACAACACACATTCATTCATCATCAAAATTATAGATCAACAAACTTTTTAATAACTTCAACTTAATGAAAATCTAATAAGATGATCCTTAAATCTGATTCCTTCAAATGACTTTCATCATTCAAGAAACTCTTATGTTCAGCACAATCACTACATACAGATAGATCATAACTTTATCAGTCTTATCAAACAAACAATTTAATTCCAGACACCATCTTTCGAGTAAACCTATAATTCTATGAACTGTAAAAGATTTAAATACAATGTATCTCTGCAAAACTCTACAAAATTCTATCTCTTAGCATTAGGCAAGCCAATTCAATTCTCAATTAGCCGACCCTTACAATGTGATACCCATCTGGTATTTATAGCTATACAAAAGAAGTTCGAACTTCACTTCTATTTTAGGCTTTCCACCTTTTTAGGAACAATCAACTTTCTTGGAAACTTAGATCAACTTTGATCTTGATTCCTTACATTATATATTCAATTTGATCTAAAAATAGAAGATAGAAATAGAAGAAAAGAAGTCATGCGCCCTCAAGACTGTTAGTGCTACATGCATGCAACATGCAAGGAAGAAGAACATCATGCATGCAAGATTTTTATGCATGTGAATCCGGATCTGCCATCAACTCATCATAACTGGTGAAGACTTGTTGTAGCATATCCATATCTGACCCATCAATCCAGTCATCTTCAAATTTAATCCAATCCAACTCAACTGCAGCAAACTCACTCATACTTTTAACCTTGATCGATTCTCTCCTTGCAACTTTTATTTCTTCTTTGAATTCTACAAGCCGATCTATCACAAGGTCTCCTCCATCATCTTTCTCCTACATGAGTCCTTGGAATCTTTCATTCCATTTCTCTCTAACCTGACTCAAAGGCATGCAATCTTTTGTTTAAGTGAGACTTATTGGAGTCTTTATGCTTGCTATATTTCTCCAATGCCTCTACTTCAATTAGCTGCACCAAGTTCTTGGGATCAAGAACATTAAATATGCTTTGGAACATTTGCGGAGTAAGATCTATAATCACATTATTTTGTGAATCCATGCATAATCTTGTAGCGAGATTGTAAGTACTAGCTACTATCAATATCAACTCCGGACACTGGACTGATAAAGGAAACACAGTGATATGTGCAAGATCGGAATCAACAATCCTTTGTGTTATGCCTATCAAGTTTGCTCGTTCTGCAAAGATCTCTTCATGTAATTCTTCAAACCTATACTGGCCCAGATTATTATATGTGATATCTGACCAGTCTGATTCCACCTTGCTTACTTTCACCACCGGATTCCTATGATCATACCTCAATGTATAAGGCAGCTATTCTGGTTTCACCTTCTTTATTTTTGGTGTTGTCTTTGATGTTTCAGCCGGTTGATTCCTTTGAGTAGCCTCTCCTGAGGTTCCTAATATCTTTCAATTTTCCTGCAAGCAAACCTATAATTAGATCTTTATATAAATCATCATAAAACATGCTTTTAAAACATACCTGTTACACATACATCGGAGTCAGAACAGACAAAAGCTCAAAAGAATCTCTTTTACAACACTGGCGGACTTGGAGCAAAAACCAACACGGAAACTTCACCTAATAACAAACGGGCTCGGAGTCAGAGTCGGGGAAGTTATTAGAACCGGGATCGGAATGAAAAAGGGATTTGGTTTTCTTCAAATTTTCATTTTTTCCATATCCTATTTCCATTCCGCCTCCGCCTCCGATTGAATCATCGTTTCTTTGAAGAAAAGACTTTCCCATTACACACGGAGCCGAAAACGGGATAAAACATGTAATTGATACCTTTTGCAAAACAAATCTTTCAAGTCCAAGATCGATTCCAATCCCGCCTCCGTCGTGATTGACCATGATTGCCAAAGAAACCTTCTAGAACTCGGAGTCAGAAATAGGATAAAACATGGAATCGATACCTTTTGTAAAACAAAACTCTCAGGTCCATAATCCATTCCAATCTCGCCTCCGCCTATGCTAATCATGACATCATCAAATACTTTATTCATTTTCAACATAATTTCATGATTAAGACCTAGGTCGCTATAAAATGGCAAAGGAGCTTAAAACTCGCTACACTCATATGACCGTGGGGAACAATTGCACTTTAGGATATCATTTTTTTTTAATCATTTTAAAGTAATTGCAGAGACCAACGAAACCCTAATCTAACAAACCCGATAAAAAACTAGGGCACAAGTTTAAACCTTGCCATTTTACCATATGACGAAACCCTAATCAAGCAATAAATCTAATCTACCCTAACTCACTGTAAAATCTCTAATCTACCTCACTGTAGATTCTTAATCTAACAAACACCATTAAAAACCCTTAATCTAATCTAATCTACTGCAAACCAACAACAAACATGACACAATCACGATTAAGACGTGAAATCGACGGTGCCCCCAAAATAGAAAGAAACGACACGATAAAACAAGAAAACAAAGATTTAAAGTAAAACAAACAAGACAAAACAAGAACCTGCTCATTCAATCACATCGATGATAATAGAATTATTTTAAAACACAATGATTGAACACGCAAGCAGATATAAAGCAAAACAAAATGAACACAACTGCAAATAAACAACAAACAACAAAGATAAAAGACCTACCTCAAATGCAAACAACCCCAAGCTAACTTTCTGAATCGATTCGCACACAATATCCCTTCTCTATCTCGATCAATTTTCTCAAATGAACTCTACTATTTCTCTTCGCGCTCTTAGACTTGTAATAATAACAATAATGATCGGCTTTAACCCTTAATAAAGGTAAATATGTGAATTTCTACGTACACCGACAACCACCATTAATGCATTAAAACGCAGTAAAGGCGGAGTCAGAACTGTAAGAGAACGAACACTGGTCTGTAGTGCAACTTCAGTCAAAAAGTCAATGACAAAAATGGCGGGGGCGGAACTAAAATGGAATCAGGATCTTAAATTTATAAAATTTCCAAACCTCATTCCCATTCTGGCTCCGCGTCCGACAACTAAAAACAAAACAAAAACAAACATGAAAAAGTTAAATAAAAGACCAACCTAATAAAACAAAACACAAAAACCGAAACAAAACAAAAATAAAAAAGTAGCGGAGGTGGGATTGGAATCGATCGTGATTTTTCAAATTTTGATAACAACCATCCCAATTCCCACTCCGGCTCCGCTTCCACTAAAGACCAAAAACAAAGGCAAAGAAAAGACTGTCAGGATAGAACAAGCCTCAAAAGAACTTTCAGAACTCGATCCAGTTCCAGTTCCGATTCCGAGAGAGAAACCAAAGAAAAACAAAGTATTGGCAAAAACTAGACTCCAAACTTTGTTTCAAAAACAACTAAGTACAAAAATAACAAAGGGGACCCATTTTGACCAAGGCAAAAAGATGGGGTGGTTATGCAAGGCATAACACTACTCCCCCTTCCTCTCCTGAAGGTAGGCCATCAAATACCCCTCCTTTGAGAAGAGTTTTTCAATTTAGTTCCCCTAATTCCAGTTCAATAGTCACACCTACTCCCACTTCATGGCTTGAATAAACCTTTCCTAAGAAAATTAAAACTATCCAAGTGAACCTCCCAAATAAGGATCTTGTTGGCTAACTAATTCAGATAACCCCAAAGCCCAAAAAGTTAAAAACCACATCTAGGTTACTTGAGGATGATAGCACTGGGAATTTATATGTAGAAGTAGCTCATCCCTCTATGTAGAAGGAGGAAATTCAAGCCACCATTAGTAATTTCAATGTCACTAGAGTGAAACTAGGACCTTCTACGAGGGATGATGATATATACAATTTCTAGGTGACAACAAGGTTGGTGGAGAGGACAACCAAAGACAAAAAGAGCAAGGACTAATTGAAGAGCCAAGTAAAGCTTCTAGCTGATTTCCTAAAATATGTGCTTGATATAACTCCATAATCAATCACTCAGGATGAGATTACTTTTGACCCAACATCCTCTATGGGGAAGGAAGCAATAAGTAAAATGCAAAACTATAAAGCTTTTGGGAAAGGTACGAAGGAGTGGTATGTTGATATTCTAAATAAAGGAAACAAATATATTATTGATATGAAAAAGGTGTGTAAAGACATGGGCACTGTGGAGGTTGAGATTGATAAAGATATCACCTCAGCTAAATATGAGGAGATCATTTGGATGACTACTGATGGTGACTTCAAGGGTATGGTGGAATTGGGCCTGACAGTTTGGTTAGTGAAAGATTCTCCCAAATTTTGCAGATAATAGATGTGTCATGTGGAAGAGGAGTATAGAGTGAAATATTTTTCTTGTCAAACAAAGCATACTAGAATTTGGAAAAGTACTAAATGAGTAAAACACTATCAAGGATGAAATTTAGAACCTCTTGGGTATCGGTCTTCACCTTGGGAAAGAAGGCAATAATGAGGATGAGGATAAAGAAATGCTAAAGGGGAGTTTTAAAGGGATGATTGATAGTATCTATAACAAGAAATGGTTCAATGTTGAAAGCTTAAGGAAGCTTAGTGGTATTGATTTAACTCTCTTCTAGTTTTTCTAAGTGCTTGCTACAACTTACATGGGAAAAATTGATGTGGGAAAAGCAAACAAAGCTATTTGGAAAAACAGAGCTAAAATGTCATTATCCCTTAGCATGGAGATATATCACCTATTGTAAAAGCTTAATACACATACTGAGCTAGGAATGCCACATCAATAACCCAGTTGGTCAAAGGAGTGATCAACAAACCACCACCCTAAAAATGGTTTTTTGCTATAGTTATCTTTTTCAAGCTTTATGTTATTAAGATAAAGACTTTCTTTAATATTGGATAGTTATTTTAAAAGAAGCGGTTACGCCTGCTCGATATTTATGTATTGAAGTTGAACTTGAATCTCTCTTAACAACACCATAATTTTAATATAGCAATTATATAATTGAAAGATTTACATCTGTGTGCATTTAGTAATGTCATTTGGATGAAAGGGAATTTTATTTGAATCTATGTTTAATTAATTCTTGAAGTTATATCATTTTTGTGTGGATGAATAATGATTTTATTTGGATGATTAGTTTCAGTTCTGGTGTTATATTGAATTGATCTTTTCATTTCACTTTCGTGGGATGTTATGTTGGTCTATGTACCAATAGTTATATTGATATTATATTCATTACATTCAATGTTTGAAATATTTCAAGTATTGAAGATTTATGCCTTTCCTACTTTCTGGTGAAAAACACACATCATTTTAAATTTAGGTTTTTAGGATTTTAGTGAAAATCTAAAGAGGGAGTTGTACCTCTTGAAAATTTAGAGAGTGGTTGTTTCACATAGAAACAATTAACTCAAATGTTGATGATTTATTGCGTCTCATTTGGGCAAAGAGTTAAATTCATATCATAAATTTAAAAGGTGTAAATCTGTTAGCCAATTGTCATCAAAATATTCAAGATCTTCCCATTCAACAAGCATCATAGTTATTTTATGATATGATCGAAACACAACAAGTGGAACAAGATAATATACAACAATATTCTCTAATAGTGGAGGTTCATTAGAGTCTATAAATCTCCAAAAATTTGGCCCAAATTTCATAAGGCTACTCAATACCTATGGTGGCCATTTGGGCATCAATATTAATATTACAAGAAATTTATTTTATAATATGTTCAATCTTAAATCCTACACAAAATTCTTAAAAAATAATGATGTAGTTTTAGGAACTCGTCCATAGAGATAGGGTGAATATGAAGCCACTTGCAATGTGTTAATATTTCATCTCACCAATACTTATAGTTCCATCTATCCAATATAATTATTGTAAGGTGCCTTTTGATAGCCATGATTAAATCCTCAAATTTAGTCACATAATAGACCAATTAAGACTCAATCCAATAAAATTACAAGATCACCCCCTAATTTCACTCAATTAAGGAGCCCCAGGTAGCAATATATTATCTTGACACTTTATTTCTAGTGCAATTACAAGTGCCACTTGCCAAAATAACAAATGTCAAATTTGGTCATAAAATTAAATGTACAATTTTTTTAACAAAATGAGATGAATATGACCACATCACTTTTATTCACAAAAAAAATATGAACTTTTTCAGAAATTACACCAAAAAATGTTATCATATGAGCCCAAACAAAGCCCTAGAAGTTCCCAAAATGAGAAATGCTCAATAACACCTATCTGAATCTTTTATTTTAAAAAAATTAATACTAAAATCAAACACCATTTGTAGCACTATGAAGCTCACAAAATTCTACCCCAAATAAAAAATCATGTAAAAATTAGATTGTAAGAATGAGAACAAAGCTTATGAAATTTGAGTGCAAAATCAAAATGCCAATGAAGAGGTCAGTTGGTTAGGAGGAGTGCCTCTACTTATGTTAGCATGGGTAGATGATAAATATTACCATGTCATTGGTATATTCTCCAAAAAACCCAAAAATATCATTGTTATCATGAAATTTCCCATAAAATTCATATGAATTTTCTTGTTGGGAACTTACTAGTGGTTTTGTGGTTCATGGGTTGTTTTGTGGTGTATGATCTTGCCATTAGGAAATAAGTGGTCATTGATGCACTACATGGTGGTGGGTGGTAGGGAAAATACCATGTGGTGCCCCATAGTGAGTTATGGATTGTACTTGCAACCTATAGATAGTTTGTGTAGGCTATACTACCTATGCAACAATTTTTTAAATTTAAAATATTAAAAAATAGATTTTTACCTTTGTACAACCCACATAGGATGACACCAACGTAGTGTATTGTGGTATATTCTTACTACATAGGAAATATATCTTGGAATCTATATGGTCGAGGAGGAGAATTATTTTCTAGTGGCCTAGGGAAAAGTACTCCAAATTTGGAAAATTGATAGTTGATTTTAGGTTCTTGGTTCTTTTAGACATGATGAAAAGGTAAAAATTGACCCAAAATGCTCCAAAATTATAGCTACCTTTTGGATTTGACAATTATCTCCCAACTTCAAACCGTTGCAAATATATCCTCACATGCCCAATTTGGACAAGTCAAAAGGCTAAATTGACTTTCTTGGACACCCCGAACTCAATAACTATCTCATATATGCATCAACATGCTGCAAAATAAACATACAATATAAATCCATAAAGAGAAACCCCCAAAATATAATATTTCTATAAAAAAAATTATTCTCCAAGTCATCATATGATGCAAGAGAACATACTTAAATTTTCAAGAGAAACTTAGATCTACAATCTTAAGTTTCTTAATAAGACTACTCAGAAGCAATCTCACAAGATTTGCTACCATGTAAGAGTAGGTATAGAATAATCTATACCATACGATATTTGATTGAAGATGTAGCTACCCAAGATCTGTGAGCTTGAATGAAAGCACAAGAGATAAAATTTGAGAATAATGTTATTCTATCAAAGGATGCAAACAACATAGATTAGGATAATTGAGAATACAATGAGAAACCCTTGGTTATATAGCCCAAGGTGAGACATAGTACTACATAATATTATGACATGTACATCCTAATCTTATGACTTGAGACATAAAGTGATATTCTATGTGCACCTAAGTAAACTTAAGTAAACTAGTGTGAATAGGAATTAGATGGTGAACATGTTAGGTTAAAAACTCCATTCACACCAATAATGGTTATTTCTAAGAAGACTTCTAAGAACATTATACTAATGTCCTAAGTGCACAAAGGTGTAATTAGGAGTTGAACATGCCTTGTAATTTGAAGAGACATCTCTATGAAGAATGAAGGCGTTTTGTGATAATTCATATTCTATTAGAATCAAAATGGTCACAATTATATTTATTGTGAATAAGTACTGAAATGAGAGAAAAACCAAAATGAAGTAAAAATTAGGGAAAAGGATCCAATGTCATGTGGGTTAACTTCACAACCTTATAGTAGTTATATAGAATTATGTAGGACCTTGATTTTTTTTATAGAATATGATATGGATTTTTATCTATCTAAAAATAAGGTTTGGGCATGTGAATTGCTACACAACTCACTTAATCAACATAGATCTAGTGATATTTTCATCTAATTTTTTTCAAATATTTGACCAAAACATTCTCATGAAACACCTAATAGTTGAACAAAAAAGTACCACTTATTACTATAACTATTTCATTAAAAAAAATTACAACCAACCTAAATTATCCTAATACCAAGTTAACCCTTATATTTTACATAAAGATCTCAATAATTGAACACATATAGCTATTTATTATTAAAAAATGATTTAAAAAATAACATATGTACAATATAACTTTAATTACCTACATCTTGCTCTACTTAACTCTTATGTACAAGATAAATAACTAAAATATGTAACTTGCCTTCTACAATATTTAACTTTCTTGCTAAAATATTAAACCTAATCCTAAAACCTATTTTAATGAACATGCAATGTAGTGTTTAGTGACCCCAAGAGAGAAAGGAGAAAGTGGATCTGAGAAAGTGGATCTGAGAGAACACACTTGAGTTGGTAGATTGCAACTTCTATTACAGGAGTCAAACTATTTGAAGATGGGGCCTCAAAAAAGGTGTCTCACCAAGTCATTCATTTATGTTTGAGGAAAACCACACCACAAATTGGAAAAAATATTTCATGTTTATAGTAGGGTTCTTGTGAGAAATGTTGAAATTGGAGAATTTGAATATATATTTTTTATTAACAAAGAAATATATCTAAAGATCTTTAAATAGATGGCATGCTTGGATAGACGCGTCTCTTGCATGAGACATGAATCTACAGAAAAAATGTGTTGGGTGTAATTAAATATAGTTTATATATTATCTAAGACCCCCATAAAATTTATTTTATCACACAATACAAATCAGCTAGATGATGGGGGACACCTATAATAAATAGGTTTATTATATATCCATGTACAAATAAATAAAATTTAACACCTATACCTTCTTAAAAGTATACACACTTATCTTTGCTCAAAGGTTTAGTGAAAACATCTACAAGTTTCTCATTGGTTGATGTGTAGACTAGTTCAATTTAATTGTTGAGAACATACTCATAAATAAAGTGACATGGTGTAATTTAATATGTTTTGTGTGATCATGGAACACTAGATTCATAGACATTTTCAAAACACTTTGATTATCATAATATATAATTTTTGGATCAAGTTGTGGGTGTTGAAGATTCTCAAGAAGTCATTTAAGCCACATTGCTTCATAGGTTGTTGCAACAACTACATTGTACTCTACTTCAATGGATGTCAAAGAAACATTAGGTTACTTCTTACAACTCCATGAGACAATGTAAAATCCAATATTGAAGATACAACCAAAGGTTGATTTTCTAGAGTTTATGCAACCAACCCAATCTAAATATGAAAAACCAAAAAGTTTGGAGTCTTTATTTTTAAATGCTTTAGTCCAAAAATTTGTGCTCCTTGAATATATCACAAAGCTCACTTTTCAATTAACCAATGACTATGTTTAGGATGAGCAATGAATCAAGACAAGATTCTAATTGCATAAGATATGTCTAGAAAAGTAGTAGTTAAGTAAATCCGTTTTCCCATCAAAATCCTATAAATGGTTGATTAATTGATTTACCATTTGTGTGTTTAGTCAACTTAGTTCCTATCTCTACTGGTGTTGATGAAACTTTACAATATTCCATTAAGAATCATGTGAAAATTTATTTTTTGTACTTCATTTGAGAAAATTATTTTTTTCCCAATTTTGATTAATAAAATGTGTGTATTGAAAACACAATTATTCTCATGGAACGTCACCTTTTAATTATTAGATCCCTTTTCACTCTAGTTACTTAAGCTTACTTAGGTCATGTTCTTTTATGTCTGGATGAGGACACATGTCATGATCTTGTTTTATCCTCACCTAAGGTTTCTATGTTTATTATCCTTTTATAAGGATTCTTTATTGTATAATCATCAAGATGCATATTAATTATGATTCATGTTTTTTTTTGGATCGATAGCTCTTGGCCTCCATAGCTTTGCTATTCTCTCTTTTTGTGATAGGTGTTTGATTGTAGGTGATCTTTGGGAGCTGAGTTGATTTTCCAACTTCAATACCATGTAATAGTTGTCATGGAATTATGGCTGAGATATCGCCTTTGAAAGATGGAGTGCAAAACTGAAAAACTCAATGGAGAGGGGTAGGGTTGGGCAAAAAAGCACCTTCACCAAATTTGGCAAAAACACCTCCAAATTTGTAGATATGTTAAATTTAGAACCTCTGGTAAAAAAACTCTAGCAACAAATTTTACGGTGGGTATAGGTTGAATTATTGCATCAATTGAAAATTTGCATGTTTTTATTTAAAGGTTTAAAAGTTAGCAAAAAAACTAATTTTTTTATAAGAAAAATATATATTTAAAAACTTGATTTTTTAAAAATTATATTAGAAAATTTTAAAAAGGTGGTAGAGGAGTTGAGCCCACTTGCGCTAGCCTTGGTGAGGCTTGAGGGGTCGTCGCCTTGCCAGTGGTAGGGGCCAGTATCCCCATGGTACTCCCCATAGTGTAGAGGGGCCCGAGGGGCCTGCCACCCCTAACACAATAGGGTTGTGTAGGGGGCAAGGACCCCTACGGGTACTCCACCTATTTTTTTAAATCTAATTTTAATTCAAAAAAACTATGATACCCTTTATTAAATGGTTTTTTATTTTATTTTTGTTTTTAAATTTTGTAGGTAATAATATATTTTTTCTTTAATAATACATTGATTTGCATGCAAGGAAGTTGTACGACTAACCTGGCAATTTTTTTGTCCCAAATGCTTTCGACATGGATTTCAATGATTTGACAGATGATAGTAAGGTTTTTGGGCCTTTTGAGCATGATGGCAATGTTTGTTTTGGCTCAAAACACTTCGAAATTGTAGCTACCCTTCAGATCTAGAGAAAAAACAATTGCTTCAAACCCTTGTAGATCTGAGCTTTGAAATCCAAATCAGACCAAACAAAATAAAAATCTGACTTTTTCGATAGCTCCAGGAATCTAATGGAAGATTTTGTCTTGGTCTAAGATGGACCAAATGTTAGCTCAAGACAAAAAATCTCTCAAAAGAGGAGAGGGGATTATAGGTTTAGGGCTCTGATATCATGTTGAAGTTGGAAAATCAACTCCACAACTCCCACCAAAGGTCACATGTAATCAAATACTTGTCACAAAAAGAGAGAATAGAAAACCTATGGAGGCCAAGAGCTATTGAACCAAAACAATATGAATCATATTAATGTGCATCATAACGATTATACAATAAAGAATCCTTATAAAAGGACAATAAAACTAGAAAGGATAAAACAAGATCATGACATGTGTCCTCATCCAGACATAAAAGAACATGACCTAAGTAAGCTTAAGTAGCTAGAGTGACTTAAGTAAGCTTAATTTTGAAATACCTTTTATTCTAACATGTAAGATAAAAGGTGACGTTTCATGAAAACAATTATGTTTTCAATAAACATTTTAATATCTATTTGAAAGATCGATGATTTTGAATGATTAAATTGATTGAAGGATGGCGTTGCGGGCTAGTTACTGCATGGACTAGGGGAAACCCTAGCCACATCTTTTCCTGCATTATGTGCATGTTAGTTGGGTTGTTTGGGGTTGGTTGAGGGTGTTGAGTGCATGGGGAGAGGCGATATTTTTTTGTTGCTTCATTTTCTTGCTGTGTGGGGTATTTGACAGTTGTCTCTTTGAGTTTATTACTTCCTGCATGATTGTGTGGGTTCTTTTTGTTGGTGTAAATAAAGTCTTGTACCTAGTTAATTCATTATTAGGGGACTTATTTACACATGTTAAGTTTACTTAAGTCATAGGGAGGAATCTTTCTAGAAGGTGTTAGTTGTCATTAGTTGTTATCTTATCTTTTGAATTGTAACACATGTGAACTTAGGTAAGTGTGATTAGCTTTCTCATGTCATATGATTAAGACACTTGTCATAATCTTATGACGTCTTGTATCTCACCTTGGCTATATAACCAAGGGGTCTCTCTCATTTGTACATCACAATCATATCATTGAATCATATTGATAAGAATATAGTTTATTCTTGTCATATTCATCTCTCTCTTTTATGCTTTCCATTTGGTCTCAAGATATTAGCAACCATAGACAATTCTAACATGGTATCTGAGCGGGTTGGGTGCCATTAGAGAGTCTTTTTCTAAAGAGAGATACCAGATTTGGGGAGGTTCCATTTTTGGCTCTTTATTGCAGGTTCATATCGGAGCTTTTTGATGCAAATCTAAGCTCACCATTGCATCCGAAAGGTTCGAGAAAGTCGATTTTTCTTTTTGTTTTGTCCAAATCGGACATACGAGGCCAAATCTATGAGGGTTTGAAGTTGAAGAGTGGTTGCCATATCCAAAAGGTAGCTGCATTTTTGGAGCATTTTGGGTCAAATCCAACCCTGCCATCACGTCTAGAAGGGCCAAAAACCCTAAGATCAACTATCAATTCGTCCACTTTGGAGCACTTGTCCGGTGAGGCAAAAAAAAATTGTCCAAAGAGTCATACGGCCCCCAGGTCGTCATAAATACGCGACGGTATGATTTCTGAAAATAAAATATTTTTTCAGAAATTTTTTGAATTTTTTTTTTAAATTGTATTGTTGCCCGAATAAATCTTCATAATATTTGATCAAAAGTTTGTAATTTTTTTTTTAAAAAAGAAATAGAATTTTATTTTTTGCAAATTTAATTCGTTGTACCCTACTTCGCAGGGTACCTTGTACCACACAGGGTAATCGGTGCAACCTGTGCCACATGGCAAGAGGCCAATGGCAGGCGGGCCCCACCTCTGCCATCACAAACAACCGGTGGAAATCCAACCGGCACCGGCAAAATATAAAAACCACCAAACATTTAAGAAATCCGATGTCCATTTCAAATAGCCGATCAAATCAAGAGGATTCCAGAGGATCTAGAAAGATTTTGTCGGTCGGCAAACCCAAGAGCATATTCCATTTGAAAGGGAATATTCTTTTTTGACACTCACGAGGCCATCAAATTTAATCCCAAGTTTTGTTGATGTCATCATGCATCAGCAATGATGTCAACACTCAATTGAATTTTTCCAGCCCCCTCTCATTTGCATTTTCGTTTTCATAGGCAAACTTTAAAGGCTCATATCTCGGCCATATGACCTCCTTTTTTAGAGCAATTTTTTTTTTTTGGCTAATTTTTCACGTGCTTCGCAATGGTGCAATCAGTTTTTTGTTTTGGTGGTTGTTTTATCCATAATTTGTAGATTCTCACAGGTGTTACTGCTTTGTCCTCATTTTAGGAACTTCAGGAGCTCATATCTTGCTCCTACGGTACATTTTTGTGTGTAATTTTTTTTGAAAGTGCATAATTTTTCATGTTCTTTTCAATGGTATGATCAGATTGATCTCATTTTGTAACAAAAATTATGCTTGATTCAGTGGCCTATTTTGGCATTTGTAAGCACTAAGATCAAGTCTAGCTTGTTATTTTTGGCATCTAGCAATTGTAAACGCATTAAATATAAAGTGCCAAATCATATATTTCTAGGGGGTTTCTTGATTAAGCGATTTGGGAGGGTCTCTTGGTGCATTATTTTGATTTTTTTGCTTGTGCTCTCTTGTTTTCATGGATCATTCTAAGGTTCCTTTTCTCACATCATATAATTATTCAACATGACATCAAAATGCATGGAGTATTCTAATGACTGAAGGTCACTCTCTATATGTTGAAAATAAGGTACCTGAACCTACAGATGCAAATAAAAAGATAAAATGGATGATTGAACATACCAAAGCTCTTGGGTGTCTTTGTAGACTAGTTTCTCAAGATTTGTTGTTCCAAATTGAATCATGTAAAAATTCTTATGAAGCTTGGGGAAAATTGAAAACATTGTATGGTACTACAGATGAAGTAAGAGGCTATCAAATTGATAATGAACTGACGAGCCTTGATCCTAAGAACTTTGACAACATCCAAGACTGCATCACTAAGGTTAATGATCTAAGAGAGAAATGTAAAGCATGTGGAATTGATAAGGACATTTAGTTGGTCTACATTACAATGAACAAACTTGGTCCCGATTATGCTTCTTTTGTTTCTATCTTTCATACTCATAGATTGACTATGGGGTCTACATATACTACACCTTCATTTGCATCATTTTCTAAGATGTTGATACATGAGCAACAAAAGCTTATCTCAATGGGTCTCATCAAGACTTCTAAATCTTAGGCATTGTTGGTTAGTCAAGTGAAAGAATCAGAATCAGATAAGAAACAAAACAAAGCAAAGATTAATCCACATTCAGATCAAGCAAAGAAAAAATCCTCTTCTAAAGGGGAATCATCTAAGAAGGAGAGGCCTTTTTGTGCATATTGCAAGAAGGATGGACATGAAGAACACTATTGTTACAAGAAGGATATTGATGAGTTGAAACATTTTCTCAAAAAGAATCAAATTGATTTACCTTCTAGAATGTCTGAATCACCTCCTTCTTCTTCAAAACAATCTAAAAAGGACAAATGTCAAGCATCTACATCAGGAAATAAAGGTCAAGCTCTTTGTGCTTTTTCAGGTCCAAGATCAGGGAGATGGCTTCTAGATTCAGGATCTTCTCATCATATGGCATCTTCACGGTCTATCTTCTTTTATTTTCATCCTTGTACTATGTCTCCTATCTTGATGGGAAACAATAAATACATTAGTGTAATTGGGAAGGGATCTATTAGTTTTGGGGACAACACTTTTCAGGATGTTTTGTGTGTTCCTCATTTGACAAACAATATTCTTTCCATATATTAGATTACACATGGTGGAGATGGTAGAATTGTGGAGTTCACACCTGATTCAGTCATCATTCGAGACTTGGAAAGTAGAGAGATCATTGCTATTGGGGTGGTTGATCATTCATCTTGATTGTATACTTTGCAAATTTTGCTTATGATGGTGACATTGTTCCTTTGGTTGTTGATCATATGAACCATGATTCAGAGGAGACTTTTGGCTACTTGAACTTGGGATTTCTCATATCAGATCCAGTTCTTGAGTCATGTATTTCATCTCCTTCACCTACCATTGCAGTTGATGATGCTTGTGATTCCACAGTTTGGGTTCATTTTGATTCAGTGCAGTAGGACATACATAGTCTTCCAGATATGGCTACTTGTGATGACTTCTTGACAGGTATTTCAGAATTGTTTGTGGAGTCTCATCTTGCAGATTTAGGAGACATCATTGATAGCATTCATCTTCTCTTTCATGAATATGCACCTTCTTCAGTTGTTGTGATGGAACACCTTGACCCTATTGTTTATTCTCTACATGATAATTCTTTGCAGTTTGGCGTGAGTGTGGATACTTTTGGACAACATTTGGGGGAGACTTCTTTGTCTTCAGAAGGGATATCCTTGTCTTTGGATTGTGCTCTACATTCATCTCTACTAGATTTTGGATTGTCCTCTTCAGCAGTGTGGCCTAGAATACTTGTTTGGAGTGTGTCAGCTTTCATCATCGACATGGAGACACTTGAGCATCATTCAGAGACATCATACACCATCCATATTCTTGAAATCTTGCACACATCCATGGTTTTGTTTCTTCCTAAGGGGAGTAACATTGTTCGGCGAGATTGGATCCTCTTTAGCATTCAATGTTGAGCTTCTACCATCATTGTAGGAGACTCAACATTGAGGTGGGGTTGCCTTGTCTCTCTTCTACTTCTCTCTTATGGGGGGGGTCTTTTTCCTCGCATGGGTTTTTTACCTTCTCATTCATCATTGAGAGCATTTCTTTTTTGTATTTCATGTCTCTTTTGGGGAGGAGTTTTGTCCCATTGGGCTTTCTCCTTTTCTCCGTTTGTGAGAGATTTCATTTGCATATGTACATGGGTACCTAACATGGCCTAATAGCCAGGATCCATCTTTGTTTCATTTGCATAATAGTCTGCTACTCCCTGAGTTGCACTTAAGGGGGGGTGTTGGTGTAAATAAAGTCTTGTACCTAGTTAATTCATTACTAGGGGACTTATTTACACATGTTAAGTTTACTTATGTCATAGGGAGGAATCTTTCTAGAAGGTGTTAGTTGTCATTAGTTGTTATCTTATCTTTTGACTTGTAACACATGTGAACCTAGGTAAGTGTGGTTAGTTGTCTCATGTCATATGATTAAGACACTTGTCATAATCCTATGACATCTTGTATCTCACCTTGGCTATATAACCAAGGGGTCTCTCTCATTTGTACATAAAAATCATATCATTGAATCATATTGATAAGAATATAGTTTATTCTTGTCATATTCATCTCTCTTTTGTGCTTTCCATTTGGTCTCAAGATCTTGGCAGCCATAGCCAATTCTAACACTTTTTTCTTTTATTTTTTTGCTTTGGTTGTGTTTCCTTGTGTTGTGGAGTTCTTGGGTTTATGGATCGTGTAGATGCTTCTCTTTCCATGCATGAAAAGAGCATGAATAATTTGCATAAGGGTTCGTCTGGTGAAGGTTTCGTTTCAAAGAAAGGGATTCCATGAATCAAGAAAGTGATGGATTCTTGGAAAAATGTCATGAGCACCCAGTTTTGGTGATCCAACTAGAATTTGTTATAGAGGACATCGCGTACCTGAGAAATAATGCATTGATCTATAAATTCATGGGGATTCACCTCTCTTTTCTAGTTTTCAAATCTTGGACTCAAAAGGTTTGGAATCTCAAGGGTGATATGGAGATAAAATTGGTGGCCAACAATTATTTTATTGTTGTGTTTACATGCATTTCGGATTGCAATAGGGCTTTCAAAGGTGGACCATATTTTTTCAATCAGGTTGGTCTCTTCATGAAACCTTAGCATGTGGATTTTAATGTGGCTAAGGAACTTCCTTTGAGGGTTCATGTCTAGGTTTATCTTCCACATCTTTTGCTGGAGTGCTAGAGGAGCGATATTTTGCATATGATTTCTCTTCTCCTTGGCAAGTCGGATGGTCTAGCTCAACAAATGTTGGACTAAAAGGTAATTACATATGTTTGTATCTATGTATAAATTGATTTGAATAATCCTTTGCCAAACTCTATGGAGATATGCCTAGGATTTGTCGCTTGGATTCAACAACTAGACTATGAAACCCTTCAAATGTCATCTTTATCATGAGTATGGGCATTTACGAAGGAAGTTCGCTTGGTTTAATCAAGTAGCTGGTGTAGCTAATATTAATTCCATTTTGTCTCCTAAGACTACTAAAGGGAAGGCCCCTATGGTTGAGGGGGCAGAAGATATAGAGTTTTTCATCCCAATCAAGCCCTATAATAAAGGGAGAGGTTTAAAGAGAACCTTGAAGGACAAACAAGATGGCAGGTTCTTCAATCGGTTTGATATTTTGGAGGACTTAGTCTAGTAGGGATGTCCTGTAGATATTCCTTCTAGTGTGGGGTCCTTGGGAGTATATTTATCTTGGGATAAAGTGAATTATTTTCCAAACTTGCCTTTAGGAGAAGCATAGGTCGATATGATGGTCACATATGTAGCATCTCATATTTTGGTTGGTCTAGATCTAAGCAGGCCAGTGGTTTTAAATGAGGTTGATACCCTGAAGGATCTTGTTTCTTGACAACCTCAGGATTCTTTGGATCCTACAAAGAGTAGTGGGACCGTTCATGTTTTGGATTTGTAGTAGAAGCCCCTAAAGAAGGGCCCTCCAAATAAACCTTTCAAGGTGGGTCGCGAGGATTTGAAGAAGGTAAAATTGTTGGGTGAGAATTTGGTGGATTCGCGGTTAGTGAAAACCATTCTCCCACTTCTCTCAATCTTAGAAATGATTATTATCTCATGGAATGTGAGGGGTATGAATAAAATCCCTTGACAAAAGGCTATTTGGGAGATGATTGGTACTCATGGTCCTGATATCGTTTCCCTTCAAGAAACTAAGGTATCATTGGATGGTGTGTTGAATAAAGCTCCCGGCATCTAGGCTTGTGGATTTTTTCAATGTGTCAGGGCTCATGGTAATTCTGAGGGTGGATTTTTTCTGGGATCCAAGGAATATTTCTCCTCTTTGGTGGTGTTCGAGTCGCTCAGCTATGGTTATGGTTGCTTCTAGTCTAGATTCGGGTGAAACCTCTCTTCACTAATGTTTATGATCCTAATAATCTTTTTGGAAAATCTTAGTTGTGGGATCATGCTTGATATTTTAGATCTATGGCTCTCTTGCTCTTGTGGATTGTGGTAGGGGAGTTTAACGTTGTTTCTGGTCTAGAGGAGAAACAGGGTGGGAATGTCAAGCTTGACCAATCTACTAGTCTCCTCAGGAATAATATAGATTTTCTAAATTTAGTTGATGTGAAGATGTAAATAGTGGTACTTTTACTTGGAATATATGAGATGAGAGAATTCTATATTTGAGAGGTTGGATTGTTTCCTGGTTTCTTTATTTTGGGTGGCAGATAGGTGGTCTACTAGCTCTGAGATTTTGGATTGGAAAAGGTTTAACCACTAGCTGATTAGGCTTTCTACTATTGCATTTAGAGTTCCTAGGAACCCATCTTTCAAGTTTCAACTCTTGTGGTTGCAGGATCCTTCTTTTCATGACCTTAAGGTTGATTGGTGGCATCAAGGGAAGCCTTCTCATGGTAGGGCTATGCATTCCTTTGTCAAAATACTACAATAAGTGAAGTATAAGATTAAGAAGTGGAACAAATAATGTTTTAGCAACCTTCACCTTAATAAAATGTCAGCTCAAGCTAGCTTAGCTACCATCACTCGTCGTAATCAAGACTATGGTCTTATTGATGATCTACTTAGGGAAGAGTCAATATTTGTTAAGGAGCTGGAGGAATGGGAGTTGCGTGAAGAGATTCTTTGGAAGAAAAAGTCATGGGTTGATTGGCTTCAGGAAGGGGATTGAAATACAACCTTTTTTCATAATTCAGTCAAAGCTAGAAGGATTGGAAATCTAATTTCCTATTTGGTGTCTTTGGAGGGGATGTTATCTTCTTTGGCTAAGATTTCTAGGGAGGTTGCTTAGTTTTACTCAGCTTTGTTCACAGAGGACTCTCTCCTTGTTGGTAATGAGGTGAATGTTATTTTGGAATGCGTTCTTTTTTTAGATTCTAATGAGATGAATGTGGTCCTCATGCACCGTATTCTGCCGCCTAAGCCTGAAAAGGTTGTGTTTCAAATGAAAAAAGGTAAGGCCCCAGGACCATATGGATATTCTATTAAATTTTTCTAAGATTTTGGGAAATTATCATATTGGATTTCCTTGAGGCGGTTCAGAAGTCGTAGTGTAATAAGAAAATGTTGTGTGCTATGAACCCTACTTTTTTGGCTCTTATTCCTAAACAGGAGGGAGCTATTTTTTTGGATCACTTTAGACCCATAGCTCTTTGTAATGTGGTTTACAAAATTATCACTAAATTGATTATTGAAAGACTCAAGCCTTGGCTCAACTCTTTGATCTCTATTGATCAAGGGGGTTTCATTACTAGTAGGAAAATTCTTGATGGGATTGTGATTGCTATTGAGGCCATTCATTCTATGGCGACTTTGAAGGAGAAATCTATGTTCATCAAACTTGACATGGTGAAGGCTTATGATAGGGTCAGATGGGCATTTCTACAAAAGGTTCTTTTGGCTTTTGGTTTTGATGGGGAGTGGATTGATTAGGTTATGAGTTGTGTTACTTCCTCTTCCTTTTCTATTCTTATTAATGGGGAGCCTTTAGAGTAGTTTAGGGCTTTCAGGGGCCTTTGTCTAGGGGATCCTCCTTCTCCTTACCTTTTCATCATCATGTTTGAGGGGTTGGGAAGATTTATCAAGTCTCACATTTTTCAAGGTTTGATTCAAGGTTGGATTTAGGGTGGTAGGGTGCATCCTTATTCTCACTTATAATTTGTGGATGATACTACTTTGATGGGTATGGCCAAAATTCAGAAAGCTATGAAACTAAGGAAAAATTTAGAAATTTATTTGGCCGCCTTTGGTCAAAAGATCAACAAGGAAAAGTCCTCAATTTTCTTCTTTAACACTCCTCATCTTATTCAGAATAGGATTGCTTGGTTTATTCAGTTTCAAATTAGTTCTCTCCCTTTTTCTTTTCTTGGGATCCTCATCTTGGTAAGCTCTCAACTTAGAGATCTCTGGTAGGATGTGTTAAATAAGTTATGTAGGAGTGTAAATCATTGGACTTTTCGTTGGCTCTCATCGGCTGGGCATGTGACTCTTTTGAAATTTTTGGTTCAATCTCTTCCTATTTATAGATGTTTTGTGTAGGTTGCCCCCCGGTGCTTTGTTAAGGAGTTTAAGGCCCTTGTCCATCAAATTTTGTGGGTTGGTAATTTGTCTTGTTCAAAATAGAGCCTTGTCAAGTGGGATTTTGTTTGCAGTCTGAAGCGGGAGGGTGGTCTTGGGCTCAAGCCTATGAGTATGATTGGCTAGATCTTAACTGTTAAGTTATATTGGTGTTGGTGTACTAGTTAGGATCAAGGTTGGGCTAGGAGTATTACTATTAAGTATCTTTAGGGGGTTAGTTTTATGGATGTTCCTCGATGTAGTCTTTCAAGGAGGGGGTCCATGATTTGGTATACTCTCAAAATAGGGGTGAAGCTCATTAAGAAGGGTCTCTTTTGGAATGATTTGTGGGATGGCCATCCCCCCATCTTGACTATGTATCCTCATCTTTTACCCCTTTGTAACAATTTTCTTGATGCTGGTTGGAGTAAGGTGAGACATTTCAAAGTGGTGTAGGTTCTAGATCAAGTGGAGGTAGTGTGTTGGAAGACTCTGCAGTAGTAGCCATTGGGGGGACTATTGAGGCTCATCTGGAGCTTGCTAGGATTTTGGATGATAGAATTTTCAATTCCCTTTCTGGGAAGGATACTCTGGCTTGGGGTCCTGCTCCAAAAGGTAAATTCTCAATGGCCTCGGGTTACCTTGAGCTAGATAGACAAATTTTTGGGAGGATGGAGGTGCCTTGGTTAAAGCATGTTTGGAACGAATTTTCTTGGCATAAATGTAACTTTTTCTTGTGGCTAGTGGTTTAGAATAGATGTCTTACCTCAAAAAAAATATGGAAGAGAGGTTTTCATGGCCCTTCCATGTGTATTCTATGTAATAATAGTGAGGAAATTTCCTCTCACCTCTTTTTCTTGTACCCTTTTGCTAGGGAAATTTGGTACTTCTAGTGGCGGGTTTGGAATCATGCTTGTGTTCATGCCACTTCTTTGGTTGAGTTCTGGGATAGTATGGGTAGACCTCCTGCTTAGACCTCTTTTCTTAAGTTTTCTTGGATCATTGGCCCTTAATTATCTAGCAGCTATGGTTGAAGAGGAATAGGAGGATATTTCAGGGTGTGCAAATGGTGGCGGCTCAGCTTTGGAATAAGATTCTCTGCAAGGTTCAAGAAACTATCTCTATGAATTATGACCTTTTAGATATTGTGGATCCTCGTGATGTGGCTTTCATAAGGAACTTGAATCTAGTGGTTGGTGGCCATGGTTACTTTGGAGGGAGAAGACCTCAACTTACCAAGTAGAAAATTTAGCGGGAGGGTAGATGGACTCCTCCTCCTTAGGGTGTTCTTAAGGTGAATATTGATGGTTCTTCTCAGGGGAATCATTGCCATGCTGAGATTGGTGGCATTGGAAAAATAGTGCTGGTGATAGTGTGTTTTTCTTCTCTATTTATAAAGGGCAGCAAACTAATAATCTTATGGAGGCCTTTGCTATTCTTTATGTTATAGAAAGAGGTTACTCCCTTGGATGGAGGAATATTATTTGTGAATCTGATTCACAAATTATTGTAGATATGTTGAATGATCAAAGGTTGGAGGGAGCTAGTTGGCAACTGGATTTAGTTATTAAATAGATTTTGAGGATGTGCAATCCCATGGAGTATATGTCCTTTTGTCGTATTCCTAGGGAGTGGAATAGAGTGGTTGATTGTTTGGCCAAGTGGGCTTTGGAACATGAGGATAGGTGGGATGTGGAAGATTAGAGCCTTCTGCCTTCGGAGTATGTGATGGCTTTGGAAAAGGTTATTTTGGAGGACAAAAATATGTAATTGCACCTTTTTGGGGTTCCTTTGGGGAATCATTGCTGCCTTTCGGCTGTTTTTCTATTGTTTCTCGATTTTCTAATAAAGTTTTTACCCCTTTTTTATATAAAAAATATTTATTTGAAAAATAAATTAATCAAAATTGGAAAAAAAAAATCATGCACTAAAGTTTTAACTTATAAATACACACAAAAAATGAAGGAAAAAATAACTATATAAAGAGTGATGTCCCATTTAACATCATTTTCATTTTATCAGCAACTAAATTATAGTGTCAATTTTTGAAAAACCATATTCAAATAATTTCTTAATCTTTTAAAATAAAAACACAAAATACACTAAAAAATAAATATTTTATTAGTTACATCATTTCAAAATTCAAAACATATATGCCATTTTTTAGTGATTCAAGTTAAACATTTGAATCAATGTAGGTTGATTCCTTTACAAAAATGTGACATAGATTTGTGCTTTCACCCATGGTACAATAAATTTATAACTTAAGGTTTGTATTTTTATAGAAAATTTATTTTCATCCTAATATTGTATCACTAGAAGTGTGATATGTAGACAAAAAATTTATCCATGTTTGAGTTGTGGCTTCACTCATTAATTGTTTTATCCATTATTCATCATGTACACACCTCCAAATTTATCTTCACTAATTTTCACAATTCATTATTTATAATTCATCATTCACCATTCATCTAACCCACCTCCACATTCATCTTTAATAATTCACAACTTATTACCCATCCTTCATCATTCATTATATCCACATATAGATTCATATTTACCTTTTCATAGTTCATAATCATCATTCACCATTTATCATACCCACCTCGATATTTATCTTCATTGATTCATCATTCATCATCCAGCATTCATCACACTCACATCCACATTCATATTCACCAATTCATCATTTACCATTAATCGCACTCACCTCTACATTCATCTTTACTAATTTATAATTCGTTATTCATTCATGTCCACCTCCACATTTATCCTTTTCAATCCATAATTTTTTGTCTTGACACATATACACTAAAATACAAAAAGGATGAAGGATAAATGATATAATTTTTAATTAAAAGGGAGAAATTTTTTTTAGAAAAATTAACGCTATACTAAGAAACAAAAAATACAAGGAAAAATTAATAAATTTCAATAATATAAGGAAGATTTTTTTACAAAAATTATGTGATTAAATTAATGTTTTATCATTACAAGCATGAGATTTGAAAATAAAAATTCAATTGAGGTCATGAATTATCTCATTTATCATTCCATCTTCATTATTTATCATTCTTAGGCCTCCGCATTCATCTTCACCAATTCACAATTCATTACTCATTTATCATTTAACATTCATCACATCCATCTCCACATCTATCTTACAACAAATACAAGTAATGTATTAATATATTATAAATATATGAATGTGGATGGAATTCTATATTCATAAAATAAAATATTATGACAAATATGAGGCATGTATGAAGTTTTTCAAAGTATTTCATGACAACTATCACATATTACTGAATCAATCCTTAATATACTTCAATTATTACATCATTGGTGTCAAAATGATTTCCACAAAATACTATAGTGTGATGAATAATATAACCACCTTCCAAAACATTTGAATTTTGTAATACAATCATCACTCAAGAATCATTGCATCATGATGTCAAAATGATTTCCACAAAATACTAGTGTGATGAATAATATACCCACCTTTCAAAACATTTGAATTTCATAACACAATCATCACTCAAGAATTATATTACCTTCTTTGTGATTTTAACTATACCATCCATGGAGGAAACAACTTAAAGCAATGAGTAATGGCCATCATTACTTGTTTTGTAACCTTCTATGTGATTTTAACTATACCATTTATGGAGGAAACCAAGGAGCAATGGCCATCATTCATTACTTGAACTATAACATCCATGGAGGAAACCAAGGAGCAACGGCCATCATTCATTACTTGTTTTACCTTCTATTTGATATCACATCATTACTTGTTTTACCTTCTATGTGATTTTAACTATACCATACATGGATTTTAACTATACCATCCACGAAGGAAACCAAGGAGCAATGGCCATCATTCATTACTTGTTTTACCTTCTATGTGATTTTAACTATACCATCCATGGAGGAAACCAAGGAGCAATGGCCATCACATCATTACTTGTTTTACCTTCTATGTGATTTTAACTATACCATCCATGGAGGAAACCAAGGAGCAATGACCATCATTCATTACTTGTTTTACCTGTTTTACCTTCTATGTGATTTTAACTATACCATCCATGTAGGAGCAATGGCCATCACATCATTACTTGTTTTACCTTCTATGTGATTTTAACTATACCATCCGTGGAGGAAACCAAGGAGCAATGACCATCATTCATTACTTGTTTTACCTTCTATGTGATTTTAACTATACCATCCATGTAGGAAACCAAGGAGCAATGGCCATCATTCATTACTAGTTTTATCTTCTATGTGATTTTAACTATACCATCCTTGATTATAACTATACCATCCTTGTCATTACTTGTTTTACTATACCATCCTTATCATTACTTGTATACCATCCTTATCATTACTTGTTTTACCTTCTATGTGATTTTAACTATACCATCCTTGGTTATAACTATTTTAACTATACCATCCATGGAGGAAACCAAGGAGCAATGGCCATCATTACTTGTTTCTAAAACATTTGATTTGGAGCAATGGTCATCATTACTTATTTCTAAAACATTTGATTTTGTGACACAATTATCACCCATGAATATTTTGTAACACAATTATCACTCAAGAATAACATTTGATTTTTCAACTATACCATCCATCTATGAAGGAAACAAAGAGTAATGGCCATCATTATTTGAATTTTGTAACACAATTACCACTCAAGAATCATATTACCTTCTATGTGATTTCAACTATATACCATCCATGGAGGAAACAAGGACGAATAAGGAGAAATGACCACAAGTACCATCAAGTTGGCATGCTTGATCATGGCCATCATTACTTGTAGTTGGCATGGTAAGGCTTATACTTGATCCTTCATTCACAAGTGCTATTAATTGATCCTTCGTTCACTAAGTGCCATTAAATGCTATTAATTGACCCTTCATTCACTAGTGCCATTAAAGAACAAGTGCTATAGGCATTTGCAAATAGCTTAGTAATCAGATTAGTAATTGGATAGTTGGTTATAGATTAAAAAATAAAAAAACATTTATATGCTAATATATCTCTAAGATATTGTAATAGGACTCACGCGGTTGCGTAGTGTTTCTATCTATCCACATTAGAGTATAGATGAAAAATATATTTTAAAATAGAATAGGGGGTTGCTTAAATGGCTGTTTTATCCACTCTCTCTCTTGGATGAATATTATTTTTAGTTGCTTTTTTGGAATTAAGGGGTTTACTTAAATGGCTTTTTCCTACTCTTATTTTAGTTGCTCTTATTTTGTTTCTTCATTACATTATCAAGTTAATGTATGTTCTTCCATCTTCCTTTCAATAGCTCTATTCACCTTCCTGTCATCTACTTGTTATTTTTAACTCACCTTTAGATCCTCGATCTCTTTGTTTTATTCCTCTTACTCCATGTAATCTCTAGTGAGTTTGAAATTTTAACTCAACCTAATTGAACCGCCATTGTCACAAGAATATTTCTTATTTATCATTAATGAAAAGAATAGTGATTATTATGCCGTTATGATCAAGCAATTTAAACATATTCAATAAAAATACAGAATTTGATGAATGATATCATTCTGTGTAAGAATCATGAAAACAATAAATTCAACTCAAAACTAACAAATTGAATCCTGATATTAATTATCTACTCAAAACAAACTGGTTGAATCCTGATATTAGTAACATCAAATGAGTAAATTTCATAATCCTGATATTAATAACATCGACTGAGTAAATTTCGTGACTATGATGTTAAAACCCTAAATTTTTTTCATTCAGAATCTGAGTGGCGCCCATTGGGAAGATGCGCCGCCTTCTTGACGGAACGCCACACCGAGTCCAGCGCTTCTCCCATGGTTCCCTTCACACCGCCATCGTCGTCCCTGCCTTCCAACTCGTCTCTAACGAAGGTGTCAACCCTCATTTCTTCGCCGATGGGGTCGCTGCGCTCCGCCTCCTCTGTGCGCGGCGCACCTGTGACTTTGTCGGCGGTCTCTCCTCCTGCTTCTTGTTCTGCGTTTGCTTTGCCGCTGCTCATGTTTTGCCGCCTCCACTTCCTCTTCCATACACAGCTCTGCTGCTTTACATCCCTTGCCATCAATTTTCTAATCATTCTCGCTTCTCTGTTGTGCTTCAGCTTAACAAGCCTGTTTTGCTGGTTAAATGGTGATGGCGAGAGCAAAATGTCCTTCCACGTCCCATAGCACATGTCCTAATTTTATTACCAGTCTTGACACCTGTTCCCGACACCTTGCGCAATCGCCTACATCCAATTCCCCTTCCTTGGAGTGCCACAGATGCTTTTGTGCCGCCTGAATAAATTTACCAGTTCTAGGGCTACGTTGGTTCGTTATAGTTCTTGCATGTTAGTGAGAATCTGGAACGAACAACTTCAACTCAATTCTTTTTAATGTTTGGGATGGGTGGTGTCTTTTGAAAAGGCTTCATATATTTAGTATATATGATCATGGGATGAGTATTAAATTGGTCATTCTCTTCATAAGATTGAAAATAGAATATGTTAGAGAAATTGTGTATCTTTTAAATTTTAGTGTCATTAACAATTTTGTGTAGGTGATGAGGTTTGTGACTTTGTACTTTGCAGTTTTAGTTGAGTTTTCAAGTAGAAATTTTTTATTGAATCAATAAATTGTGATTTCAACTCTAGTTGAAATCAAATTGATAAAACGTCAATTTGATATTTATGTGTGCATGTATAAGACAATCAATAAGGTTTTGGTTGATGAAAAGAAGATTGTCGGTTCAAATTGCAATTGTTTCATTTTGTGCAACATGTCAACCATTTATGTGAGTCCTTCAAGTTGATTGTTTTATTGTCTCCTTAATATTAAAAACCTTTTGGACAAAACAGTCAAATTCCACATGCAATTGTTTTGGTTGAATTTGAATTCATTGTCTTTATATTCAATCATAATTCCATGTAGTTATATGGCTACCTAAACTAAGATGTGTGTTATATACAATAATTGGGCATAATGAATATTTAGTCGAGACTCTTTAGGGTGAAAGCAAAAAATGGGCATGGAAAAAGGGGGAAAAACATGGAGATAAAAATTGTTCATAGAATCAAATATTGATCTCATCTTAATTGGACATCCATTTAGGTTTGGATACCCAAGCCTAAATAGATATCCATTCTTAAGAAAATAAAAACCCCTACATTTTTCACAATGGTTGGCATTTCAAACCTGTGAATGATATCCAAGTATTACAAGCAACAAAACCTTTCTTTTATATATTTGACCATACCTCCACCCTCAACACTAGCCACATTCCAACACTCTAGTGTATATTTTTTTCAATTATTTTCATTAATGTTATTTTTTTAAATGAAGTGTTTACATTTAGGTAGGGTTTTTTTATTAACATAAATAAATTTATTTATTTATATTGTAATGCAATTCAAAAGGAACCTAGTGAACATGAATTTGTCTATCACCAACTCAAAGATCTAGTTAAACCTCCAATAAAAAACCTATATGAAAATGAACCTAGAAAGCAACCTCCAAATCCACCTCAAACTAATGAATAAAGATTGAAATTCAAAATTGCATGGCATTTTCACATTACAAACTAAAATAGATACATATAACATTATATGATCTTCACACTCCTCGTTCATGTAGATTTGTGATTCAATGCAAGTTGTTATAGATTCTATTAAAATTGTTAGTCACTCAAGGACTTAACCCTCCAGGATCACCTGCAAAAACCAAAAACAACCTTCTACAAGAGGGAAAAACAAGAACAAGAAATTGCAATAATGGATGCAAGATATGGCCAATACGCAATACTCAATATTACAATGATATATTGGATTGACTCAACTGAACTAAATTGTTCAAGATGTACAAATGATGCCTTGCTTATAAAGGCAAATTGTGAGATAGGATAGACAAGATCTTGGCATGTGTCTTAATCCTATATAATGAGACAACTACCTCAACAAATATTAAATGACTTAGGGCACAAGCATTAAATGCAAAAAGATATGATAAGATCTAGTGACAACTAACACTGTCTAGAAAGATTCCCTCCTAGGACCTAAGTGGACTTAACATGTAAATAGGACCTAGATAGGTAAAAAACCTATTTACCCCAACAAAAAAATTGATTCTAAATTTGATAAATTTCATGAGTGGAGAGTAGAGAGGAGGAAATTTTATTTCAATAAGTTATTCTATAAAGAAATAAATGACTAACATAAAAAAACATACTCTAGCAGTTTATTTTCTCTATCTCACAACAAATCAGTTCCCATTATTGCAAAACACTACCTTCCAAAATTATAAACACCAACACAAATATCATTGGATTTATCCCCTTTTTCCCATGATTCCTACGTTAAATCAGCAATGGCATTTGCAATCACTAGTCTTATTTTAGCAATACTAATCTCATACCATCTTGTCAGTTGTTTTGCAGCCAAAATTGGCCCACTTTGCCTATTGTATTATTTTTTGTTCATATGGGCTCCAAGATAACTCATTTGGGAATCTACGACCCTCATTTCCCTTTCTTTGGGTAGTCAAAGTCTTTTAAGAATCTCTTTTGGTTTTACCCCAAAGCCTAGAAACTCTAGACCTTGATCCATGATTTTTTCAAGCCCTTCTGACTAAAGACTTTTTCTTGGAACATGGTTATTTTAGTGGTTTGGCCTTGTACCCCTCACAAATTCAAGTAAACTTGGCACACTTTTACGGTGGAGGTTCCCTTCAACATATGGAAAGAAAAAAATAATGCAATATTTTTTATTTGTTCTATTAATGAGAATATTTCATTTTCTATAAAGAAAATATTTATTCTAATGTCTTATTATATATCCAAGTTGAAGATAATAAAGTTGCACTATATTTTTTCCACTTGCAAGTGTTCATCAACAATTAGGGTAATGCCCCTTGTGAGATGGCCAAAATTCCTCCATCTCCTTCCTCCTCTAGGGGCCACTCACCTCCTCACAAGCACCAGAATGGATGAAGTATTTTTGCTTGAGGTACTCAAGATGCTTTCTCTTGTTAAGTCTCAAAATCACTTATCCAATTCCTAAAAAAAAATTCACTCAAAAGGCCAAGGTTTTCATCATGTAAGTGAAATCGGCTCCTCAACTAACTATGGAGGGATAATGGCCAACTCTACGAGAGTGGGTTATATCTCCTACACTTTAATCTCAAATTAGACTTGGGAGGGTATTCCCAAGGGGTATACCTATTGGTTAACAGTTTTTTCACCTAACTCTATATTCTTATGCCCATGGAAGTGACAAATATAACAATAGTTAAATCAGTAATCATGGTATTTCATACTAATTCTCTGCTTATTTTCAAAGGTGGTAGCTACCTTCATGTGATTTTCAATGAATGAAAAAAAAACTTAAAACAAAGGTTGCTTTTAACCAAAAAGCAAGTGAAAGGTGATGCTTTTAACCCGAAAGCTTTGAAAGGAAAACCCACAACTTCAAATGATGAAAATTTAACTATCAAAAATATGGAAACAACATTAAAACATCTCATACGTCCATCGCCATTAAATCTTTATACAAAGATAAACATCCCACAACAATGAAACCAACCACACATTTTTCACCCCAATAATAGATCATCTAACGGAAAATTACTCAGCATAAGCAGAATAAATTCATACAACATAACACAAAGATCATGCATGCATAAATTTCACCATAGTCTTTTTCATATATTGAGATAACAGAAAAACAGTAAACTAAAGATAGCGAATTTTTTCTAATGAGTAAAACAAAGTTCGCTCAAAAGATCCCATAGCCAAAAATCATCCCCATATTTAAAGATTACAAATTGTCCAAAAAATGATTTCTTGAAGACAACCATTTCAGAAATTAAAATAAAAGTCTTTTAAAAAGTATCAAGAGCCTAATTAAAGAAAATAGCATAATTAAATCTAATCAACATCCTCCGCACCGGTTCTTTCACCTTTCGCAATTGCTTCCACCTGTTGCTTTTGTAATGCCTCCTGGATCTTTACCCTCTGCCTATATTCACGATACTTTGTGACAATTGTTGTAATGCTCTTACTCCCTGGGGTTGTGGTAATCTACAACCTGGTTCTCCATTTAGACAATGCACGATCAGATTTAGCAATCATTTCATAGATATCATCATTTTCAGCCTTGAATTCTTTCAGGTAAGTTTGCATAGTGCTCAATTTCCTGAATGAGTCAATAGTGGATTTTTTAGGATCACCCACTTCCCCATAATACACCTCCTTATACTGCCTTGTTATATCGGTGAGGTCCAGGATTTTTCATCAGTGAGATCGACTTTAAGAGCATTGAAATTTTCCTTTATTTTTTCCATTATTTCAAGATATTTTTCTAATACTTCATTGATTTCTTTGATATAGTCTTCATATATTGACAACTTCCACTCCAAAGAATCAAGCCAATTGGAATCAATTTCTTTAGGATCATCAACTATCTTCTCCCCAATTAGCACAATATGCTCCATGGAAGCCAACTCAGCAATTTCTTTTGAAAGCACAAAAGTGATACTATGCTCTCTTCTAATTTGTTGCAGCTCAATTACCATTACCAGACACCTCAATATAAAATTGAAAAAAAATAGAAATAAAGAAAAGGCCATCATGATACAAGCCCTTGATCCATTCATTAGCAGTTTTAGCATACCCCAAATTCTTTCTAACCTTTTGCACGGTATCAACATCAATACCTTGGACACTTGAAGTGGAGGCCTCGTGAGGGGTTGGGTTCACAAATGATGAAATAAAATTCTTCAAAGAAAGAATATTGGACTGCAACTGAATATTCTCTTTTCTCTTCTCCTTTTCCCTTTTGATTAATGCATTAATAGAATAATCGGCATGGTAAATATCACCTTCTAAAGAGGAAGGGCCCATATCAATATGAGTCACTTTATAATCTACCTCTGTTATTTCATTTTCATTTAAATCCTTCGTAGGATCAACAATTTCTAACATTTGGCATCCAGAAGAGGTATTTGTAATCATTCATGACATTATTCTTTTCCTTTTTAGGTTGTGAGGAACTCTGCAACAATGTAGCAAATGTATCCACTTCAGCTGTCATTGAGGGAACATTTTTTCTTTTCTTTTCAACTGCCTTTTTCAACCATGCTGGAGAAATAGTCACAAGTCCAGTGTCTCTATTCTCAGCATTCACATTCTCCACTCTCTCTACCAACTGAATGGCAACAAAATAATCCCTTGGAGGGGATGGAGGAATTTCAAAGAACGTAGGAAAAGGGGAATCTTCAATTATCTATTGGAAAATCCCAACGGAATCAGTAGGTTTTGGTTTTTCTTGGACAATTTTATTTTTAGGAGCAGAGGGTAGTGTACTATCTTCCTCACAAACTGATTTTAACTTTGCCCCAGCATCTTTCGGTCTATCACAATCTCCCCCTGATTGTGAGCTGGTGTTTGACAATTGCATGGCTTGTTTTCTAGCTATCACCTTTGCACCAGAGGCTTGTACAATCCCCTGTTCTTTCCTTTGCGAAGACCTTGGCTCCTGAGGGGAACCTACATTTTGGCACCATTTTCCATTTAATCAATCGATAGTCCTTAAAATAGGAGTAGATCGGACCATTAAATTCGTAACCTAATTTTTTGACCAGACAATTCCATAGGAGGGCTTAGCCACAGACTCTTGATATTCTAGGTCAATAATCACTGAATATTCTCGTACATCCTCTGGAATATTAAAAGAGGTACCAAAAGTTTGTATTTGTTTCAAATTTAACATCGTAAATCCTCTCCTATACACTTCATTTTCATCTAGGCAATCCTCCCAAAAATCTTCATTATCTAGCCTATGTTCATAACCACTGGCTCCATACAAATTATGTTTCACATACCCCTTACTATCAAAGCAAGTCCTTACAAGAAGTGATTGAAATCCAAACTCATTCAGGATTTTCTCCATGCCTCTAGCATTACCATTAGTTTTGCAAGAGAACGAAGGCATAAACAGAGGAAACACATAACCCATTTTTCCCATATTAGAGTATTTGACATTTACCACGACCATTTGTCGACAAACTTCCAGAAAAATTAAATAATCACCTGGGTAACGAGGCAAATTTAATGGAGCTTTCTTGAAACCCTTGAATCTGAGGTAAGAAAATCTATCAAATTGAATGAAAAAGCTTCCAAATTTTGCTACCAAGGCAGCTTCTTCAGACGAAATTTGGAGCTCGGAGTTACCATCAATCGTCTTCACAATTTTCATTAAAAACGCATCATTGACATGAGAATAATTGCCCATTCCAATCTTCTTAGTAAATTGTGGGGAAAATTTGTACACAATCGTATCTAGCATTTGAAACCCTTGCAATTCCAACCCATCCCAGACAGTCTCTTGGCTAGCTAAAATATATAACAAATACGAGTACATATGAAATGCAACATTTTGTTAGAAATTGACTAATTGCTCGTTCAAATGATAACAGATAATTTTAGCCTAGTCAATGAATTTACTTTTACTACAAATTGGCAGAATAAAGTGGCACATCCAAAACTCAAATGAATCCGAACATGCACTCCCAACTACATGGTGCAATAAATTAATAGCCTCTAAAATATCATCTTTAAAATGCACCCTTTTTAGTTTAGGAGGTAGTTGAGACTTACCTTTTCTTTCAAACTTCAACCAGTTCTTGGCAATGGATTTCCTACACCAATCTTCATTCTTCTTAAAAACCTCATCACCCACAACCACATAAATTTCCTCCACATCTTCTCTTTCCGGAATGCTCAACGCACGAGAGACAACCTCAGGAGTGATTTTTGCAATAATGGACCCGTGAGCTGCTCTTATTTCTTGGGTTTCAGGGATGTAACCTCTCACGCACACAACCACCAACTCAATGTTGTGTACAGCATTGGGAAAGCCTCTAGCACAAGTCAACCCACTTTGTAAAATTCGTTCTCCCAGAGGCGTTCTATCATTTTGCTCCAAACGCTACAAAAAATCTTCAAAATCAAGTTGTCCCTCCTCAGTATCCCTCACATCAGACCAGTGGCTCTGAATTACACTCTGCATGAGCGCCAATTCACAGGAAAATAATGCTTGTACCTCAGGATGTAGTAGCAGAGAGTATGAACAAAGGAGGAATGACTTAGCGAAAATTTCACCACCCAAACTTGTGTCGTTGTTTGATAGTATGTGCATTAAATGAAGCATTTAATTGCATTCCTCAAAAAGGATGGCTCTTTAAACCTGCATGCCCTTTAAAAATCTTGAAAAGACAAACCAAAGTTAGTTCATACATAATATTTATTGAGGTTTCGGCGCCCTTTGAAATTCGAAAGGAATCAACATTGTCACGTGATCGAGAAAATGTGGAACATTACAACCTATATCGGGAGTTTTGAATTTTTAAAAACCCCTGACTCCACTATTCCTAAGACAACTTAATCAAAGACCTAGGACTTGACAAACACACTGGAGTCGAGTAATTGGTAAGTTACAAAAGTTTGAAACTCCACGACAAGGTTCCAAAAGTTAGGATTCCAGCAACTATGGTTAGGGAAAACCCTCAACCCGCGACATTGAGCAACTAATAAGGGGAAAAACAACAAAGCACACAAAATTCATGAGGCTAAGACCCGAAAATGCTTAAATGAGGAAAGTTTGAAAATTTTGATATAAGTCAAAAATACTATGGATAACATTGGCTCCAAATGGGGACAAGGACTAAAAAGACGTAGAGAATCTAGAGCGATCATGGCATGAAGCCTTATTCACGGGCAATAGAGTCAAAGAAAAACAAACCAACCCAAAACAGAAGCAAAAGAATATGTACAAGGACGGACCTAGAAAGAACTTAATTAAACAATTTCAAATCTTGCCCATTATAGACAAGAGTTAGAGTAGTACCATCTGGATAGGCCAGTAGAAAATTATTAGCTCCAACAATTTGTCTGATTTGAAAAGGTCCCTTCCATAGAGAGTCAAAAAATTTATGTGCTCCCTTTGGCTCTCTCCTTCTATCCCAAAGAACAGAATCACCCACTGCAAAACTTCTTTACCATCTATTGATTCTTTGCAATCTTATCCACCACTATATCTCTTTGTTCTTCCAGCCTATTCAGATACATAATCTACTTCTCAATTGCAGACTGAAATTGCTCATCTTCTATAGCCTTTTGTAAGTTAAGTGTTGAGAGCTCCAAAGGTGTTGGTAAGATACTGTTTATACCATACACAAGTTGGAAAGGAGACATTCCAATGGCTCTCTTATATGTTACCCTATCATCCCATAATGCATCATATAATTTTTTATGCCAACCCCTTTGATTCTCATCCACCAACTTCTTGATGATAGAAAACAAATTTTTATTACTAGACTCAACCTGTCCATTGCCTTGCGGATAATAATTAGATGAGTGTGAAAGACTGATTCCGTAGTCATAACAAAAAAGAGTAATCTCAGCAAATGAAAAATAACTGGCATTCTCAGTAACAATCTTCTTAGGGACACCAAACCTCACTAGAATATTATCCTTCAAGAAATTGCATACTACTTCTAAAGAATTTTGTTTCACTGGGATAGCCTCCACCCACTTGGTGAAGTAATCGGTAGCAATTAGGATGTGAGTGTGTCTAGCACTAGAGTTAGGATTAATTGGACTAATAAAATCCAAGCCCCATTGTTGAAAGGGCTCATTTATTACCACAGGCTTCAAAGGTAAAGCCATGAGGTGGGGTCTGCTAGTAAACAACGCACATTTCTCACATTTTGACACCCATTCATAAGCATCCTTGAACATCCCTGGCCAATAAAATCTATGCCACAAAATTTTAAAATTTGTCACCGAGGCTGAAAAATGACCACCACATGCTTCATTGTGAAAAAGTTCAAGTAGCCTTTTCTGTTGCTCCCTATCCACACATCTCACAAAAGTTCCATCCACACCTTTTTTATATAGATTCCCTTCCCACAAGACATATTTACTAGCTTTAAGCTTCAAAGTCCTCTTCTCTTTAGATGAAAAATGTGATGGACAATCACCATAGGTTAAGAAATAGGAAACATCAGAAAACCACTCATCTGTTGTGCTGGTAAAAAGGACCAACGGTAGATGTTCCTCCTTCGCAACTTTATTCTCCGCAATCATCTTTGCCAAACCCTTTCCCCTAACCAGATTAGTGGGTTTAATGTCTACATCATATTCTTGCACCTTTTCTATCCAATATCCCCTTTTATTACATCCAATTTCCTGTTGGGTGAGGATACTCTTCACAACAATCTCAGGAACAAAAACAGTAGTATGAGAGTGCAGAATATAAAATCTTAAATTCTTCAAAGCCTTCACAACAACATAAGAATGTTTTTCAAGAGGAGAAGATTTGAGTTCATATTTCTTGAGAGGGGTCCTCATAAAAGAAATAGGGGCTTCAATACCTTGCTCATTTTTCTAGAACAAAATGGCTGACAGTGTGTGCTCTGATGCATAGTTGTATATGATAAAATCCTTTGTCAAATTTGGATGTACTAGGGTTGGTGCACTTGCAATGGCAGTTTTTATGTCTTCAAATGATTGCTTTGCCTCACTAATCCATTTAAATATAGGAATATCCTTCATCATGTCAGAGATAGGTTTTGTTAACTCAGCAAAATCAAGCACGAACCTTCTCAAAAAATTCACTTGGTCGAAGAAAGACCTAGTGCCATCTTTATTTGCAAGTAAGCTCAACTACATGATAGATTTGACTCTCTGAGGATCTATCTTAATCCCATCCTTCAAAGCAATGTGACCCAAAATTTTCCCCTCAGTTACAATGAAGATAGACTTCTTAGGGTTCAGAGAGATACCTTCTTCTTTGCAACGTTGTAATACTATTTCCAAATCATGCAAATGATTGGCCCTCTTTTTAGAAAAAAAAATGTGAGGTCATCCAAATAAATCACAATGATTTTTTTTCTCATATCACCACAAGATAATTCCATGGCCCTTTGAAAATTGGCCCTTGCATTTATGAGACCAAATGGCATTTTATTATAAGAAAAGACACCAATGGGGGTAGTGAATGTTGTTGTATGTTGATCCTCTAGGGCTACTTCAACCTGATTATATCCTGAGAAACCATCAAGCATGGACATCATTTCAAAACCAACAACTTTTTGCAATATATGGTCCATAACAGGCAGGGGATAATTATCTTTTAGAGAGGCTTGATTTAAGTTCCTGAAATCAACACAAATCCTTATTTCTCCATTTTTCTTCCTAACAGGAACTATATTGGCTACCCATGTAGAATGATGGATCGGGTAGTTAATATTTGCCTTCAACATTTTATTTATCTCATTAAAAATATATTTTTCTACTTTAGGGTTATAACACCTTTGTTTCTGTCTATAAGGCATAGCACCAAGTTTTAACGGGATCTTATGTTGGAATTCTCCAATTCTAAACTTTTTCAAATCAGCATAACACCGTGCAAAGACATCTTTGTAATGTGTCAATAAAGAGATTAATCTCTCTCTCTCCTTTGGGGAACAACACTTTCCAATAAAAACAACCTTAGGAGCATCCTTTGTGCCAATATTCACCTTATCATACTCTGCAGATGATTCAACAAAAACTTTACTTTTTTGCTTCAAATATTGATCATGACTATTGAATAGACTTTCAAGAGAAACTAAACCCTTAGGAATTTTATTCCCTTTAACTGAATGATCTTTGATTCCTTTCCATCAGGAGTAGTAAAGTCACTCTCTAAAATATCATTACTTTTATCATCACTGCCTTCAAAATAAATGTGAGTGAAAGCCTAGGCTTTTTCTAAAAACTCAATAATCTGCTAATCATCATTAAACACTTGTCAGTGATTTACATTATCGGGAACGCTAGGTCAATACACAATCTCAATTCGATAAGACTTATCTATAAAGTCAAGGTGAGGTAAAAGCAATGATGTTGAGATAGCTAGGGAGTCATCTCTAGTATTTTGATCTATTAGAACTGACTCTATAGAAAAAGCATCAAAATCTTCTATACAATCCCAAACCCTATTTCTATAGTGTTTAAGCCGACCATTTTTCACAATGTAAATCTTCCTGACCTGCTTCACCACTAATTCAGTGCCCCCCACAACTCTCAACTGCTTAATACCTTTTTCTTTAGCCACACTTAGACCAAGCAATAGGGCTTCATACTCAGTTGTATTATTGGTATTGGCAAATTCCAGTTTGAAGGCAAAAGGAAACTTATAACCATCTGGTGAAATAAAACTACTCCTACACCTAACCAAAAGGAATTATGGGTTGAACAATAAATATAAACATTTTCTTATTTTGTGCAATCATTGGTCCCTCTTAATCTTTCTATGAAGTTATGTACTTCAAAGGAATGCAATTTTTTTAAGGATTGGAAATGGTTATCTTTTAGTCATTTCAATCATATTCCTTTAATAAATGTGTATATTCAAATCCTTCCTAGTTGGATCCTTACTCCTCGCCTAAATCATAAATGGAAGTGCAAATTTAGTTCCAAATTTTGGACCAAAATGAGTGCTCAAATATGAAAATCTAAAGCTAATTTTGATACAAAAGTGTTGGCCTGAAAAAACATTGCAAGCTACTTGTTGGGGATAGATTGAAATGGTTCAACTAGCTAATTTTCCATTTTTCCAAGGTGTTTGGTGTAAGTGTTTCAAGGCTTGCTTGCACAACTAGCTAAGAATAGCCTTCCTCATCTTCTTCTAGGAACCTAACCTCTTTCAGGTCCTTGTTAGGCTTAGATAATTAACTAAGTCCTAATCCAACTCTTCTCCAAGAGTCTCACACCTTGTGCTTCACCTTGAAGGACTAACACCATGTAGTTTCTTCACTGTTTGTACCCTCACTTAGAAAGCATTAAGTGCCAACTGTTCACCATTCACGAGATTCATTGCAGGGGTGTCTATCAACATGGAAACATTCCATTTGCTCATATTTGGATCCATTGAGAAGGATCTTCAAGCCTTTCTTTATCGGGTTCAGAGTTTCACCATGAGGAGGCCTAATTCGGCCTATTTCCCTTGTAGCCTTTACCAGAGACCTTTTTCCACTTCTTGCTAAAACTTTCCAAACAAGTTGAAAATCTACTCCCACATTCGGATACCCCTTTTGGATTGTGTGAAGAATTTTGAAGGCTTTGGAGCCTGATGGCCTCCGTACACTAGCTTCCTACAATCTAGGCTAAAATAGGTTGAAAAGACCCATTTACTAGAACCTCACTGATCTCTCACTCAAACCCTAGTCTAGTGGATTGATAAAAACTCAATCCCTCCAGAAGGTTAGGATATGTCTATACCCTACCTGGAACTGTACTTGTTTTGTACTGTACTTCAATCCCCTGCCTAAAATCCTTCATTTATCACTGTCAAACCTCTAACCGGGTTCTCCTAACTTGCCTAGAGCTTGACATTTAAACTAGTAACCTTACTTCCCTTATCTCCTACCTCTATATACATTATGTACAATGGCTCCACTCTAAGATTCATCCCCCTTCTCGAAGTTTCAAGGTTTGAATATCAATTGAGAGCCATGAAAACAAAAACAGTCTAAAAAGAACCTGCACACTGTCTAATTCAAACTTATCTCTCTACAATCTGAAGACTAACTCAAAACCACTAACACACTAACTAAAAAGTCTTAAAACATCCTACACTATTCAAATCCAAAACTAATCTTCAAGTATCAAACAATGTAATCACACTGTCACCATGAAATGCTCGGGTTCTTTTCAAAACAGAATTGCAGAGCTATCTTCTATTACACCAACTTGTTACCAAAACAAAAGCATCCTCCACTTACATTAGATGCCATTCACCATGTTTTTAGGGTCTGTTGGTCGATCTCCCACTCCCATCTTTTAGGGGATCCTATGTAACCGAGTTGTATGCAACATTTTCCATAATGGCAAATGTTGTCATGACAACTTTGTAAGTCCTGATTCTTAGGACCTCTATCTCCTATATCTCAAGTAACCAACTCCATTAATGGCCTCATGGCATCTTGTCTAACATCATCCATGTGTTTAGAACACATTTAAGACACCAAACCAACCATTAAGCTACAAAAGACTAAGAAATTAAAAGCTACTAACAATGACTAATTTGGTGACCTTAGTCCTAATGACTAACTCACCTAGCCCACATTGCAATGACCTTCTAAGGTCTAAAACACACACACACTACTCTGACTTGGCCAATTTCAGATACAAGCCAAAATGACAAGAAAAATGGAGGTTAGCCTAGGTGCTCCTGCACCATCCTCCCCAAGTAAAAGCTTTCAATCCACCCTTGGATTGAGTAAGTTGAGGTCTATGCCCAACTTCTTGAACTTTGATTTTTTGATCCACACTGCATCAGCATCAGTTTGTCCATGCCTCTTGATCAGATGCTCTTTGTATTCCTTGGTTCTAGTCTTCTTGTAGACTCTAGTATCTAGTATACTGTCAACTTGCTTGACTGTAGCAGAAGGTAGTCTGAGCTCTTCCACATCATGGATGACTTCATTGAGGCTTTGATCCATGTCTGGTGGTGGTCCTTTGTAATGAACCAAATCTGCAATGTTGAAGACAGGGGACAATCCACTATCTTCCGGTAGCTCCACTCTAAAAGAATTGTTCCCATACTTTGCCAAGATATGACAGGGACCTATCTGCTTCATCCGCAACTTGTGAGGCACACCTTTCTGCAATCTGGACTTGTTTAGATGCACCATCACCAAGTCTCCCACATTAAACTGAACTTCTCTTCTATGCTCATCCACCTTGGTCTTATGCTTCATAGTGTTCTCGGTCAATGTCTTCCTGACTATGTCATGAATCTCCTGCATTGCATAGGCAAAACCATCAGCATGTCCACTTCCCTTAACTCCATCCCTTAGGTCTCTTAGCTCATAGTCTCCCCTAGAATGTAAGCCATATACAATTTCAAAGGGACTCTTCCCTGTTGACTTGTTTACAGTGTCATTATAGGCATATTCAGCTTGCCCAATCAACTGATCCCATTGTTGACCATACTCCTTGGTCAAGCACCTTAATAGATTTCCAAGGCTTCTATTTACAACCTTGGTCTGACCATCTATTTGGGGATGGCATGCAGATCCAAAAGATAAATTAGTGCCCAATCTCTGCCAAAGAGTCTTCCAAAAATGACTCATAAACTTGGTGTCTCTATCTGACACTATACTCATGGGTAACCCATGAATTCTTACTATCTCTTTGAAGAAGAGAGAGGTTATTTGGCTGGCATCATTGGTTGTCTTACATGGCACAAAGTGAGCCATCTTACTGAATTTGTCCACAACTACATAAACACTATCCATGCCTTGTCTTGTCTTGGGTAACCCAACTACAAAATCCATACTCAAGCATTCCCATGGCCTAGTAGGAATAGGTAGTGGTTGATATAGGCCTGCATTTGAAGAAGTGCCCTTGGCCTTTTGACATACTATACAACTTTCCACATACCTTCTTACATCAAGGTTCATTCTTGGCCAAAAGTAGAACCTTTGCACAAGTTCTTGTGTCTTTGTGATCCCAAAATGACCACTCAATGCTCCATTGTGCTTTTCCTAAATCAAATTCTCTCTAATAGAGCCTCTAGGGACACATAATTGATTCCCCTTAAACAAAAGTTTACTCTGCAAAGTATATTTAGCATATCTACTATGAAAATGATTCTTGTCTTCAGCACATACCTTATAAATGTTTGCAAAATATCCATCATCTGCATATAGATCCTTGAAATGATCTATTCCCATGCTCTTCAACTGGATCTCTTGGATGGTAAGAGCTCTTCTACTCAAGGCATCTTCCACCTTATTGAGTATTCCTTTCTTGTGCTTGATATTAAAAGTGTAAGCTTGCAGGTATTCAACCCACTTCATGTGCTTGTGACTCAATTTCTCTTGTGAATTTAGGAAACTAAGTGCTTGGTTGTCTGAATACACTATGAACTCCTTGGGAAGCAAGTAGTGCCTCCATTTCCTTAAAGCCTAAACTAATGCATACATCTCAAGGTCATAAGAAGAATACTTCTTCTTGGCTTCACTTAACTTTTCTGAATGAAAAGCCACCAGTCTGCCCTCTTGGCTTAGAACAGCTCCAATAGCCACATTGCTTGCATCACACTCAATGGTGAATAGCTTCTCAAAGCTTGGAAAAACTAGAACAGGTTGTGTAGCAATCTTTTCCTTCAACAACTCAAAACTCTCGTTAGCTTGTTCATTCCATACAAACTTAGTCTTTATGCATCCTTTAATGGTGTCCAACATAGGAGCACAAATAGCACTGAATTTCCTTATAAACTTTCTATAGTATTGAGCAAGGCCATGAAAACTTCTTACCTCTGTTGTTGTCCTTGGAGTAGGCCAATTGAGGATGGCTTCCACTTTGCTCTTGTCCATTTTCAGATTGCCATGTGATAGAACAAATCCAAGGTACACTAGCTCTGTCTTGATGAACTCACACTTCTCTAAATTGATCATTAACTTCTCCTCATGTAGCTTCTTGCAAACCAACTCTAGGTTTCTGAGATGTTCTTCTCTTGTCTTGCTATAAATCAGTATATCATCAAGATATACCACTACAAATTTTCCAATGTAGTCTTTGAGGACTTCATTCATGAGCCTCATGAATGTGGAGGGGGCATTATACAATCCAAATGGCATGACAAGCCACTCATATAAACCCTCAGCCTCATGAATGTGGAGGGGGCATTAGACAATCCAAATGGCATGACAAGCCACTCATATAAACCCTCATTAGTTTTGAAGGTTGTTTTCCACTCATCTCCCTCATGTATCCTAATTTGGTGATAACCACTCTTTAGGTCTATCTTAGAGTAATACTTGGCTTCCCCTAGACAATCCATTAGATCTTCAATCCTAGGAATGGGGAACCTATATCTGATGGTTATCCTATTTATGGCCCTTGAATCCATGCAAAACCTCCAATCTCCTCCCTTTTTAGGTGCTAGGATAGTGGGTACGGCACATGGACTGATGCTCTTCTTAATAAGACCTTGGTTTAGGAGTTCTTGTATTTGTCTAGCAATTTCCTCATTTTGTTGAGGGGTCATCTTATAGGTTGCTTTATTGGGAAGGGTAGCTCCTGGTATGAAGTCTATCCTATGACTTATAGCTCTTTTAGGAGGTAATGTTGTTGGTTGTCCACTACTTACAATACCTTCATAAGTCTGCAGTATGCTTTGTATCTCTTTAGGTAGCTCTGGCTTCTTGGCTGCTTTGTCATCACTTACCTCTCTTAGCCTTAACACTAGTGCATAGCCAATTCCTTCTCCTTCTTCCAAAGCCTCTAGGAACTCTTTCTCACCAACCATGAGTATGTTAGGACCTGCTATCTTCACCTCTGCATCTTCTAACGGTGACTGAATTTTGAATGCTACCTTATCCTTCTTGAAAGTATAGGAGTTCTTCACTCCATCATGCATAGCTTGGCGGTCAAATTGCCATGGTCTACCTAGGAGCAAGTGACATGCATCCGTAGGTAACACATCACACAAAACTTTGTCCTTGTACCTTCCAATTGAGAACTCCACCCATGCTTGTTCATTTACTAACACATGTTGGCCTTTATTTAGCCACGTGACCTTGTAAGGATTGGTGTGGGGTATCCTTGTCAACTTTAGCTTGTTGACTACTTCCTCTGACACAATATTGTCAATAGACCCTCAGTCAATGATGACTCTACATACTTTCCCCATCATTTTGCACTTTATCCTAAACAGGGACCTCCTTTGGCTTAGTTCCTCCTTAACCGGCTCTTTAATCAAATTTCTCCTCATCATGAGGTTCTCACCTTCCTCTGAATTTAATGGTACCTCAGAATGTTTCTCTGCTGCATTTGTCTCATCATGAACTAGATTAGTTCTCTTATCACCTCCTTGAGAAGTACTACCCTTCTCTGGACACCTATAGGCAGGGTGTCCTATTTGATTGCAGTGATAACACTTCATATTGGCAAAGTAATTGCCTCTTCCTTGTCCACCACTTCGTCCTCTAAAGTTAGAGCCTCTTCCTCTACCACCTCTACTAGAGCTTCCTTCTTGTTTCTTAGTGTACTTAACTTCTCCTTGATCCCTTGGTTCTGAACTCCTTCCACCATAGCCACCTCTTTGTCCTCTACTACCTTTTCCTTTACCTCTACTCTTGGAGGTTTGCTCTTGCTTCCTTTTGCTTTTCTCCTCTATCTTCAAGGCCATTTGATAACATTGGCGGAAGGTTTTGAAGTTCACTAGACTCATGTCTTCTTGAATAGACCATTTGAGTCCATTCAAGTACCTTGCTAGCTTGATGCTTTCATCTTCAACCACCTTTGATCTTAGGCGCAACTTTTGGAACTCCTCGGTGTATGCTTGGACATCCAAATATTTTTGTCTAAGATTGTGTCTCCTCCTACGCAACTGGACTTCATAGTCATCAGGTAGGTAGGTCTACTTTACTTTAGTTGCCATGCCCTTCCATGTAACTATAGGACCCTTTCCTTCTTTTTCTCTTTCATTTTGCACAGACTTCCACCATGTGAGAGCTGAACCTCTCAACCTTGACTTGGCCACCTTTACTTTTTGGGCTTCTGATATACCATCACATTCAAAGTGATTCTCTATATTGTCAATCCAGTCCATGACTGTGTCAGGATCCATTTGTCCACTAAAAAGTGGTACATCCTCCAAAGCTTTGCCACTTAAAGCTCTTAGTGCCTTCAAGAAGGGTTCTTCAGGAATAACAGGGTCAGGGTTTGGAGCTTCCTCTTCCAATTCCAACTCCTTTTCTATGGCTTCTTTCTCTTCTTTCTGATCTATTTTATCCTTTACCTTATCTGCCTTTTCTTGAACTTCATCCAAGAGTTGCTCCATTCGAGCCAATCTTTCTCTTAGTAACTTGTTATCCTCTTCTTGTTCCTCTACTTTCTTGGCTAACTCAACATTAGTCACCATGGTTTTATCTTCCATTGGTGTATTCTCTCCTACTGATTTAGTGGGTTGTAACATCAACCACAAGCCTGATCAAACGTTGCTCTGATACCAATATGGTGTGAGTGTTCCAAGGCTTGTTTCCATAACTAGCTAAGAAGACCCTTCCTCATCTTCTTCTAGGAACCTAACCTCTTTCAGGTCCTTATTAGGCTTAGATAATTAACTAAGTCCTAATTTAACTCTTCTCCAAGAGTCTCACACCTTGTGCTTCACCTTGAAGGACTAACACCATGTAGTTTCTTCACTGTTTATACCCTCACCTAGAAAGCTCTAAGTGCCAACTGTTCACCATTCATGAGATTCATTACAGGGGTGTCTATCAACATGGAAACATTCCATTTGCTCATATTTGGATCCATTGAGAAGGATCTTCAAGCCTTTCTTTATCGGGTTTAGGGTTTCACCATGAGGAGGCCTAATTCGGCCTATTTCCCTTGTAACCTTTACCAAAGACCTTTTTCCACTTCTTGCTAAAACTTTCCAAACAAGTTGAAAATCTACTCCCACATTCGGATACCCCTTTTGGATTGTGTGAAGAATTTTGAAGGCTTTGGAGCCTGATGGCCTCCGTACACTAGCTTCCTACAATCTAGGCTAAAATAGGTTGAAAAGACACATTTACTAGAACCTCACTGATCTCTCACTCAAACCCTAGTCTAGTGGATTGATAAAAACTCAATCCCTCCAAAAGGTTAGGATATGTCTATACCCTACCTAGAACTGTACTTGTTTCGTACTGTACTTCAATCCCATGCCTAAAATCCTTCATTTATCACTGTCAAACCTCTAACCGGGTTCTCCTAACTCGCCTAGGGCTTGACATTTAAACTAGTAACCTTGCTTCCCTGATCTCCTACCTCTATATACATTATGTACAATGGCTCCACTCTAAGATTCATCCCCCTTCTCGAAGTTTCAAGGTTTGAATCTCAAGTGAGAGCCATGAAAACAAAAACAATCTAAAAAGAACCTGCACACTGTCTAATTCAAACTTATCTCTCTACAATTCGAAGACTAACTCAAAACCACTAACACACTAACTAGAAAAGTCTTAAAACATCCTACACTATTCAAATCCAAAACTAATCTTCAAGTATCAAATAATGTAATCACACTGTCACCATGAAATGCTCGAGTTCTTTTCAAAACAGAATTGCAGAGCTATCTTCTATTACACCAACTTGTTACCAAAACAAAAACATCCTCCACTTACATTAGATGCCATTCACCATGTTTTTAGGGTCTATTGGTCAATCTCCCACTCCCATATTTTAGGGGATCCTATGTAACCGAGTTGCATGCAACATTTTCCATAATGGAAAATGTTGTCATGACAACTTTGTAAGTCCTAATTCTTAGGACCTCTATCTCCTATATCTCGAGTAACCAACTCCATTAATGGCCTCATGGCATCTTTTCTAACATCATCCATGTGTTTAGAACACATTTAAGACTCCAAACCAACCATTAAGCTACAAAAGAGTAAGCAATTAAAAGCTACTAACAATGACTAATTTGGTGACCTTAGTCCCAATGACTAACTCACCTAGCCCACATTGCAATGACCTTCTAAGGTCTAAAACACACACACACTACTCTGACTTGGCCAATTTCAGATACAAGCCAAAATGACAAGAAAAATGGAGGTTAGCCTAGGTGCTCCTGCACCAGTGTTGAAAGCATGAAACATATATTCTAGGACTCCTTGTTTTCCAAGAAGCAATAGTTTGTTGAGTCTAGAAACTTTTATGCAATTTTTAATCACAATTTGAATTGGAAATAAGTCATTTTGGGTTTTAGTATCCAGAATAATGTGGTTATTTCAATTCAATTGGATGAGTCATTTTAAAACATATATGGAAAAATATATGTGTTGTATTTTCTATCAATTGTCATTGGGAAACTGGTACTCTAAGTCTTTACTTCTGGCACTTTTCTTAAGGGGGATTTTACAACTTCAAGTTTTATACAAGAAGAATGTTAAGTTTATGGAGCAACTTCAACAAATCAAGGAACAAATTTTGCAATTTCAACATGATAATAAATGTAATCAATGTAAAAATGATATTGTTTATGTAATTTTATTGATTCTTTTTTGCAACCTAGCGGCTAAGTTGTTGGTAGTTGTATACTTTTCCTTTCAGCTACATATTGGTAGTTTTCATTCTTGTAATTTCTTTGTTTAATATTAAAAAAATCTAACTTCCTTTCAGTCAATCAAACGTGATTGTATACCACATGATACTTTTGTTATTGTCTATTATACATAGATTAAAAGTATAATAATTATTAGTATAGATATCTAAAATATGTTTATCTAAAAAAGTGAGATATTAAAATTATTTTTATTTGAGTTGTTTTATTTTCTTATTAAATTATTTTATTTTATTTATTTAAGAGTTCTTTTATTTTCTTTTAAAATTATTATGCTTATTATTATTTTCTATTTTTTTTAGATATATGTATTTAGGATAATATAATATTTATTAATATTAAGTATTTTTAGTTAAATCTACTTCCAATTGGAATGATATCAAGATTGATATTGGAAGTGATCAAGATCAAGTCCTATATGAGATTTGAACAGTGCTTTCAGAGATTTTGTGAATACTAACTGCAATTCATTTTTGGATTTTTTTTTGCAAGGGTGCTTCTTGTTGGAGTTTTGATTCTTAGGGTGTCTTTCCTACAATCATTGTTTTTGAAAAGATAAGCAGCATTTTCAGGGTGTTGTACCCTTCACAAAGAGCCCAAGGGGCCAAAGAGAAACATAGTTCAAAACAAAGATTGAACTATAGACACAACCAGAAACAACTGACTGTTACCTACGGAAAACAAGAGATCAAGCAACCCCGGGAAAGAGGGTTCAGAGTTGGCACCATGATTGAGACTCAGAAGCATATACGCATTTTCCTTTCCAAGAACAACGCCACTGTGGAGGGCCTCAAAATGTGAAACGAGGAGAACGATGAAAGGAGCGACCCCCCCTCAGCCACCACAGGACCACCAAGCAGCGAGGGATCCGGTAGCAAGGCAACCAAGAATGGATCAACAAGTGGAATAGAAGAGGCACCCACCAAAGGGCTAACAGGGTCAGTCAGGGCATCACAAGTAGGAGCAGGGTCAGGTCCAACAGTGTCAGCAGAAGGGTCTGGCACAACATAGATAGTAGAGCGGTCCAATGGAGGGTCCAAAGAAGAGAGCTCCAAGCAAGCAACAACAAGAGGATCAGCCACCACAAAAGAAATCTCTGAAGAAGAACCCACCATGAGGTGATCAAGGAGAGCATCAGTCTACCAAGTCCCAGCGCCCTTGCGACGGGCATGAGGGAAAGCAGAGGCCAAATGACCCACCGAAAAGCATCTCCTACACCGTAAGGGGAGACCCTTGTAGTCTAAGAGCTGCTTCCAAGGTCTATCCTCCACCAGCAAAACAACATCCCCATGGAGAGGCTTGGATATATCCAGATCAACAAGTAACCGAGCAACCGTGGTGTGCCCAAACTCTCTAGTAGTAGAATCCACCATCAAGAATCGTCCAATGGTATTGCCAATAGCTTCAAAGCAAGATTCCTCCCAGAACTGGAGAGGAAGGTTTGGCAAATGGACCCAAACAGGTCTAGTATGCAACGGCTCCGTAAGGGGGTTGAAAGAACGAGCCCAGGGCCTGATGGATAGAGAATGAATACCCCACATCCATCCTTGATCCAGAATAATGCTTCGCTCATGAGGGGAGCCAAAGGTAGCAATAAAGAAGCCCCTAGCACAAGGGTAGAGCTCGATTTCCCCTGCAACCAAGGGCTTCCAGGAAGTCTTCACCCAATCATGGAGGTCCTACAATCATTGTTATTTTGTTTGTTAATTGGCTTTTCTTTTGGTTCACTTTTTTTAACATAAAGACAAATATTACTTATGATACTCACAAGATGAATAGTCTTTATGGTCACAAGGATCTATACCTAGGCTATAGAGATTGGAGGGTTCCTTGTCTTGTGTTGATTGAATGTCTTATGTTGATTGAATGTCTTCAATCCTTCTGGATTTTTAGTTTTATTCGAAATTGGTGTGTCAATTCTTTTTAAGACTGATGGATCTACTTTGTTATATGTTTATATTTTAATATTTTTGTCTTTATGTTAAAGATATTAAGTGTTTGATGTGTAAATGCTTATCAAATTTAAGTTTAAGGGATTTATATGGTCATAACATAATGCTTTGTGTCTTGTAAAATGCCTCTTGGTGTTAAAAATGTGGTGAGAATGTAGTTTTGTATACGAAAGAATTCAAACCCTAGATAATGGGAACTTGACCCTCAATTAAAGTTACCTGATGCATATGGCTTTAGGGTGGTTGTGTGCATCCCCAGAGGATTAGTCTTGCCTCAACTTCCCCCTCTCGAACCCCAACTTGGAAAAATAGTAAGACCAAGGTAAGGTTGGTTGGGCGCTAGGCTAGGTTGTGGGGATACCTCTAGCACACAAAAATTAAAAATATTGGAGTCAGGCAATTAGATAAAAACTCCAAGGTTCTTTAAATAATTCAATGGACAACATTAATCTGGTTGAAAAAACCTACTCACCAAGGTTCTATTGGTGCCCAAACATGTGGATCCACAATTCATTAAGGCTTTGCACTAACATGTAAGTCCAAGAGTGTGTAACTATAGGTGAAAGAAAAACTTATGATTAGACTATGACTTGAATGGACCAATGGATGAGGATGGATGTTTCCTTCTTCTTTTGGCTCCACTAGACCAAGGGGGTATCCATGAGCTATGCATTAAGAGGAGGTTGGGAAATAACATATTAGACCTTGAAGCAAACTACATCCAAACATATAAATCCTCCTATCAATTTTCCACTAAGTACCAATGTTTTGTTTTACCCTAAACCAAAGGTGAAATACCTCTATTAGAAAATGTGATGGACATGTGGAGACTAGGATGCATTATTCTTAACCAATTAAGATTTACAATGTATCATCTCACTCCACACAAATGTGGCAAGAAAGAAAAGTTGAATTCACTATAAATGACCACCTTGAGGCTTGCTAACACTTTACGATAATATGGCAGTGAAAACAAGCAATATGGTGATTCAACTAACTCTACTATGAATACTAAGGTTGGATTTTAGTGTTTTATATTAAGTGTAGTGGGATGGTAACATTTTAATTGATAGAAAATGGGTGCCTTCGTTCAAAAGGGCAACAAAATCCAATCTTCACTATTAAAGAATATTATTCAAACAAAACATAGAATAACACATTAAGAAGATGACATAGATTACAATGTCCAATAGTTCCACACATAAGCTAGGCTCTCTAAGCAAGATTAAGAAACAAAAGACATTGCATATATTCATATGAACATATCATACACATCCACGAGTATATTCATATATTTCATGTATTGTATTGAAAAGCAACCTCATAAAAATGTTTGCAAGGGATTTTATAGCCTATGCAAAAATAGACCAAGCCACAACAACACTCAAGTCAGTAAATGTGACTAGGATAGGTTGTGAAGCTATCAAAAACATACAAAATCTCATGGATACATTCAAATGACTAAAGATACACTTGGCATTCATTCATTAGGTGATTTACATGAACAATGAAGCATTGACATGATGAAGCATGGAAATTCACATTTAGAGGCTCATTCAACTCATATGAAACACGACAAATTGTTCTCACTTTCTTCTCTCTATTCTATGCTCACTTCTCAACATCTTGACGTCATCCTTTCTTCTCTAACCTATGTCCAAATAGCAATTATATTTAGACATTGGAGGGAGTCTAAATTCATGTCATCATGTCACCACTAACTAGATACAAATATCAATCATTAAGAAGGATTTTCTAGGATCACGCGAGATCTGACTATAGAGGACCTCAAGAAATGGCACCATGAATGTGAACCAAGACAAAAATCGATAAATGGAACCAAGCAATCCCTAAAGGAGATCTCCTTGGGCCTCACCTATCACATTGCTCACCATTAAACACACCAACAAGCCAAGGAATGAAGATTTGAAACAAGCAAGTCGTCAAGTGCATGCACTAGGCTCAAGAAGAGAAAATTCAATCTATACAAAAATGAACTAGCTCCCAAGAGAGATCAAGGACAAACCAATAAACGTTGAGACTACCAAATACCAACCACCAACTAGGTTAGCAAAAGATTTTTTAAAGTTCAATATTAATCTATGAACTTAGAGCACTATCAATGGTAGGTGAAAAGCACACTGGATGGCAAGGTAAGTAAATATTTTGAATCCCATTTGAATAGCATCCATCCATGTGGAGATAAGGAACATCAATAGTCAACGAGCACCAAAAATGACCAAACATCTCACATAACTAATAAGGCACTATGGAGTTACCATTACCATAGAACATAAATTTACTACAAAGATAAGAATAGTCACAACAAATACCACCACCGCAAAGCAAAAATGCACTACCAAAGGAAGAAGAAACCACCGCAAGAACCAAAGTACTTGCAACATCACGAAGTAAAATGACCACCCAAAACACAAAGGGTCCCCATTACAAACCACCACACAATACCGCAAAAGGAAGAACACAATAACAACATTTGTGGTGCACAACCAAGCAAAATATGGCCTAGAATACATATCTATGTTAATTTAGGGATGTTGCAACAAGTAAAAGCACCTAACCTAGTCAAAGATTTGGGCACAAGCCAATAGGCCCCAAAATCAATTCTTAGCAATTTTGTTGTACTTAACTAAAAATTTAACTATTCTTTTTCATATAAATTGATCCCTAGTTAAAGCATTTTTGCATAATATTAAAATAAGAATTATAAGCATTTTACTTCTCAAATTAAAACATTCTCAACTCATGTTGATATTTAATGATTTTTTTATAAACTCTTGTTAAATGTTTTTATTAGGTAAAATGGTTTGGACAAACTAAAAACCATGTACATCAAAAAGAACAACTCAAAGCAAACATAACATCCTCCTAGATAGGAGTATGGCACAATTGCAATCAAGTTGCATAGTGCAAACCAATACAATTACAACCAAGATGCATGCAACAAAAGGTACCCAAGTATTCAACCTAAACAATGCCAGACCCAACCCTTCTCAATCTCATACCCTTCACTCTAATGTGGGATTGGGAGATAGATTTGAGAAGACCTTTCTTCCACCTTTGTACAACTATCCAAAAAAATATTATCTTCCAAATCCTCAGATCTAGGAGAAGTGGGGGGGCAAGGGGTGATTCTCCCTCAAAGGGTTCATCCATGGGCACAACAAAATCGAAGGAACATCTAATCAAAGTAGTCAAATGTTGAACAACCGCCTCAAGAGTAGGTGGAAGCACAACTAAAGCCGATGGAATAGCAACTTGAACTAAAGTAGAGGTAGGTAGGATTCACCAATAGGAGTTGGTGTAGAAGGGGCTATGTAAAGAGAAGATCCAACATCCTTAAAAAACCTTTCATCCAAAGTTAAATCTTGATATTTCTAAACATTTTATATTAAACTCACAAAATTTAAACTTATTGATGTAAATTCTAGTCACGTAGAATGTGAAGGGCAATGTAGGGTAGTGTCTCATGACATGTTATAACCCATCATTTCCAATATATATGAATTCTCTTATGTAATAAGACAATAACGTAGTCAAACCACCAATAGCTAAATCCAAAAGAAAAATTGCAAATCCACAAAGACAACCCCCCTCAAACCAAGAAAATGGTGAAAATTAATTTTTATTTGCTAACGACTAAGGTATCGTTGATAGAACAAATAAACCTTGCTACTAAAATGTTTCAAAGCTACAAAATTGACAATTATCTTCTCAATGATGATAAAGACACTCAGAGATGCTCATGATTTTGTTGATTTAACGATTGACATTTGTAATCTTATTGAAAAGACATAAAGGCATCTCTACAATACACAAAACAATAAAATTGACAATTATCTTCTCAAAGATGATAAAGAAACACAGAGATGCTCATAATTTTGTTGATTTAACGATTGACATTTTTTAATCTTATTGAAAAGACATCAAGGCATTTCTACAATAAACACAAAACAATCAATTTTGTTGACAAATCTCAAAGGTCTCTTATTGAGGTGATTAAGCAATGGTTGGTATAGCCCCTCAATTTTGATTACCTCCCTCTAAATAAACTACTAAAGATAATGTTCATATTTGAGTAGTAGTTTAAAATATGGAACATGTAGAGGCTCGTCGAATTACAAACACACGTCTCTAATAATTTCCAACAACATATTCATTAGCAAGCAAAGGAGGACGTCATCATCATCGAAGAGGATAATTTGAGCAAAGGGTCAATTGCATGAGCATTTGATGACAGTTTTTTTTGTGTCAAGTTTAAGAAAAGAAGTAATAAATATATGATCGTTGTAATGTTTCCTTTATTATGATCGTTGTAATGTTCAGACTTAATATTTCAAAAATGCCTTCATTCATTATTTAAATATTATTATTTAATTTCATTGCTGCTCGGTGGTTATAAATTGAGTTCTATATAAATTTTATATAATTGTAAAAAAAGAATTGAAAGACAGATTTTTAGTTTTACAAACTAACTAAATTCCAGATCAAAACTTTGGAGTTGTGCATTTGATTATGTTGAATGCAATTGTTATGTTTTATAAAAAAAATACTAACTTGATTTTAAGTTTGTTCATGTGCTTCATTTAATTACCTGTATAGGATTAATCAGAATTTGATTCTACTTGAAGCGTACACCTTCATTTCCACTTTCTGTTTGAAGTATTTTATTTCTAAAAACTCTACAAAAATCATAAAAACCTCAGATACAGATCTTGTAAAGTGTTTTCGTGATAAAATTTGGATCAGAAATCCTCTGTTTATAGCCTTTGTTCCTGCTAACAAGATGAATCTTACAGCTGTTCACAAAATACCCCCATCCACGTAGCAGCTTATAGCAACAAATTCAATTCCTGAGCTATTCTAACAGCTTCGTTTAATGTGCCGTAAACCTACTGCGCGCAGTAATCCGCGCCCTTTGGACGTCTCTCTGCATTTTCCGTACGTTGATCAGCGCGCCCTGAAAACTGTGCTCGACAGTGACGCTACTGTAGTTTATTCGACGAAGGCCAGGTGTCCTAACTCACTACCTACCAGAATCGTGGGTCCGAAAGATGACCGAGTCGTAAACTAAAGCTTTTTCATAATTTAAGGAAATTTAAGTCTATGTTGCTATATCTGGGGTCACATAAGGTTTATAAATGGAGACTCTGATATTCATTCAAAGGTTACACATGGCGGTCGCCTTTTTTCTCCTGCATTGGTGCCGCACCCTACAAGACTTTCGTCTGCTTTTGAGGGGTGTTCCTTTGGTCTTCTGCCTCGCGCAACTGTTGTGCGACAGGTTGCCTCTCCTCATTATGCGGATTCTATCTTGATAAAAAAATATTTGATTAATCAAAAAGGTCATCATCACTTAGCTATATCGAAGTGAGCTACTCTGAAAATGTCAAATAATGTGGGGATGAGTTTCCCAATTCAAGATACATGATACAAGGAGGAAACTCTGGACGCTGAGCCTGTAACTTTATTTGCAGATCAATTTTCAGTTAGACAAAATGGCAAGCACAACTGATAAACCAGTTAAATTTTGATTAAGATGCTTTTCAATGTTGTACTTCTAGCATGATAAAAATCATTTGTATTCATGGAAACAAGTATTTTTCATAATTGGGTTCTGTAAAGAGAAAAAAACTGAGAAAATAAATCAATAGGAGCAGTTCTTTTTAAGGATTTTCACAATGAATAGGAAACTTCTAGAAACCTAGAAATATGTTCTAAAGAAATCATGTTCATGCATGTATAAATGCCTATAAGAAAATTCAATATAAAATATCCACTGTATCTTCGTTGTCACTTGCCAGTACAGTATCCACTCATAGTAGGGAAAACCAAAGCATATCATTCTTTATTCCAATTGCAAATAGAACTCGTTTAGAAACAAAGAGCACCTGAATAGCTTTCTCCCAAGTCCCCATCCATCGAACCACAAAGAACTGAAAGTCGACAATGCAATAATACCCCAATACTATTTTTCAACATGTAAAGGAAAGAAGCCACTTCCATTTTCATTGCCCAATAATGCGAGTCTAGAAAGCTTTTACCAGTCTTGACTAAAACTTCTTGGTGGAATACCATTTCTTCTGTGCAAATTGCAGGAGCTAGTCTTGATTTGAATTGTACAGGAGCTTCTGCATATTGCAGCCTCAACAATGGAAAAAATATACACCCGGACATACACATCTCTCAGTAACTTCCAAGATACATATGATGGTAACAATGTGTTGGTCAACACAACAATAGCAATGCCTTATGAACCCTGAGCTAAACATTCATAGAACAGAATATATCCATGATCCGTATTATTTGAATATTCCTGTGTTGAGCCAAAGAATGACTGCACAACAGATTCGTCAATCATTTCTACATTTTCATCATCAAAAAAGAGCCAATGATTATGGCTCTTGACAAGACTGATATAGTGTCCATGATTTGGACCACTACCTACGTGAACCACAACTGCAAATAGTGAGTACTCAGCATCTGAACCTGGTGCATCATCAGTTGTATTACATAACTTTAGTTCCATTGGGAAAACAACACGATAGGATAGCTTCTTGTATCGTCCAAGTTGTTCTATATACTTAAAGCGCTTCAAATGGATCACAAGTATACGTGGTGGAATCTTTATTTTCATTCTCTTCTGTGCTTCTTGCAGGCTGAAAGCAAACCAAAACACATATACGTTATCAGGAATCAAATGAAAATTTCCATTAATGTGAAAATAAAGTAGCAAATAAACACAAGCAGGTAGAGTTCCGTCCAATTTTGCAGAGATACAGCACTCAAGATATTATTTGTTAACAAATGGAGTAAATATCGAAGTAAACCTGCAACACTTGTCGCAAAAAAACTTATCCTCGGCATTGAGTGTTTCAGTTGAGCTGAAGTTGCGCAAACAGCTTGTAATAGAGCTATTCTGTTCAATATCCAGACTAAGATCCAGAAAAGTTTCATCTCTGGCAGTAATTGTCTCACAGCATAAACATCTTGTCTCATTTGTAAGAGTTCCCTGCAATAAGGAAAGCAAACGTATCTTTCAAAATATAGTATATACTAAAACAAACACTCGGCATCTTCTGGCTGAAACACAAAACTAAAATATGAAGTTTCAATGTTAGCTAGTAGTATACCTGAAAAATTTTATGAACCCACGTAACAGGTTGTTGTTGTTGGGTACCATTGGTTGCTCCATTCAATTTGCCATTTACAACCTTCTCTGGCTGGGTTATATTTCCAGAAAATTTCTTGGCTGCATTGGCTTCCTTTTCCAAAATGTCCACAAGCTCATTCAAGAGAAAATTCAAGAATTCATGTGCATCCTATACAGAGATTAGAGCACGAAGTAGCAGGAATTAGTTGACATATAACTCAGTGTCCCATCCTACATATGGTTCCTTCACAAAGACGAGAAAGCAGATGAAGAAAATAAGAAGCAAGGTTAGTATCAATGTGCGAAGCATACCTGATGCATGTAACTACGGAAAAGCTCATTTTGTTTCCTCACCCGTTGCACAAAGCGTTTCGGTGCAATAACACCTGTCTTCTTCTTCTGAGAATAAATCTGCAAGCAAGAAAAATTGAGACATCTCAGCATACAAAAACTGTTGACGGACTTGGGATCCAGTAGAGAGAGCAAAGTTGAGTTGTGAAAGAGATCTTTAAGGGATTAAAATTAGCTCAGGGAGATTCAGTTGCCTAAAAAATTTAAGATCCTGTGCTCATGCCTAAAGGACAAATTCAATATTTTAAATTTTGTGACAAAAGTTATACCGTATCAAATTGCAATCATAGAAACTACAAGTATTTGTACCTAAAGTCTACCCAAAAATTACAATTTCTTTATTGGCTTCAGTTCTGAGACATCCATAGGTTAGTCAAAGGAAATGAGGCTTTGCAACAAAAAATTGCATGTAGGACACAAATATCCTTCGCAAATGCCTGTATAACAAAGGCAGAGAGAACTAATGGCACCTACAAGATGGACTTACATCAGATCTTGATTGCGCACTATTTTGTGCAGATGATGCTTCCCTCTTAGCTCTGCCTGTTTATGGTTAATCTTAGCAAAAGGAAGGCAATGGTCTTCAATACTTCCAAAAACACTCTCTCCAAGTCAAGACAGTGGAGATCATGACAGTGCACCTACTTAGAGCTCAGTTTATAGATTGAGCCTCAATCTCAAGCATGTCTCTCAATCACGATTTTGTGAGGAATATACACCATTCCTTATGCTTTATCCACATTTATGGTATATCCATTTGAATATGTATCTTTTCAGCATAATCATTAAACCTAATGTATTACGGGTCGAAAGTTTTGGGTACTAGGTTGGGCACATGTAGAGAGAATAAAAACTATAATGCTCAATGCATGTCCCTCGAAGCATTTTCCTAACCACTTACAAAGTGCGACAAATCATTTGTCACCTTCGTAAGTGGTTAGGAAAATGCTTCACCTTTGCTGTTTAGGGTGATAATATTTGTCACCTTCGCTGTTGCATAGAGATGGACATGAAGAAACAATTTATCTTTTTTAACTACCATGTCCATTATAAGATCCAGAGGAGATATCATCACCTGTATTGTGCCTAGAGACAAAGGGCACATCTTAAGGGACCTGAAAACCCAATTTCTATAGCCTATCTCTAATGACGACTTTCCTTTTGATGGTAGCCCAGGCAAAGGCGCTTGCTTTACATAAACATTCCTTACACCAGCATTTGATCATTGGCCAAGCAGGATCTTCCAAACCTGCCAAATGAGATCTGTAGCCAACTTTGATTAAGTTCCTAAAATGGAGCATATCCATTTGAGTTTGTCCTCCTTTTTTGTGATGTGAAATCTGAGATGGTTTAAATTAGAGACTAGACTGCCCACCTGCACTTCTAAACAAACTTCACAAGGCATAGCTTTCCATGTGTAGTGTATTATACCGTCAGACTGAGAAGGCAATACATAGTCGGAAACTTTGGAACCCCATTGTTGAACCAAATGATTTGTGATTCTTGCAAAGTCATCTCTCTCCTTAACGACTAGTGGTCATTCCATGAGTCATCCCAAAAGAAGGGCTTTCCTCACATCATTTATTTCCCAAGCTAAATGGTCAATAGTAATATGTCTGCATTTTAGAATGAAGTTCAAAACGTGAGACCTGAATGGAGGATTCCTTGTTGTAAATATTCTGGTATTCACTATTGAATCTGTTAGTTTTAGGATCAGACATGAAAGCAATCAGAAAATGCAACACATAAGACAATGAACACACCAAGATACCCTGGGAAAACCATCCTACTCAAGGGAGAAAAACCCAGCAAATATATCGCTTATATATTCAAGGAATAAGAGCAGAAATCTGCTTACAACTCAGGCACAACACAATGCCGAATTTTATACAATGAATAGTAGCACCTCTCCTAGGTGCGAAGATACAGAATGAATATGTTTCTCCTTGAAACTGATCTGCTGTAACAAGATGATTATCTGCTGCTCAAGTGTGAACTTCTTCTAGGAATGCGAATGATGATTAATGAACTTGATGATCAAATGAGATGATCATCACCTTGTATTTATACAAAACAATGTGACTCTTCATGAGGTCGGCCTCATTAAGAAATAGCAATAATTAAATAGGTCGACCACATTAAGGAAGTCGGCCCAAATCAATTATAATATGTTGCCAAGTGAAGCGCCTCTTCACTTTAATAAATGCAATAAATAAATAGCCATTAGGCTATATGAAATTTATTGTTCAACAAGCAAGGCGGAAGTATGTAGCCCGAAGCTACAACATCAACAGAATCAAGATATTTTTTCTTAATAAATTTGCTCCAAATGGAATCCCTATTTGCATAATTCCACACTAGTTTCCCCTAGAGACATTTTTTGAAGATGCAGACTCCTAAATCCTACGCTGACATTCTCTTAAGGTAGACATCTTTTATCCCAGGCTATTAAGGAGAATCAACTCTTGTCTTCCAATCCTTGCCAAATGAGATCTTTCATTATCTTGATGATAGTGGCTATAATCCCACTTGGAGCTTTCAAAACTGAGAAGAGAAAAATTTGAAGCTAACAATACCGATCTAATCATTGTGATTCTTCCCACAAAACTTAACCATTTGCCTCTCCATGGAGCCAGGTGGGATTTAAAAGCATCCAATAAAGAGTTCCTAGTACAGCTTTGTAGGCACCCCCAAACATTGGAACACCAAGGTAGTGGGAAGGAAGAGTATCGCACCTTAAGCCCATGATTCTAGTAATCCTTTGTTGAGATTTTGGGGGTACATTGATGAAGAAAACCTTAGATTTGAGAGTGTTTATTTGTTGACATAAAGCTGCTGAGTAGGAATCCAATATACTTCTGATTGTATGAGCTTCCCTCATACTTGCCTTCCCAAATATAGTAGTATTGTCTACAAACTAGAAATGAGTAAAGGCCTCAAAACCTCCAATGACTTTTATACCAAACCATCTGCAGTCTATATTAGCCTGTGAGATGCATCTTCCCAGCACCTCCGCCATTAAGATGAAAAGGTATGGAGACAAAGGCTCTCCTTGGCAGATACTTCCTGTGAGAGCAAAGAAACCAACCGGTCCAACATTAATTAGAATAAAGTAATTTGGAGAAGTGCAATCATAAATTAGTTACTTCCAAGGTAGGGAGAAGCCAAAACTTCTCAATATCTTCATTAGGAATCTCTGGTTCCCTTTGTCATAAGCTTTGCTAGTATCCAATTTGATTATCTTATTCTTGTTATTGAAATTGGAGATAGAACAGACAATCTCATGGGTGGTGATTATGCCTTTTAAAATTATTCTTCCTGGTACAAAACCAATTTGAGCATCTGACATCAGGGCTGATGGAAAAAAATTCAATCTATTGTCATCATTTCTTCCAAAATCTTGTATAGGGTGGGATGTTTTTTTCGAAATGAGGGTCATGAAGGTGCAGTTGAGTGCTTTCTGAATCTTTTTGTACTTCTGTGACTCATTATAAGCCTCCAGTACTTTCTTGCCCAAAATGTGCCAGCTCCTTTGAAAAATGGCTGCAGGTTAGCCATTCAAGCCTAGGCATTTATCTGGGTGCATTTGAATTAAGACCAATCTGATCTCTTCTTCAAAGAAAGGATCCATCAGCATTTGAGTGTCCATGTCTATGATGACCCCGGGGGTTCTACCCATACAGTCTTGCTGTTCTTTAAGCCTAGATGGTTCTTCGCTGCTAAGGAATGCAGAGAAAAGGAGATTGCCTCCTTATTACTCTCTTTCTGCCTCCTTATTACTTTCTTTCTGTTTGATCAGTTTCCCACCCTCAGAGGAAGAGATATTAAGTCTTTTGGCTTCATTTGCTTGGCATGGGTGGAGTAGTGAAAAAAATTGGTGTTTTGACCTCCTCCTGTCAACCAGATCTCCCTTGAAATTTGCCTCCAAAATATTTCCTATTTGGCTTGCAGGTCTGTTAATTCAGCAAGGAGTGCTTTTTCCATCATGAAATGGTCCCTAGGGCATACCTCTCTTAATAACTTCCTCATGAGATTGTAGAGTTCCCCTTCCACCCTTTCTTTTCCCAAAAAAGTGGTTCTAAAGTTGTTCTTGTTCCATACCTTGATTCTTCGTTTGAGGCTGCTAAGTTTTTGAACCAAACATTTTTGTTCTTTTGAATTTGGTCATAGTCTACTATCAATCTTTCACCTGGTCTAGGAAGGATTCATCTCTGAACCACATGTTTTAAAATTTGAAAGCACATTTGGGATGTGTTGCATCTATGTGCCACGCTAGGGAAATAGGTAAGTGATTTGGACCAAAACCAATAATAACCTTCAATGATAATATTTAGAACCAAATCATTTGGCTGAAAACAAAAATCCGACTAGTCTTTCTAAGATGGTAAGGGAACCTTCTCTCTTATAGGTCCATATGTTGGTCCAATTTTTTGGCTACACTTCAACAAGGGAGGTCTGTTGAACAAAGCTGGTGAAATTGTATTGAGATTCAGAAATCCTACTTATACCTACATGCTTGTCATTTACATTCAACACAACATTGAAATCTCCCCCTAGAACTATCAAGTCTTTATGGATGGAAGAAATTACCATGGTTAAAGATTCCCATAAACTCTTCTTCTAAAGAGGGACGTTTGGGCCATAAATGTTAAATAGATAAAAAGAGAATGGATGAAATGGAGGTTCAATGAAATAGCTGCCAATTATGTCAAAGCAAAGGATAGCTAGGCCCCCTAAAGCTCCATTTGCGGAGGTAAATATGCCCTTCCATTTAAACCATTTTAGGGTTAGTTTAGCAACTTCTTCAATGCTTAACTTGGTTTCTTGTAACAGGAGAATCCATAGCTTTTGTGCATCTAGTTGACACTGGATTGAATGTCTAAATGCCCCTAACATTACATGAAAGGATCTTCATTGGGCTAGCGAGGGCCCTCTCCCCCTCACCTTTCTTTTTGTTTACCAAAGTTTAAGGTTGCTTGAGATCCTACCTTAATCTCCTCCATCGGGAATTCCTCTACTTTTTTCCTTCCTTTCCTTGTCAAAGGGCCATAACTAGCTCTAGACTTATCTATTTCAAATTGAGAAGTAGAGCACATCTCTAGGGAAACCAGCTTGTCTGCATCCCCCTTTCCTATTTGATTGTCCCACCTTTGATATCAATTGATTCATTCAAAATATTGATCAAAAGATCACACGAAGGACTACAAACAAGAATAGAAGCCTAATCATTTGCCACTTTGAGAGCTAAGAAGGGAGGAGGCCATCAAACCTAGATAGGCCAAAATGATATCATTTTTACTTGAAATGGGAAATGGGCCCTTAGCCACTTCCAAAGTTAAATGGGGGGGATTTTCCAACCTATCATAGAGAGACCAAGGCATTGTTTTCCTTGATTGTGACAAGGATCCAGTTTTCCATTTCTTTTTCTGCCCCTCTATCCTTCTCAAATACGAGTTGAGCTTACAATTGGAACAGAAATGGGATTTTGATTTGCAAAACCTACAAAGGGAAGGAAAGAATTCAATTTCTATTGATTGTCTCCATTTTCCAAACCTAAATCTAACAGGATGTATTTTGGGAGCATGTGAGAAGGAGCTTTTACAATGCAAATTCTAGCATATATTCTTGAGTCGTTGTTGAGGATTTCTTCATTGCTACATTGAAATTTTCCTAGACTAGAACCAATCTCCTTCAATAGAGAACTCTACCAATATTTTTTTGAAGGATTACAAAGACAAACCCAAGTTGGAACTTCCAAGATCTCTAAGCTTGTTGGGTCCAAATTTTAGGACCATTTCTTGATATACAAGCTAATATCCTCCATTGACCATGGACCTCCAAATAGGGTTTTCTCCTATTCTTCACCACTTGAGCATTTGACAATGAAAAAGCCTTTTGGGAGAAATTTAATATAGTTTGATAAGCCCCATGAGGAACCTACCCATTTTTCAACTCTTTCCCAAGCAAGCCAAACACCACAAAACTTGTCAATCAATGTCGTTTGACAGCTGTCTAGATTAATATTGTTCAACAATAATACGATTTCTTCAATTTCACTATCAAAATTTCCACTTCAAGCCCAATACTCAAGGTAAACTGAGGGTCTTCTAGGGTTGTAAAGGCACCCACAAAACTATCCATTTCTCTCCACAGATTGGTTTGTTAGACAAATGAAGGAGGAAGCCCTATATTCATTACCTAAGGGTTTTCCCGTAATGCTTCTACAAAACTCTTTTGTTCTCTACTTCTCCCTTGACCATAAGCATTATGTCTAAGAACAGGTTGGGTTTCCCCAAATAGACTTCATCTTTTGGACCAATCCTTGTCCCCCTAAAGGACCTACCTTGAAACCCTAGCACATTTTTTTTCTTGAAATTCATATCTTGGGAGGATAATTGTGCAAGGTATTTGCATGTGGAACTAACATTGTTGCATTTCAGGTTTTCCTTTCTAACATCATCATGCCATTGTTGTAGGATTTGATAATGGAAATCTGATTTGGACTCTTAAGAGTCTATTCCATCCTCTCTATTTATAAAGTTTATCCTTTTTATTATTCTTGTTCCTCTTGAAATTCTATGCAAATTCAAAAACAGGGCATCATGTTTCAAGTTGGTATGCAAAAGATATGCACTTTTTCTAACCTTCAAAATTAGCATTTGGCTTGTTTTAGCAACTTCTACAGGTGGAATAAACATTATATGTGGCAAAATAGGCATCATACATGATGTTAAATCATAAAAGAAGTTGTATGAAAAGCACATTTTAGGGTTCAAAAACATGTGCATTTTTTGTTTCTATTCCTTGAAATGAAATGAAAGATTTTAATAACGTCCATGAGGCCACAGCAGCCTATGGGACCCAGGAACAGCACAAGACCGCCACCAAAAAGGGAAGACCTTAAACAGTTTGAGATCTTCGCTCGAGATCAACCCTACAACAGTGAATTTTGATGATGTAGTTTGCCGATTTGACCAACCTTTCCTCCTCAAACAAGGTATTTAAAGTATCAACTTGTAAAGTGTCCTCATAACTGGCCCGAATATCTTTATACGCTGAGCACTCCATAACAAAGTGACATTCTGTCTCCACCAATCCCATGTCTCAAAATCGACATATTCTTTTTTCCCACTCTTCTTTAGGAACCATCCATCTGCCCGTTTCACATCTAAGACGATGTGAGCTAGTCCGAAGCTGAGCTAGCAACATCTTTACTCTCCATTTAATATTCGCTCCTATTTAGGCCTTTTCTTCATGGTCCCCCTTGGGATTAAATTCTTTGATATAGTGATCTTTCTTTCGCCCTAGTTGTTTTGTCCATATAGCATTTTTGAATTTTTGCTTCACATATTTTTTTATTTCTTCATTTGTACTCGGACAATCTTGCATTTTCACACCCCACTTTGATCTTTCATTTTGGCTGAAGGAAGGTTTTAACAGGAATTTTACACCCGGAAGTGAAAGGATTTCACACCTGGCTTGAGTCCACCATAGGACTGCTGCATGTTATCGTATAGTTTTCCTTCATGTAAAGAGTGGTTGTAGGTATCATGAAAGCTCTAAATGTGAGAGGGTTCCATGGATCCCAAGAAAGCATATTATTTACCTGTGTTCAGCCTTGTGTTAGTTTTCTCTCATTTGTAATGGAGGATGTGAAGGTTCATCATTTATTGAGTTGGGGTTTTGAGTCCTCTCTACTGTTTGGAGTCAGGGGTTGCAGTCCTTTGTATTTCCACAGTGTACTACAAGTAATGTTCCCTCCAAGACAGGCTGTAATATCCCCTTAAAAAATTTCTTATTTTGTACAAATTGACCAAACTTTAGCCTAAGAAGATGGCACTCAGCAGATGAAACCCTAGGTGAGAAGGCTCAAATAGTAAATGAACCCCTGGGGTTTTCAATGAATTTCCACCAGTAACCCTAGAATCTCAGTGGCTGAATCAGCCCTCAATTTCGCCTTGCGATCTGCCCTCCAACTGTCGAAGTCACTGGAGTTTATAACAGCAATTTGTCCATGAAATTTTGGCATGCTTTCCACTTAGCTGCCTTCCAAAATTGCCTCAAAACGGCTGCCTTCAACTGCTAAAGTGGTACAGCCTGTTTGAGAATGAAAGAACACTGAATTTTATCTTGAAATCACCACCCAACATACCCAAAATTGCCACAATCTGTACTGCAGGTTCATTCCAGCCAAATCCTAGATGTGGCACTCCAATTTGAAGAATAAATCTTTGATTGCAAACTGAAATTACATCAATTATGCCCAGTGGTGAATACTATGTGAAATCATTCCAAGGAATTGTGGGTTCTTGTCCTCCAATTCCAGACCTAGAGGGTTTTCATCCTTAGGTTAAATTGAACTTAAGTCCAATGCTCCACCAAAGTGTAGAAATCAGAAAATCGAATGGTTGATCAATATGCCTCCTCCTTGCATGGCCTTTCTTAAATAGAATTTTCCTCCAAAAGACATAGCTCTTCAAATTTCCTTCATGACCCTTGATTGATATGTGAGAGGAATTATTAAAAAATAAACTTTAATTATATGGGACCACCTTGTTTTAGATTTTCACTTTACTTATGCCCTCTTTATTATTATTACAACTGACAACACTTAAGTTGCCCCTTTTATGAAATTATGATCCTCTTGAGTTATTATTATACTCCCATTTTCCTAATGCAAAATTCCCAAGGCCCACAGGAAAGGGCATTTGGGTTTCAACTTTGCTTCATTTCAAAAAGGGCACATTACACAGTCTACGGATGTATTGTAAAACCCATTGGCATTGAGGCATTGTAGAACATGTATGACTGGATTAGTGGTATGAAGAGAGTTGTTCACTATACCTTGAGTTTTCTGCCCAGTTGAGAGTTTCTCTAGCAGTATTTTCTGTGTTGCAATTATGTGGGTTGCAATATTTATTTTATTCCACATTTTGTTTGAGTCCTTTACTTTTACTTTTTGATCACACATGCCATGGTGATTGGCATCCATTATAAGTGGTGTTGTTGCAGGATGAGTGTAGCATAGCTGCCCCATCTTCTCATTTTCTTTCAATATCAGCCCTCTCACTTCTTCCTTGCCCAATCTAGCCCTCTACTCTCTTCATCATCCACCTGTTCCCAGTCTGCCACCATCAATGGGTCGACCAGATCTACCTCAATCGACTCCTTGTATAGAAAGAACTAATACAAATTGTCAAATTACCGGTCATGGAGATTGTGTATCTGGTATAAAACTAATACTGCTGCTTAAAAGTTGACAAGAAGTCGAAAGAAAAGTGCCATGAGATTGTTATCATCACTCATGGCTGACAGCATCCAAAAGAAGGATATCACAAACAAATCACCACTTTCAAATGCAGAAATATATTGCACTGAACAGAACCCACATCCAATCCTTTTTCGCATGGTTGGTTAGACCACAGTTAGCAGACTCCGTCAATTGCAGAGTACACACACAAAAAAATTAACATCATGTTTTTCCAGAACTTTATGGTGAGTTTTTGATGTTTTTTGGCGAACTGCCCTTGATGTTTGTTTGTGACAAGCATTTTTGCCTTTCAAAGTATGAAAATGGTGTGCTACCATCAAGGTTTGTGTGGTTTTGAAGATCATCATTTTAGGCTTGGTGGCAGGGGATCCACTCCTCAGCCCTGCCCTATCTAGTTGATGTTATTACAGCGTGGTCTGCACTTCCAAGAAAATGTATTAAGTGAATATCAACATGGCGATTGACCTTATATGGATTCATATTATGTACTTATTGTTGGCCGACTTAAATTGTAATTAATTATTATTTATCAAAGGCCGACCCAAATGAAGAGCACCTAGGAGATATATATACAAGGTCATTTTTGGCTATTGAGAGCAATCCAAAAATAACAAGCAAGTTCGAACCTATTATCAGCAGAACAGAAATTCGCATTCTAGAAGAAGGTCATACTTGAACAGCAGATCATCATCTCTGTAGCAGCAGTCGAATTCAAGAAGAAGTCAGTCCTTTGTACTAAGAAGGAAGGGAATATTTATCAAGCATTAGCCATTGTTGGGCTGTTGTAAGCAGAATTCTGCTATTGTATTACCATATATAAGAGAATCATTTGCTGGGTTTTTCTCCCTCAAGAGGAGGGTTTTCCCAGGGTATCTTGTTGTGTTCATTGTCTTATGTGTTGCATTTCTATTGAATAATATATTATCTAATCTGATCTAAGAAACACTAACATGGTATCAGAGCGGGTGTGAAAAAGATCGTGATCAGATTTAGTTTGCAACACTCACTTTATTCCTTTTCAGTCTATCTTCTAAATTTCTCAAGATGGTGAACGGTCTGAAAATCGAGGATAGACTCGAAGGGATCTCGAACTACACATCATGGAGGTTCAGGTTCATGCTAACTTTGGAAGAGAATGATTTGGCTGAGTTTGTGAAAACAAAAGTTCCCGAACCTGAGGGGGAAGAAGAGAAGCTGCAATGGAGAAAGAAAGACACTAGGGCAAAGAAAGTATTGGTTGATTCCGTCAAGGATCATATTGTACCAATTGTCTTCAAGTTGGATACAGCAAGAGAGATGTTTACAACCTTGGAAGAGATGTACGAAATCAACAACACCAGTCGAGCCCTTGCACTGAAGCAACAACTTCATCATGTGAAAATGGCGAAGGGAGAATCTGTTATTACATACTTCATGAGGATCTCAGAGATAAAAGATCAGCTCTCCACTATTGGTCACATGATTGATGATAAAGAACTGACTATGCTTGCTCTCAATGGTCTTCCGCTTTCATGGGAGGCATTCATTCAAGGAATCAGTGCAAGATCTGAACTTCCCAAGTTTGATCGATTAAGGATTGACTGCATTCAAGAGGAGTCAAGACTAACAGCAAGAGGAATTGGTCAAAGCTCAAAGAATGAAGAATTACAAGTTCTTGCCTCTCATTCATCAAACAAAGGAAAAGGCTTTAAGAAAGGATTCTTCAAAAGGAATCGAGAAGATGGAAATGATGATGCTCCTACCTACAAAAGGAAACGAGACATGTCCAAGATTCAATGTTTTCGTTGTGATAAGTATGGTCACTTTGCGAGGGTGTGCCCTCAACGACCTAAGCTTCAAGTTGCCACTGCAGATGTTGAAGAAGTCACTCCACAAAAGGACTCCAGTGATTATCTATTTTATTCAGCCTTGTCTAGCAATGTTTCTACTGACTCTAACACTTGGTTGATTGACAGTGGTGCTTCTAGGCACATCACCGGATTCAGAAGTCACCTTTCAAACTTAATGGAAAGCAACTCTAGTGATCAAGTTGTTATTGGAGATGATGCTAGATATTCTGTAAAAAGGATTGGAAATTCCACTCTTCACTTGGATTCTAGAATTTCTTTGGAGTTGAATGATGTACTGTTCGTACCAGGGATAAAGAGGAACCTTGTTTCAATTTCAGCATTAGAAGACAAGGGTTATCAAGTTGCCTTCTCTAAAGGGAAAGTTCTTAAATGGGCAAAGAACTCCAGCTTCAAAACTGCTCAAGTGATTGGAGTTAGACATGAATGTCTCTACACGCTGTGCACTCGTCCTCTTCAAGCACTTGTGCATAACAGTACCAGCATGTGTGATCTTTGGCATCGAAGATTGGCTCACATTCACTTTCGTGCTCTACCTATCATGGAGAAGATGGTCACCGGTCTTCCGAAATTCGATCAAGAACATGAAGGTACATGCAAGGGATGTGCCCTAGGCAAGAACACAAAAGGTACGTTTCATTCCAGTGAAAGTAGATCTAAATGTATTCTTGATCTCATTCATTCTGATTTGTGTGGTCCAATGTCTATTGCATCATCTAGTGGTTTCTTGTATTATATTATTTTCATTGATGATTACTCTAGAAAGACTTGGATCTATTTCTTGAGATCTAAAGAATCAGAAGAAGTATTAGAAAGATTCAGAGAATTCAAAGCACAGATTGAAAATCTGTCTGGGAAGAGGATCAAAGTATTGAGATCTGATAATGGTGGAGAATACACTTCTGGCACATTTCGAGACTTTTGTATTGAAGCAGGGATTAAGAGGGAGTTCAGTGTTCCCTATAATCCACAACAAAATGGTATTGCTGAAAGGAAGAATAGGTCTATTGTGGAAGCAGTGAAAGCTATGATCCATGATCAAGACTTACAAATCTCTCTTTGGGCTGAAGCATCAAGAACAGCCGTCTATGTTCAAAACAGGAGTCCCCACAGGATCTTAGAGAATAAAACTCCTGAAGAAGCATTCTCAGGCGTGAAGCCTGAAGTTAGTCATTTGAGGATCTTTGGCTGTCCAGTCTATGTTCATATTCCAAAGGAAAAGAGAACAAAGCTAGAACCTTCTGGGAAGAAAGGAATTCTTGTAGGCTAAGTGAGACATCAAAAGCTTACAGGATTTACATTCCAGGACAGAAGTCTATTGAGATTAGTAGAGACGTCACATTTGAGGAAGATGTTGCTTATAGAAGGTCCAAAGGCACTCCTATGGAGATTGATGAAGAAGAACCTCCTCAAGATATGGAAGTTGACCATATTCCAGAGAATCTGAAGGAGGATACAAAACCTAAAGAAGATATTGATCCAGCTGAGCCTTTGGATCCTACTGATGGGCCTCTAGACATTGTGATTGGAAAGAAAAGACCTCTTTGGGCTCGCAGGACAATGCAGGAAGCAGAAAGGTTTGCAGCTCCAAGAGGAGCCTTCAGAGAAAGCAAGAGACCTCACAAGTTCTCTAGTTATGTTGCCTTGATGAGTCAGATTATTGAGTCAGAGCCTTCAAATGTTGAAGAAGCTTCTAGTCAACAAGTATGGAAAGATGCCATGATTGAGGAGTATCAGTCTATACTTAAGAACGATGTTTGGGATATAGTTCCTAGACCCAAAGACAAATCTGTGGTGTCTTCTAAGTGGCTCTTCAAGATCAAGCATGCAGCTGATGGGAGCATTGAGAAACACAAGGCTAGATTTGTGGCTAGAGGGTTCTCACAAAAAGAGGGAGTTGACTATGAAGAAACCTTTGCTCCTGTGGCTCGTTACACGTCTGTTAGAACCATCATTGCTATTGCTGCATCTAGAGGATGGAAGATTCACCAAATGGATGTAAAGACAGCTTTTCTGAATGGCATAATAGAAGAAGAGGTTTACATTGAGCAACCAGAAGGATTTGAGGTGCATGGGAAAGAGTCTCATGTCTGCAAGCTGAAGAAGGCCTTGTATGGTCTTAAACAAGCTCCTCGTGCTTGGTATGAAAGAATTGATCAGTATCTTTCAAGTCTGGGTTTCTCAAAGAATGATGCAGATTCTAACCTCTACTTCAAAGTAGTAAATGGTGAAGCATTAATTTTGGTTTTATATGTTGATGACTTGATCATTACTGGTGAAGAACATCTAATTCTAAAATGCAAGAAGGAATTAGCTTCAGAATTTGAGATGAAGAATCTAGGTCTCATGCATTACTTTCTTGGCTTAGAAGTTTGGCAAAAGCCAGATGAGATGATTCTAAGTCAAGGGAAGTACACTGTTGACATTCTCAAAAGGTTTGGTATGATTGACTGCAAACCTATGTCTACACCCATGGAGACTAATTTAGATAAGTTGAAAGAAGCTGCAGCTAGTTCAGAACCAGTGGATTCTACAATGTATAGACAGTTGATTGGTTCATTGATGTATCTAGTTAACACTAGACCTAATATTTGCTATGCAGTGAGTGCACTTAGCCAGTTTATGTGTGAACCAAAGCAAATACATCTTGTAGCAGCTAAACATATCCTGAGATATTTATGTGGCACAATTGGATATGGGTTGAGATATTCTTCAAACGTGGATTTGGAGCTGCATGGTTTTACTGATTCTGATTGGGCAGGATGTGTCTCAGATCGGAAGAGTACTTCTGGTTGTTGCTTCAGTTTGGGGACTGCTATGATCTCCTGGTGTAGCAGGAAACAGTCTTCAATGGCCTTGAGTACAACTGAAGCAGAGTATATTGCAGCTTGTGTGTCAGCTCGTGAGGCAGTGTGGCTTCGTAAGCTCCTTGCAGGATTGTTTGGACAATCAATGGAGCCTACTATCATACACTGTGATAATCAAAGCTGTGTGAAGCTTTCTATCAATCCTATGTTTCATGACAGAACAAAACATGTTGAGATCAAGTACCACTATATTAGAGATATGGTGCAAAGGAAAGCTATACAGTTGAGGTATATCAGCACTGAAGAGCAAACGGCAGACATTCTCACCAAGCCTCTCGCCAGGATTAAGTTTGTATACTTCCGAGAGAAACTTGGTATGGTGGAGAATGCAGCCTTGACTGAGAAAGAGTCTCAGTAATCAGTGATCCTTGTTGAGAATGCAACTCTCTGCTGAGTGAGAGTTGAGGTGCAAGCCCTTGTTAATACAATTCTCTGCTGAGAGAGAGTTGAGGTGTAAGTCCTTGATAATGCAATTCTCTGATGAGAGAGAGTTGAGGTGAAAGCCCTTGTTTCCACCCTCTGGGAGAAGCTATGGTGGATGTCATGTGTGTGACTCCATGACAACATCACGTGAGGGAATCCGTGATGAGTTTATACCATTTATGGGAGTAGCCATAATGGTTAATATCACATTGAGGTGATATTCTATTTTGTTTTCATTCTAATATGATGTGTCTTGTGCAGATGGAAGTTCATCCCTAGATGAGAGGGAGTGTTGATGTTATTATAGCGTCGGTCTACACTTCCCAAGAAAAATATATTAAGTGAATATCAACATGGGCCGACCTTATATGGATTCATATTATGTACTTATTGTTGGCCGACTTAAATTGTAATTAATTATTATTTATCAAAGGCCGACCCAAATGAAGAGGCGCCTAGGAGATATATATACAAGGTCATTTTTGGCTATTGAGAGCAATCCAAAAATAACAAGCAAGTTCGCACCTATTATCAGCAGAACAGAAATTCGCATTCCTAGAAGAAGGTCATACTTGAACAGCAGATCATCATCTCTGTAGCAGCAGTCCGAATTCAAGTAAGAAGTCAGTCCTTTGTACTAAGAAGGAAGGCGAATATTTTATCAAGCATTGGCGCCATTGTTGGGCCTGATTTGTAAGCAGAATTCTGCTATTGTATTACCATATATAAGAGAATCATTGCTGGGTTTTTCTCCCTCGAGTAGGAGGGTTTTCCCAGGGTATCCTGCTGTGTTCATTGTCTTATGTGTTGCATTTCTACTGAATAATATATTATCTAATCTGATCTAAGAAACACTAACAATATCATGACAAGGAACACACCAAGGTAGGAGCGCTAACCCTAGAACCCCACCAAACTCATTTGATACATTTTTGCAGCTGTATTTTGCATTAATAAAAATATTCAAAAATTTATAGCTGTATTTTGCATTTTTATTTTTATTTTAAATTTAAGTGTTTTTTAAGTTGCCAAGTTTTACCAAGTTTTTGCCTAGTCAGATATTTTTGGTCTACCAAATCCAAGTTGAGTAAGTTTTTGAACTATGAATTAGATTATGTGGATTACAAAAATTTGTACATCAAAAGAGTATCAGTGACTAGCATCCAAAAAAAAGTTGTCAAATAGGAATAGTCAGCACTTTGAGCACCAAACCCAGGTTTAAAAGAACATATCTTGACATTTCACAGCATACAGTCTTGAAGTTTGCCACACACATTACCATTTTCGAGCACAGAAATATGTTGAGTGAACATGCCCCATGTCCAACCCATTTTTGCAGTCTCTAGCTACTAAGTCAATTACAAACAGAAATACATGGAAAGAGTAGAGAAAACAGTATCCATAAAATGCCCAAAGGAATGTTGTCAAATGGGAATTTGTAAGCACTCTGAGCACCAAACATAGGTTTAAAACCCTCAGAGGACAAATCTTGACATTTGTGAAGTATACTATCTAAACGTTTATTATGTTCCAGACAAGGTATAACTCTCAATGACCTTGTGGTCTGCAGATGTGGTGAGTCTCATCATTTGAGATGGGGTGCAAAACTTGTGTAAAACTAAGGAAAAAGACACCTCCCTGCATTAATATTTAATGTAGGAGGCAGAATCCTTCAAGACGATGTCAATAATCAAAAAGAAATTTTGAAAAATATTCAAAGCACAATTCAAACTCAAACAGACCAAGTCTTTTCGAGCACATAAATACAGCAATTGGCCAAATTTGATGCCAATTTCTGTACTATGCTAGGTATAAAAGAGATTTTTGAATCTCTTTTGATAATAATCAAAAATAGAACTTCGGAAACAATCCCACCTTTGCATTTACATTATTGACAAATACTTGTAGAGAATGAGAAAAATAAATTATAAACTAAAAGTTCTTGTGATCACAAGACTGGTTGAGTTCATACCTGAGTAAAAAGGTCAGCCAAGCATGTTAGGAGATTCTCCTCTGGATCCCCCCCTGTCTTTGTGCGATTATAATATTCCAGCAATTGCTCTCTAAAAGGAACACAAAAATAAAGAGCCTGCTTTATTCAAAAAAAATAGAACAGTTAGATCACTCTTTGATCCACCTAAAGCAAAAAAGAGCACGTGCAACAACTTTAAAGGAGAAGTACAATTTTTTAATAGCCAATACAATAAGCAACACCTCTGGAAATAGCATTTTGTAAGATAAGAGAGTCCCACATAAGTCTATATTTCTTAAAGAAAGAATAACTTAGAAGCAATGAGTTCTAAGTGCACCATTCATGTTCATGAGAGACCCATTATTGTGAAACACTACTCATGAAATAAGAGTCGATAGAAATTGAATTGAAAATACACAATTGATTCCCCAAAATTGATCACATAAAGACTAACTAATTGATAAACAGTCTCCACCTTTTGACCTGAAAGTCATGCTTCTACGTAATTTTTCTTAAACCTAAATTCTCATCACAAACACTGGTTAGAGTGCAATGCTAGATGGAGTCTCCAGCTTCACTTTGAAGGCCAATTCCACCATTAGATATAAACTGGGACTCATGTTTTATAAAGGTAATTAACAACCAAATAAATAGTTCAAACCAGATTAAAATTAGTCACCAGTCATCATCAACAAACTAACTAATCATAACAAAACTAAGAATTTTGACTCAGAAGGGGAAAACAAAAAAGAAAAATGCAGCCATAACCAAAGAAGACATTACAGATTGCCTCCAACAGTCCAGATCAACCAACTAAACTCCATGAACTGTTACCAGCCTAAGTGACTATCATACTAGGGAATTTAACCGGAACAAGTCAAAAATATGGTTATAGTATGAATTTGCAAAAATCTGACACAAGGAAGCATAGGACATTCACAGACCAACAAAGTTGGGCCACCCTAAGTGGCCATGACGCTGAGGTCTTTAGACAGAGATGAAAATGTGGGTTTAGCATTAATTTGTGAAGTAATATGACACAAAAGCTGAGTACGTTCACAGCCCCAACAGGGACATGAACTTCAATTGCATATATAAGTCCACTTAGATCACAACCAGTCAGACATATTACACCTGACTAGTTCTTGGGTATAGCATGCATCTGCAAAATAATCTGACACAAAAGAAGCTGGGCACATTTGTGGTCCCACCAGGAAGCAAAAATTCAATTACATTCATAAGTACGCTCAGATCACAACCAGATAGATATATCAGACTCAATCAGTTCTAGGAAATTGTTAAGAACTCCTAACAGTCCTCTAGAGATGAAAAACAGACCACAAAGAATTTGGAGAACCCTGCCTCTTAGTTGAAAATGGAACAAGCACAAAGAAGGAACCTGTAACTAGCGTCAAATCACTTTTCTGCATGCAAGATAAATTCTGAAGGCCGGACCATTTCTGTAAACAAATTCAGATACGTAAAAATAAGAAACATGGACTACCTAGATCTGGGTCACAACTCTTAAGTTTTAACTAATGATAAGACAGCTGTAAAGTTGCCCATGACGAACTGGCTAACCAAAACAAATATTTCAAAATATTGAAGAACACCCTCATGTATACTTAATTTACAAAAATGTGAAAAGATGAAAAAAAATCCAAGTTCCAAAAATTGAGCCTACAGAAGCTTCCAAATATATTTAATTTTTAAAGCAAGGACAAATCACCATTACCGGTAAGTTTCCGACTATTAAAATATCACGACGACCTGTTTCCATGCTTTATCAGCTTGCTCTAAGTTCAAAAAAGTTTTATTACACCAGTTATTATAAAACAAGGACAGAACACTTAGCCTCCTTGATTACAACCAATTGCTGAAAGGATCAAGATGATTTGTTTGTAACTCAAAAAGATGTTTAATAAAATAAATAATACTAAATTTGGTTGTGTCAAACAACTATTAAGACTTGAAACAAATATTAATTCCAATAGTACTGAACCATGCACTAAATTTCCAAAACAGATAGGCTCCTAAGATGTGATTGCAGCAAATTGACACAGATAATTTAACCTGAATGGAGCATGCTTTCAAAGAACATACATACATATCATAAAAAAAGTCCCAACTAAAATTCATGAACCAGAATATCAAGAAATAATTAAATGAGATAAGACAGACTGACATGATAAAGGGTGCCATTGTCAACTACCCAATAATGTTTAATGATGAGCAGGCTAGAAGAGGAGTTCCGATGCCTCTGTTGGCAAACATACAGGCCATTCTGCATTCACTCCTCAAGAAAGAGAATTATTATGAAAAATATAGACTTGGTATATCAAACATGCAATCAAATAATGTTACAGAAGGCTAATAAAGACTCCCCCCAAACTTCAACTCAGGGAAAGTCCCTTCGTAAACAGCATACAGACTTATATGGACATCATTTTAGGATTTGCTCCATCATAAAGAGTGGTAGAACCAGAAAAGATCAGGCTCGTATTGTAAAATCAAAGGTCCCAAATTATAAGAGATATGACAACAGAGGCAAAGGCAGAGGATAGACTCCATCTGTTTTTGTGCACCCAGAAGGAAAAGCTAGAACCAGAATGGAGAAGAGATAGTGACTGACAATAGCCAGTCTTGTTTGTAAAGTAGGAAACCAGCAAGACATCCAAAACCTTCAAAGAAAGAACATATAGTAGCCAAATTAAATCTTGTGCATGCGCACTGAACCCACAAAAGATGTATTTCAATCAGACCAACTAAAATTAATCAAAATTCATAGAAATGATCATTTCAAGAAGACAAAGAAAAGGGCTAAAAGCCCACCACTCACTAGCTAGAAGAAAATACAATGAGTTCTATCATTAAAAAGAATCAGAAAATATACTAAGTAGATTTTAGATAGATCAGTAAAGGTGAGGCTTAAGAGTAAGTTAATGCGGATGATGTAAAATTCATGATCAAGAAAATGTCATGGCCAGCAAAGCTCAAAATTTCTTCGAAATCCTTTACAATGGTATTCTGCACCATCTTTCTGAAGGAGTTAATTAAAAATATGCCCAAACCCTAAATTGAATGCTATACGTTCAAGGGTCCTGGTGATATAAAGGACTAAAATATTTCACTATCTCATGTTCCAAGCATTGAAACGAAGTTTGTCGAGTAGAATTAGCGTCAGAAAGATTATAAGTTGGTTTCAATTTATTCAAAACGGATCCAGCTCATTCAATTGTCCAAGGAGAGAGAGAGAGAGAGAGGGATTCATAAATATCAATTGTTTACACAATGCCGGAACTGTCCGAGGAGGATTTCAAGGCTGCCGAGAAAATAAATTATCCAGAGCCTGGGGTGCTGATCATAAGCGTTCCGGAGGTACCAGTGGGCAAAAGTGGTGGAGATTTTTCACCACAGTCTGGTAAGAACCCCACTTGTCCCGTTCTTCCAAGGATGGTCAGGACGGTTAGCAGGCGCCTTTCCACCTCTAAGACCATGTGAAGCTCTGGTTTGTAGGTCGGTGGGATCATGTCGAGGTTCGGCTGGAGAAGGGCCTGCTTTTGGCTGATTTCTTGCTGTTGGTGATTCAGAAATAGTTTCTTTCATGGAAGATGCAAGTGCCAATCACATACCATAAATCATCTCCCAAAACATAAGGCCTCAAACATGACAGAACAACTTTACAAACTGCACGATTCCATGAACAAGGAGATTGCATAATTGGAGTTATCTGGGGCGAAATTGCTATTTATAACCCGGCAGAATCAGTATACAAACTGTGCATGAACATGTGGGTTCCATTATCGTAGTCAAATGGGGCTGAATTTTTCAATTATAACAAGGGAGAAGAACTATACAATTTGCATGAAAAAAAAGAGGGTTCCATAATTGTACTTATTGGAGCAATTGATGAAGGGTTTCAACTTCCAATTCCATGAATCGATAAACCACAACAGTACATCTCCGCTTCATAATACCCTAGCAGTGCAATTTGTTGGTTCTACCATATTAGATAATCTTTAATGCATAACAGATTGTGTGAAATTTTAAATTAATAGATTCTAACTTTAAACCCCATCCAAACTGAAAATTCAGTTTCAAGAACTTGAAATATTACATAAACAAATTTCATGAAAACATGCCTGAAGAACGCTGTTGCAGTAACAAGTATTGCCGAAATTCTCAAGGCCAAAGTAGCGTTCGCCTTCAGGAAATTGATCTCCGAGCGCCCTTTCCAGTCTTGAGCCGGTAGTTCCCATGACCATACGCCCACCGCTTGCTGCTATTGAGGTTTTCCTTCCGGCGAGGGGCGAGACGGGGGAAGGGTTTTCTCACAGATGTTTAATTATGATATCGAGAAATCATTTATATACTTACCGCCTACATATTCATATTGTTCTGGGACATGTGGAATCTTTAGAATATATGCCCGCGTAATTCAGAGCGCTAATCCTTCGCACTGTCAATTCTCAACCAAAATATTTAAAGAACGAAAAGAATGTTAGGAATATAGGGCGGTGGCAGGCCGCAATACCGCCGGCGCAAAGACATTTTAGGTTATATGCATTATTTTATTTTATTTAAATAATAACAATATTTATTGAGTTGTTTAGAATAATTTTGTATTTTATTTTTAGTTTGGATTTTGAAGTTTTATGTTCAAATGTTTTTATTTTAAGGATATGGATGATGTATTTTAGTTGTGACATTTCTATTATTATATTAAATTTAAAATAATTCATGAATTGTGGAAAATATTTTTTTAAAAATTATGTAAAAGATTTTGAATATATTATGTGGTTTATCAATGAGGTGAAAGAAAATATGTTAGCATTGTAAATAGAGTTCTATATATTGATAATTTTAGTTATAGAGGTGAAAATTGTATCACTATCTTTTCTCTAATGCAATTGTGAAGTCAAGAGGTCATGGTGAAGGGATGCGTAGATCACATAACATTTTGAGTACATAATAGAATCACACAAAAAATAAAGAAATCATACACAATACTCAAGAAAACAATATTTTTTTTACTACACTTTCAATGTTAGATTTGTATATCATAATGATCCCAACTAGGGTATTTACTATATTGTGCATAGGATTGCAATGACACAATCACTTGCTCAATCCAAACTTGCAAACTCTAATGAACTAATGCTTAATCTTTGCCAAAACTAAAATTTAGATCTATTATCAAAAATGCATACAATTATTTGGGCACCAAAATTGCACTCATTGCATTTAATACCATTTGCTCTTTTTTTTCAAATTCAACTACTCCCTCAAATGCATTACATGCATTATTTCAAATTTTCCACCAAACAACTAGCTAACCTAACCAACTACCTACAACATTTGCCTTTCTTGCAAGTTTGTAATTAGCGAAAGTCGTGTCATTCACAGTGATCCTATGTACACAATATCATGTTTATGCTCATACTCCCATTACATGCACTACCATTTAAAACCTATACCCTTATTATATTTACACTATTCTATGCTTGCCAAACCCTACACTTCATCCACTTATTTTTCAATATCACTCTGTCTCTAGATGCCCTTGCATCAAGCACCCTAGGTAAGAAGAAATGAACCATGAGCCCTTAATTGTGTGCCTCCTAGTTGATCTTCTATAATGTGTCATTATGAATTTTGATGCTCTCAACCACTTCTCATCTTCAACTCTTTAGCCCTTCCATGTGACTATATACTTTTTATAGTCCTTTTTGTGCATCTTCTTAACTTTAGTGTCCAAAACCTTCTCAATCTCCTCTTGCACTTTCATTATTGGTTCATTCATCATATCCACTCCATCGGTACATGCAACCTTTCTCACACCCTTAGGTTGTCCCTTTGTGTAAGAGTAAATTCTATGGTATTAAAGATGAATGATATCTAAATCCCCTTTCGAAAATCTATCTCATATGCATTTATCTCTATTTTTGCAAATCTTTTGGATTCAAAAATAACCTAAAGCTACATAAAACCCAATGCAAGAAAAAAACAATGAAACTATTCTAGCAAATGATATAAAAATCAAAATTATATAATTGATTTAGTTCCCATAAAGAGACAAGCAAATTCTCAAGAAGTAAAATAGCATTATGAGAGCTCACATTAGCAAGAATGAACAAAAATCTAAAGGAGTGGATGGATGTAAAGAAAAGAGGGGAAGCAAGACCAACCAATGAGAAAATTAACTCCAACTATCAAAAATAGGCATGAGTTACACTCATGAAAAGATGTCATCTACCCTTATTATGCTCCACTCGCTGCAACTAAGCAATCTAAAATAAACGTATAGGAAAATATATAATATTTAACCAAATAAGATTAAAAACCTACACAAGTACCCCCTTTAAGCATAACTTAGGTGGGTGAGAAGATGGGTTCCAACAAATGAAGCCTAACAAGGTGCCCATGTACAAATATGCCACCCCAAGAAAAAAAAACTCTTTAGAAGAGAGATAGAAGCCCTGCCCAAATAGAAAGAAAAGACCCCCTAAGAGAGAGAAAGGAAGGACAAGGTAGCCCCCCAAAGAATTATTCTCCTACATCCATGCAAGTCTTGTTAATGAGGAAACATACTTTATATGAAGGGTTTGGTGAAGATCTCAATTATCTGCTCAAAAGTTAGGTAGTATAAAATACCAATGACTTGTCCATGGGGATAAGCTCCAAATGTAGTGTATTGAACCTTTATGTGCTTGGTCCACTAATAATAGACCAAGTTACATGAAATCTATATCTTGCTCTAATTGTCATGAAATGTGGCAAATGGTCAACTAAACTTGATGAGAATATACCAAATCCAAATGGCTTCGATAATTGAATTAATAGCCCCCAATACTCAACCTCAGTGGAAGATAGAGAAGTAGTAGGCTGCTTCTTTTTCAACCAACAAATAGGATATGAATCAAGTGAGAAGTTGTGATTTGATGTGGACTTGTAATCCTAAGAATTATCTACTAAAGTGAGAATAATGTGGGTGTTGTTGGTGATTTCTAATATGTTGGGAATCTTAGGAACCTTGATGAGTTCTTATTTCTCACTCCCCTCATAGGCCTCAACAAGGCAATGAGGATGAACTTAGCACAAGATGAAGAACTTGACATGATCACATGTGATATGCATCATGCTCGAGGCTTGACATCTACTTAAGGATATATCAAGGGTGTCAAAGTTTTAATACACACTTCTTTTAGTGTGACTAGGCTATGGTAGGAAAAATGCTTGATCCTCAATGTGAAAATAAAGGGAACTAAGGTAGAAAATAACAAGTCATGACACTAAATATTCCCAAACCTTAATGACGGCAACAAAGGATTCCAAACGAATAAGAAAAGGGTGAGAGGTATGCGTCATGCAAAGTGCTTGGCCCTCGACGGATGGGAAGTGTGTGTAACTAAGGAAAAAATGATAAGCAAGGTAGAAATAAAAGGGGAAAATTAAAATGGAAAGGTCACACGTGTAGATGAAAACCCTAAAATGTGTCATTTTTGCATTGACTTCCCTATTCATGCATTAATTGTGTAACATGCCCAAAGTTTACCCTATTGTTTTCACCTAAGTTTTTAACTCGGAATGTGAATAAATCAAGTTCTCAAAAAGATGGAAAAAAAAATTATTTTCAATAACATATTTGCACATTAGAGTAAACCATTTCACATAATATTGCATAATGAAATAACATTACATAATTTCAAGTAAATGAACTCATCTTTCAAATACAATTACAATAAAATCAAGATCATATTTATAATTTCGTAGCTTTCAAGAGCTTGATGGTGCAAGAGTATAATGGTCAAGATGTCCACATCTGTATCACACATCTTCTTCTTCTTCTATTTCACAAACCTCGGCTACTAAATGTAAGAGGGAGAGCATCACCCAAGTGCTTTTCCTCTAACCACGAACTAAAGTGGTCACCTACACATCTCCTAACTAGTAGATGGCCCTACCCTTCAACGAATATTTTGGTATGGAAACCTCTACAAATGCCTACCTGAGTATGGTGTTGTGTCCTACATAACTAGTATGGGCATATAACTATGGATACCCGCCAACTATGCATGACACTCTTGACTAGCTATGCAATCCTAGCACATAGTGAACCGACAAAGTGTATGCAGTGACTTATACACTTACTTTGGCCAAAGTTTTGATATATATATCAATTCCACTTTCTAAAGAAGTGGTTTCATAAGTTCACCCACCCCCTTAATCAACTTGGAAACTCTATTGACCTATGAAAACTCTTGTCTTGGTTTGACCTCGAGAATTAAATAACATAAACAAGATTCCATTTAAAAGTGATAACACACTTATATTGATCTAACTGACCAATTAGGTTTGACCCAACCTCTAGTTTGCCCTGACTCAAGGAAATAAACTATCCTCCTACTTTAAGGATTATGAGCATCCAAGAACATAATTTCTCCACTCATGGTTAAACTACCAACATAGGTTTCCATAAAATAGCACCATTCCCTAGATAATAATGACATAATACTTCTATCATGGTTTTAATCATTTCCATTTCAAACAACATAACTTATTCAAGCTATATAAATACCATACTGTATTTTTATATATTATCATAATACCTTATATTTAGCTTCACTTTACTGCATCAATCAAACATTATAATCAAGATAGCTACTAATCATGCTATTTAGAATCCCTAATCCAATTATAGACAATCTAGCTAAATGCATAAGCACTCATAACTATCCAATAGCTATAATATGTAAACAATGATTATGCAAACACTTTCAAACTGTAATAATACATAGTTTCAGAATTAGAAAGAGAAAGAGGAATGGATATATATCAAGCATGCTCGGTATAAATTAGCTCCTAATGAATTTCTTGCAACTTCCTGCTCAATTCAAATGGCTTTGTCTGCTGCCTCATTTGTTCTCAAATCTCCTTACTGCTACTAAAACAAACACTCTATGCTCTTCAAACTCGCAATATATATTTCTCTCAAACTAGAAAATATGTTGCACACAAACTAACAAAAAATGTTGCACACAAACTAACAAAAGGTGTTGCTCACAAACTAGCAAAAACACTACTCTCAAACTCACACAAATACTTAGATTGATTTCAGAATGAATGGGCAACCAAGCGCTATGCTCCTGCTCACTATTTATATAGAAATAGATTAAAGTTTCCTTCTAAAAGTAAGCTATGTTTGCTGCCACTTCTCTACTCTCTGCTAGCCATGGGTATTGTTGGGAAAATACAGTTACAAATTTATCTTTTAAAACATCTCAAATGCTTCCTCAAAATGCCACGACCCAATTGAAGATTTCAAACTTATTGCTTGTTGTATATTATTTCAATTAAAAGCTCATTCAAAATGACATGTTTGGAGTACAAAAACAATACAATCTATTTGTCCTACATCACCCAGGCATGGGCTTAACACCTATTGGTTTACTTGGTCAGAGCACCTCTTTTAAAGGTTGTGCATGGGTTTTTCAAACTTCTATTTGTATTTGACTTCCTACTGTGGCTTTCATACTTCCTTTATTCTTGCAAACTAAGTGCCTATGTTGGCGGCTTATTGTTTTATAATGGCCACTTTAAATGGTTTCAAACAAATTTTAAATGTCATCGCCACTTATGCCATTTGCATGGCATTTGCCTCCCTCGATATGTGTGGTTATTTTGCCATGTAATATGGCTTCCATTCGCATTTTTAAAACATCAATAATATGCATATAACATTAAGTATATATATATAATAAATTTTCTATTATAATATGTATATATCCAAAATATATAGTACACATATTTACATATATATCCATAAAATATGCATACAGATATATTTATATATATTAGTAATTTAATTAAATTTCTATACATATATATAATAATATATATTACTATAATTTTAATATCATAATATATATATGTCGATATGTATATAATATATATATATATATACATGTGAATATTTGCATATGTATGACGTATCTACGCATGCTCATACGCACATACATTCATATATATGGGTTACCACACACACACACACACACACACACACATATATATATATATATATATGTATCTATTTATATATATATAAATACACAATGTATATCTTATGCTCCTCGAAAAGGATTTTAACACTATGACTCAAAGCAACTAAACAATCAAAGAGAATTAAAGACATCCAACCAAACATTCCTATCAACCCAAAAATCTATCAAAATGGTTTAACACTTATCGACCCAAAGCTCAAATTGACTCGACAAGGCTTATCTATCTTATGCAGTGAGTGTGTATGTCTACTCAGAAAGGTGAACCAATGGTTTCCATACCAACTTCCTCTCTTGGGTGATACTCTCCCTCTCCTCACTGGAGGGTTTGAACCTTTCATGTATCCAACTTAGTGCAACATGTACAAAGTTAGTTGATAACATGAAAATCATATTCATCACATATCATTTGCGTCATTTAAGCATTTAAAAAGAATTCTCATCATAACACATATGCATTCATCTCATTCATTTATTGAAATTCATTAAAACATAATCATGTATTAAAACATATTTACTCATAAAAGATAATAATAATTGGTGAATAAACAATGGGGTGTAACATATCCTCCCCCTTATGATCATCGTCCCCGATGATTTAAAGTATCAAAACATAATCATTAAACATAACAAGAATTGTTTTCGGGAACTTTCAAAAGCATGCACAACATGAGGAAATTTTTGCTTAATCTCTAAATAGTCTTCCCAAGTGGCATAATCTTCTAGATATTGGTCCCACTGGACCTTGCATTGAAGAACCTCTATGTTACGTAGGTGAAGCCTACGCATTTCAAGCACTTTGAGAGGCTCGATCATTACCAATCCTGAGTCTTGTACTTGTAAATCATTCCAATCAATAACATGATTACCTCCTGGCATATACTTTTTAAGGTATGACACATGAAAGACATTATCCATCCTAACAAGAGCTGGTGGCAAAGTAATTTGATAAGTGATAGGGTTAACTTCTTTGAGAACCTCAAAGGGACCTACATAACATGAAGCTAGTTTGGATGACTTTCTAAACTTAATATAACTCTTGTGAGGCTCAACTCTGAGCAAAACCTTCTCTCCCATTGAGAAACGTCTAGGCATGCGCTTAACATCTACATAACTCTTTTGTCTATCAATCGCCTCTACTATCCTTTTCTTTATTTGTGATTGTAATCATAGACAAATACACCAAATCCATACAAATTTAAGCAATATTTAACTAACTAAGCTACAATTTGGATGAAATATTTGAAAACCATTTAACCAAGAAGCCATTTAAACAAAACCATGAAGAAATGCATAAATGAAACCTAGGTAAATGCTTCAAAACCTATCCAATTGGGGGATTGGTGTTGCATTGATATGGAATGACAGCCCCTTTCCAACCCCTTTGATAAAACAAGCATCTAATTGAACTCCATTGATGAAGATCAAGCTAATATTAAAGAAACTATGCTAAGGATGGATGAAAAAGCTAGTAATGGATGCAAAGATGAATAAAGATAGTATTCAAATAGGAAACATAACTTTTCTTTGATGGAAATGGATCCATTTCTCTCTAAAATGTGAGGTATTTATAGGAGAAAATGGTGAATCAAGGGTTAAGATTGATTCGATAATTCAAGGGTTGAGGTGCAATCAGAGGTTAAGACATGGATCAAGGATTCTCATCAATGGATGAAAATGCAAGATCACGTGGATCAAAGAGTCAATCAATGGCTCACAATGATCAAAGGAAACACACTTTCAAAGATTTTTACAAAAGAATATTCCCTTTTTGGATCTCAAATTGGAATATGGAATATTACCATGCAAGTGGATGGGTGAGAGAAAACTAGTAATTAGTTAACTAAAACAAAGTTTTAATTGTGCAAGTTGAGTAAATTTAGGATTCCCATTAAATAATTTATTTATTTAATGAAAAGGGGATGCAAATGACATTTAATTCAATAATTTAGGATTTTAATTAAATGAGAGGACATAAGGTGTTTGATTTAAATAATTTTCATTATCCAATTAAACAAGATGAGATGTTAATGTGAAAGGGGGTGAATTAACCTAATGAAATTAATTAGATTAATAAATGAAAAATGATGCATTTAATTAAATAACTAGGATGATTTAATTAATCCTGGTTGAAAAAGGGGATGAATTTAGGATGAAACGACGTTAGCAATTAGATTCAAGTGTGCAATATCATTCAGGACAATTTTAAGTGTCTACATTTTGCCCCTATTTAAAGCAAGGTACCTATTACATTTGTTCAAAGACCAACGCTTATTGGATTATTGCTACTGCTCAGATCAAAAATTCAAAAAATTATGATTTTTTCGGATGCCCCATTGTTGCCCCAACAGAAGGAATTAAGCTGGTACCTTTCCCCCTCGAGAGATCGAGCAGAAATTTTAATTTACGGGTCAAGATCGCAACAAAGGTTCAACATTAGTTTCGCTCAAAGAGGACAAAAGATACTTCTTAGAAAGCTTAGATGTTTGATGTAGACAAATTTTATGATGTACAAACAGTCATCAACCATGGGTAGCCTCGTGTATATTTTGATATATATCGCACAAATTTGATACCTGGATAGAACTGTTAGTAAAGATAGAAGAAGTAGAAGAATGAGATGGACATTGATTAACCATTGTTTTGAGATTATTTCAGAAGTCCAACAAGTCTATGATCATTCGAGAATTTACTAGATATGGTGAGGATATTGATGATTTTATTGTTCCAAGGATTGGGATACTTCAATGCTTCATTCCTTATTTTTGATCTAACACATAGACACGATGCATCAAGGTATCACTAACCAGGATGGAGTTGTATCTAGTGTGATGGAATTTGACTCTGCAAACAGATAGGATAATCCTTGTTCACACCTTGACATATGAAAACCTTGTTGGAATGTAGTTTAGAAGTTTAGAATATTTCGAACCAAAGCATACACAATAGTCAATAATCTATTCAAAACACCCTCCCTACACACAACTTAGCAAGTATTCGCCAAGATTATTTTACAAAAACATCCCGCAAGCACAACAAACAAAATATAATGATTGATGCCCCATTCCTTTCTCTCTAAATGGTTTTGATAGACATCATCGAGAGGTCCTTGGAATGGGCCAAAAAGATAAATCACAAGAAAATATCAAAATGAATAAACAGTCAATGTCATTCATATCTCTTGCCAAAGGCTTGTTTTTGAGGATAAGTATCCAAAGTGATTGCCAAATATAATTCCCATTGTAGGAAAGGTGTATCCTAGGACATGTTAGTGGATGGTGGCAAGTTGATAGGTTGTTTGAAAGGCCATTGATATAAGGTTCAATTGACATATTTGATAATGATCAAGAGTTTGATTTTTGTGTTGCATTTAAAGGTTCTACTTTCTAGTTATTTTTGTGCCTATTTCTATTTGTTTTACCAAAGGTTGAAGATGATGAACGATTTATTATGAATGAAGGTTTATTGCGGGTGAAAGTGAAATGAGGTGGGTGGTTTTGGTCTTTTTGGAATATTTCAATGTTTTTTGTATTTTGCAATGTTTTTGAGTTTTTTTTTTTTTTATCTTTTTGGGTATATACGAATGTTAAGGTTTTCGGGTTATGTAAGGTTGTTTAGGATTTTTGAATGTTTTCCAATGTTTTGGGTTTTCACGTTTTCAAATGTTTTTGTGTTTTCTAGGTTTTCAAATGTTTTTGTGTTTTCTGAGTTTTGACCAAGACCTAAGAGGGACTGACCTATGACCTCAGGGGCTTATCAAAGATTAGCCTCGCCTGCGTTATACATGCAAAAACCACGTAGTTCAAATGACTTTGAATAGTAACCATTTATTGATGAGATATGAACACTTGATGGATTGTCAGTTTATTATGATGGACTCCTAAAGATTGATCTAAAGTGTCTCAGGGGCACATTAGTGATGGCCTTGCCTATGTTCAAGCTCAAAGACTCGTAGTTCAACAAGGTAATGTTTTTTTTTTTTTTAACTTTTTGACATGTTTAGGGATTTTGACGTGTTTTGGATGTTTTTGGATTTGTTGCATGATGTTGATGAGTGTACGGATATGTGATGATTTCAGTGATCTATCTTGGGATTTTGTTGAAAACCAAGCTAGGATTGATTGATTTGATTGATAAATTATTGATAGTGATAACATTGTTAAGGATGCTCAACAATGCAAGGATAGTGTTGAACAACACAAAGATTGGGAAATGATATATCTTGAGACGATGATGGATTGATTGGATACACTAGTACAATAACATAAATAAATGACTAAAAAACTACTAAAAATTGGTCATGTGATTAGTATTTTGGTCACGTGACCATTAATAGTTTATTGTCAGTCATTTATAACACGACCAAATTCATGATTAAACCATTTTTAGTCATTTATTGGTTGTTTTGGTTGATCAATTTGGTCGTATATTTAGTTGTTAATTTAGTCATTGATTGTTGTTAACTGATCATTTATTTAGTCATGGTAGTCATTTATTTAGTCATGATAGTTGTTTATTTAGTCATGGTAGTCATTTATTTAGTCATGGTAGACATTTATTTAATCATGGTAGTCATTTATTTTAGTCATTGTAGACATTGTAGTCATTTATTTTAGTCATGATAGTAATTTATTTTAGTCATGATAGTCATTTATTTTTTCATGATATTCATTTATATAGTCATGGTTTAATCATTTATTTGGTTTAGTCATTTACAAATCAAATCTAACTTAATTAGTCCTCACAAATTTATGCATATAAATTTCAAGTATCATATATATTCAGATGTTGAGAGAAGCATCATGAAATGAAGATTAAAATGCTTGAACAAATATGATTGATCAAACACAAGAGGAGCCACAACGCAATATTTATGACTGGAGAAAAAACCACTCTAAAAATTTACTTCATTAAGCCTCATTGGCAAATAAAAACCTCTTACATTCAATGTCTCAATGATAACTGAGATTTACAAAAAACTCAATGACAACTGAGATTTATAAAAATATAATGAACTTTGTTAAAATTTCAAGCATTATAGAGCAGGCATATTGTAATGTTAGTTTTCCACAACCTCTTCCTCTACCACAACCACCCCTGCAAAACAACATAATGGAGAAAATGATGAAATACACTAAAAATGGATGGTACTTCTTTAACAATTTATTTCAATGATGAAATACAGGAAAGAGAGCACGAATTTGGCGATGGATATGTTATATAGGGCACACACTACACAAATTTTTTTAGACTTGATCATAATATTTGCAAAAATATAAACAAATATGTCTTTACAAAGCCTCTTGAAGATTCTTTTAGAAATTGCAAGGGAAGTGAGTTTTTTTTTTTTGGTCCAAAATCACCATCTGTTTCAAAATGGAAGAAAGCGATGTACTTGATCTTGTGAATTTCAGTTGCAGAGCTCCAAATAGTTATGCAGATAAAAGTGGAACTTCTGAATATATCTACGACACCAGAATCATTACATAAATATAAAGAGTTTACAGATGACATCAAAATCTACAACCCTACTAGTTTGACATCTCAACAATTCAAGCAAATGCTATTTTTTCTAAATTGCATGTACATGATAATGGGTTTTGAGAATACAAGATCCTTTATATGTTAGATGTAAATGTAAGGGAAACTTGAAACATTTGTACTGTTCAACAAACCCCAGGCCCTAAATCCAAAGATCCACAATTCAAAACTTAGCATACATTATCGGACTTCATCGTATAATATATATACATAGCTCCAGTTAGGTCAGGGACCTGTCAATAAACATAGAAAAATGACCAAAGACAAAATAGATAACTGAAAAACCTCAAACAAATCCTAATAAACATCTAATGAATTGTTAAAGAAATAGTAAAATGTACGGCAATCCTCTGAGTAATAGGACATGGAAAAAGACTTGTAATCCTTGAGATTGCCAGTGTATTAATATAGGTCGGGTGAAATAAGATGCTCAAATTACTTACAAAATTACAACACCTTTTGGTATCAGCTGATTCTCAGGAAGTCCAAATCGTTTCCCATACCAAATTCCACAAAACCCCTTGCAAAGGGTATTCAAGATTGTTTATATGTCACTGTGGCCTAATTGTAAGTTTCGCACGTAGGTGGAGAACATCATCTATGAACATCATGTATCACTCTGTCTTTATCGGTTAGTATTATAATATGGTTATAGTCATTATAATACATTAATCATTATAGTCAAACCATACATACAAAACCAAGCATAATTATGTATATGGTTAGGCTTTTGATACCTTTGACGTACTTGGAGATCTTGCAGTATCTTCTATTAATTATGGTCATTGTGACTTGCATAAAATCTTGTCTAAGGATGCTTTGGTACATTAACAACATTAGCAAATCATGATTTCCTGAACTTAAAACCTCATGTCAAGACAGTCCTATTACTATCAGCTAAAAGCTAAACAAATTCCTACATTTCTATTAAAACAAGGGATAAAGGCTATAACAAATCCAGCGTGCTTGTTTTAAATGGTCCAACTGACTTAGACACTTGCTAACCTGCATAAAAAGAGTTGGCATTGCACTAGTGCATATATAATAGTGATAACATAGGCCTTACATTATGGAGATGAAATGGCATTTTCCTTTTGTCCAAGGAAAACAATGGTAATATATATGCTCAATTTTTAAATCCTATAAAACTTGTGAGAGATTTTTATTTTATAATTTCAAATAAAGAACTCAATTTTTTTTGCCAAGCCTTCATTCACTATTGAAGGGCTGTATCAAAAGCTCCACTTCAAAGAAAAATAGAGATCCCTTCAAATTAAAGCCAAGACATTCTAAGGAGAGTCAAGACATTATAAGCCATTGTTTGCTGCTTTTTTTATCGCTATTGGTTTCGACTCCTCCAAAATTTTCATCGTTGGTATTCACCTTTCACTTCTCTGTTTTGGTGAGCTGCAACCTGAAAATAAGGTTTCGATGAGGGTTTTAGAGTTTGTTTATTAAAATGAAAAAGATCCCATAATGAGCACATTTAGGTTTTTACATTACCCCTTTTTTGTAGTAATTTTTTGCTTCTTTCCCCGTCGCTATTGGTTTTGGATCCTCCAAACTCTTTCTCACACTCTGGTTCAACTCCTCCAAACTCTTCCTGGCACTCTGGTTCAGCTCTTCCAAACTCCTTTGTCAACGCGCGATTAGGGTTTATACCAAGAATGAGGCAGACTATTAGAGTTTTTTTTTCGCTTCTTTATTTTTCCCGCTTCACTTTATTTCAAAATGTAATCCAAAATAAATATATTTGAATACATAATGTGGTATATTATAATAATATTAATAATATTAATAATATAATATAAATATTATATTATATTATATTACAATATAATATAATTATAATATTATATATTATGTTATATTATAATATAATATAATTATAATATTATATATTATGTTATATTATAATATAATATAATATTATGTTATGTTATGTTATGTTATATTATAATATTATGTTATGTTATATTATAATATAATATTATGTTATGTTATATTATAATATAATATAATATTATGTTATGTTATATTATAATATAATATAATATAATGTTATGTTATGTTATATTATAATATAATATAATATAATATAATATTATGTTATGTTATGTTATATTATAATATAATATTATATTTTATATATATAATAATATTATATTATAATATAATATAGTATAATATTATAATATATTATATATATAATAATATAATATTATATTGTATTGTAATATAATATATTATTATTATATTATATTATAATACAACCTACTCTCTCAATTTGAAATATATTTTTTAATTATCCACTTTAATATCATATTGTCTAGTTTTTATTTGTGTGACTAATTATTTAGTCATTTTTATTTGTGTGACTAAGTATTTAGTTGTGTTTTTTACCCGATGATCAAATTAGTCATTTATAGTTGTGTTCCAAAAATGAGTAAAATTTAGTCATCTTTAGTTGTTGTGACTAAAAGTGTTAGTCATGTAGTCATTTAATTGCCAAATTCTACTAGTGATAAGATAGATCAAGATTTTGAAGCTAGGATTGGAACAAAATCTATTGGAATGATTTGATGTGACATTGAGGTGCAAGGTAGATGCAACTGATATTGATTGTTTGGATTGATGTTTGATAAAAGATAAAGCTTGATAAGGAACATCTTCTCGTCAAAATGTGTCATGGGCTAGTGATTTTGATTTTTTCTTACAAATGATTTGACCAATTTTATTTTGCATTTTTCTCAAGATTTATTCTCGAAACAAGATGTAAGTATCTACCCCCAGTGTCTAGCAATGTATGGAATGTTGTGGGTGGATGCATGGATAAATGAATAGATTGATGGATGGGTATGTGAAGGATGCTAAGGATTATCTTGTGATAGAATAACATGTTTGGATAGAGTATACCTCTTTGGACAATACCTCATGGCTTAGATAATGTTGGTTAGGATAGGATCAATGTTAGTGACCCATCTCAAGATGTTTACCATAAGCCAGTGTGAAGTACATACTGAACCTTTGCCAAGATCAAGATAAGTTAGAATATCTGGATAAAGTTGGATTGGATGGATGGAGGGAGGGAACATTAAGTTTATCATGACAAGGATGAGATACTCTTGTCTAATAAGGATCATATAGACGCTCGATTCTACTCATGACACATGTTTGCTAGGTTTTCATCATAACACTTATTCAAAGCGCCACCATAGTGGTTTTCACTAGAGGATGATTTTTATTTTTACTATATTCTTGATTTTTATTTTTATTTTTATTTATTTTTTGAAAAAATTACCATGTTGAACCACCTAGTGGTATTGATGTAGAGGCCACTGTCATAACATGCCAATGATATCCTACTTGAAGAAGTTGCTTTGCTAAGATATGAGTACTTGAACACAACTTTTGAGAACTTTGATTTGCCTTGTTGGTACTGGAATTAACCTTGTCTATGTGCACACATTGCGATAGAGTGCCTTCAAAATCCTTATGATAAAGGGTAGTTTCCAACACATGGTTAACGTGAGAATTGGATATCATGAATGAAGTGTATGGTTTCATGCATGAAGGAATATGAGATGGATTGGTCGATGGTTTGAAGCCTTTGAATCTCCAAACTTGGGAAGATGAGCAATGATGAGTAGATATGGTGTTTTTTGTGAAATTAGGACCAACCACTAGATATACTTTGTTCCTTGCTTGAGAAGCCTACTTTTGTTTTTGAGGACGTGCTTGATGGATACATTTCCCTTTTTTATTTTTTCCCATAGTTTCTTTGACTAATGGAGTTTTGGAGGGATGATTTTCTTTATTTTGCTTTGGTATCCATTTATATTTGATGTGTCCTTTGTGCTTTACTACACATGCAAACATAAAGGTTCTTGCGGCCTACTTTGCATGTCCTTTGATCATCCACAAAAAATGCAACAAACAATTTTCCAAATTCAACAAACAATGAAGAAAAAAACCTCTAGGAAGAAGTTTCTAGAGTTGTGTAAATACCTTTTACCAGCACCACATGTGGAAATAGAGGATAGAGGTCGATGGATCTTATAGTAGGATTTGAATAAAACTTTAGGCTTCCACTAAAACTTTTTGATTCCCATGCTTTCAAATCCACTAAATGCACAATAGTGGAGTATTCACAACTAATTTGGTTACCCTTTGATGGTTGCAATGGAAAAAACTCAACACAAAATCTCTAGTACCATAAAAACCATCAACCATATAACGAAATGTCAACTGTGAACCAATCCAAACCCTACAAAATAAAAATGCCTCAAAGCAGCACATAGGTCAAATATACCAAATACCTTGGAAACAAGCTTAAATAGCCAAAATTTTCTTTACAAATATTGCAAATATGGACCCAAAATGGGAAATGTGCAGAGGGAAATTCAACCTTTTGTTATTTTTTTTTTATTTTTTACAATTTTTCACATAATGGCAAAAAAATTGCAAAAATTCAAAATTACCAAATTTAACAAAATGAAGGGTATTCCTTCATTTCTTAGGCCTTTTGGATGCAATTGTAGTGTCAGTTTGGCTCCATGATTCTCTATTAATAGGTATATGTGTGGGAGTCACTTTGATGTGGGAAGGAACATTCTCTCATGACTCTAATACCATGTTGGAGAATGCCAAGATTACAAATCATAAAACAACCTTTCATAAGTGAAAACATGAGCACAATAGTATGTCTATCGATATGATATGGAGAGTGTATAATACAATGAGAAACCTTGCATAGATAGGCAAGGTAGATGATGTAAGAAGGTAGGATACAATGACTAACTACCCCTCCAAATGTGTAACACTTATGAGCTCACTTGACAAGTGCGTGAGAAAGTGGCAAGTATGCATGCAATAGGTGTCTCAAGTGATGATGGCACATCTTAATGCTATAAAGTGAGTAAAAAGCATAATAAACCTAAATGGAGACTTAAGCAATGAGAATAGGACTCTCCTAAGTAGGATAAAATTTAACTAGTTTGATAGTCACTATTTAGACTAACACACATAACATATTTTCACAAATTGAATTGTCTCTAAATAACCATCATTGGAGCTAAAAATTGTGCTTGAAAACTTAATAAATTATTAAGCATACATGCTTCTACAAGATAATCGAAGCACAAAATAAAAACTTAACATAATATAATATAAGGGAAATACATCAATAATTATATAAATTAATAATCATTCTAAGCCACATGTTCTATAACATAAATACAAACAGTAACAATAAATAATACACACAAATATGAAATATATAACATAATCAAATCACATACATCATATATAGGGAAGAAAGTGAGACAATATCACTAAAATAGTCAACACACACAAAGTTGTAACGTATGTATCCGACAATACATAGTTGAATTAGATGCCAAAAAAAACATCATCAATAAAGTACATTGATGGAAATACAAAATCTCATTGAGAAATATAGTATCAAAATAAATACATGTAAGCATTTGTACTAGGCACATAGGTTTGAGGCCTTCTAATTGGTGATACTCTTGCATAGGCATAGCTTGAGAATTATATTGTAATCTCATGATTTTTGAATAATATAATTTTGTTTGTTGAGTTTTGGTTTTTTCTCTTGAAAGGGTTATCTATGTGTAAATCATCTTGTTATGGTATAATATTTCTTTTGTATTCTTTTCTATAATCATACAATCTAAATTAAATTTTGCATGACTCCTCTCATATATTAGTGTAGGAGGTACATTTTTACCATTACTTCCTTTCATTGCTTTCACTCAATGCTTTAGGCGTGTAGGCTATAAACTATTTGATATATTTACCCTTTGGCTTGCATTACTTAATAATGTGTGGGGTTTCGACCCTTTTTCCTTAGTGTGTTAAATCATTTAGCCTTATATTGAGGGTTATTTTTCTTGGTAGGCTTGGTCAGGGTCCCTTGGTGCTTCGAAGAGTCCCATTATCCATTATAGGCCCTATTAATTGTTTAGCACAATGATAATTTTATTGGTAATATGGTTGAACTTATAATTTCTTGGGTGATTCTAAGATAGACCGCTCGTTATTCTAAGATAAACCAAGCAATTTCAAAGTGGTAACATGGGAAACTTGGACCTAAAAGGGGTGGTTCAAAGATAGTGCACACTTTTAGAACCTTTAAAAAAGAATTTTTCTAAGGCGAATTTATTTATTATGGTTTTCCTTGAATGCTTATCATTTTAGTTTTTTCACTTTGAATGTCTATCATTTTTTAGGAAGGTCCTAGAATTGACCTTTTCACCTTAGGCCTCAAATTTTCCTTAGAAATTTCATCATAAAAACCTCCAATTGGACCTTCAAATGGAATCAAATAGACAAGATAGTTTGTAGGATTGTAGCACTTAGAATAAACTTTCCAATGAGTCTAATTTAAATTGATTATTATATTTATTTTCTATTTTGTAGTGAGAATAAGTTTTTTAGCAATTGGCAAGGTCTCTATTCCACATACATGGAAAAATAGTAAAATATAATATTTAAAAAAAATATATGTGCACTAGGTATTGATATTTAGATTATTTTGATAAAAGAAGAAGTTAATTCAGATGCATACAAAAAAGATGCTTATCGAAGTAACCTACGTTTGAATTATAGTTAATCTCACTTCAAAAAGTTAATTAAAAATTATGCAAAAAAAAAAAATGAAAAATATTCGTGTTCTAGATATTGGTGTTATGAATCTATGTTTAAAACTTTATAATTTTATCCTTTTTACAAATAAATTTATGCTTTATTGAAGTAATGCCACTTTTTAAAAATACTGCTAACTATAAAAATAAGTTATTAAAATTTACGTAAAAAAACTCACAAATTATTTCTTAATTAAAAAAAACATATTTATAATCTATATACAAAATCTCAAAATCATTATTTCACATCTTCAAATTCTTAACGGTTTAGTTTCTATAGGTGACAAAAAGTAAAATTTTGGTGAAAAATGTTGATTTCAATGTCACGTTATGGTCAAAAAGTGGGACACACTATTGTGGGATCACCCTTAATTTAAAAGAAAATATATTTTTACTTCCCATGCTTCATTCTATGCATATTATTATTATTATTCTCAAAATTAGGGGAAACATACTTAGTTTTTCATTTTTAGAATGTGTCCACTTACAAAATGAGTAAAAATAATGCATTCATTACAAATAATACTCAATGTAACTTAAAATATGGAAAGAAGCACACTTGATGTTATGCTATATTTTTTGTGACAAAAAACAGTACTACTTTGTGTGCTCTTAACATTTGAGCCTCTTAATATCCACCATGTTTAGAAACTAGATTTTCAACACTAGTTTTCTTGTTCTTATCTCATCTTTAAATTTTGAATATATGCATATTCAATTACTCATTGAAGTTTAGTTTTTATAGATTTTAGGAAAAAATGGCTACTTTTAGGCACCTCATTACAATGCACTTACCTAACCATTTGCATGCTAGCATGGTGCCTAAATGCCTTGCATTTATATGCACATATCTAGTAGTACTACTACATGATCAACCATACAAACATAAGCCTCAATAGTTTTACATACAAACTATTAGTGTGAAAAGAGGTATTATCAAACTAGTTAGATTTTAGCATACTTAATAGAGTCTTATTCACACTACAATTAAGCTCACTTAAAGGTTATCTAGATTTTGTCTCACCTCATGTAGACTCACCAAGTGCCTCAACACTTGTCCATAGAATCTTACACTTGCTTCATACTTGGAGGGGTAGTAAGATTTTGACTCCTACCTTCTCACCTCTTCATCCTTGCCTTTATAAGCAAGACTCATTTGTATATTTTACAACACATCACATGCTTATGATATTTTCTCATTTTACATATGCTCATTTGTGGATTTTTTTGAGTTTGCAAGCAAGTATATTGGTTTCTCCAACATGGTATCAGAGCAAGCTTGTAAATCTAATCCCTTTCTCTCTTGAATTTGTGAGGGTTGTGGAAATCAAGTTTCAAACAATGCATTTTGGAAAAAAATCTATGTCATGGTTATGCTCAAGAGAGTTGAGAGACGACTTTTGATATATAACATGGGTATTAAAAAAAATATTTCTTTGGTCCTAGCTATGGAGGACCGTACAAAAATTTGTGAAGCCCATATGGATCTATACATGCATACTTTCCAATATACCATATTGCATCAACATACTAGTCTACATCAATCATCTTGATATGTGTGTTGTCTCAGCCTCTGCACATCATTTTTTTTAATATATATATTTTTAGTATTTTTTTAATTCAAATTTTTAGAGGACACCCTGCACAATTCCCATTTTTGGAACTTTAGAGGACTCATTTGGGCTCATACGAACTCCTTTTTGGGTCTTGTTTTTTTTTTAAATGCATGATTTTCTGTGCTCTACGCAATGGTGATAATTTTTCAAGACTGTATTCTAGAGCTTTAAATTACGAGTATGTCTCTTTCGAGGTGTATAGGAGCGAATTTGCACCCCTTGTGTAAATTTGCCTTTTTCATCCCTCCACCTTACAAAATCAAACCCGAATGTAAAATTCCACATCACCCATTTGCCTCACATCCACTTAGCATTTGTCTTGTGTGTCAGTGGAAGAATTTTTTCGGGGACGCAAGCGCGACGCATTCTCATCCCTGACAAATTCCTACCTCTGGAGTATGTAGGGATGTTATGTTCTCCATTAGGCATGAAGCGTAACGCCTCTGTGTCGACCAACCGGCCCAAAAATGGATCTTTCCCTCCTAATCTCTCTTCAAATGCATAATTTTCACTATCACTTCATCTTCTGCAATATTCTAGCCATTCACTAGATCTCTTTAGCAATTCATACAATTCCTTGAGCATTACAACAACTTGTTCCTCGATCAACTTCACTTAGAACGTGTTGTGCTACAATAGAAGTTGTGAGTTTGGTGTCTTGCGAGACCTCCTTCGTCACCGTTGTGGTCGTGTCGACTTTTCCAAGCTTGTTGTCTTACATTCTCCCTTCATTGGCCTTGAGTTCCTTTGGGTGGAGGTGGTATTGCTTCACTATCCTTCTTTTTCCGTGACTTGATAGAGTAGCATTGTGTTTTTCGTATTGCTTCACTCTCTCTCTTTCTATTTCATTTATCACATTTTCTATATCGCGGCTTTCCTCGTTCTCCGTGGAGGTGGAAACACCAAAGCGGGGGATTGGCTGAGGCAAACCCCTATACAACCCCAACATTTTCCCCTCTTGGTTGTGTGTAGGTGTACGTGTGCGTGGAGCTTGTTGGAATTTTAGTGAGTTGGACTTCTTCACCTTTGTTTCTATCATCTCCTTTATCGTTTTTGTAGTTGTTTATTGTACTTCATTATTTTGTTTAATTCATTAAATATTATTTACTAGACTGTTAGTAAGTTTTTTTGAGTTCGTATTGCACTTTTCCACTTTTTGGTTGTATGAAAGCCAGTGCACCAGAGAGATGCCAGCGTGTCACACTATCGTCCTAGATTCGCGCTATCATCCTCAGCAGAGTCTGAGGTGCATTTCAAATTCTGGAAACTGGCTCGTCTAGTCCCATTTAAGTATTCAGATTAGTAGAGTGAAAAGAGCATTTGAGAGTGCTCTTCATTCTCTATCCTTGACCTAAACACTCGCTTAGCTTGAGGTAAGATAGGGCAACCCTCTGCTCTCGGCTCTCCGTGACGTAGAGCCTAGTGTGGTTGGTCCCCCTACCTTACATTTTGGTGAATCTAACATGAACCATTTTGGTATCGTTTAGCCATGCTAAAAGACCCTTTCCTCATATCCTAGGAGTGTTATGGGTGCGAGTGTTGTGAGGCATTTTGCCTTGCAACCCAACCTGCGACCCTAGTTGCGCAATTGGAAGGTTTTGTAGGTATTGTGGAATGAAGCCTTAGATGGGTCATTATCTAATTACAAAACCTTTAGGGGCTATGTGAAAGTTTCATCTAGTGTACGAGATGGCCTCCATACATATGCCCATCCCATCCATGCAGCCCGTGACCTAGAGACTTAGTGTGGTTGGTCCCCCTACCTTACATTTTGGTGAACTTGACATGAACCATTTTGGTTTCGTTTAGCCATGCCGAAAGACCCTTTCCTCGTATCCTAGGAGCATTATGGGTGCGAGTGTTGTGAGGCATTTTGCCTTGCGACCCTAGTTGCACAATTGGAAGGTTTTGTAGGGATTATGGAATGAAGCCTTAGCTGGGTCATTGTCTAATTACAAAACCTTTGGGGGCTCTGTGAAAGTTTCATCTAGTGTACGTGATGGCCTCCTTACATATGCCCATCCCATCCATGCAGCTCGTGAGTAGTTCTCCTAGTATAACTTTCACCTCGTAGGACCTATCGATGGGTTATAATAAATAACCTTCTTCCTTGTACATCCTTGCATGAATTAACGAGAACACTGTGACAGTGTTCTTGTTGACCCCATGTGTTAAGTGAATGCCATAACTAAGGAGATTATGTTGATTAACTTCCTACACAAAGATGGGTATGACACATCTGAGAGTACCATCTGTATGCACAACAAAAAATTTGTATCTCCCCTTGGTTGCATCACCTTATCCATTTTAGTCAGACCTAAATCAGTGAATTTGCTTTTCAACATAATCTCGAGGTCTGAACTCTTCAGGGTGAAACTAGGTATCCCCTGGTTGGTCGCTATGAACGCAGTTTCCTCGGCAATGCATAAGTGTCTAAAATTCATCCATGAGGGTACAATGCATGTAGTCCATGACACCAACTATAAACTATCAGTTGCGTGTGGTAGCTATTCGCTGGATCGCTTTTGGCCTACACTTGTTGGTTTGCCTACTCCTAGGATGGACCTCTTGTACCAAACCTATGCGAAGTACAAGAGTGGGCACTTAATGCCTAAAGTGAGATACCCTCCATCTCCCTATGTCATCTTGCATAGGGATTGCCTGAAAGCCAATAGTGATGTCGCCTTAGCTCAAAAAAGAGAAAAGAGAAGTGTGCTTTGCACTCTTCTTCTTCTTCTACGGCTGTTGTCCCACTTGTCACTTCCTCTCACCTTCCTATGGTGTCATCAAATTATGCTCTTAGGCATTTGCTAGATAATCCTATGGTGTTGCTTGGCAAAATCCCAAGCATCTAACGTTTGAACTTCCCATTTTACCCATGGTGACTAGGATTGTTCGGTATGGTAAGGGGAAGGGTCCCCATAGGGAGTCCTCTATGTCTCGACCTTCACGCCATCCTACTGCTCTTGTTGCCAAGGTAGTGAATGGGAAGAGGCCCGCTGCTAAGGCGTTAGACCCGACTACCCTCATTTTTGCTCCAACCTCCTCTCGATCTCTCCCTCGTACTCCCATCCAGGTATCTCTCCCTCCATCAAAAATGGCCATGATGGACACTCCGATGGCCGAGCAAGAGCCTTCTATTCCATCTTAGCTCCCGGAGTTGTATAAACCACCTTGCGTGTGAGTGCAAGAGTCAGCAAAAGGATTTGGTCGTTGAGTAGGCCACTCTACAGAGGAAGGGGATTCAATCACCCCTTTTTCAGGTTTTTTTGTGGTTTCCTCCTCTCCCATCCCTTTTGCTTTGGTTCAATCGGCCTCAGTGCTGCTCTCGGCTCTATTGCGAGCGTAAACAGTACTAACCCTAAAAAAGTGCAGGTGTTTATTGCTCCTTCGGTCAAGCCTCCTCTCTTGATGTCCCTCCCAGAAATCCTGTAGTTCTCTAAGCATGTGGACATGTCGAACACCTCGGTGGCGTTCGTCGTAGTTTTCTCCTCCTCCTTCACACCTTCTACCTTATTTGTAGGGATCTTGCATCCTCCGACGAAGCGAAAGATGGAAGATGGCCTCGCTATCAATGGGGAGTGAAAGAGGAGTCCACCTTCTTTAAAGGGTGGTTCTGCATTAGCGTGTGTCGTCTTGGTGATAGAAGAAGTTCCAACATCCTCGGAGTTCATCATTGCTTCTAAGTCACTCGATGGGCCTAGTAGTGAATTCGAGTGCCGCCTCCCTCGTCCATTGAGGCAACACATGGTACTCTTGTGGAATGCATGTTCAACTCTTTGGACAATGTCCCTTCCCTTTCAACAATCTTCACAAAGTCACTGAACTTTAACCCACAATAGATAAGTGGAGAAGACCTCGCGGGGCCTTCTTCCTTGGCTCTTGTTGTGGGAGGGTCGGAGGGTTCCCCCCTTGACATTCCACCCTTGCAGGCTTGTCCACCTTCCCCGTATAATGATCTAGATTGGGAGGCTGATGACCTCTTGGTTGATGAGTGTTAGGGGGTGCCTCTTCTTTATATGTAGTGTAGAGTGTGTGTTTATGTTCCCTCATGCTTTTGTTATGTGTTCCTAGATAACCCTTGTCACCATTGTAGGTGCTTGGATATAGGAGTGATTATGTGTTGTAAAACTTCCTCTATTTGTGGCATCATTCTTCCTCTATTATGTGTATTGATTTTTGATAATTGGGGACGGTGCAAAGTGTTGGGGGTATTTAGGCCTCCCTTCCATGTTGACTCAATTTTTTAATTTTTTTTGTCTTCTCATACATTCTTCACATGGTCTGATATAGTAGGGGGTTGATGATAGTTCATCAATATACTATTATTATACTTATATATATTTATGAGTAGCTTTGACCTTGAAATATCAGATCACCCCTATGTCCCTTGTTCATGATTTTATTGTTTTTCTCTTTCATGCTAGTTTCATGATGTTGTGGTGCTCGTGTGTTGTCCCTCATGTTTTCAAAAACATTACCATGGTGACATCTCATTATGTTCTATGGGCCACAACATCACTTTTTAATTCTTTATTTTCTCTCCTTAGGATGTCACGTTCTTTTGCGTTCAATACACACCATCCTAAGGAGGGGCTATCATGTCAACTTTGATTTTCTAAAAATGCATTTAGTGGCCAATGAATCTTTTCTCAAAAATATTTTAAAAATAATTTTCAAAAATCGTATTCTCAACAAGGACCCTTAGTGGAACATGTTTCCTTCGTCATGGGTTCGTAAAGAAAGAACTTGAAAAACTTTCCTCCGATGAGGGAGAAAATTTTCCTGTGGGAGAAGCCTTGACCTTCCCCTTATGAGGGGGCATTTTCTTCCTTTCGAATTCCTCGATGAAGTGAACATATTTTGAAAGGATTCCTTGATGTTGAATTGATTTACGAAAAATAAGCTTACACTTTCAAACAATGTGTCCCTTGAGTGGACCCCTTTTCTTTTGAAGGGTTCCCGAGGGACCCCTTTGAAAGCTCTTCCTTTAATTTTTTGACTATGTGTGTGACTGTCTGCTTGTTTTCCTATGTGGCTTCTCTTTGTTTTCTAACACGTTTTATCTGCAGATTAAAATGTTGCTTTGCAGGTGCACCTATGAAGCTACTTTCCAGTCTGAGTCTGCAGAGTCCCCTTACAATAGGCTTCCTTCAGGAGAGAGTACTTGGGGGGTGCCTTCTTTGTAGGTCCAAGGGTCTATGAAGTGCTTACATCCCACGGGATTTGTCCATCGATGGTATGTGGGCCTTCGGTGTACTTTGTTCGACTTTGTAGTTTTGAGGAGCTACAAAGTTCTTTGTTCGAACCTCCTCAAGAGAGAGTACTTGTGGAGTTATTTTCATGCCCTACGCTTTTGAGCTTGCCAAATTGAGGTCTTCTTCCTCGACGGTTCAGGTATACATTTCTAAACTCTTCGATCTACTTTACTGAACATTCAATGACACTCATGCTCACTAAAGTGGGGGTAAAATGTATAGGAGCGAATTTGCACCCCTTGTGTAAATTCCCCTTTTGCATCCCTCCACCTTAGAAAATCAAACCCAAATGTGAAATTCCACATCACCCATCTGCCTCGCATCCACTTGGCACCTATCTTTTGTGTTGGTGGGGGAATTTTTTTCAGGGATGCGCGGTGTGCAGACGTCTGCGCAACACGTTGTCATCCTTGACAGATGAACTTTCCTTTGGAGTTTGTAGGGACATTACATTCTGCATTGGGCATGAAGCATAATGCCTCTATGTCGACCAATCGGCCCAAAAATAGCTCTTTCCCTCCTAATCTCTCTTCAAATGCATAATTTTCACTATCACTTCATCTTCTTCACTATTCTAGCCATTCACTGGATCTCTTCAAAAAATCATACAATTTCTTGAGCATTAAAACAACTTGTTTCCCCATCATCTTCACTTAGAACGCGTTGTGCTACCATAGAAGCTATGAGTTTGGTGTCTTGCGAGACCTCCTTTGTCACCGCTGCGACCGTGTCAACTTTTCCAAGCTCATTGTCTTGCATTCTCCCTTCATTGGCCTTGAGTGCCTTTGGGTGGAGGTGGTATTGCTTCACTATCCTTCTTTTGTCATGGTTTGATAGAGTAACATTATGTTTTCTTGTAGTGTTCACTCTCTCTTTCTATTTCCTTTATCACATTTTCTATATCGTGGCTTTCCCGATTGTCCGTGGAGGTGGAAACACCAAAGTGGGGGTTTGATTGAGGCAAACCCCTATACAACCCCAACATTTTCCCTCTTGGTTGTGTGTAGGTGTACGTGTGCATGGAGCTTGCTCGCGAGATAGAATTTTAGTGATTTGGAATTCTTCCCCTTTGTTTCTATCATCTCCTTTATCATTTCTATGGTTGTTATTATACTTCGTTATTTTGTTTAATTCATTAAATCTTATTTACTAGACTGTTTGTAGGTCTTTTTGAGTTTGTACTGCACTTTTCCACTTTTTGGTTGTACGAACGCCAACGCACCAGAGAGACACCAACGTGTCATTCTGTCATCTCAGATCCGCACTGTCATCCTCAGGTAGAGAGTTGTCTGAGGTGCATTTTAGATTCTAGAAATTGACTTGTCTAGTCCCAATTAAGTATTCAGATAAGTAGAGTGATAAGAGCACTTGAGGGTGCTCTTCATTCTCTATCCTTGACCTAAACACCTACCTAGCTTGAGGTAAGATAGGGCAACCCTCTACTCTCGGCTCTCCATTACCTGGAGCCTTGGTGTGGTTGGTCCCCCTACCTTACATGAGGTTTTGTACATCAAATCCACTTTGTGGAATCTGTAATGCACTAAAATAGAGTGTCATATCACTGTATCATTTAAGGAGGGTCATTATTTGAGTAATGGGGGTTTTTATTTTCTATTTTTGTCATTTTCTTGAGGCTTGAAAGACATACTTGATATATGTCTTAATTTTTCACGTCATGACATAAACTTGTAAGAACTCAAAATAACAAATAAGTCTGTAGATACACTCATATAAAGTGCCACAACAACTCAATGTGTGCTCCTTAGCAAGGGGGTTTTGTACTTACATTAAATTATAAAGTGTAATAGGGGGTTGTGTAGTGCCTTGATTTTCCATCACATCAATGGATCCTCATGATTATTGCTTCATGTGTGTGTGCCTTGATGCACACCTTTTTTATAATATATTTTACATATTTTTAGACTTGATGCAGGGTCTAAGTTCCTTTGCACGCCTTTGTGCCCAATTTCAGTTGGTCTGCCTATACCTCTTCTTCATTAGTATTAAGGGGGGAATTATCACAATATTATTCTAATTCTTCCTTGGTTTCAATGGATCAGTGTAGGAACCTTCTAATTTTGGGGGGGTCTCATAGACTTTCTATCTTTCTCCTTCATATGAGGGGATAATTTTAGTGGATCACATTTTATGAGATTTTAGTACTTATATAGAGCATCGTGATGTAAATTTTAGTAGTGTACTATATATCACTAATGCATAAATGTTGATCTTTTACTCCAGAATCATAGTACTATTTGAATCTTCAACTCCAAAGAGTTTGATTGCCTTTGTGCCATCTATGTGTTCATGGTTGAGTAGCGTTCTATATGTTCAATCATGCAATGTTTTGTATCTCCTATCAAGTGATCTACAATTTTTGGAAGTTTTTTAATTCCAACAAACACCAATTCATCTTCGATAGAGTTTACAGCTTCGACATGCATAAGAAGTTCTTCATCATGTTCCTATCTTCATGGCACATTTTTTTAGGAGATCTTATCCTTCTCTTTCTCTCTTTTGGAGAGGATTTTTGTTCCCATTGGTTTTTCTCCTTTTTCTCCATTTGTGATAGATAATTATTGTACATGAGTACCTTATCATGTCTTATTTCTATGAATCATCTTTTCAGTGTTCATCTTACTCCCTAAGCATCACTTAAGGGAGAGTTTTAGTGTGAAAAAGGTATTATCAAACTAGTTAGCTTTTAGCATACTTAGTAGAGTCTTATTAACATTACACTTAGCTCACTTAGAGGTTATCAATACTTTTTTCTCACCTCATGTAGACTCACCAAGTGTCCCAACACTTGTCCATAGAGTCCTAGACTTGTTCCATACTTGGAGGGGTAGTGAGAGTTTGACTCCTACCTTCTCACCTCTTCATCATTTCCTTTATAAGCAAGGCTCGTTTATAAATTTAACAACACATCACATGCTTATGATATTTTCTTATTTTGTATATGCTCATTTATGATTTTTTTTTGAGTTTGTAAGAAGATCTTGGCTGCTCCAATATAAACCACACAACCTTAGGGATGGTTCCTTATGTGCAAGCCTTATAAAATTCACCAAACCTCTCTAATTATCATGCTTTATATTATCTTTTTATAATCCTTTGTATTGTCGCTACAACACATGCTTGGCCTTATGAAACCTTACTTGGACCATACAAATATGATACATGGAACATCAACATCCAAATATCATGCTACCAAATGCATGCAACATATGATAGAACCAACACCATAAGAATGCAACTCCATACAAGCCTAACACTTAGAAACATAGGAATCCAACACATAGTGACATCTTGTACCACATATAGTCCACACCATATGGGTTTTAACATTTGGAAAAATCCTATCCACACATGCCACACAACCATATATATTAGATGCATGTCAATATAAGTGTCGCTCACAACTATCCAAATTCACCTATAAATGCTGGTACTATACATGTGAGTCAACAAGAGGAGTCGTTAGAGCATTCAACTTGGTAGTACAACACTCTAGCTCAATTAGTCCAACTCTTTAATTTGATGAGTCAAGCACCCTATGTAGGCATCAACTTATCAACATGTTCCACACATTTGATGTAGCCTCCTATGTAGTCTAGCCAAATCAAGAAGATGTTTCATTGCTTTTCTAATCATGAGAGGTCTTATTCTTAGCCTTTTTTGTATGAAATGAATTTATGTATTCATACCTATTATTACATTTAATATGAGTAGTATTTCTACTAACATCTCGGTCTCTGGATGTGTTATTATTTTTTCATTTTATTTTCTAAGTTCCATTGTGCATTCTATAATAGGTTATGGATTTTCCTGCATTTATCTCTCAAGTTCAAATCAAATCTATATTTTTTCTTTCTCAACAATAAAATCTTTCTTTGGTACCCATATAGTAAAAGCATCCTCAAAATTTGAAGTAACTCAATAATTCATAATTCCTTAATTATTTTCCTCTTTTTAAAGCACATGTGGAAGATGAATCTCTTGTGAAATAAAATTCTCCCACATATTAAAATATTCATTCTTAGGAGGTACATGGTGTGCAACTCGAGGTGTTTTAGGCTTTAATTGTTTAGTTTATCAAGTGACACTTTAGGTAATGGAGGTTAAGAAGAATTTTATGTTTGTTCCTTTGCACGTTGCCTTATAATTATATTTTTATCTTCTTTTCTCATATAAACATAAATTATAAAATTTTGGAACCAAATCTTGGCTCTCGTAAGGTGGTTCCTTGGGTGATTTGATAAATGTATCCATTGTAAAATTTCTTAATATATCTCATACAATATATTTTAACTTTGATTATTTTACCCTCATCAACATATTTCATGCACTAATACATCATAAAAGCTATTAATTTTAATTTCTTAAGCCAATTATTACCAAATGAAATAGAAAATATATCAAAATTTTGAATACCTTGACAATAAAAGAACACCATCATTTCGCCGGCCCAAAAATGGCTCTTTCCCTCCTAATCTCTCTTCAAATGCATAATTTTCACTATCACTTCATCTTCATAACAATTCTACCCATTCACTGGATCTCTTTAGCAATTCATACAATTTATTGAGAATTACAACAACTTGTTGCTCCATCAACTTCACTTAGAATGTGTTGTGCTACCATGGAAGCTATGAGTTTGGTATCTTGCGAGACCTCCTTTGTCACCGTTGCGACTGTGTCAACTTTACCAAGCTCATTGTCTTGCATTCTCCCTTCATTGGCCTTGAGTGGCTTTGGGTGGAGGTGGTATTTATTCACTATCCTTCTTTTGTCATGGTTTTATAGAGTAGCATTATGTTTTTCGCAGTGTTCACTCCCTCCCTTTCTATTTCCTTTATCATATTTTCTATATCGTGGCTTTTTTGGCTGTCTATGGAGGTGCAAACACCAAAGCGGGGGTTTGACTGAGGCAAACCCCTATATAGCCCCAACATTTTCCCATCTTGGTTGTGTGTAGGTGTACGTGTGCATGGAGCTTGTTGGACTTTTAGTGAGTTGGACTTCTTCACCTTTGTTTCTATCATCTCCTTTATCATTTTTGTAGTCGTTTATTGTACTTCATTATTTTGTTTAATTCATTAAATCTTATTTACTAGATTGTTTGTAGGTTTTTTTGAGTTCATGCTGCACTTTTCCACTTTCTATTCATACAAACGCTAGCACACTAGAGAGACACCAACGTGTCGTGTTGTCATCCCAGATCTTTACTGTCGTCCTCAGGTAGAGAGATGTCTAAGGTGCATTTCGGATTCTAGAAACTGACTCGTCTAGTCCCATTTAAGTATTCAGATTAGTAAAGTGACAAGAGCACTTGAGAGTGCTCTTCATTCTCTATCCTTGACCTAAATACCTGCTTAGCTTGAGGTAAGATAGGGAAGCCCTCTACTCTCGGCTCTCCATGACTTGAATCCTTGGTGTGGTTGGTCCCCCTACCTTACATGAGGTTTTGTATATCAAATCCACTTTGTGGAATCTATAATGCACTAAAATAAAGTGTCATATCACTGTATCATTTTAGGAGGATCATTATTTGAGTAATGGGGGTTTTTATTTTCTATTTTTATCATTTTCTTGAGGTTTGAAAGACATACTTGATATATGTCTTCATTTTCCATGTCATGACATAAACTTGTAAGAACTCAAAATAACAAATAAGTTTGTAGATACACTCATATAAAGTGCCACAACAACTCAATGTGTATTCCTTAGTGAGGGTAATTTTTACTTACATTGAATTATAAAGTGTACTAGGGGGTTGTGTAGTGCCTTGATTTTGCATCACATCAATGGATCCTCATGATTATCGCTTCATGTGTGTGTGCCTTGATGCACACCTTTTTTCAATTTCTTGTACATATTTTTGGACTTGATGCAAGGTCTAAGTTCCTTTGCACACCTTTGTGCCCAATTTCAATTGGTCTGCCTATACCTCTTCCTCGTTAGTATTAAGGGGGGAATTATCACAGTATTATGCTAATGCTTCCTTGGTTTCAATGGATCGGTGTAGGAACCTTTTAATTTTGGGGGACATCATAGACCTTATATCTTTCTCTTTCATATGAGGGGATTGTTTTAGTGGATCACATTTTATGAGATTTTAGTAATTATGTAGAGCATCGTGATGTAAATTTTAGTAGTGTACTATATATCACTTGTACATAAATGTTGATCTTTTACTCTAGAATCATAGTACTATTTGCATCTTCAACTCCAAAGAGTTTGATTTCCTTTGTGACATTCGTGTGTTCATGGTTGAGTAGTGTTCTATATGTTTAGTCATGCAATGTTTTGTGTCTCTTATCAAGTGATCTACATTTTTTGGAAGTTTTTTAATTCCAACAAACACCAATTCATCTTCGATAGATTTTATAGCTTCGACATGCATCAAGAGTTCTTCATCATCATGTTCCTATATTCATGGCACATCTTTTTAGGAGGTCTTATCCTTCTCTTTCTCTCTTTTAGAGAGGAGTTTTGTTCCCATTGGTTTTTCTCCTTTTTCTTTATTTGTGAGAGATAATTATTGTACATGAGTACCTTATCATGTCTTGTTTCTATGAATCATCTTTTCAGTGTTCATCTTACTCCCTAAGCATCACTTAAGGGGGAGTTTTAGTGTGAAAAAAGGTATTATCAAACTAGCACTACAACAAATCCCTGTGATTAGCTTCCTTTTTTTCTTCCACCCACCGTTTTAATGTATTTTTCTCCAACTTTTTGGAAAAGTCAGCGCTATTTTTTGGGATGGTGCTATTTTTGGCATTTTTTACACCAACCAGGACAAGGAGGCGATAATTTAGGCACAAATTAGTGTTGAAATTAATGCCTAGTATAGCGCCCATATTAACATTGAAATTAACGCCAAGATTAGCACTGAAATTAACACCTATGGTAACACGCAGATTAACGCCTAAATTAGTAACCAAATTAATGTCTACGTTAGCGCCTGATGTAACACCTATTTTAGCACCTGATTTAGAGCTTGTTTTAGCACCTAATTTAGCTCCTTCTTTAGCACCTAATTGTTCTGATCTAGAAGGGATTAAGGGTGTAAGAACAAAAATTCCTTCCCCAATATTCACTATCCTTCAATTGCTTGCCTACATTTCACTTGCATCAAAAGATCCACTTCCTTTGATTTTTCATTGTATTTAACATGAAATGCAACAATTTGTGTGACAAGATCCATACTATCACCAACATTCCCTTTGTATATACCCATTTATTCCTCCAGATAATCATAAACAAAGCAAATTTTTCCTTTACCATAGTACTTTGTGTAGATTAAGGGTTGAGGGATTAAGGGTCGAGAATTGAGGGTTAAGGGCGGTTAAATGTATAGGGTAGATGGTAGAGGGTAGAGGGTGTAAGGGTTTAGGGTTTAAGGTTGAGGGTAGAGGGTTGAGGGTATATGGTTCAAGCTAGATTAGGGTTGAGGGTCCAATGTATAGGGTAGAGGGTATAGGGGTTGAGGGATTAGGGTTTAAGGGTACTTGAGGGATGAGGGATGAGGGATGAGGGATGAGGGATGAGGGTAGAGGGTACTTGAGGGTTTAAGGGTTGAGGGTTGAGGGATTAAGGTAGAGAGTTTACTTAGGTTTAAGGGTTTAAGGGTTGAGGGTTGAGGGTTTAAGGTTGAGGGTAGAGGGTTGAGTGTATATGGTTCAAGGATTAGGGTTGAGGTTCCAATGTATAGGGTAGAGGGTATAGGGGTTGAGGGATTAGGGTTTAAGGGTACTTGAGGGTAGAGGGTCGAGGGTTTAAGGGTTGAGGGATTAGGGTAGAGAGTAATTTACTTGGGTTTAAGGGTTTAAGGGTTTAGGGATTAGGATTGATGGATTAGGGTCAAGGGTATAAGAGGGTATTGGCCGGTTAATGGTAGAGGGACATAAAGGGTTTAAGGGTTTAGGGTTGAGGGTATAGGGTATAGGGTTGAGGGATTAGGGTTGAGGGTAGAGGGTAGAAGGTTTAAGGCTGATTTAGGGTTTAAGGGTTTAGGGTTGAGGGACGTTAAGGGTTGAGGGTAGAGGGTTTAGGGTATAGCTAGGACGTTTGAGGGTATATGGTTGAAGGTCGATTAGGGTTGAGGTTCCAATGTAGAGGGTAGAGGGTATAGGGGTTGAGGGTTGAGGTTTTAAGGGTTGAGGGATTAATGGTTGAGGGTTGAGAATTGAGGGTTGAGGGTTTAATGTATAGGGTATATCAGAGGGTAGAGGGTTTAAGGGTTGAGGCTTGAGGGTTTAAGGTTGAGGGTAGAGGGTTGAGGGTATAATATGGTTGAGGGATTAGGGTTCAGGGTCCAATATATAGGGTAGATGGTACTATAAGGGTTGAGGGTACATATATGGTATGTTGAAGGATTAGGGTTGAGGGTCTAATGTATAGGGTAGAGGGTCTAATGTATAGGGTAGAGGGTATAGGGGTTGAGGGATTAGGTTTTAACTAGGGTTGAGGGTTGAGGGTAGAGGGTTAATTATGGGTTGAGGGTTGAGGGATTAGGGTTGAGAGTTTAGTAATTGAGTTTAAGGGTTTAACTAGGGTTGAGGGATTAGGGTCGAGGGTAGAGGGTATATGGTTCAAGGATTAGGGTTTACGGTCCAATGTATATATAGGGTAGAGGGTGGAATTGGTAGAGGGTGTATGGGTTTAGGGTTTAAGGGTTGAGGGTTGAGGGTTTAAGGTTGAGGGTAGAGGGTTGAGGGTATATGGTTCAAGGATTAGGGTCGAGGGTCCAATGTATAGGGTAGAGGGTATAGAGGTTGAGGGATTAGGGTTTAAGGGTACTTGCAAAGGGTTGGGGGTAGAGGGTTGAGGGTTTAAGGGTTGAGGGTAGAGGGATGTAGAAGGTTTAATAGTTTAGGGTATTGGGTTGAGGTTATAGGGTTGAGGGTAGAGGGTAGAAGGTTTAAGGCCGGTTTAGGGTTTAAGGGTTTAGAGTTGAGGGACATTAAGGGTTGAGGGTAGAGGGTTTAATTAGGGTATAAATAGGACATTTGAGGGTATAATATGGTTGAAGATCTATTAGGGTCGAGGTTCCAATGTAGAGGGTAGAGGGAATAGGGGTTGAGGGTTTAGGGTTTAAGAGTTGAGGGTTGAGGTTTGATTAAGGGTTGAGGGTTGAGAATTAAGGGTTGAGGGTTTAATGTATAGGGTAGATAAAAGGGTAGAGTGTTTAAGGGTTGAGGCTTGAGGGTTTAAGCAGGTTGAGGGTAGAAGGTTGAGGGATTAGGGTTGAGGGTCCAATATTGTATAGGGTTGAGGGTATAGGGGTTGAGGGTACGTATATGGTACGTTGAGGGATTAGGGTTGAGGGTCCAATGTATAGGGTAGAGGGTATAGGGGTTGAAGGATTAGGGTTTAATTAGGGTTGAGGGTTGAGGGTTAATTAAGGGTTGAGGGATTAGCGTAGAGAGTTTATTAATTGGGTTTAAGGGTTTAACTAGGGTTGATGGATTAGGGTAGAGGGTAGAGGGTATATGGTTCAAGGATTAGGGTTTAGGGTCCAATGTATACATAGGGTAGAGGGTAGAGGGTGTAAGGGTACTTTAGGGTTTAAGGGTTGAGGGTTGAGGGTTGAGGGTTGAGGGTTGAGGGTTTAAGGTTGAGAGTAGAGGGTTGAGGGTATATGGTTCAAGGATTAGGGTTGAGGGTCCAATGTATAGGGTAGAGGGTATAGGGGTTGAGGGATTAGGGTTTAAGGGTACTTGCAGAGGGTTAAGGGTAGAGGGTAGAGGTTCAAGGGTTTAAGGGTTGATGGATTAAGGGTTGAGGGTTGAGGGATTATGGTAGAGAGTAATTTACTTGGGTTTAAGGGTTGAGGGATTAGGGTCAAGGTATAAGAGGGTATTGGGTTGAGGGTAGAGGGATGTAGAGGGTTTAATGGTTTAGGGTTTATGGTATTGGGTTGAGGGTATAGGGTTGAGGGAATAGGGTTGAGGGTATAAGAGGGTAGAAGGTTTAAGGTCGATTTAGGGTTTAGTGTTGAGGGACATTAAGGGTTGAGGGTATAGCTAGGATGTTTGAGGGTATAATATGGTTGAAGATCGATTAGGGTTGAGGTTCCAATGTAGAGGGTAGAGGGTATAGAGGTTGAGGGTTTAAGGTTTAAGGGTTGAGGGTTGAGGGTTGAGAATTGAGGGTCGAGGGTTTAATGTATAGGGTAGATCAGAGGGTAGAGGCTTTAAGGGTTGAGGCTTGAGGGTTTAGGGTTGAGGGTATATGGTTGATGGTTTGTGGATTAGGGTTGAGGGTCTAATATTGTATAGGGTAGAGGGTATAGGGGTTGAGGGTCTAATATTGTATAGGGTAGAGGGTATAGGGTTTGAGGGTCTAATATTGTATAGGGTAGAGGGTATAGGGGTTGAGGGTACATATATGGTTGAGAGATTAGGGTTGAGGGTCCAATGTATAGGGTAGAGAGTACAGGGGTTATGAGGGATTAGGGTTTAACTAGGGTTGAGGGTTGATTAAGGGTTCAATGTATTTTTCTCCAATTTTTTGAAAAAGTCGGTGCTATTTATCGAATGGCGCTATATATTTTTATGAGTATCAACAATAAAAATAATATTAATTTTGTAGTTAATTAGTGTTGAAACCATTTAAAAAATTTATTGTCACTCCTAACAAGTAATATTAAGCCTTATTATTCAAAACACTCAAATAATTTAAACCATTCAAGTCTTGAATACATGCAATATATATAGATCTCAATAAGGCCATGGAGGTATACATAATGTCTTGAAAATATCATATAGTGTTATAACGTCTACAATTTCATATATGCATTTGATGAATGTCTAAATAAATGCATATAGGAATACAATTGTGCACATTGGTAAAATATAAATACATACATATAAATCCATATAGGTATATACAATGATGTACCTCTACATTTAATGGAAATTGAAATCATAGTTTGGCGACATTGGGAATCATAGTTTGGCGGCACTGGCAATCATGTCATATCGCTCAGAGAATTGGGTACATTATGACCGTAACCCCAATTAGCATTGAACGAAGGCAAGCTAATGGGTCGTGGGACAGATGAACGATAGAAAGTCAATCCGGTCGGGCACGATGGTTAATGCACAACATAATAAACTCTTGGCAACTGACTCTTTATTAGTACAAGTTGGTCGAGTTTCTTTTCACCCATCTTTGTCTAAGTTTATCTTTGGCTTTCTCTATAAAATAGCTATGGCGGAACATTCTAAATTTGTTGTGGAGGTTTCGGTGGATGTTGTGGTTAGTGTTGGACTGGATACTCTAATTCAGCTAGATTGGAAGGTGCGACAAATGACCTTCAAGCACATTACCGATTAATGGTTGAAGCGGATTATGCTAAGGACCAATCCTTATGTGGTGGTGGCAGTAAAAATGGTGTTGGGGAAAGATTTTGTGTAGAACTAGGAGTCCTTCAGGGTTAACACCCACATTTCCTCCCATTTTCTCGCATCTCTCCTAGACGTGAGAATGCCAAAGGTTGAGTTAAAGGTCATCATTTGCAAATTGTTCAAGAATGAGATTTTGGGTGGTTTGGACAAGGTGCTCAAATCAACATTGCTGGGGTGGGGCGTGTCACGGGCTCGTGATTTTCCTTTGGTGAAGGTGGCGGGAGGAGTCATCCACATCTATCATTTTTTGCTGGAGATTAAGGGTTTGGCGTTGTTTCATCACTGCTAGAATGCGACGTATGGGGTCAGCTTCTTGTAGAAGTTTCTTGGGTTGGTGACGGTGGAAGGTCTGGACTGGATGGTGGAATTTGATCAATTCGCAAAGTTGAATGGCTTTTTATAGCCTGTTTCTATGGGTTAGGTACGGTGGCACGCATGGTGGTATGTTTGGTGGTTTATAAGTATATGTCTGTAAATTGTTTTGATGCTTCGAGTTATTTTTTGGGGTTATGTTTTTGGTTGGTCGCGCTTGTGGTGGGAGTCAACTGTTAGTCTTGGTGGTCGGATTCTACAATTTTGTGGTCAGGGTTTGGGTTGCACTCTGATATGTTCTTCCCTACTTTGCAGACGTATTGTAATTTTTTTTTATAGCTAATACAATACTCTTACGAATAAAAAAAATGATCAATGACTCTTTCTTTGTTAAGAATATGGAGAATCAATATCATAATTGGTAGCTCTCAATAATTTCTTTAGCTTCACCTATTAATGCAATTAAACCATATATACAATAGTATAGAAATCTTGAATAAAATGAAATAAGTAATGATCTACCTAATTTTTAGAATAAAATAGAATTTCTCTTTTGAAATGTAATTTATTTTAGTGGAACATGAGTTGTCTCTTTTAATTTTTATTTTTTTATAAAATTCCCTTTCATTTAAGAAGAGTTGCTTTTACAAAAGGATCAGATATAGATTGGAATTATCCTTATATTTTTTAATATCTTAATTTAGAAATTATATGAAGATATTTCCATTTGCAACTTAGAATTTTTCAATATATTATATAAAAAAGTGGATAGTATCAATCAAACAAATCTTTGAAAAATAATTAAATATATATTTTTAGTTATATAAAAAAGTGGCGAGGTTCACAAAGTGGAGTTGCCTCCTCTTATGGAAAGAATGAAGAAACAAATCAAACTAAAAATAAATATCATTTATTTACACTAAGTGGTGTTAGATAAAATAAAAATTACATAATGTTATTTATATTACTAGCTCATACCAATGTGAGAGACTTAGGAGATAAAATTTCCATAGCATTTCCCATATCTTAGAAGAGAATGTGTTGATGTTGTTGGAGCTAAAAAATCCACATTGGTTGTCCCACACACCTCCATTTTCACTTATCCTCCCATATCCACCATATGCTCCATTTCCATTTCATAATAATTGACATTAGTATAAAGTACTAAAATAAGGCCCTTAATCATTACAATAAAGTGAAGTCCCTGCCTGAAATGTTTTCCTAGTAGCTCATGGCATGTCGCTAAGACAATGCCTTATTGGAGAGAGTCTCACCATAGTCTCTTTGACACAAGCAGAAAGGGCTGATAAGAAATGTAGATGAGACTCATGAATGTCTAAGAGACATATTCAAATGTCTCCCCACCATCTTAAAGAGCGACATGTCTAAAAAGACTTGGGCATGTCGAGGAGAGAATCTAACATGTCTCACCGACAAATCATACAAGTGTCAACATTCAGGAAACAAAGAAACATCTCTCAGACATTGAGAGGTTATCATAAAATAAATAGTAAATCACTGGTGGAACAAGCACTGATGAAACAACAATGTTGAAGAGACATCGACATGTCGAGGAGAGAAGAAAAGAAGTCTCTTTGACACTCAAGGAGCAAAGTATTGGCAAGACACAAAAATATCGAACAAAAATTGGATGAGGTCTCATCGACATCCTAAAAATGATATGTCGACAAGACACAAAGATATCGAGAAGACATTATCAAAAGTCTCCTCGATATTCTGGCACAAAATATCGATGAGACTAAGGGACGTCGGAGAGAGGTGACCTCGAGTCTCCCTGACATAACAAAGTCACATAGACATCATCAACAACTATTACCGCCGAGGAAAGAAATAAAGACATGTCGAGGAGACATAAGCTTGTCGGCAAGAGAAATCCACCAGTCTCATCAACAAAAAACAAAATCATCGAGGGGAAAACTAAGAAGTAAATATCGAAGAGACATTGCGATATCGATGAGAGAAGCTTGAATGTCTCTTAGAAATTTCTCAAAAGATAGCCAAGGATATCGAAGAGAGATATAGATATTGTGATCAGAGTCTCATTGAAAAAATATGAAATAATTGTCACCATATTGATTTGATGGATTAAGTCATTGAAGAGAAAACTACCATTAATACGCAAGTTTATAGGAAGGGTGGTGCGAGCGCCATTTATGAACCAGAGTTGGTTTAAGCGTGCTCTAAATTGATAAAATAAGCCTCTAAGAAACAAAAATTCACTGCACACTGTGGCTAAGCATCTAGAGGACGGAGTTGGACGAAACGAAGCAACTCAAAAAATTTGGCATTCACTCAATTAAGTACACCTTGGCTCAGTTGAACGTAAATTTTTGAATATAGCTTGAAGTACAACATTGTTAGGGTTATAATGGATAAAACCCCAAAAAAGACAAGAGTAAAAAGGCAAAAACTAAAAGTAGACCTCTCAGTCAAGACTTAATAGATCAGTGTCCCGAGTCTGGGCCTAAAGCATGAAGAATTTCTCAATTAAACCCATCATGTGAGACCCTAGAAGACAAGCATAAGAATTTGGGAGATGTATGGACTCCACATAGAGGCTACAATTTTTTCATATATCATTATAGGAATAAATACAGATATAGCCCAGTCTCGAACCAATGGAATTTCAATTTACGGAAGCTAGTAATGCCAAATGTTTTTGTGAATGTAGAGTTAATTAGAGCACTGGCAAATAACTATAATCCCAAAACAAGGGAAATTCATTTGCATGATGGGTCATAGTTTATGATCATAACGAGGGATTATATTTGCATGGTTTTCCAATTGGACACTTCTTTGAAAATGAAATTGTGGCTAAGAGACTTGCTAGAGGAGTATCACTCTATGGATACGAGCTACAAGAGGTGGAAGTTGCCTCTGCACAAACCCAAGGGTCCATGAAATCAACCTATTAGGTTTTCTAGCAATGAAAAGCCCCCATTTTCTATAGAATTGTTTGAAGAATATTATCAGTACGCATACTATTTAGCTAGAGAAGTGTTGGGAATTGAGGCCCTTGCCAACATGACTATAGCTCCCATGGTTCTGGCCATAGACATTCAGATTCAAGATGCCGGGCCCTATGATTATGCAAAGTATCTATCGGAGGCTATTGATAGTGCTCTTAATGCTATTAAGAATAATAGTGAAGCTATCAATTTCAAGCACTATTCACTTCTTATGCATATGATAATATACGAGGGCTAGGTGATGCGAATCTAGGGATAGTAGATGTGGGAGATCCCACTACTTGTACTTTGAGGAACATTTTTTCAAACCCTTGTATAAATTGCTTGGTTGTAAATGTGATTATAATTTATCCCTCGAAGTACATAGGTTTCTCTGACCAAAGGAGAAAGACAATGATGGAAAGATAAACCATAATTAGGGAGATTAGTACTCTTTTTCAGATTGTACTTGTGAATATTTATTCTCACACCGCTCTTTTCCTTGGCGGTTTCTCTTTCTTGTACGGCTTCGCCTTTTTATTTTGGTATCACTCGCAGCTTTCCGACAGCCACCACGTTGCGTCCTATTGGAGCTTTCCTTTGGAATGTCTCTTCTTCCTTTTGTCGAGCTCCATTTGTTTGACAAGTCACCTTCGCTTGTTTTATTTTCGGGTCGGGCGCACACTGCAATTTCCTTTGCTGGGATTTTTCCGTGTGGCGTTCATTCGTGCGTCTGTTATCTCGGGTTTGACGTTTGTTGTGACGGTCTTCGTTATCATGTCGTGTGTTCTCTCCTTCTGTTGTTGCATGGACCATATCTCCTTAGGACATGCCTACTAGCGTGTTGCTGGAGCATCTTTCTGTTGGTGCTGACTCGAGAAAATCTTGATCGTTGATGGCTTTGCTGAAACATCTTTCTTGTTAGGGTCTCTAGGTAGTGGGTTGGCTTATTTAAGCAACCTTTTCTTCATTTTTAAGGTTGTTTTTAGATGGATGAAATTTTCTCGAGCACTGAGAATTAGCCTCTGTAGTGTTTTCTATTAAATTTGAACTCGCAAACTATGCCATTTTGTTCGGCCTTTCTGTTTTCATGTATTTGATAAAACATTAAACTATGCTTGTATTTTCTGAAGCATTTGAGCATTTGTTTTGAACTTTTGTAATTTTTATGCAACCTAGTGTAATATAGATCATATTGCTACTCTTTTGTGTTAGCTTATGTTGTATGAGTTATATTATGCAAATGGTTTGATGTTCTTATGTTTGTAGTGTTGGGAATCATCTATTTGACATACGCTAGATATTAATCGAGCCTTTGTTTCAACATTGTGTTTACTTATTTCATTTTTGATCTGGTGCATCGCCTTAGCTTAGGTTTGTTTATTTTATGTTTATCTTCTTCCCCTTTTCCTCCCCCATTAAAAAATGAAGAGTCGGCTTTGATAAAACCCCGAAGGTCACTTAGCTACACGCATAAGTCCCCCAATAGCTAAGTTTCCCATAAGGGTATTGCTTGCAAAATTTTGTGTCAATTGTTCTTTTTTTGGCACGCTCGGTGGCACACGAACTAACATGTTTGCCTAATTAATAGGAGTGTATGAGCCATAGGCCCGCCACTAGGTCTCAAACTGCAAGAATTCTTGGCCTGCTTGTACCACCGTTGGTTTCAATCAAGGCGAGAAGTCGGGAGGCTAATACTTTACCTCCCTCTTCTCCTCCGTCCCTTGCACCAATGGCTAGAAATTTTGTAGCTTGGGATGCTAGTAGTCCTTTGATAGCACCTGTACCTCCTATAGTGTGGGCTCCAATCCCAACTTCCACTTTAAAGGTTGTCCCTAAGTTCTCGGAGGAGGATTCAAAAACTCCAACGAAACACTTGCAAGATGTGGTTGATGTATGTCTGGTTCATGGCATTACTAATCAGAATGTGGCTTTGCATTTGCTCGTCACCTATTTCAAAAGGAAGGCATTGGACTGTTATCATATTCTTCTGGCTAATACAATTGGTACTTGGGATAAGCTCAAAGATCCTTTCTACGAGTGCTTCTCAAATAATGGTGACAGATCTTCGCTATATCACCAACTGGCTCATATAAAGTGAGCTCCCCATGAATCTTTGACTGATTTCAATGCTCAATTTTATTCAACTTGGCAGAGAGTTCCTTTCGGTAGTCGACCACCTCCAGATTTGGCGTTCATGTTCTATCTAAAGTCCATAAATGTTGATATTTTATGATTCTACAAGCTCTCAGCGAGAATACCTTACCTGATGTATACAACCTTGTCATCACTGCGAAGAATAATCTTATTGCTACAAGAAAATTGGCACCGCGACCTATCATGCCATTGTTCCTAGACTCAACTACAATAGAACCAAAGGTAGCTTTAGCCAGCATTCCCGCACCTCCCCAGTCTATGTATGTGTACCTGGGAATGGCACCAAGCATGGCTCCAATACCTAACCCCTTGGTGGCTGAATTGAATGACATGAAGGAGCAGATGTGAACCATGACAAATGAGTTAACCAATATGAAGCGGCAACAATATACCTACCAGAAGCCTGCTTACCAAAAATACCAAGGCAGAAAGGCTCCTTTCTAGCCGAGCCAGTGGCAGGACAGATCACGCAATAATACCCAAGCTCAATAAAGCAATCAGGTCGTCCCTACGACTATGTCGATGTAGACCGCCTATCCTTGTTCAAGTAAGGATCTAGTAGTAGGACAAAATAATCTTGCCGAGGAGATTAATCCATGGTCCCTTGCAATGATGCACACATGCCCCAAAATTGTTCGTGAGGGAATTTAGAATAGAAGATAGCATAGAAACATAGTCAAGGCATCATGCCTGATCCCGAAGGCCATACATATGTCTCTCAACAAATGGAGAATGCAGTTCTCACTGCTCAAATGCAAGGAATGTCTATAGAGCAGGAGCTAGACATAGCTCCAGACCATACACTCTTTTCTTGGATGGAAGGAGAGGAGTCGACATTCCTAAATGGCATTTTGATGACCCAAGTGTCACAAGTATAATTGGATTACGATACTCATTCCAAGCGGAGGCTCACTAGGGAATTCACGTCTTTGTAGACTAACGGGTCACCTAATTCAATGCCCAATCCATCAGTAACTGTGTCATCAGTTCCACAGTAGCCTAAGGTGGTTGTTCCAATTCCCAAGAATCCACCTCCTTCAAAAGCAAGAGCTCCCATGACCACCCCAATAGTTTCCAAATAGCCAGATGCACTAGTCGTGAGGTAGAAGTACCAAACTACCATAGCTCATCAGTCATGAACGCCATTCAACGTGGTGGAACAACTAAAGAAATATTTCGCTAATGTTTCTTTGTAGGATATCTTGGCCATCCCAAAGAAAAATTTGCTATTACAGAGGCCATTATCGGGAGAAGAAGACATGAAGATGCTTGAGCAACCCTCAAAAGATAAGACGACCTAGCCGGACCTGGATAGAGTTCTAGCAAATCAACCAGAAGAAAAGCAGGTCAAAAAAGAGAGTGAGCCTAAACCCAAGCCTTTCTTTCTAACACTTATCATTGGTAATAAACTACTGCATAATTGTATGATTGACGTTGGTGCTAGCACCACCGTCATGCCTAAGCAAGTAGCTGAAGCTCTCAGACTCGAATACGAGCCTCTTAAGAAGGGAGTCATGCAACTCGACGAGAACAACATTGAAACCATCAAAGTAATCAAAGGATTGCCTATGACATTGTCTTCTTGTCCCAACATTACTGCGAATCAAGATACTATGCACATCGATGACCCTCCTTTGTTCGGGATATGTTTGTCCTAAGAATTCACTACAATGTTGGAGGTTACCTAGCATTGGACTAGTCGCACCTGATCCTAAGAACCAAACATGGAGCTAAGATGAAGTTACTGTTGGAATGTTTGAATTCTGAGCATGTGGCTGATGAAGCCATGATCAATTTTGAGGAAGCACATACCTCAATCACCTCGAAAGAGATTCTCAATGTTGAACTTCTTGAGGATGAAGAAGCAAGCAACTCCTAGATGGAGAAAGAAGAAGCTCTCTTGAATGATTTTATAAACACATACCCTTTTGGAAACTATCATGCAACTGGGCTAAGAACATACGTCATACATGAAGAGGATCAGATGATGCCCAGAGTGACTAAAGATTCTGGAGGTGAAGGGTCCTCAGAGTTATGGACCTTGCACTTTGGCGGAGCAAGATGCAGAGTAGGAGTCGACGCAAGAATATGTTTAATATCTCCTTCCAAAGAAAAGACCTTAAGGTCTTACCACTTCTAGTTCGCGTGCTTGAACAACGAAGCAGAGTATGAAGGCCTTTTCCATGACTTGAGTTTGGTGGAATGAATGGGTGCAAAGAAAATATAGCTGTTCGAAGATTCATAATTGGTGGTTAACCAAATCCGAGGGTTATCTGCTGCCAAGAATCTTCGTATGTGATCATACCGACATAGGGTCTGGGATCTGATTGAAGGCTTCGAGGCATTCAAAATCCAAGCCATACCTAGAGAGTAGAACTTTGAAGCAAACTGAATGGCAACTGTCAGATCTCAGTTTGAGCCATCTTCCGAGTTAATTAACAACAAACATTCAGTGCGAGTGATCATGCGACCTGCAGTCCCAAATAATGATCAAAATTGGCAAGTTTTTGATAGTGATGCTCATATCGTGTCATTTCTCTAATTGTCTGGAGAATTTTCCAACCAATTACATCCAAATATCGTTGAGGCCTATGAGGATCAAGTAGTCTAGCTTAAATCAAACAAGCTCCCCAGGGGTTTGGTTACTCTCGAGAGTCTTTTTTATTCTAATGATGCAAGGAAATACAAGAGAAAGCTTATAGCCGATAAAGGCAATTATGCCGATTTTCACATCGGAGAAGATAAAAAAGCTTAAGGTCAGAAAAGGAGTCTCACAGAAGAATAAAGAAAGGTTAAAACATTTGTGCGAGAAGCATCCGAGTGTGGTAGCATGGTCATATGATGATCTTAAGGGATATGATCTTGGGATTATGCAACACATCATTGAGCTACTAGAAGGAGCAAAAGCCGTGCGTCAAAAGCAGAGGCCAGTAAATCCAAAGATCGAGTCACAAGAATCCTGGGTAGTGTTCGTGATCAAACACAGTACTTGGGTGTCTAACCTGGTGCTGGTCCAAAAGAAGAATGGTGATATACGATTGTGCGTTGACTTCTGAGACCTGAATAGAGTGTCCTTGAAAGACCATTACTCTTTGCCTTCCATGGAGGTAATTCTACAAATAGTTGTTGGTTTAGAGATATTTTCAATGCTGGATGGTTTCTCCGGCTATAATTAGATTCAGGTGAAAGAGGAGGATCAACACAAAATGGCGTTTACTACCAAGTGGGGAACATACGCTCATGCTAAAATGCCCTTCGAACTTTCAAATGTCAGAGCCACTTTCCAATGAGCTATGGATATTACTTTCAAGGATTTGATACATAAGATCATTCTTATTTATCTAGATGACCTGACGGTGTTCTCAAAATCTGCTAAAGATCATTTTGATCATCTCGAGCTTGTCTTCCAAAAGTGCCAAGAGTTCATGATTTCTTTGAACCTGAAGAAATGTGTGTTTGGGGTCCACAAGGGAAGCTATTGGGTTATGTCATCTCGAGGGAAGGTATTGCCATTGATTCATAAAGGGTTAAAGTGATCAAGGAACTCCCTCTACCCGTCAACAAAAAAGGAGTTCAATATTTTTTGGGCAAGGTTAACTTCATCAACCAGTTCATAGAAGACTTTGCAAGGATTGTTCAGTCCATCACCTTGATGTTGAAAAAAGACCAAGTTTTCAAATGGATAGCGGAAGCCAGAAAAGCTTTCGAACAGATTAAAGAGGTCATCTCTTTTGCTCATGTGTTGGTTAATTTGTATTTATTGAAAGACTTCCTTATGTACGTCTTTGGTGGTAGCATGAGTATCACTACTGTCTTGATGCAAAAAGATGATGGAGATAAAAGAGAATAACCTATTGCCTTCTATTCGCGCACTCTAAATATTATGAGGTGAAGTACAACTTTGTGGAGAAGCAATATTTTGCTATTGTAAAGGGGTTAAATAATTTCTGACACCTCATATCGTGCAACAAGGTGATTGTTTGTGTGCTGCACCCTAGTGTGCATGAATATTGTTGTGCATGTTTTGCACACACGCCCCACCATGGGCAAGGACCCCCTCTTTTTTCTCCCAATGGGTTGCTTTGCTCCCATCTTATTTTGTGTGCCCCTTTCTTGGAGCCTAAATAGGTCATGTGCCATCAAATGATCGAATTCCCCTGACTAAATTCACCTACTTAAGTTTTGCTAAGTCTTCTGCTTTCGCAAAAGTGCCTTGTAGGTCCGCCCTTCCAGAGTGTTGTCCCTTCACCAATGTCTGGGAACTTTGCTTCCAGATTGTTGTCTTTCTATTGGTCATTTTCTTTTCGTCTGCTAGTTGTTTTCCTTATGACCTCCAGGTTTCAGACCTTCCTTCGCCATCAGAGAACTTTTCTTCTGGATTGTTGTCTTTCTATTGGTTGTTTGCCTTCCATCCGCTGGTTGCCGTCCTTTCGGCCTCTGGGTTCCGGACCTTCCGTCACCATCTGGGAACTTTACTTCGGGATTGTTGTCTTTTTGTTGGCCGTTTGCTTTCCATCCACTGGCTTCCGTCCTTTCAGCCTCCAAGTTTCAAACCTTTCATCGCCGTCCGGGAGCTTTGCTTTCAGATTGTTGTCTTTCCACTGGCCATTTTATTTTCGTCTGCTTGCTCATGTCCTTTCAGCCTCCAGGTTTTGGACCTTCTATTGTTGCCTGGGAACTTTGCTTCTGGATTGCTATCTTTTCATTGGCCGTTTGCTTTCCATCCATTGGCTCACGTCCTTCTGGCCTTCGGGTTCCAGACCTTCCGCCATCGTCCAGGAACTTTTCTTTCAGATTTTTATCTTTTTGTTGGCCATTTTCTTTTCATCCGTTGGCTGTCGTCCTTTCGACCTTCGGGTTCCGGACCTTCCGTCACCATTCGAGAACTTTGCTTCTAAATCATTGTCTTTCTGCTGGTCGTTTACATTCCGTTCGCTGGCTCACGTCCTTTTGGCCTCAGGGTTCTGGACCTTCTACCCGATGCCCACCTTTCGTTCGCCTTCCATCTACCTTTTGTCCACCGACCGCCAACCTCCCAAGTCTTGAACCTCAGAACTTCGCCCCCAGAATTTTGTTTCACCTTGGCTATTCCAAACAACAAACTCTTGACAACTTTCCCTCCTCGTAACTTCGGGTGCCCCAATAATGATCCAAATGTCTCCCTATCTGGAAACAGACTTTGACCCACATGCTCAAATTGGACCCTCTCTTGCATGAAATTTTCAAATTCCAAATTTGAAGCTAGGAGAAACCATTTGGGTCGCCCTACCCTGTTTGCCCTTTCAAAATAGCATTCTGGCTAGGGAAGTCCGGATTGTCCAAACTCCCTCCAGTAAACTGATAATGGCAATTTACACTAAATATTACGATCTCTTGATGATGCATGGGTGAATCTAACAAGGATTTTGCAAGATTTGATTAATGGTTTCCTTGATTTGTGTATGAAAGCACTTACGACACTTCATGTATGGAGGTTTCAAGAAGCCTACCGCGAGTTCGTCAGGGAGACCCATTGAGAAATTTGACCAAGGAAAAGCACATAGCTCCTGTCACCATTCATTTTATGTCCACCTCTCTTTGTAACACCCATCAATAGAGCTGGTATCAGAAGAAGGCCTGTGTGAAGGAAGTCAATGACAAAATGCAAGGTGGTGACCTTGAAGAAAGTGTAGGGGAGTTGTTCTACTTTTCACCAGATGATAATGATCTTTAAGAGGTTGTCCGACTGAATAAGGGGAAACCAATCCATTGATGCCAGTCATCGACGGGCTCGTTTCATTCAATGAAGAATGTCGCAAATCCATCAAACAAAGGGCAGCTTTTAGGCAGTTTCAACTACAGTAAAATAGAAATCAGCTAGAAGACAAAACTGCTACAATACTTGGGCACTAAAAGACAAAATAGAGAAAAGACAAAAGATGTATTTTAAATTGTTGAATATTGTAGGGTAGGTGAAACTCTAGTGCAATCAAATCTGGGCCACACAATGTAATTCAATCCTAGCCATTTATTCGGGCTTTGGAAAACTATAAATAGGGGTCTCCCCCTCATTTGTAAATGGTTGGAGAGCTGGTGTAAAAGGAATTTGCAGCAATAGAAGACAACATTGCATGATTTTATGGATGTTCTCTTTGATTTTTCTCAACTTGCATGCATGGTTCTACTTCCCTTTTAATTTAGTTGTTAGTTTCTTGAATGGGAGTGGTGATGGTGATTGTTGTTTCAATATTTGATGAATTTCCAGGTCATGTTTTTTGTGGTTTGTTGATGATGAACTACTTTGTAAAGCTAGTCTGAGCTTCCTTCCTTTATTGCTGCAACTTAGTTCGATTGCATGTGCATGATGTGTGTGTGTAATCTAAAAATTTGTAGTCCTCAGAAGATTGCACTGGTTTTGTGTAACTATAAGATCCTCTTGGCCAAGCAAAACCCAGTTTGGGGAGTTTTTCTACTGTAGCAGCCTCCATGATCATTGTTCATTCGTAGTTTCAAGTCCAAGAACTTACTCTACTCCCTGCTCTTTTCCCTTTTTTTAATAATTAATCTTAGGCAAGGTTCATTTCACATTATAAAGCTAAATCCAACGATAAAATGGAGTTCAAGACTGTTGTTTGAACCTGTAGCAAACACACAACAAATCTCCCATCTTAAGAACTTCATTTGCAGATCCAACTTCCCCACTTTGTGATTCATTTGTAAGACCGCCTTGTGATTCCAGCAAATGACATAAATCAACTGAGATATTCCAAGCACTATCAAGACCTGACATTAGAGACCTTGGGATAGTGTTCTGCAATTTGATTGTGGAAGATTGTCTTTCAAGAGAGGTGATGCACCTATGCATTACCTGTGTTGATAAGTGCATAGAAAATACACATCAACAAATATATTATGATAGGTGAAATCACTAAGAAGCGGGCTAAATGGATAACCAAGATTTTTGAGTATGACATCGAGATCAAGCCAGTCAAGATTGTGAAAGGGAAGGGGCTGTGTGAATATTTGGCTGAAAATAATGAAGCAATTACTGAGTTTGAAGTCTCAGAACCTGTGCTACTAAATGAAGAGAGTTTCAGAGATGATTGGCTGGATGCCAGAATTAATTTCATGCAAACAAGAAGGTATCCGCTTGACCTCCCCTCATTTAAAAGGCATTTTTATCGACTGTAGAATAATGGTTATGTACTCTTGGAGGGAGTTATTTTCAAGAGAAACTTCAATGATGTCTTGTTAAGATGTGTAACACAAGAATAATCAAAAAGGATATTGGAGCAATACCACAGTGGCCCAGTTGAAGGACATTTTTCAGCAAAAACTACTGCAATGAAGATTATGTGTGCTGGTTATTTTTGGCCGACGTTATATAAGGACTCATATTCATTGGTGAAGTCTTGCAACGAGTGTCAGTTTTTTGTTAGGAAAAGGAAAAATGTTGCCATGCCACTTAAACCAATTGTAGTCGAAGAGCCATTTGCTCAATGGGGTCTCGATTTCATTGGCATGATCAATCTATTTTCATCAGCCAGACACAGGTGGATCCTAATGGCAACTAACTATTTCACCAGATGAACTAAGGTTGTACCTTTGAAGAATGCAACAGAGGTAGAAATCGTGAACTTCCTGGAGGAATTGGTGGCCAGGTTTGGTCCACCAAAGACAATTATCTCAAATAATGCAAAATATTTTCTCTGCTCCAGAATCAACCAATTTGCACTAAAATATGGAGTCTTCCTAAAGACATCCTCTAACTAATACCCACAAGGAAATGGCCTTGCCAAATCTACAAACAAGAATCTTCTCCGACTGATCAAGAGAATAGGTTTAGAACATCAAAGGGAGTGGCATAAACACCTCTGGACAACACTATGGGCAGACAATATCATGCCCAAGAAAATATTGAAAACATCTCTTTACGAGATAGTATATGGGAAGGAGGCGCTATTGCCAATCTCTATGGAAATCCCTACAATCTAACTACTCAAGTCTCTTGAGATTGAGCAAAATGGAGCAATGGAGGTGAGATTTTCAGAATTACTTGAAGTTCAAAAGAAACGAGAGCACACTCTCAAGGCAATGACCAACCACCAATAGGTGGTAAAGAAATGGTTCAACAAGAAAACGTTCGACCAGGGTCTGCAATGTGGAGACTTGGTGCTCAGGTTTAACGAGCATGGAGAAAATCCGGATCAACATGGAAAGTTTGATAGTCTTTGGGAAGAACCATTCAAAATCACACAGTGCAAGCAACACAACTCGTTTGAGTTAGAAACAATGAAGGGCGAGGCCTTGGGTATTCGAGTTAATGGAATACACCTCAAAAAATTCAATTAATTCAACTTTTGTAGTAAGTGTGTAAATATGTGTATATTTTCCCTGCTTTGTTAGTTTTGGGTCATTCTCAATGCTTTCTTAGATCAACAACCATATTGATGCAAGGAATTGAAATAAAATGAAGAAAGGAGCCAAAATATAGGAAGATACATATATTATATTAATTATGGAGATATTTACATCTATATACATGTTGATTAAACGAGGCCCTTAGCCATGTTCCAAAATACATATATATATTATTGCAGACAAGTGTTGTAGAGAATGTTTATATCTTGGTTAAATGAAAGAAAAAAGAGGATCTTCTTGACGTCTCTTTAGGCACTCGAGGCTCCATCAATGGCAGTAGGTGGCGCACGATGAGGAAACACCATCCTCTCAAAATTTGCATACCATTGCAGCTCGCGAAAGGGTTCGACGTTGTGCATCCTCATCAGAAAATGGCATGCGACACAAACTTTGTGGCGATGTTCCTTACGAGTTTCAAGCTCAAAGCCACACAAAAAGGGCCTAGTCGACACAGGTCCTCCTTCCTCAATAAGTTGGCACAAGTTGCGAACAGATAGAATTCCATGGTTGATCTCGGTAGGTCTCACAACGTTCTCCAACCCCTCTAGGTAGTGTTTGGGAAATACCTGCTTTGTCAGCTTCAGAATATTCCTTTTAGAAACACCAATGTCTAACAAATAAGCTACAAAGTGGGAACTAATACTGGTATTCACTCTATACTCGTCCTCATATTCTATGCAGTCTTTGCTTAGCACCCACTTTATGGATTTCACATACATAAGGTTTTTCATGCCAGTCATGCATTTTAGACGCCTACACCTAATTTTTCCTATGAAGGCAGCTTGGGTCTTCTTGCATGTAAGCCTAATTGGTGTTTCCATGACTACGTCTACTCTCGCTAAATAATGAAATTACCAATGATGTCTTAGGGCCAATTGCTAAGAAATTCTAAGTCCAAATATGAATTGCCAAAGTGCCAAGGGTCCTTTTTATAGATGGGAAAAGCGCTCCCTAATTGAGCAAGGTATGTCTACATTAGAGACAAATGGTATGAAGAGCCCTGACAAGCAATGTTGCAGCGTGCGAAATAATGAAGATAATCAAATGCAGTTTCAACTTGTTCAAATTGAGCCTTTGTTTAAAAAACAACGAGAGGGAGCTAGTTGTCGCCATATAGAATGTTTTCATCCTGGTTATATCAAAGCAAATATTTTAAGATGAAGTCGATGGTTGATGTGCCTGATCACAATCAAGTAATCATTAAATGCAAAAGCTCATGAAAAGATATGGCAATGTTGATTTAGTACTTTTTCCAAGAAAAATTAAGAGCCATCGTATGTGAGGTCATATCTCTTAATGTGTGTAATATTTTGGCAAGTTAGCGGTCTCTTCGCATGCATGAATGGATTAGTGGTGCATGGCATAACTAATGTGAAAAGATAACGTGTACCCTTGCTAATCTGATATTCTCGAAAATAAAAAAGACAGATAGGAGCATCGTGCAAAGGGCATTAATTGTGCAAGGTTGGCAAAGCATGTAACCGCTTGAGTCATTTGCAGAGATAGAGAAAGGTTTTCAAAAAACTAAGTTGCAAAGTTCTTCAAAGACACAAGTAAAATGACTGAAATTGCAGAGAGCTCAACTCAGGTCGTCACCACCGAAAGCATTGAAGAACGAAGGATGCAGGCGCCTTGCGTGAATATCTACGCCCAAGATTCTTATGCAACCCCGGGCATTCCAACTAAACATTCATGGCCCTACACTAAGCTAGCGGACCAGAAAGTGTTAAACGTGGTTTCTCCTAGAAACCAAAATTTGGTATCAAAGGATTGGGATAACGTCTGAGATCCAGAGTTATCTCAGAACCCCAAAAGTTTAAGAGAGGCTGCATGCGAAAAGATGAAAAGATCAATGATCTTTTTCATAGTCGATTGTGGAATTGTGGTCTTCCTCAGTATATGGTTCCTTTGGTACACCATTGTCCAGATAGTGTGGCTGCCTGTGCTAAAATTTTCGATGCCCAAACAAGAATTATAAGCGGCCATAATTTTAGGATGGTAATCTGTCACTAGGCTCTCTAGGATATGTTGTGCATTCCTCTTAATGCTCTTGAAGGTGTTGAGGATTTTGATATTTTAGAAAATTATTGGAGAACGCTTGAGTTAGCGCATCAATTTTTTAATATCAAAATGGGTAAACCATTAGATAACTCCATCCCTCCTAGCTTCCCTCTTAGTTTGGCTGCTTTTAAATAAATTTTGGCTTTCATCTTCTCTATGTTGGCATTGGTGTGTGGATTGGATACAGATAAAGAAGTCTCGGACTTCCAGATGAGTCTAAGCTTTATGCTGAAAAAGAATAGCAAGGCTTCGATGATGGACTTTGTGAAGGTCATTGTGGAAGGGATGTGCTGATAGCTGAAGGAGTTTGAGCCTGGTTCCAAGTTCAGGTATTCTTCTTTCTTGACCTACATGATTTTACATCAGAATACAGATTATTTCCTGCAATCTCTGCACTTGGCAGTATTTGACGAAAATGGCGCTACAAAGCCAGTTTCGACCTTGACTCATATCCTCTCAAAGACTTTTGATTATTATGCATTTTCAAATGCATTCCTAGCTCCAAATTTAAGAGATTTGGATCATAATGGAGGCAAGATGTCTGGTCACTTGACACAGAGTCAGATATCATGGATGAGAGGCCTTGTACCGCCTTACGATTGGTTCTTTGGTTCAGATTTTATAATGCTATGGATGCAAGGTTTTGTCCAAGAGCCTTTTCAGCTCCCGCGTTTTGTTTCAAATAGGGTACTGGCCTTGGAGGTTTTTGGGCAGTTGTGTAATATTGAGAACGATTACTAGGGAGGAAAACATTTGACTTCCTATTTGACATTGCCAATCATGTTTGGCTCTGTATCATTGGTCAAGAAGAATCTAAAGGTGAATAGTTCTGAAGTATTGTACTCTAAGTTGGGTCACCTTGGATTAATGGTTATCTATGACACATGGTGCTATAATCCATAAGATAATTTGGCAGAGATAGGCATTAAGATCTCTCACCAACCTCAGTCATTTTGGGACCCTCGGAGAAATACAGATGAGGGAAATGAGAGATTATACGTCGGCCTTGAGTACATCCCTTCTAGCTCGGGTTGACCACCTTGGTTGAATTTTTATCATATAATGGCAAAGCCTACCCCCAACCACAAAATAAATCAATTCCTCTACAACCAATTAAAAAGGCTTTGTTGGAAGCCTAAAAGGATTAAAGATTTTTGGATTTATAGGCAAGAGATAAAAAGGACTAATGAACTCTTTTAGGAGGTGGATTCAGACAACCAGTTTGATGATATTTGGTGTCACGAGCATTCAGATAGTGAATATTCTCCTAACCCTTTAGGGTTTGAGAGGTTCCGTGAGGTGGAAAGTGTAGTTCCATAGCATGAAGAAGAGGTAGCCCAAAAGGCTCCCATAATTGAAGAAGATCTTGCATGAGGAGAGACAGTCAGCGGACAACAGTTGTAGTGTGAAGACTCCTCAAATACACAGTTGTCGAAGCCTACTAGCTCCTCTAGATTGGGCGTGAAGAGGTCAAGATCTTCTAGATGCCATCGAAGGGTTATTTTGGACCTAGACGATTCCCTAAAAGAGAAGAGACCATGAGCAGAGGAAGCAGGAAGAGGAGAAGAAGAAGAACGTGAAGAGGTAGTTGTATCTACTACAAATCTTCAGGAAACTCAGGTATATTTCTCCCCTTCTTCTCTCTCTTTTATGTCTTTAGTTTCCTCTGCGTCTGCTTTTTCCGTGTCACTTGCACCAACTTTTCCTATCACTAGTCACCTAGGGTAGGTCAACATTAATTCCCCTAGGGGTCCCCTTCCGTCTCCTCCTATGTCTACTGCCCATGAGGCACAAGTAATGGTGACATAACCTGACCCACTGAGTCAGCAGTTTGTATCTCCGAGGCCTTAGCATCAAGTAAATGCTTCCCCAACCTTTTTTCCCACCATTTTTTCACCATCTTCGGGTAGTCAGTTTATCCCAGCTTTTTCCTCGGCAACTGTTAGCAGACCTAGCAAGTCCGCTAGTACATTGAGCATGTTGTCATTCCCATTAACAGTTCCTCAGGAGTTCCCTTTTGCTGGTGGACTAGGTATTTCATCCCAGGAGTATTTCTCGCAGGTGGATGTAAACAAAAGTGCCTGGGCTAGCCGAATACAAAAAAGAAGGGAAAACGATGCAAGTAGACTTGCAGAGCCCCTTTTGCAGACTGTGTTCAATGAATGCCAAAATTCATTGATGTTTGCAAATGTAACACCCAATGTCATCAAGCCTTACGAAGAAATGCAACCAAATGATTATTTTTTCAATGTCGTAGGACTTGATTTGCAACAGCCTCATCCATAGGATAAGGTTGAGTTAATGGAGGAAACCCAAAGGGTGGTGACAATCAATTTCCTCAAGCTCAGTCGCCAGATAAAGAAGAAATATGAACAAATGAAGGAACTAAAAGGAAAGGTGGAGATCTGTTCGAATAAGCATAGGGCCCAAGAAGTTGAAATCAATTGACTACGGAATGAGAGGAATTCCTTTGAGAGCAAAGTCGCTGAGCTTCAGGCCTTGGGTGCGGAGGTTGTTCTAGCCATGCGGAGAGAAATTGAGCAATTCTGAGTGACGAAGGTGGCCCTCCGCGATGAATTGAGGCAGGCGAGTGATGGTTTGAAACAACTCCAACAAAGTACCAATGATGAGGTAAATGAAATGAATATTGCATTGTATCAGGAAATATAAAGGCAAAAACAAGACAAGTTAGCCTTGAGGGAGAAGGAGAAAAAAATTACTACTCTGAAGAATTAGTTTTCGGCCCTTGAGCGAAGCATTGTAGAGTTGAGGGTTGATTTGAGTAGCAAGATTGTTGAATTAGACCTTTTGAGATCCCAGCCTCCTGCATCCCAAATGAACTCGCTAGAGATAGCCAAAGAGTTGCACATATCATATTGGGATAAGGTTAAGACACTATGCCTTACCTTGCAACCTACTCTCAAATTTATGGCACAAGCTACCAATCTATGCAGGGTGGTTAGTGAAATAATGCAACGGGTGTAAGAAGCGACTTCTGATAGAGTTTCAGAGGCCAGGAAGTTGTTAGGAAAATTGTATATAGGTTTCGATGAGGTGTTGAGCAGTGTGGGGATTGAGGACTAAACAACGACAACCATGATCGTGAATGTTCTCATCTTTATGCATGAAGCCATCTAGCATGTCGGTGAGTGTAGAGCAAACCTGGTTCAAATTACCTGTGATATGTGGGCAAAATTTTCCTGCCTAACTCAATGAGGGATTCCATCGCCCTTCATGGCTAATCAAACAGTGGCAAGCATAAAACACATCATTGAAAATATTGAGGAGAAAAAGCAAGATTTATCAATTTTCCAGTCCTTCGATCAATCTCCAACTACCACAAATATTGAAAACATGGTGCATCAGTTGGCATAGCTCTTCTTCGAGCTTGATTATGAGGAAAAAGTATCTGGTGGATTGCCTTTTAAGGCAATTATTGATCTAAACATGGCGCATGAAAATTTGCACACTCTCTCTACACCATCGAATGAAGTCTGGACGTCCCTTCAGGCTGCCCTCTCTAAGCTGTGAGCGATTGGTCCAAGGGGTTGGATTGGTCTACAAAACCATGATCTGGAGTTCTTCATTCCACGAGATAAATGTCCCTGTGAGTCGCCAAGCTATGAATATTTATTCTCACACCGCTCTTTTCCTTCGTGGTTTCTCTTTCTTGTGCGGCTTCACCTTTTTATTTTGGTATCGCTCATATCTTTTCGACAGCCGCCACGTGGCATCCTATCAAATCTTTCTTTTGGAACGTCTCTTCTTCCTTGTGTTGGGCTCCATTTGTTTGACACATCACCTTCGCTTGTTTTCTTTCAGGTCGGGCCCACATTGCAGTTTCCTTTGCTGGGAGGTTTTCGCATGGCCTTCATTCGTGCGTCTATTATCTTGGGTTCATCTCCATTATCTGCTACGTGTTCTCTCCTTCTACTGTTGCGTGGCCCATATCTCCTTGGGATGTGCCTGTCGGCGTGTTGCTGAAGCATCTTTCTGTTGGTGTTGGCTAAATAAAATATTGATCATTGATGGCTTCGTTGAAGCATCTTTCTTATTAGGGTCTCTAGGCGGTGGGCTGGTTTATTTAAGTAGCCTTTTCTTCATTTTTAAGGTTGTTGTTAGATGGATGAAATTTTCTCGAGCACTGAGAATTAGCCTCTATAGTGTTTGCTATTGAATTTGAACTCGCAGACTGTGCCATTATGTTCGGACTTTCTGTTTTCATGCATTTGATAATACATTAAATTGTGCTTGTATTTTCTAAAGCATTTGAGCATCTGTTCTGAGCTTTTGTAATTTTTATGCAGCCTAGCGTAATATAGATCATATTGCTAGTCTTTTGTGTTAGCTTATGTTGTATGAGTTAAATTATGCAAATGGTTTGATGTTCTTATGTTTGCAGTGTTGGGAATCATCTATTTGATATACGCTAGTTATTACTTGAGCCTTTGTTTTAGCATTGTGCTTACTTATTTCATTTTTTATCTGGCATATCACCTTAACTTAGGTTTGTTTATTTTATGTTTATCTTCTTTGCCTTTTCCTCCCCCCATTAAAAAATGAAAAGCCAACTTCAATAAAACCCCAGAGGTCACTTAGCTATGCGCATAAGTCCCCCAATAGCTAAGTTTCCCATAAGGTTGTTGCCTACAAATTTTTGTGATACTATCATTAGGGTGTATGGATTTGAGGTAGAACCATATTTGCTGCCTAAGACTATGACGGATAGAGTTTCTTATCTTGAGATTATAAGACAATTATCTTATTCAACCTTTATGCATTTGAAAAGCTATGGAAGGCAAACATTCATGCCTTCTACTTTGTGCTTTGGTGATTTCACCATTATTGTTGATTCAGGGTATGACTTGGTTGGAAGCAAGTTAAACTATTATGGCTTGCCGACTGGAAATAAGAGGAAGAATTTTGACCCTAAGCACTTTATAAGTGATGCCAAAATTTCTCAAAAACTGAAAGGATATGAGCATAAGTTTGATTTTGATGATGTTGTCAGGAATTGTGAGGATAGTTAGGCGATCATGAGAGGAAATACATACAATAGGATTGTTATGGCTGAGGCCTAGAGATTGAAAACTAACCCATCTTATGTAGAAGTTTTTTTATGAAATTCAGGACCCCATGGAGAGAGTTGAATAGTTGCTTCTGCATGAAGAAGAGATAATAAAGGATGTACCTCTGGTGGCACTTGAGAGAGGAAGAAATGTTGCCTCTTGGAGGCAAGCATAGAATGTAGCACCATTAGACCATTTTTAACCTCATCCTACTCCAGAGGCAAGCTTTTAAGTTAATACACCAATCATGGTAGAAGATGATGTTGAAGAGGAGGATGAAGTCACACAGATCAAACTGTTGTCATTCCTCCATATGAAATGCCACTGGAAAGGAGTGTAGTAAAATTTAAAGCTTCTGATGATCTATCTGATGATGTGAGGCATCGAGCTAGTCAAGAGTTCATTGCATATGATTCCTTTGTCTAAATTCCTAAACTTAAAGCTTTCATATATGAATATAAAGGAAAGGTGGTAAGGGAAAGGTTGAAGGACATTGACCCTGAGAAGGAAGCATATGCTTTAAAATAACTTCAACATGAAATTGACAGAGAAATGAAACATATGACTGCTAAGAGAGGAAGGGCATTATTGAAAGAGGCTAGGGTTATGCTCCTTCTAGGATGGGATATCAGCTCAACCATTATATTTGATAGTTTTTTGAAAAGAAAAAATAAAACCTTTCACTTAATAAACGAAGTTGGTGACAAGATCTACACTAGATCATGGTCAGATTTTTGGACATCTTTTGGTGCAGGGAGTAGGAGGAACAAATCTCATGGAAACTACTAATTTGAATGTGAATGTGGCCAAATTCACAAAGGCTCAGATTCAGAAATTGGTAAGGGATAACAAGTGGTTGATAGAAGAAAATGAAAGGTTGAAACAAGAGTTGATTGGCTATAGGGATAGACTACCTTCTTCTTCTTTAGGGCTCTAGTCTCCATTGGTTGAACATGAAAGGAAAGTTCTTGAGGCAATGTTAGAAACAACATATTGGAAAAAGAAGGCATGAGAAAGTGCAGAAGGAACAAGAAGAGTTTAAGGGAAAACTCAAAACCACTACCTTTGAGATGGCATAAAAAATAGTCTACATGAGATTCAAAGACATGTACAAACATGTTGAACAAGTTTGTAAAATTCATGATAAAACATATGCAACATTACTAGAAAACACTAGATTGAGTGATAGGATGAAGGAGGTAGAGTCTCAGATCATTGCAAAGAAAGAAGATAACTCTGCTATGCTACAAGAATACTAGGAACTCATGAAATCTCATAGGGACTTCCACAATATCCTGACATAGGAGTTGAGTGATTTTAGACAACCACTGAGTATGGCCTTATCCAATTTATTTGAAGAAATAGAATTGAAAGATCAGGATACATGGAAGGATGAAATTTCCAACTATCTACCAGTTATTCTTGATGTGATTAATGATGAAGAGGAAGTGCTTAAGAGGACGCACCAACAACTTGGGAGAATATTTGAATTGGAGTATGCTATGAAATAAATCGTACATAATTTAGACACTCATGCTAAAAGTGGGTACGTGGAGAATTTGTCAAAGGTCAACTTATTCATTTCACGGGCCAAGTAAGAGAGGAGTGACAGGGGCTAGAGTTTGATAGTTTTGGATACACAATCATGGTACATGATCCTTGAACATGTCTTAGATGACCACAGGCGCTTGCTGGAGATTAATGGACTACAGTGCATCCACTAGCAAACTCTTAATATTTTTATGTTTATTCTAATTATGTTTTATTATGAAACAATGTGACTTTTGTAACAGGCCTAAAGCTTGTTGCTTCCCATACAAATAGGGAAACCAAGACTTGATTTTTAGATATCATATCATCATCATCACATTCCATTCCATTAGAGTAGGCATTAGTAAGAAAATAGATTCCATAATTCACCCATCCATACCATATTTCAAAGACTTCTGTTATAATGCTTATATTTTGAAGTAATACAATGGAGCAGACTAGTCATAAATCATAATTCATTTTCAGTGTTCAATTACTGTGTTGATTTAAATGCTCATTTATTACTTTGTTGTCTCCAAAGTGGTATGTTCAAGTTATTTAAATCTATCTGATTTATCATAGCACATTTGATGTTACTGTGTGAAAGGGTTTATTGGTTTCTAAGTTGATGTGAATTAAAATCATTTTTGATATTTTACTTTAATTGGTCTTTGCCTAGGGTTAAAATCCTGTTAAAGAAGTTTTGATTTGTTTCCATTAACTCAAGAATTAAAAATCCTTTCATACTTTCACAGTAGCTTTAGGAGATATCACTAGGATTATTAAAGAAGAACATTGTGATAAACATACTTGCACGTTTGCACAAGGTGCAAACATCTCAAGTGTCCAGTAATTTGAGTTAAACTGAACAATAGGATTACCTATCTTACAACTCTATATTCATTCCCTTAATCACCTTTCACTCATCCACTCTGTTCACCCAATAGGAGTAGGCACTAGTCATACTTAGGATATTGCATTCAAAATACAATTCACAATCTTGAATTTTAATTGCTTTCAATAAGAATTAGATATTAAAGCTTTGCATCTACTCCACCTTCACGTGCCATAGTGAGTAGGTTGCTCAATCTAGGAACTATATCCAATTGCAAATCTGCCTTATTGTTCAAGTATACCCGCCTAGGTCTGGCAGAGCCTGAAGAGCGGAAGGTAATCAGTCTTGTTTACCTTATTCATGGGCCAAAGGTGTATTAAAGGATTGGCAACCCCTTATGGTTTAAAAACCCACACTTTTGAGACCTAACAGATGTCATTAACTAAAATAGGAACAACATTATTTGACCAAAATATTCATAACATTATTTACATACATAATGATTAAAATTAATAAAACTTATCCTTTAATGAATTTTGATAACTAAGTAAGTACCACTAATGTTTCATAATATTAAAGGTCATGTTGGAGCCAAAAATCCACCTTGGTTATTTTGCATACTTTCGTTTTCACCCATCTTCCCACACTCACCATATGTCCCATCTCCATTTCATAATGGTTGACACTAATATAAACCACCAAATAAGGCCCTTGGTCATAACACTAAAGTGAATTCCCTGTCTGAAGTGTTCCCATAGCAGCACATGGCATGTCGCCAAGACAACGCTTTATCGAAGAGAGTCTCACCATTGTCTCTTTGACGCGAACAAAAAGGGTGGTTGTGAAATGTAGATGAGACTCCTGAATGTCTAAGAGACATATTCAAATGTCTTCTCACCAACCTAAAGAACAATATGTCTAAGAGACTTGGACATGTCGAGGATAAAATCTAACATGTCCCATCTGGTAGTGTTGCTGAAATTTTGAAAAAATCCTAGCAAAATTTTACCTCTTGAGGTTTTTTGCCTTCTGCATCCATGAGTAGGGTTTAAGGTTTTAGTTCAAAAACCCTCGCTTCATAGTAATCAATCTTAAACCTCCATCCTTATAATTTTGTTTTGACCTAATGCATCTAGTTATCGATCGTTTAAGTCATGAGTTGAGCCATTAAAATCATTCTTTGTACCAGCCCCGAGTCCTAAGTTAGTCGATCATCAAGTATGGTTAATCGTTTAAATGCTCCCTATAGTTGGGCCATAATATTTTTCAATTGACTTACGTTTGATTCATCTTCCTGAGGGTCAAATTATCGTCGGCCTAGTCATGGCCCCGTTGGACTAATTTTATCACATGTGCAGGTTGGGAGATTATCCGATCATGGGAATTGATCTGGGTCGTTCCCCACTAGCTCGTAAGTTTCAAAGGGCGGATCGTTAAACGTCACGTGGTTTGCGAGATGTTAACACGTGTACAACTATGAGTGTGGGGCCCAGTCTCCACTTCATCCATCTGACATCCTCATTACTGTAATCAACGGTTATGATGTGGCAGTAGGGCCAATCATTGCCTTTCCCCACCATCTCGTGGGATTAAGTTGTGGGCTGGTTAAAAGTTGTGAGGTCTGCAAGAAGTTGCCATGTGTTTTCTTCAATCATAGGCAAATGAGGAAAGGTGGAGCCCACAAACAAACAAATAAGTACCTAGTTGGCAAGGTTTCATTGGCTAGTGGAATGATGTGTGGCAACGATTGGAATTCAAACTTAATTGACTCAATCTGAGTCATCCAAAAGGCCATCTCGATAGGAGATCAACGATGAATGTTCAAAACTAAGAATTTCAACTGTTGCAGCCATTCTTGCTTCACGCGAGTGAGTGGTAATGGCGGAAGTGACTTCTAAAACTACTTCAATTTTTCCCAAACTGGATGTAGATGATCGGGTCTCGCATAATTAAGAGTTGCAAACATGTTTGGAGTGTACAAGAAATTGAGAGAGGCTATTTGCAAAGTTTGGCATGATCGGCATTAGGGTTTCTCACGAGTAAAAGCCGTAAGTAAAGTAAACGTAGTTTTTATGCTTTATTCAAATTCCTTGTACTGGAGTTGGTTCTCACTGTGTTTCTTGTCAAATGAGCTTCCATGCTTTGTTTTAATTACTTTATTTAGGGTTATTTTGTCTTTAAAAGGTCATAATTTTGTAGGACCTTTTAGAATTTGTGTTTGAGTCGAGTCCTATGTTTGAAATGTGAATCCAGTTATTGAAATTTTTTGTGTTGAAAACCCTAACTTGGCCCAAGTTTGCCTCGTTGCCAATGGCACCCAAAGCATAAACCGCCACCTCTGCAATTCAATCCAAACTACTATCCAAGGATGTAATAGATTTATTGAAACCCTCCACAAATAAAAAGGTTGAGGGCAGAATGTTGTTTCATGGCCCAACAGTTAGGGAGGGGGTACTTGAAAGATAATGTTTTATCAAAGATGTCGAAGTACCTTATAGTGGATGGGAGTTACTTCAGCATTGGTTCGGGAATAGAAATCTCGGTATTCCTCTTTGCAACCCTTGGAGACTAGACATGGGAAAACTAGTTGTCCCCAATGTGTATATGGATGTTGATTTGTTGAAGGACACTACTTCAAGGTATGACCTGGTTTCAAGGGTAATCAAAAATTTGATGGGAAGAATATGGTGAGGATAACCAAAGAAGAAATTGTAGGAGTTTTCCAATTGCAGGAATGGAACACTGATATGGTGCCTCTTGATATGGATGTCATTAGAAAGGAGTTTGAGAACATGAAAGTGCTGATTACGATGAGAATGTTACCTACACATACTGCTAGCACAAGCACTAGGAAAAATAGAAAACAAATAATGATTGGTAAAGATGAGTTAGAGCCTTTCCCAATGAGGTATTTTCCAAGTTACTTCAAGAAGACTATATATTCCTTCTGCCAAATTATTGGTTTCTCTTCGTTTGACACATTGCGAAAGGAATATAGTTACTTGGCAACACATATATAGCATCCAACCTTCAACATTGTCTATGACTACGCCACATATTTGGCAGAGAATATCCATAAAGGCCTGATTGAGTTGAAAGGAGGAAAGAATTGGGTAAAATTCTGGTGGTATTCCATGTTGATGCATATGTTTTTATTTAAAGGGGAAAATAATTTTGAGAGGGATATGACATTGAGAAAGAAGGAGGATGGTATTGATTTTCCTATCCAATGTTAGACTCAGATTCTTGATAAGGACGACTAGAAATATAACTATGTGGTGTTCCAAAATGCTTTCACATCAAAATTGAGAAGATATCTGGTTTATGACCCACCAAGGATTCCCAAGGAAATACATGAGTTCTTGAGGCCTATGGAGAAGAGAACTGATTTGAATTTGGGTCGTAATTGGGGAGATTTAATCTTATACGCAAATTACACAATCTTCAAAAATTATGGAACTAGCATAGACCCATTTGTCTTGCCAAGAGACGTGCCATTGAGGATTGGGTTTCTTGAAGTCATAAGGCAATTGGGAGCCTCCCAAGCAGCACACCTACCTAATACAACAAAGAAGGGCTCATTTTTCCCAGAATGGACTGTGTTTGCTGATTTTGTTATAGGAAAGGGAGCATGGAAAGAGTTGTTGCATCTGCTAGCACCATACAAATTGGATCGTATGAACCCAAGGAATCATGATCCAAAAGGTTTCATTAATGCATTAAGGATGGAGAAAAGGCTTGGTACTTTTGTGCATAATTTCTACTACCTGGAGGATGTAATCAGGAACATTTTTTTACTTCCCAGAGCAAGATGAAAAGAATTATAAATATCTTGATTTCAATAAGATGATGGAGAGGTCTCAAAGGAGAGATCCTAAGTATGACCCTTTGCCCAATATACAGAGTACATTCATTAGGATTATGCATGTTTTGAATAATTTTGAGGATATAGTGGGTATAATGAGAAGACAACAAGTGGTCACAAATAAAGGAAAAGTTGTGGAAACTGAAGAAGACACTACTGTGGTACTGGAAGAGAGGCCTACTTATCAGCCACCCAAGCAAATAAGAATCTACTCTAGGAAGAAGAAGACAACAGATAAGGAGCAAACATTTCCATCCCCTGCCACTTCTGGGGAAATGAGGGTAGCTTCTCTTGAGAGATCAATGCCATCACCTCCAAAATAAGTCCCTATTATTGTGATTTATGTTGATTCACCTCTAGGAAGTCCTGCTCCATTGGAGCAACCACCCCTTAAAAGGAAAAAGACTGAGGTTAGAGGAGTAGTGGATTATTCAGATATAGAGGATGCTGATATCCTTGTCACTTCTGAGGAGAATGCCCTCTCCCACAAGGGAATTTGCTTCAAGCTCAAGGGATGATAGCATTATACTGGGAAAGGCTGACCTTAGAGGTCTAAATAGTGTAGATGATTTGAGGATTGAGGCCTGCAAAGCATTTATGGAAGATGACTCCTTTGTTGAAATAAGTTCATTGAAATATGTTGTATGAAGAGCTAAAGCTCCATAATATGCAGAGAAGGTTGCTACTGAGAGGATCTTACATCCATAACTCCCTGAAGCTATCATTCAGGAAAATGTAAGGAAGGATATGAGGGCTGAATTCCAAAATATGAATGCTAAAGAGGGCAGAGAGCTTGTGAAGAAGAGTGGTATATTGTTGTTACCTGAATGGGACATTGTTGATGCTATAGTACTTGATACTATAAGGAGGTATGAAAGGCCCTTGCTGCAAACTGAAGAAGAAGTAGAGATGGCACTTCGAGGATCAAAATTTAGTGAAGAATGGGATGCATTAGCAATTTTGTCATTATCTTTGAGATCTAGGAAGTCGGTAGTGGTTGAACAATCAAATTTTAGTGGACAATTATTAATAAAGAGAGTCACTGACACCCCAACTTTAGAGGCAACTAATATGGCTGTGAATGTTGTGAAATTTACTAAGGCAATAGTGGAAGACATCGCTCTTGAAAGAGACGAGTATAGGAACAAAAATAATAATCTTATAGGCGAATATGATAAGAGTCAACAAAAGGTGGACATGTTAGAAACTGAGGTAGCATTGTATAAGCAACAAGTAGAAGTATTAAGAAAGAAAGGTCAAAATAGTTCAAGTCATGCATCACTGACTTCTCTAGCTGCACGTTCTCAATCCCCCTCACCGGATCAATCTTTGGCAATAGTGCCATATAATTTGGGGGCAGGAGCCACTCACAATTAAGAGGCTAAGTACATCAGGTACCATCCCATCAGATGATCCTATAAGGGCAAAACTCCTCACACAAATTGAAGTGTAATAAATTACTTGAGCAAACACAAGACACAATGTATGAGAACAATTCAATGATTGTTCATACTATCTTGAAACACCTGAATAGAAAGATTCAAAGTAAATTGAATAGTGTTCATGCCAATTACTCATTGATGCTGCGAGCAATAAGGTTATCTCAGAGGGATAAGGAGTTGACCATCCCACTCCTTGATAAATGGATTCCTAGAGTTTAAAATTTGAAGCTCATGGCAATTGGGGCCAATCAACAGGAAGATAGATACCCAAAGGTTATCCCAACTTATAGATTTGTTAATGAGATTAATGAACAAGGGTTTCAAGGGTATATTGCTCCACTGGAACACAAAATAAGGGAATTGAAAACTGATTATGACCAGGCAGATTTGTCATTATTGTTAGGCATTCAACAAACTTATGATGAAGTGAAACCCCTACAGATATGGAAGAACCAGATGGACAACACCATTGCCTCTCAAACAAAGCTTATTTGTGAAAAAGTTGATATTAATATTTTGAATAACACTTTGGAGAAATTTTCTTTTATCATCAAATTTTTGGAGGATTTTGATAAGGAATCCAACTCAGTAATGACAAAATATTCTCCATACAAGAAGAAGATGGATGAAATCATTGATTTCAATTGGTCATCTGATGTTGAATATGAACAATGGAAGAGAATATTTATTGATCAATTGGGTCTATAAGTATAGAAAGGGAAACATATATGATTGGCCAAGTATAGCATAGGTTTGGACTTTGAAAGAATAATGTGTAACAAATATATGTTTCTTGATAGCGACTATTACAGATAAATGTTAATTGCTGATGATATGAGTGCTGACGGGGATGCTGACTCACTTTTTGGCCTTGTCATTTTGTCATTTTTCCCGATGTAACAAATGAGTGACAACAACTTGAATATTATTCTTTCCAACATGTGCCTTTTGAAGGGAAGGTTTCTTCTCGTTGCAAAGGCTAATGATCTTTGTCTCATATGTATTCCCTCCAATGGAAAATGTAAATATAACTGCAATGGGAACGTGTCTTGTAGCGGTCTAATTGGGATGTGACATGTGTACTCTTGGCCCGAAGCTTGTTTTGCTCCCTTGTTTCCATAAAAGGGAATTCAAGGCCATTAGTGCAAATTTCTTATTGAATTATGGAATTGAATGGTGCAATTGAAAAACACAGAACAAATATGTTAGAAGTCCTTATCTTATGCTTTGAGTCTAGTTAGTAAATTTTGTCAAATGTATGGTTCCTGAGCATATCTAAATGATAATGCAAGTTTTCAGAGTATGTAGTCTCTCCAATTTTACTCTGTACCTAAATTATTAATGAAAACCTTGATCAAAGATCATTTCATTAATCATCATCGTTATTGTACTTTGATGTATGCTTTGATTTTAGCTCTGGTTCAAAGAAACCAGGGCCTGATTTTGAAATCATCATCATCAGATCATATTCCATTTAATTTTATATGATGTTTGAGATTTAATTTTATAGTAGCTAGATAAAAACCTATTGGAATGTCATAATAAAGCATAAAAATTGGAAAAAAAGATAAGAGTCTCATTAGACTTTATTTGGCTAATTCAATATTGTTGAATGTACATGAGGAGACCATTATAGCACTTATTTTAAAGAAATTGGGAGATACATATCAAGCTAAATCTATAGTTAATAAAATATTTCTAATAAACAAGTTATATACCATCAAAATGGAGAGTGGAGATTCTATAGTTTACCACTTGAATTAATATTACTGAAGCATTTCAAAGTTTAGGCCATAAGAATCATCCTTTTTTAAACATGGATTGCAAATAATTCTGAAAATTTAGAAGTCTTGGTCATTAACATTATTGTCTGCTACATGTAAAATAGGCAAAATCCTTTATGAAGTTTGATCATGAAATTTAAAATTTGCACCTCGAAAAAAACGTAAGCCCTGCCAGTACAATATTCATTTTGATTTATTTTTCAGAAATTTTATGAAGTTTAAAGTTAAATTAAATTAAATTTCCACCATATAAATACAATAGGGTCTTGGGAAGGATATCTCTCGGCTTAATTTACATAGATTTCTCTTAATATAGGTATGCTAGTTCAATATTGTTAAATGTACATGAAGAGACCATTATAACACTTATTTTAAAGAAATTGGGAGATACATATCAAGCTAAATCTATAGTTAATAAAATATTTCTAATAAACAAGTTATATACAATCAAAATGGAGAGTGGCGGTTCTATAGTTTAGCACTTGAATTAATATTACTGAAGCATTTCAAAGTTTAGGCCATACTTGAATCATCCTTTTCTAAACATGGATTGCAAATAATTTTGAAAATTTTGAAAATGTAAAATAGGAAAAATTCATTATGAAGTTTGATCATGAAATTTAAAATAGGCACCTCAAAAAAAACGTAAGCCCTGCCAATACAATATTCATTTTGATTTATTTTTCAGAAATTTATGAAGTTTAAAGTTAAATTAAATTAAATTTCCACCATATAAATACAATAGGGTCTTGGGACGGATATCTCTTGACTTATTTTACATAGATTTTTCTAAATATAGGTATGCTAGTTCAATATTGTTGAATGTACATGAAGAGACCATTATAATAATTATTTTAAAGAAATTGGGAGATACATATCAAGCTAAATCTATAGTTAAAATAAAATATTTCTAATAAACAATTTATATACCATCAAAATGGAGAGTGGCGGTTCTATAGTTTAACACTTGAATTAATATTACTGAAGCATTTCAAAGTTTAGGCCATAAGAATAATCCTTTTTTAAACATGGATTGCAAATGATTCTAAAAATTTAGAAGTCTTGGTCATTAACATTATTGTCTGCTACAATGTCATCCAATGTATCATTGTCAATGTTCATATGTTCTTTCAAGTATTTAATGTTATCATCATCCTCATCTTGACCTGCATCATCTTCATCATCATTGAAATTTGGTTGTAGAATATCTATATTGTTACTAGATGTATTTGGATCATCATTTTCTATATCATCCATATTGTTGTCTTCCATAACATCATCTAACTCTGGATTTTTGTCTTCTTGTGCGTGAACATAACCATCTTCAACATCATCATGGATGTCAATTTATTTGATGTTCTCTAATCCCTCTCTCTCATTTTGTTCGCCATCATTGTTTTTCTCAGTATCCACTAATGTTTCATCAAATACATGCCTTAATCTTGGATCATAATGTATGACAAACATCCATTTCGGGTCCAGAATATCTTCATAGAAAAATACCTGAACATGAACGACATACATATATTAGACGTATGTTATAACAATTTTATTGATTAATAAACACATATATATATTCACAATAAACTATGAATTAATAGATTAATGATCACTACCGCTTCTTGTTTGAGTTAAATAAATACTTGCTCACAATGAATTGGTAGAACATAAGGCTCATTATCCTCTGGTAGGAAGCATGAGGAATCTATAGAAAACAATCCACTATGGGTATCATGTCTTCGTGTCCTCTCAAATGCTTCATACCATCTACACTTAAAAATACAACATTTAAAAGAGCGGTAATCCAACTCAATAATTTCTTGTATTTTCCAAACATATTGTAGATTCCCTTCAATTATATTCTTATCTTTTGAGCTTGATCTACTAGATTGCTTGAAGTCAACCATGATGCCACAATTGAAGGATCGTCTCTTTACATCTACACTTTCTACACGATAATGTCGACCATATGCCCACATTGCTGGATATTTCCCCGCCTGTGAAAGACCATTTATTTTAGTGAAAAAATATATAATGAAGAATATTAAAATAGTTAATAGTGTCAAAACTATAAGGAAATTTTTTTTTGTAAAATTCCAACTATACCTTTCTTTCACATCCTCTAGACATGTTGATTTCATCTTCTGTTATATTTGAATCTATACCTGCATCTTCTATTTGATTTTGAATTTGTTCGATAACCCATTCTAGTTTGCAATATTTGCCCCATTCCCCAAGCATATCCGTGGGAAGTAGAGTATTCCTTGGGTTCGATCTCTTAAACTGTCTCCTTGCTTCTAACACTTCTCTCTTTTTATCATATAGATCAATCCATTTGTTCATAAAGTCCATGTGGTACATAATGAACTTGTCGGGTATAACACTTTTGTCTACACCTATTACATGTCAACATGTTTATTTCAAACTCCAAATGTCATGTTGTTAATTTGACAGATAAATTATAGAGTAAATTAATGATTACAAGAAAAATAACCACACTGATCATGAATTTACTTACTAATTTCTACTTGAACACCATTAGATTGTGATTTTTCTCCATCAATAATATCCGATGGTCCTTCTTCATCCCAGACGCATGGCCCATCTTCAAAATCCTTACCAAGGAATTCACACAGGAAGAAAAATGCTTCATTCAATACATACCCTTAAGCAATGCAACCCTCTGGATGTGCCTTTTGTTAGACATATCTTTTTTAGAGTTTTCATATACCTCTCAAAGAAAAACATCCACCTCGTTGATACAACACCCGCCAATTCAATGTCATCGACTAGGTGTATAAGTAAATGGACTTGTAAGTCCATGAAACTTGTAGGGAGCTCCTTCTCAAATACACATACAATTTCTACAATTTGATTCTTCCACTTTGGCACTTCACATTCATGGATCTCCTTGGAGGTCACCTGCCTAATATAAGAATAGTAAATTAGTATGAACCTTTAGTCAAAAATTAAAATGCAATATAATATCTCTATGTCTCTCACTCATGAATATTTCATATAACCACATACCTTGTAAATGCTGACAATCGACTTATGGCATTCCTTAAGTCAACTATAAGACATGAATCCCCCCTAATTGCCAATGGCATGATATGTTATCAAACACATTTATGAAAAGGTCATTAGTAATTTTTTATCACACAATAATATATCAAAATTTATTTAATACTTAATCAATGTTACCGGCAAATGTTAAATGATGATATATAATACCTTCATAAAATTATGAAAATCATGTGTTTTAAATCTTGTGATATGTCCATCAACTATAAAATCTTTAGCCAATGATGACCCATAGCCAGTAGGTGTCCTTATTGAACGAATGACATTTTTTAGTTGGTCTAGCTCTTTTTTTTTTTCAAAATCCATGGAGCTTCTGCATATGTTTCATTTTCCTTGTTTGGCCACAAATGTTTTATATCAAATTTGGTACGTGAAAGAGAAATATCTCTCCTCGAAGACAAGGTGTCCTTCTCTTTGCCTAATATATGTCAAAATATAGAATCCAGGATATTTTTGAAGATGTGCATAGGATATAATAGGTGATATATTAATAGATCCTTCTAGTAAGGAAGCTCATAAAATATGGATTTCCTTTTCATTCCTTCTGGCATATTAACTACAGCTTGTTGTGGTTCCTCAATTGAATCACCTCGATCAAAAAAATCCTCCCAAGCTTTCAATTCAGCATCTTCATACTTCTTAAGCCAATCACCTGGACCCATAATCATGGGAGGGCCTTTATTTTTAACTTTTCCATCAAATTGATTCTTCAAGCGATTTCTAAACTTATTATCTAGTGGTAGAAAAGACTTGTTGTTTGTGTAAATAAATTTATGTAGATCTTTAGAATACCGCCCTTGAAATTGTTATGCACATCTTGGACATGCAAATATCCCCTTTGTTTGAAGCCCTGCAATTCAATAAGTAATGTTAATAACATCAAAAAATAGTATAAAACTAAGTTTGAAATTTGGGATGAAAATAAATTATGAGTGTAAATACATAAATATTTTATCTTACCAGAACAAACACCAAGTCCTGGGAAATCATGAATAGTCCAACATAGCACACTATACAACATAAAGAACCTATTTGATGGAGGATGTGATATGTCATGCATTCTTATGCCTTTCCATACCAGTTACATCTCATCAATAAAAGGCGCAAGATAAACATCCATATTTTTAACTTGATGTTTTCCTGGAACAATGAGAGTCAGCATAAGGTGCTCCTTTCTAACACTCATCCATGGGGGAATATTGTATACCATCAATCCGCCTGGCCAAACACTATAATTTGAGCTCAGGAAAGAGAATGGGCACACTCCATCGATTGCAAGACCAAACCTGATACTACGGGGTTCATCTTTGAATTTTCTTGGCCATTTTTCCTCTATGTGTTTCATTGCTTTGGAGTCGGTCGAAATTTGCATGAATCCATCTTTACTCATGTTCTTTGCATGCCAGTCCATCAATTATGCAAGTGACTTGCAGTGAAACATTCGTTGAAATCTAGGTATAATTGGCATGTGACGTAAAACCTTCTTTGGAACTGTAGGACCTTGTACATCTGTATGATATCTCTTCTCTTTGCATATAGGGCATTCTACCTTGTTTTGATATTCATCTCTATATAAAATGCAATCATTTTTACATGAATGAATTTTCTTATATTCAATCGCCAACTCAACCAACAACAAACGTGCCTCTCTACAAGTTGATGGCAACACATTCTCTTCAAGGAATATTTTAGTTTTTAGTGCCCTGTAAGATTGCCATAGATTAAATAAATTGAATGTTTGACTTATGATGAACATGTTTGATATGTCAATCTATACTAGGACTATTTATATACAATATATTGTTTTAAAATCCCCTTAAAGAAATATAAACGAAGTCGATGAATGTTTACGAATTGTGTACACCAATTGACAATGCAAAGTAAGAAATAAATTTCAACTCACTTCAGTAGGGTAGTGAATCCTTTGTCTGACCAACCAAATAGTGACTTGATTTCTAATAATATTAATGTGCATGCCAATTTTGAGGTTCTACTTGCACCCAATTTGAACACGAGTGTCTTCACTGCTTGCTTGATGAAGTCTTTCAGGTTGTTATCATCAACATTATGTTGGTGGTAATTACCCGTGCTATCATTGTTACTGTCAACCATATGATCATTATTGTCATCATTGTTTCCATCCCCAAAGAAACCTATAAGAATTTCATTCAATCCTTCTTCATGAAATGCATTTTCACTATCATGATCATCATCATTAAGGCTAGGTGGCATGTCATCAGTGTATGCAGATCTCATCAACTCTTCAAATTTCTCAGCTGGTAGTAATCTCTTCAATCTTGCTCTTTTTGCCCTGGTATTATTTAAAGGATGGTTTGGATCATCCTGTCCAAATCTTAATAACCTAGTTGGATCATGGGTATTAGTATGTGTTTCATCAACATCTTCTACCTATTAACAAACACAAGCATTATTCAATGTTTTCCAACAATTGGATAAATCATAAATGTATCAATTTCAAAGAAATATAATCAAATATGGCTTAAAAAATAAAAATAAAAATTGTATGAACATATATACATCAATTGAATAATAGAACATTACTTTATAGAATACCTTTTTTATACAATAATTTAAATAAAACATAATTTTGACAACATAGTTTATAAAACATCAGTCCACACTCATTTATTATTCTTTGGTTTTTTCCCTTAAGAACATCCTTAGGGAGACCTTGTTCTTCCCTTTTCTTTCGTACAAGAGTGCATTTTAAGAAGGGGTAATCAATAAATAACTCATCCCCAATGGTAAGGTCTCTAATAGCCTCAACCATTATCAATCTATCAACCTCTCTTTCTATATCTCCATCTTTATCATTTATAGCCTCAATAAATTGACAATCCGGTCTTACATTAGGGTCCCTTCCCTTACTACTATTTATAAATCCTGCAATATTTTTGTGTGTGTATGCACATCCATCTATATACATAAGACGACCTCTATTAATTTCTTTTCCACTTTCCAATTAGAGATGATGTGTATACATATTCAAATTTAGACCATATGCTGACATGTTAGGCTTATATTCTGCTAGCCTTCTCCATTCACCACTGTAATATGATGGACCATAATATGGCATTAATCTCCTAGTGGTTTATTCTGAATTGTTTCTATGTTTAGATCCCGCATGTACATTTTGGACAATAAAGAGGCCTAGATTCACTCCATGAATATTGGAGGGTTGTATCATGTAGTTGTATCCCCAAAATTGAAACACCTCGTACACTCTAGGTAGTTGTTGATCACTAGGCCAAGCGCAATATAGTTGACAATCAAATGTCTCTTTGTAAATTGATCTCAAAATCAAGGGCAAGTCATCATCTCCATCACATTCATTCTCATAGGGTATGTAGTCCACCTTCCCCCTGTCTTTAAGAAAATTATGCATCTTTAAACCGGTTCTTGTTCTGTGACTTGTTTTCATTAATTCCTCATCTTCCGAGCTGGTATATTGGAACATATTTTTGTTAGATGTATCATTTGATAAATTATCATTTCCCTCTAGGCTGGAAGTCGGTGATCTAGGAAACTTTAAACCAAGAACTCTATCTTGCAAGTATCCATTAAGAAAAAATTAGTTATTTAAATAATATAAAATAATGTTTAAACGAAGTATACATGTTATTTATATCAAATTGGAAAATTCATTACCACAATTCCCATTGGATTTGAATCGATTGTAGGAGGCATACTACCGACTAGAAGCTCATCATATATGTAATGTCTTTGTACAATTGCTCATTTGAATTGTTTCTTTCCACGACATACAAAACATACACAAACAACAATTTTCTCAAAGTATTCATCCCATGCACTATAGTCCTGATCAACCTCTTGTTCAGTGCAATCATTTGTTGTGTCTACAAGATCCATTGTCATATCCTCTTCCACCCACTGTCGTCTACGCGATTTAACATTTTTAGGTCCACGTCCATGTACATATCTTCTTCTTTTGCTAGTTGAACACTTAGGCTTTACATTTGCTCCAATCTCCATCTAAAATAATCAACAACATGCATTAATTTATGTCAAGATTGGATAATACATTATAAATTTCAATCATACTATGAAAAAAGACGGATGTATCACAAAATGCCATCAGATCAATTTTTCCTAAAGTTAAGTCAAAATTTGAGTACCTGATGTCCCACTTCATCCATTGTGTCCTCATTTGATATGACACAATATGTTGCCATGGCCTCGTCTCGCCCCTATAATACACAACATAGTAAATAATGTTTAGTACACCAATTATATCATTTCAACGAATATGATAACCAACACAAAACCTCACTTTAGTCATATATTTGACATATTGATATCATGTTTTGGCCATCCTAATTTTCAAACTTTTCCCTTGACCTCAGAGGCCTCATGGACAAAAAAAAATGACTTTATCTCCTCTATGTTGTAGCATTTGTGAATTCATAAACACCTTCCTCCTTTGGTCGAGGTTTCTTTCTCTTCTTAGCTCTATTGTATATGTAGATTCCGTTGTCATATCTATTTCCACCCACTTTCCTCTCTGTGATTTAGTAGATCTACGTCATACACGTCCTCTCTCTATGGCCTCCTCTGGATCCTGTAATACACAACAATGACAATAGTCACATAAAATTATCTTGTTAATACGCTCGCTTTTCATTAGGACTCACTATGAAAATTAAAATAGTAAATTGCAACATTTTCTCTTCACAAAAATTTTACATGCACAATGTTGACAACTAGAGCTCAAATCTCTCTAGGAAGCATGAAATACACATAGGTTGTTGATGCAATGTCAATGTCACGTGATAATGATTTAGTTCTCATATATGATTTTTCATAATTCCCCAATAAGCCCTATATCTAAGATGATAGTAATGAATTAGGGTTTGTCCTTTTATACAAATCTATAACATGCAATTTGAAATATTTCACACTTTAGATGAATCATCTAGTTGTATAGGGGTCATTTTTGAGTTCACAAATCTAACCTCTATTAGTTTTGCACCCACAAAATTGACATGAGATAAGGAATGGATAAAATAGGGAACCATGATTGCTCCCCTGGAACATATGAAGATGAAGTCAATTTAGGATCAATTTATTTATCAACTTCCAAGAAAAATACATCATTTTGCACTGCTAGGCACTAAATTAGGTGCACTTTGCATCACCTTTTTCACCCCAAACAAATTACATTTAGGGCTGAAAGGAGGTGCTAAATTAGGAGCACTTTGTGCTACCTTTTGCACCCCAAATAAATTATATTTAGGGTTGAAAGGCAAAACTAAATTCGACGTTAATTATGGCAACTATAGCACCAACTACTGAATCAAGATTTTTTTTTAAACTTCCTGCGCCAAGGAAGAGATGACAAGAGATAAACGTCGCGTGAAGGAAGAGAGGAGAAAAAAGGGAAAACGACGTGAAGGAGGGCTACAAGCAAGTAGATTATAATTTTGATTTAGTTTGCGACACCATAGGTAAGGTTATAATTTATTTTTTTTCATTCTCACAAATATTTTTGTTTAGATTAAAAATGGAGAGGATTGTGAAGAAAGGGTTTTGAATATTGTTTTGTTTACACGTGAATCGTTCAAGTCTCATGTGGTTGCAAAGGAGGAGGGTAAAATTGTAGACATTGCATTATTTCCTCCGCATTCGAGAGTAGTGAACACATTTTTGAAACTACAATGCCTCGGTTCACTTATCATTCCCATTCCAAGCTTTCGGTTTCTGATTTGATTTCTCAAACCTTCCTTCCATACCTTTCTCTGAAGACAACTTTCTCGCTTCCTTCCAAAAAAATAAGTTGAGTGCTTTCAAGACAAGTCATTAAACTAAATCCGCCCCACTGCATCCAGGTCTCGTGGGAATAGAGGTTGGTCGAGACAATACAAGGAGATAGGGATTTTGAGACAACAATTGAATAATAGATCATTTCCTCAAATTTGTGAGACCTTCGGGCTTAAATTAGTTATTACTAATTTTCACTTATTCTTTTATAGAACAATGAGCTCGTGGTTTTGAATTGATTATGCACACACATTCATTTTCTTTCTAATCAGCGGATTCGACTCGAGCTTGGGACCTATTTGTGTTAACTCTCAATAAAACCACACTTCGCGCCATTTTTATCCCCCAAAGATTACCATTCTATACAGGTGCGCAAGTGTTGATTTTTTTACAATACATTTGTTTCATTTTGCATATATTTATATCCTTTCAAATTTTTTTTTTTATAATACATTTGTTTCATTTTACATATATGTAAGCAATTGATTCATAGGAATTCAAATCCAAAAAGAGAGTCATTCAAGGTAAAAATTTCATACCTGACAGTGTATACTTCATTTGCCTCCATAGACTGGACAAAAATAATTTGCCCTAGGTCACCTCGAAATTTCAAGCAATAGAGGGAAGAGAACAAAGGGAGCAAACTCTATCCATAATGAGGTAATTCATTGTCAATTTATAGATTTGTAAATGTTTCCATTGTTTCTTTCATTTTTAGTTTTTAGTTTTTTATTTTTAAATTTAAAAGAAGAAATTTATTTTATATATATATAGGGACATGAGATTGAAAAAGATAAAGAGGCATTGGCTTCCATATTGGGGGTAGAGGCAATGAAAAAATTGGATGCTATGGACTAGACAATGCTTGCCAGATACATATAAAAACGATCTAGTGAAGCCCCTCAAACATTGTAACCAAATCAATTATGTCCAAGGGAATCAATTGATTCCCCGAGCAGTCCTAGATTGAGAAAAATATTTAGGATGAAATCAATAACAGTAAACTCTAGGAATGTAGAATAGGGAGCAGAGACTTCCACTGTCCCAACCACTCCTGGGACACATAATTCTTCCACCATGCCAAGTTTTGCATCTTGCATTGGTAGCTACAATACCAAGATAGAATACAATGTGGTTTCAGGGGAAGTTCGAATGATAGATGCTAGAAAAGAGTTTGTGAATAGGTTGAAGGAATCATGCCTTCAACGGTTCAAAGACTATCTACATTTACCATTCTCAAAGATACCCATACACCTACAAAAAGTAGTTATCAATGACATGGAGACTGAATTTGGCACAGGTTGGTCTGTGAAGAAGGTAAAGCTACAAATGTCTCAAAATTTCAAGAGATTTTTGTGCAACCAAACAAAGAAGATAAAAATATCCCTCCCAAACTAAGGTCAAAAAAAGGCCAATTGATGTAAGTGTCAAAGTATGGAAAGAGATTGTAAAAGGATATGAGAAGTCTGATGCACAGAGGAAGTCCAATGAGGAGAGTACGCAGGTATTTGAATTTTCTCATAAGATTATATTAAATTTATTAAACGATTTTTCAATTTTATTTGCACATAGTTAAATTGAACTAGTATATGACTTAGGACAAGGCCTCCAAAGCTAGGCTTCAAAAACTTCGTGCCACGCATCACAGTGGCCAAAAAGGTTTACAAGCCTTGATCTGTACATTTTAAAGTATATTTAATATGTTAAATGATATATTTTTTTATTTCCTAGGAAAAAGTAAATGATTGCATATTAATTAGTTTAACTAGTCTAGTTGCCATGTTTTGATAGGAGGAGAAATATGGTCGGCGTCCAAACCAATTTTAAAAGGAAAAGTTACAAAGAAAAAGTGGGTCAATTTTGTAATCTGGATGGAGAACGAGGTATCAATAGTTGAATTTTAATAACTTAGTTGGATATTGTTGTGTTAATATGTCAATTTTCATTTCTTGTGTTGAGTTGTTTATTGATGGATAGGATGAGTTCTAAAGTGCTTCTCTATTGGCCCTAGATCCCACTCAATTGTCCCATTATTTCATGTTGAGGAAAAAAATTATTGTTTGCCTTAAAGGGTAGTGGGTGACATTCATGCCTTATTTTCATCGCATCTTTTAATTAATGACCATGGTCTTTTAATATCTCTTAAGTGTCCTCATTTAAGTTATGAGTTGTATCATTTGAGTAACTTAGTCCCATGTTGATTTTATTTATCTTCTTTTCTCTCAAACATGGTATCTAAAGGAGTGCTTCCTTGAATTCATGTTGCCATTCTACTAAGTGATCCGCATGCATCTTTGCCATCCTTCCTCACGATGCTGCCATTATTTTAACATGTAAGAATGTTTTGATGCATCTTGGTAGGCATCCTATAGATCTAACACATCCTTATAGTCTACATCACTTGGCGTAGCTAACCAACCACTTAATTTGTCCATCTAGTTTTAGAAAAGGCAGTAAATTCTTGTCTTCCAAGTTAAAAAACTCCATAAATAAAGAAATCAATAGTAAAAAACTTGCAACCTGATTTGATCAACATAGAGAAGCATTTAATACTAGACTTCTTAACACTCAAAAGATAAATGGAATGTACTTAACACCTAGTAGAGCTATCCAAAAAAGCTAACTAAAAACACAAACGTGCTCCCGCACACAATGGTCTAATGGCTGGTTGTCATAGAAGTCAAACTAACAAAGTAACAACACTAATCAAGTTAGCATATATGCATCATTTGCATAAATAACTGAACCATTTATGTGCATAAAGAAATAGTAGAATGATATATATGAACTCAATTCATTTGAATTTATGCCTCTCGGTAGGCATTCCTCTTGAATCTCTAATATCAGGTGCCCGAGACTTCCTTGTAGCTTTTACCTTTCGTCACCGCCTTTCCTCTTGACTGTCAGACTCATCTCCTTTTTCCTTATCTGCATTTCTCGCTTTGACTTCTAATTCATCCCATGTTTTACCTTCCTCCTCTTCAAAATCTTCTTCTTCTTCTTCATCCTCATCTGAATCCACAAGAGATTCATCTTTTGAACCTTCCTCATCTGATTCTGATTCCTCTTCTACATTAGAGGGTTCATATCCTTGATCCGACTCTTTTGAATTATCAAAATCAGAATCACTAGCTTCCATATTAAAAAATTCCCAACCACCATCTTCAATAAATTTATCTGGATCATCAGTAATAGTCTTCAAAATTGGCCGCCAGTTCGAGTTCATTATGCTTTCATAATAATTTATATCCATGGAGTTTAGCCATTCCTTGATGCCATCAAGCGAAGATTGAGGAATGGCGTCAATACAAAGTACATCCTTCTTGAAGTCTTTGAAAACAATAGCCATATCAAATTCCTTTTTCCCAAGTCCTACTCTCTTAAGGTTAACAATCTTAATCTCACTAATAGTGATTACTAAGAAAGGTAATTCTACTAACTCTACCAAATAGTTTACCGTAGGAACAATAAAATTAGAGGCTTTGAAAGGAACTCCATGAAAATCGAGCTCTCTAAATGCTATATCAAACTCTAGTTTAGAATATTTTAGATTAGATTGCTCCCATAACTCTCTTACTCACTTGACAAATCCTTGAAACTCTGCATTGATTTTATTTTTCTTGTCCCTCTCTTGTTGTTCTTCATCAATTTCATTAGGATCATACATTGAACTTCTTGCCCCTCCTAAATTTTGGACCACATCCATTACCTCCACATAAAATTGGACATCCTTGGTCTTCTTGGTTCCCATGCCATGACATGCTTATGCAAATGAAAACGAAGCAGAGTAATCATCTCCTTCTCCGTTGGCTGGAAGAATGCATGCTTAATGTTTTGATACATGATATCAGCTCTCTCTTCTGCTCTCATGGTTGAATACCAAAATACATTATGGTGGGCCTCTAGAGTTCCAGTCATATTTCTTCCTCTTCCACCAAATTTTGGCATGATCCACAAGTCTTCCAGCCTAATTGCCTTTGTTTTTGAAAGCTGAAGTTTCTCCTAAGTCACCAGTGTAGCTCTCTCTGCCTTTTTAGACTCTTTCATTGCTACAGGCAATTAGCGCCTAATTGATTAACAATCTTAATCTCACTAATAGTGATTACTAAGAAAGGTAATTCCACCAAATCTACCAAACAGTTTACCGTAGGAACAATAAAAGCAGAGCCTTTGAAAAGAACTCTATGAAAACCAAGCTCTCTAAATGGTATATCAAACTCTAGTTCAAAATATTTTAGATGAGGTTACTCCTATAACTCTCTTACTTGCTTGACAAATCCTTGAAACTCTGCATTGATTTTATTTTTCCTGTCCCTCTCTTGTTGTTCTTCCTCAATTTCATCAAGATCATACATTGACCTTCTTTCCCCTCCTAAATTTTGGACCACATCCATTACCTCCACATAAAACTGGACATCCTTGGTCTTCTTGGTTCCCACGCCAGGATATGGTTATGCAAATGAAAATGAAGCAAAGAAATCATCTCCTTCTCCGTTGGCTGGAAGAGTGCATGCTTAATGTTTTGATACATGATATCAGCTCTCTCTTCTGCTCTCATGGTTGAATACTGAAATCCATTATGGTGGGCCTCCAGAGTTCCAGTCATATTTCTTCCTCTTCCACCAAATGCTGGCTTGATCCACAAGTCTGCCAGCCTAATTGCCTTTGTTTTTGAAAGTTGAAGTTTCTCTTGAGTCACCAGTGTAGCTCTCTCTGCCTTTTTAGACTCTTTCATGTTGTTACAAATCATCTGTGGGATTTAATCATTTGTACCACATGGTTGATGTGCTTTGAATCCTTAGATCTAAAGGAAATTTCCTTAACATAAATACTGCTAGGGAATTTCAATGTTGGCATGTAGTTGGCATTAAAGTCGGTACCTAGAACATTGAAAATTATCCTTATATAAGAATTCCCTCCATCTTGTTGGCTCGTATCACTCTTGATGGTGGCCACATGAAATGGAACCATGATGCCATATTTGGGTACTAGAACAACATCATTTTTTGTATCTACCTGAATCATGAGCTCTCTAGAAACGGGGATATCATCCACATTTTTGTACGAAACTATCTCACTGGATGGCTTGGAAGAGCCATGTCCATCACTTGTACCAATGCCCCCTGCAGCCAATATTCTTGCAGTATCCTCATTCTTTTGCAGAGGGTTGGCACTTAAGGTTATGTAATAGAATTTACAGTTGATAGTTAAATTGTATAACAATTTTTTTTATGATCTTTACTAACGTTTATTAGAATTGTTGCATGTTTTACATCATTGGAATGACATATTAGCTATAACTTTTTTGAAAATTTATTATGGTATGTGCACTTTGATATGATGCAATATGATCACGGTTTCATCTCATATTTTTTAATATTAGATATATAACAGAAAAATAAATTATTCCATGAAATAAATAATAAATTTTTATTTTAAATGTTTTTTTTGCAGAACACGGGTCTTCTAGAAGATCAAGATGATCCTCATCATGATATAGATCTAGAAAATATTGGTTCTACCGGTATAGATCACATGGTAGAGGATGATGAGGACATGTATACAGAAGACATTGAGGCTGATGAAAATGATGATGACGACGACGACGATGACAACGATGATGATGATGATGATGATGATGATGATGATGATGATGATGATGATGATGATGATGGTGATGATGATGATGATGATGAGGCAGTTGCTGGTAGTACCAATGACATTCATGATCATATAGACTGCATCATGGATCATTGTTTATATATTGTTATGATGATGATGATTGTGATGATTATGATCATGATGGTGGTGGTGATGATGAGGCAGTTGCTGGTAGTACCCAGTGATATTCATGATCATATAGACTGCATCATGGATCATTACTGCTATATCGTTATGATGCCTCTTTTCATGGTTACTATCATATGTATCATTTTCATGGCCTACAATACCATATTATTGAGTTGTATCATATTGACATGCATCATTTTCACTTATATCATTTGGACATGTATCATCTTGACTTGTATCAATTTAAGTTACATAATTTATCATTTGTACATGTATCATTTTGACTTATGTCGATTGTTGGACATGTATCATTTTGACATGTTATTAATCTACTGGTATATTTGACTTTCACTTGTTTTAGTTATATATGATGATGATCTTATTAGTATTGACTTGTCAATTTATATATATTAAAAGTGGTTGATGATTTTTGGATGTATATTTATTACGTATGATGATTTTAATTTACTGCTCAAAATGGATGTTATCAAATTCAATTAAATTATAGATATGTGACACACTTGTTTTAATTATAGATGATGATCATGTTATAATAATTATCTTGTTATTTAATCATATGAGTTAAATAATTAAATTACTCACTTTATAACATATGAGTTATTTAAGAGGCATGATATATTTAACTAATTAAATTGAAATAAAACATTAAATTAATAAATGGAAGCAAAACAAGAAGCATTTTTAGAAGTAAAAGAGGAAGCAACAATGGAAGCCAAACTAGAAGCAAACTAGAAGCAATCTTGGAAGCAAAACTAGAAGCAAACCTGGAAGCAAAACTGGAAGCAAAAATGGAAACAAACCTGAAAGCAAAACTGGAAGCAAACCTAGAAGAAAAAATAGAAGCAAAATTGGAAGCAAAACCAAAAGCAAACCTGGAGGAAAAACTAGAAGCAAACCTGAAAGAAAAACTAGGAAGCAAACCTGGAAACAAAACTGGAAGCAAACCTGGAAGCAAAATTGGAAGCAAAATTGGAAGCAAAACTGAAAGCAAAATTAGAAGCAAAATTAGAAGCAAAATTGGAAGTAAACCGAGAAGAAAAACCAGAAGCGAAACCGGAAGCAAACCTGGAAGAAAAACTGGAAGCAAAACTAGAAACAAAATTGGAATAAAAATTGGAAGCGAAATTGGAAGCACAACCAGAAGCAAACCTAGAAGCAAATTTGGAAGCACAACTAGAAGCAAACCTGGAAGCAAAATTGGAAGCAAACCTGGAATAAAAATTAGAAGCAAATCTGAAAGCAAACTTGGAAGAAAAATTGGAAGCAAAAATGGAAGCAAAATTGGAAGCATAACTGGAAGCAAAACTAGAAGCAAACCTGAAAGCAAAATCGGAAGCAAAACTAGAAGCAAACCTGGGAGTAAAAATGGGAGGAGACATGGAAGCGAAATTGGAAGCCAAATTGGGTGCTAATTTAGGTGCTATTTTTGATGTTATTTCTCAGCGCTATTCCCAACGCTAAAGGAGACACTATTGCTGGTACCATTTTTCTAACGCTAAAGTGGGTGCTAAATTCGGTGGCAAATTCGATACAAAATCCAACGTTGAAATGAACATACCATTTAGCATTGACTTTTGCATCATGAAATGTGTCCAATTGATGGACTCAAATACACTAAAATTCAGTGCTAATTGCCTGTTGTGTTGTTGTGTAGTTAGCTTTTAGCATACTTAGTAGAGTCCTATTCACATTACACTTAAGCTCACTTAGAGGTTATCTATACTTTTTTCTCACCTCATGTAGACTCACCAAGTGTCCCAACACTTGTCCATAGAGTCCTAGACTTGTTCCATACTTGGAGGGGTAGTGAGAGTTTGACTCCTACCTTCTCACCTCTTCATCCTTGCCTTTATAATTAAGGCTCGTTTATAAATTTTACAACACATCACATGATTATGATATTTTCTTATTTTGTATATTCTCATTTATGGATTGTTTTTGAGTTTGTAAGAAGATCTTGGCTGCTCCAATACAAACCACACAACCTTAGGGATGGTTCCTTATGTGCAAGCCTTATAAAATTCACCAAACCTCTCTAATTATCATGCTTTATATTATCTTTTTATAATCCTTTGTATTTTCACTACAACACATGCTTGGCCTTATGCAACCTTACTTGGACCGTACAAATATGATACATGGAACATCAAAATCCAAATATCATGCTACCTAATGCATGTAACATATGATAGAACCAACACCATAAGAATGCAACTCCATACAAGCCTAACACTTGGAAACATATGAATCCAACACATAGTGACATCTTGTACCACATATAGTCCACACCATATGGGTTTTACCATTTGGAAAAATCCTATCCACACATGCCACACAACCATATATATTAGGTGCATGTCAATATAAGTGTCACTCACAACTATCAAAATTCACCTATAAATGCTGGTACTATACATGTGAGTCAACAAGATGATTCATTAGAGCATTCAACTTGGTAGTACAACACTCTATCTCAATGAGTCCAACTCTTTAATTCGATGATTCAAGCACCCTATGTAGGCATCAACTTATCAACATGTTCCACACATTTGATGTAGACTCCCGTGTAGTCTAGCCAAATCAAGAAATATGTTTCATTGCTTTTCTAATCATGAGAGGTCTTATTCTTATCCTTTTTTGTATGAAATAAATTTATGTATTCATACCTATTATTATATTTAATATGAGTAATATTTCTACTAACATCTCGGTCTCTGGATGTGTTATGATTTTTGCATTTTATTTTCTAAGTTCCATTGTGCATTCTATAATTTATAATATTATTTAGGTGGTTCTTATCACTCAATTAGGTTATGGATTGTCCTCCATTTATCTCTCAAGTTCAAGTCAAATCCATATTTTTTCTTTCTCAACAATAAAATCTTTCTTTGGTACCCATATAGTAAAAGCATCCTCAAAATTTGAAGTAACTCAATAATTCATAATTCCTTAATTATTTTATTCTTTTTAAAGCACATGTGGAAGATATGAATCTCTTGTACAATAAAATTCTCCCACATATTACAATATTCATTCTTAGGAGGTACATGGTGTGCAACTTGAGGTGTTTTAGGCTTTAATTGTTTAGTTTATCAAGTGACACTTTAGGTAATGGAGGTTAAAAAGAATTTTGTGTTTGTTCCTTTGCATGTTGCCTTATAATTATATTTTTATCTTCTTTTCTCATATAAACATAAATTATAAAATTTTGGAACCAAATCTTGGCTCTTGTAAGGTGGTTCCTTGGGTGATTTGATAAATGTATCCATTGTAAAATTTCTTAATATAGCTCATATTGATATCTTTTAACTTTGATTATTTTACCCTCATCAACATATTTCATGCACTAATACACCATAAAAGCTATTAATTTTAATTTCTTAAGCCAATTCTTACCAAATGAAATAGAAAATATATCAAAATTTGGAATACCTTGACATTAAACAAGCACCTCCATGAGATCCACATGTAATGGTAAAATAATGCACCCTAAAGTATCAATAAGTGCCATTAGTCATCTTTAAAGAAACTCTTAAATCTACATAAATAATTTGATGAAGATGATTATACAAGAACTATTTAGTGCATAAATTAAACTAATTAACAATATCAATAAGAATGCCTTCACATGGATAACCATGTATCAAACCATACACATATAATGAACCATGTTAGTTACTACAAATAATCTCCTCATAAAATGAAACCACTGGAGTAGCATGAGAAGAAGTTGTATATCTACAATGAACCATAAATATAAAATAACTCATACAAGAATGTGAATGAAGGTCAAAATGATGTTCATAAATTCCATTTCTATCTATATGCTTATATTCCATGTCACTATCTATATGCTCATATACTTGGTTGAAGTCCATAGTGTTGATTTTAAATAGGGGAAGAAATAGAAGGATTGACCCCATCATTAACATCCTTTGCATGCATAATGTTAATTATATTTAAATACCATGCAACTTTGTGTATGATGCATATCAACTCTATGATAATTACAAAATACATTCTCATTATATCCCTTAGGTAGACCTCTAGATGAATCTGATGGATGAATAGGAGAAAGAGTGATCATATTAGCATGCCATAAATTTTGGAGCACATTTTCAAGGGCTTATGTAGTTTTGTTAATTTTCTAAAATAAGGAAGCTTAACAGTAATAACATTGGAAGAATTAGTCACATGATTAGTACTAGGCTTATTTTCTTTAGATTATTTCTATAATTTTGAAAATTACTTTGCTTTTGAAACTTTGAAGGATATAACTTCTCAAGAATACAAGGATTATAAGAAGATTCATTTTTAAATGCATTGGAAGTGAAGAATTTCAATTTCACTTTCTCAACATGAGTACACAAATCCATAAAAGAAGAATAACTATTCAAATCTACACTATCCTTAATTGATGACTCTAAACAAAAATACTCCATAATATTTAAGGAGGTGATGCTTTATCTCAGTGTACATAAATACTTGAATCTAATCAAATGATCTTTAATCATTTCATTAGGGCCTTAAGAACACTATTTTTTTTACAAATTGCAGTTTTGAAACCCATATCCACATGAAAATGATTAAGAAAAACTTTGGCCAAATTTAAAAATAAATGAATGATCCCATGAGGTAAAGCATAGAAACAATGCTTTCTATATTCCTTCAATATGAAATAACAACCAATAATTTACCTTCATTCACATAGTTTCAACATACACCTTGGAAATATTACAAACATGTATTTGGGTCACCTTTTTCCATTGTACATGTGAAAGTGTGGGCCAAAAAACCAATATTTAATGGATATATTGAACAATATCAAAGGCAATAGGATTGTGCTATGCTAGAACATAATCATCCACACTCTATCTACTAGGCATGGCATCAACTTTGCATTCTACTCTATCAATATTTTGTGATTGTATATCAAGGGTGGTAATATGGATAGTGGTGGTGGAAACATAAGAAAGAAGAGAAATAGTAAAAATATGATGAGAGACAAATTTATGGATATAAGAGGAGCAGTGTAAGTGGTGGGAAGAATATAAGGGAAATAGGAAGGTGGGCATACAAAAGAGATGTGATAAAAGGATAAGAAGATGTGATGAAACTAGTAGAATAAGATGAGGGGATTACATTAGAAGGATAGATGTGGAAAGTATGTGTGGGAACTAGTAGGAGAAGGTCTAGATATATGACTAGAGTAAGGAATATATGAATATTGAATCGCGCTACAAGGAATAACATGAGAAACCTCAATAGTAGAAGTGAAAATGAAAGAGAAGGTTGGGTGAGAGGAGAGGAAGATGCACCATACAAATAATTTAAAGAATTAACCTTAACCCAAATGTGGCAAAGAACCTTTAAACCAAATGCTTATTAATCAATAACATGTGAAGAGCACCAATCAATTATGTAGGAAAATTAACATTTTCTAAATTTCAATCTCATGAGAAAGTAATTATGCAACAAAAGAAAAATCATGCCAATATATTTGGTATAATTGTGCAACTTGATCAAAATCATTATCCTCATTATGATATTAATCCATCATTCTAGTAAATATCTCATGATTTTGAGTTGTAATGGGATTGAGACAAGAAATTCTTATTAAAGGGAAGGTAGGATGACAATGAGATTTTAGCATAAACACAATCCTCAAACCTTAAAAAGGATAAAAAGGATAAAACACAGGGAAGGGTATTGATATAGATCACAACAAATCAAAACCTTAGATCAAAAAATAAAATAAAATTGAAAGAAAAAACCTTAATGGATTCACCAAAATGAGAAAAAAATGAATCTCTTATTAATTTAGGGTAAATTTGATTAAAATAATAAATAAATAAATACACCTAGATTAAAGATTTGGGACTAATCTAACTATTAAAATAAATACACAAAAATTAAATAAATGTAACAATGAAATTGTTATATATATATATATATATATATTTAAATTTTATAAAATATTTTTATAAATTAAATAATAAAAAATCAACTGTAAACAGATAAAATTTACCGTTCCAAAATCTAATTTGATGAAGATGATTATATAAGAACTCTTTAGTGCATACATTAAACTAATTAGCAATATCAATAAGAATGTCTTCACACAGATAACCATGTATCAAACCATACACATATAATGAGCCATGCTAGTTGCTACAAGTGATTTCCTCATAAAATGAAACAACTAGAGTAGCATGAGAAGAAGTTGTATATCTACAATGAACCATGAATAGAAAAGAGCTCATACAAGAATGTGAATGAAGGTCAACATGATGCTCATCAATTCCATCTCTATTTATATGCACTTATATGCCATGTCACTATCTATATGCTCATATACTTGGTTGAAGTCCATCGTGTTGTTTTTAAATAGGGGAAGAAGGATTGACCCCATCACTAACATCCTTTGCATGTATCATGTTACTTATATTTAAATACAATGCAACTTTGTGTATGATACATATCAACTCTATGATAATTATAAAATACATTCTCATTATATCCCTTAGGTAGCCCTCTAGATGAATCTAGGGGGAAGAGTAATTATATTAGAATGACATAAATTTTGAAGCACATTATTCAAGGGCTTATGTATTTTTGTTAGTTTTATAAGATAAGGAAGCTTTAAAAGTACTATCAATAGAAGAATTAGCCATATGATTAGTACTAGGCTTATTTTCTCTAGATTATTTCTATAATTTTGAAAAGTACTTTGCTTTTGAAACTTTGAAGGATATGACTTTTCAAGCATACAAGGATTATAAGAAGATTCATATTTAAATGCATTGGAAGCCAAAAATTTCAATTGTACATTCTTAACACGAGCACAAAATCCATAAATGAAGAATAAGTATTCAAATTCATACTATCCTTAATTGGTGACAATAATCTCTAAACAAAAATACTCTATATAATTTTTAAGTCCAGGTGATGCTTTATCTTAGTACATAAATTCTTGAATCTAATCACATGATCTTTAATAATCTTATTAGGGCCTAAGCACACTCAAACAAATTAGAAATTGTAGTTGTGAAACCTATATTCACATGAAAATGATTAAGAAAGACTTTGGCCAAATTTGAAAATAAATGAATGACCCCATGAGGTAAAGCATAAAATCAATGCTTAGTATATTGCTTCAATGTTTGTTAAAATAACAACTATTAATTTACCTTCATACACATAGTTTCAATATACACATTGGAAATATTACAAACATGTATTTGGTTCACCTTTTTTCATTGTACATGTGGAAAATACGGGCCACAAAACCAATAGTTAATAGGACCGTGCTATGCTAAAACATAATCATCCACTCCCTATCTACTAAGTATGGCATCAACCTTGTATTTCACTCTATCAATATTTTGTGATGGTATATCAAGGGTGGTAATAGGGATAATGGTGGTGGGAGCATAAGAAAGAATATAAATAGTAAAATAGGATGAGAGACAACTTATGGAACTAAGAGGAGTAGGGTAAGTGGTGGGAGGAATATAAGGGGAATATGAAGGTGGGCATACAAGAAGAGATGTGATAGAAGGATAAGAATATGTGATGCCACTAGTAGAATAAGATGATGGGATGGTATTATAGAAGGGTAGATTTGGATAGTATGTGGGGGCACTAGTAGGAGAAGGTCTATATATATGACTAGAGTAAGGAATAGATGAAGATTGAATCACGCTAGAAGGAATAACATGAGAAACCTCAATCGTAGAAATGATAATGAAAGAGAAGGTTGGGTGAGAGGAGAGGAAGACGCACCATACAAATAATTTAAAGAATTAACCTTAACCCCAATGTGGCAAAGAAGATTTAAACCAAAGGGCTTATTAATCAATAACTTGTGAAGAGCCCCAATCAACTATGTAGGAGAAACAACATTTTCTAAATTTGCAATCTCATGAGAAAGTAATTATGCAATAAAAGAAAAATCATGCCAATATATTTGTTCCAAGTGTGCAAATTGATCAAAATCAATCTCCTCATTATGATATTAATCCATCATACTAGTAAAGATATCATGATTTTGAGTTGTAATGGGACTGAGACAAGAAATTCTTCTTAAAGGGAAGGTAGGATGACAATGAGATTTTAGCATAAACACAACCCACAAACCTTGAAAGGATAAATGGATAAAACACAAGGGTATTGATATAGATCACAACAAATCAAAGCCTTAGATAAAAAAAATTAGAAATTAAAAATAAAATTGAAGGAAAAAACCTTAATGGATTCACCAAGATGAAAGAAAAAAAATCTCTTATTAATTAAGGGTAAGTTTGATTAAAATAATAAATCAATAAATACACCTAGATTAAAGAGTTGGGACTAATCTAACTATTAAAATAAATACACAAACATTAAATAAACATAACAATGAAATTGCTTTATAATGTTTTTTAGATTTGAAAATTTACTATTAAAGTAAATAATAAAATCAACTATAAATTGACAAAAATTATTGTTCCATAAACTACTTTGATGAAGATGATTATACAAGAACTCTTTAGTGCATACATTAAACTACTTAGCAATATAATAAGAGTGCATTCACATGTATAACCATGCATCAAACCATACACATATAATGAGCCATGCTAGTTGCTACAAAGTGATCTTCTCATAAAATGAAACTAATAGAGTAGCATGAGAAGAAGTTGTATATCTATAATGAACCATGAAAATAAAAGAACTCATACAAGAATATGAATGAAGGTCAACATGATGTTCATCAATTCCATCTCTATAGATGTATGTTTATATGCCATGCCACTACTTATATGCTCATATACTTGATTAAAGTCGATAGTGTTGTCTTTTAAATAGGAGAATAAATAGAAGGATTGACCCCACCATTAACATCCTTTACATGCATCGTGTTACTTATATTTAAATACCATGCAACTTTGTGTATGATACATATCAATTCAATGACAATTACAAAATACATTCAAATTATATCCTTTAGGTAGCCCTCTAGATGAATCTAATGGATGAATAGAGGGAAGAGTAATCATATTAACATGACATAAATTTTGAAGCACATTATTCAAGGGCTTATGTAGTTTTGTTGATTTTCTAAAATAAGGAAGCTTAAAAGAATTAGCCATATAATTAGTACTGGGCTTATTTCCTCTAAATTATTTTTATAATTTTGAAAAGTACTTTGCTTTTGAAACTTTGAAGGATATGACTTTGAAGGCATACAAGGATTATAAGAAGATTCATATTTCAATAAATTGGAAATCAACAATTTCAATTCCACATTCTTAACATGAGCACACAAATCCATAAATGAAGAATAACTATTCAAATGCACACTATCCTTAATTGGTGACAACAATCTCTGAAAAAAAATACTCTATAATCTTTAAGGAGGTGATGCTTCATCTTAGTACATAAATACTTGAATGTAATCACATGATCTTTAATCATCTCATTAGGGCCTTAAGCACATTCAAACAAATTAGAAACTGTAGTTGTGAAACCCATGTCCACATGAAAAATGACTAGAAAAAACATTGGCCAACGAATGATCCCATGAGGTAAAGCATATAACCAATGCTTAGTATATTCCTTCAATGTTTGTTGAAATAACAACCAATAATTTACCTTCATACACATAGTTTCAACATACATCTTGGAAATATTACAAACATGTATTTGGGTCACCTTTTTCTATTGTACATGTGAAAGTGTGGGCCACAAAACCAATAGTTATGGATATATTAAACAATATCAAAGGCAATAGGACCGTGTTATGTTAGAACATAATCATCCACACCCTATCTACTAGGTATGGCATCAACCTTGCATTCATACTCTATCAATCTTTTGTGATGGTATATCAAGGGTGGTAATAGGGATAGTGGCGGGAACATAAGAAAGAAGAGAAATAGTAAAAATAGGATGAAAGACAAATTTATGGAACTAAGAGGAGCAAGGTAAATGGTGGGAATAATATAAGGGAAATAGGAAGATGGGCATACATAAAGAGATGTGATAGAAGGATAAGAAGATGCGATGACACTAGTAGAATAAGATGAGGGGATGACATTATAAGGGTAGATTTGGATAGTATGTGGGGGCACTAGTAGTTGAAGGTCTAGATATATGACTAGATTAAGGCATAAATGAATATTGAATCTCGCTAGAAGGAATAACATGAGAAACTTGAAAAGTAGAAGTGACAATGAAAGAGAAGGTTGGGCAGGAGGAGAGGAAGATGCACCATACAAATAATTTAAAGAATTAACCTTAACCCCAATGTGGCAAATAATCTTTAAACCAAAGGGCTTATTAATCAATAATGTGTGAAGAGCACCAATCAACTATGTAGGAGAAATAATTTTTTCTAAATTTGCAATCTCAAAAGAAAGTAATTATTTAGCAAAAGCAAAATCATGCCAACATATTTGGTCTAAGTGTGCAACTTGATCAAACTCATTCTCCTCATTATGATATTAATCCATCATACTAGTAAAGATCTCATGGTTTCGAGTCATAATGGGATCGAGACAAGAAATTCTTCTTAAAGGGAAGGTAGGATGATAATGAAATTCTAGCATAAACACAATACACAAACCTTAAAAAAGATAAAAAGGATAAAACATAGAAAAGAGTATTGATATAAATCACAACAAATCCGAAATCCTTAGATCAAAAGAATAAATTAGAAATTAAACTAAAATTGAAAGACTAAACCTTAATAGATTCACCAAAAAAAATAAAAAAATCTCATATTAATTTAAGGTAAATTTGATTAAAATAATAAATCAAATAAATACAACTAGATTAAAGAGTTGAGACTAATCTAATTATTACAATAAATACACAAACATTAAATAAACCATAACAATGACAATTACTTTATAATTTTTTTAAAAAATTGAAAAATAAAAAATCAACTGTAAAATGACAAAATTTAATGTTCCATAAACTACTTATTTTAACCTTACCCTTACGGAAGTTAAAAACTCTGTTGCACAGTGAATGAATGAATGTTTTTAATTACGTCCATGAGACCCCTGAAATGAAATTGAAATAAGACCCCTGAAATGAAATTGAAACGACCTTTACCAAAATAACAAATCAATTACGGACCCCATCAATTACTTTTTAAAAACTCTGTTGCACAGTGAATGAATGAATGTTTTTAATTACGTCCATGAGACCCCTGAAATGAAATTGAAATAAGACCCCTGAAATGAAATTGAAACGACCTTTACCAAAATAACAAATCAATTACGGACCCCATCAATTACTTTTTAAAAACTCTGTTGCACAGTGAATGAATGAATGTTTTTAATTACGTCCATGAGACCCCTGAAATGAAATTGAAATAAGACCCCTGAAATGAAATTGAAACGACCTTTACCAAAATAACAAATCAATTACGGACCCCATCAATTACTTTTTGTTATTTTCTAACTCTTTGTAGAATGTTGGACAGATCAAAACCTCTGCACAAGTGGACGGTGTTTACAATTTAAAGCTTCTCGTCGATTGGTTTAGGGTACCACGTGACTTCCTCTCATTAAAAAACTAATTATATACATACGTACTAACGTCACTCTAATTCCTCGTAAACCTCATTGAAGAGGATTAAAGATAAATAACATTATTCTAATACCCTTTCCAATTATTTGGAAACCGACCAAAACACCGCGCTCATTGTTTCATACTTTGCTTACGTATTAGCTTAGACTACGGCACGACACGCGGCATTAGAATGACCAGACAATAGTAGCTTGAACAAATTCTCGAGAAAAATTTCCCTCAAATATAATGTTCGCAGAGAACACGCAATCGAGAGACAGTCATATAAATTCCCGGCGCAAAATCTCAAAATGTACTTCGTTTCAGTCCGTAGTCTGCAATAATGTCGGCACTCAACTTAGCTCTTTGTGGAATCAGCATATTGAAGCCCAAATTAGGTAGCCATGGAAATAATCAGAGAGGCTGCAAAACTTATTCGCCATTCTGCTCCAATAAGCATAAGATTGGCCGGTCTCCAAATAGGGGAAAGGAAAAGGCAAGGATAAGTCGGGGTGGAGTTGTTTCTGCGACTATAGCTCCGTCTTTAAACCCCGATTTAACAGAAGATGTTGATAAAGGATCGCAATACTTGGAAGGAATTGAAGAGCGCACGGATAAATTTACGTGGAAAGATCACTGGTATCCGGTGTCTCTAATAGAAGATCTGGACCCTAAAATTCCCACGCCTTTTCAGCTTTTAGGTCGTGAGATCGTTCTTTGGCAGGACGCCCAGGGCAATTGGAGAGCTTTTGACGACAAGTGCCCCCACAGATTGGCTCCTCTATCGGTAAAATATATAAAAATCTCAAAGTGTTGCTTCTGGTTTTATTATTGTTGGTGCTTGGTTTTAAAATTTTCTCATTAGTAAACATTGTAATTTGTTGAGCAGCTGATTTCTTTCCGATGCTGCATGATAGACTGAATTTCCTAGGATAGGTCTAGTTTACGGGCAGTTCCACCCTTTTTAAAATAATCTGAACATGATTTATGTGGTAATATATTGCAGTATTTCATTTAATTTAATTGTTGAGTCGTCGGTTTCAATTTCAAAGTTTTTGATTATTACTGTGTATTTTTAATTCTGATAATTTTTATTTTTTGATATAGTTAAGTGTTTTTTATGGTCCTTGCTCAAGCCTTCTTTGAGTCCATGTGAATTTTGGAAGTGTGATTCCATTTTGTCTGTTTTTTTAACACGATTCGCCATAATATTTTTATGATCTAGAGGACAAAATTTACAAAGTATAGAATGGCTGGCTAATCTTTCTTTGTAAAAAAAGATATAGATAATTTTATAGGAATGACATTGTCAAAATTTACGAAGCATAGAATAGTTCGGTCATCTCTCCTTGGGGAAAGCAACATATATTATAATCTAATTTGATGGGAAACATAAGATTGCTGTTTGACTATTAAGGAACGTATATTTATTGCAATTCTTAGTACTTTCTACAGCAGCGTTTTTGGTCGGATATTTTCTCTTCCTATTGTTTGCAACTGCAAGTATAATTTTTTAAAAGATGTTGCCAAAAGCTAATCATTTGGAAAAATATATCCCATAATTGAAAGAAGCCGTGTATGTATGGATGTGAATTGCAGGAAGGTAGGCTGGATGAGAATGGATGGCTGCAATGCTCCTACCATGGATGGTCTTTTAGGGAGGACGGTTCATGTGGTCGGATCCCACAGGCTGCATCTGAAGGACCAGAGGCTCAAGCATTGAGATCACCTCGAGCTTGTGCAGTTAGCTTTCCTACACTTGTTTCTCAGGGCTTACTGTTTGTATGGCCTGACGAGAAAGGCTGGGAAATGTCCTCCAAGACTAAACCTCCTATGTAAATTTCATATCCTCCTTTTTCTTTATTGAATTTCAGGCAAATTTTGTTTAAGCAACTGAAATGTGGACAAAAATCAGGAATTGCGTATAAAGATTACGAGCAATAATATTCTTTTTGATTTATGCAGGTTGCCAGAGGCATTTAGTGACCCTCGATTTTCCACGGTAACAATTCAAAGAGATTTGTTCTATGGTTACGATACACTAATGGAAAATGTCTCAGATCCTTCTCATATAGATTTTGCGCATCATAAGGTACATATGGAACTTTTTTCTTTTTCTTTTTCATCAAACAGTATATTTGTTAAAACATTCGATGAAACTATTCCCTAGCTTATTTCCAAACTCTTATGTACATTTGATATTTCTTGGTTATTGGTAATTTGGCTTCGATGTTCTTGGTCCTCAAACTATGAGTGCCCAAAGGCTACAAGTTTGCACTACAAATGTCAAAATGACAAAGTCACAAATGTCCAAAACATAGTAATAGAAAGTATGATGGCTGCCTCTACTCGGCATCTACCAACATTGCATCAAAATCAGACCCAGAGTCTCAGTCACTGCCACTATGAGTATGAGAAGCTGGCTCATCTAATAGAACTCCAACCAATCCCTCCTGTGTCTCCTCCTCATCAATCCATGCGCCATCCTCTGGATCAACATCCCATCGTAACGTTGGAGTCTGTCAATAATCAGGAGTCTGACAATCTTGGAGTCGCAAAGCACTATGCACAGCCATTAATTTCTCTGCCTATCTAGAGGTCAGCCTATTCCTCTTGATAGAGTGAAGAAAGCTGTATGTTGACCAATTCCTCTTTGCAGCAGAGGAACTAGCAACCTGTGAAAGGAGACAAAAACTAAATTAGTAATTTACTAATTAGGACATTCAATTATGATTATATAAATGTTCAACACTAATCAAATTAATAAATTATGTTAATGTATTACCCGTGAAAGGAGGTGAATAGCAAGCATCCTCAATTGTGGTGCATCCTTCCCGTGCCATGACCACCATCCAATAGGATCCCTTTGAGCTAGTGTAGTTGTATCTACCTTGGCCTTTGGTTTGCCAAATGTTGGACCACGAAGATTATAAAAGTCAGTCCATTGTGTATGAAGTAGACTCGCCTCCTCAACTGAATACATTTTTGCAAGGGCCCTCATAAACCCATCTTTCACCTCATCGCCAACACAAGGAGGCATCCTACCAGCCCTTGGTACATACCATTTGGGATTAAGAGCAAAGACTGCCATATGAAGCTGGGTGTTCATAGTGTTCCACCGCCTCCTCACAATGGGCTTAATTTCTTGCTCATATAATCCCGAATTAGGATCCCTATCCAAAATTGCTTTCTTCATTCTTCCAAGCATGGAGTCAAATGTTTCATAAATCTCTTCAAGACTTGGAGAGTTTGTATCAGCATATCTTATGACATCCACAATTGGTGAAATGATGGAGCAAATATTTCGGCAAACAAAAATTTGAAAAAAGACAAGTTAGAACTTAGAAAATAAAAAAATATTGATAATAAAATCATATTTTAACTTTTTTTATTTTATAAAATCAGCAATCAATAACAAATTATCAATTTTTTTACCTCACATTGGACCATCGAGTATCATCAAGATTTTTTTGTTTGATGGTTCTCCCTTCTGCAGTGCTTTCCATAGACCATCTATTCCACTCTAAATTAACCATCATCAACTGTAGAGCCTCCTGCACCTCAAGCATCCTCTCTAACAAAATAAAGTAGCTGGTATACCTTGTTTCTACAGGGTTGAGAAATTCCTTATTCGAAAATGTCTAAAGAGAGCAAGTGAGGTGTGATGGTTGCAAATAAACATCTAAATGTCTCTAGCCTCTACAACCACCTGGTGCACCCAATCTATCTTCCCTATGTCTTTCAATGCGTTGTTCAACACATGAACACAACAAGGGGTCCAAAAGATGTGCTTGTAAGCACTCTCAACCATCAAACCTGCTAATTTGCACGCACGTGCTGAATTAGTGACCACCTGCACAACATTGGCTGCCCCAACCTCCTTTATAGCATCTCTCAAATATGAAATTGGAATTCTACATCCTTGCGCTTCCCAGAACAATCAATGGCTCTAAGAAAATATGAACCAGTTGTACATGTGATTATGATGTTGATAAGTGGCCAATGTCTAATATCGGTCCACCCATCCATGATAATAGAGCAGCCCATCCTAATCCAACACTGTCTCATGTCCTCCATCACCACACTCACTTTAGAATATTCTTTGTCAAGGAGTGTAGTGCGTAGTTTATTTTCTCCAGAGGGGTGAATGAGGTACCAACAACTGCCAAATCTTTAAACATTTGTTTGAAGTAGGGAAAACGTGCTACATAGAATGGGATGGCATGGGCATAGAAAAATTTGGCAATGGAGGACTCCGCCACATATCATGCTTGCACATTGAACATACTTGCAACTATATTTTGCTGCTCACTAGAAGTACTAGCCTTCCTCTTCCCTCTTGTGGAAACATGAACACCACTTGCACCACTACTACCACTACCAACACTAGGAATACCAACATAGAGGGCATAGGTGAAGCTGAATGTGTGGATTGAGTTTGCATTGGCTACCCAATAGGCTGTCCTTCGGCCTCCATGTGCAATCTATAACACTCTACCCTCTCAAAATCTTCTATGTCTGGACAAACCTTGACCCCATGGCTTGTATAACCCAATAGATGAGAATAGACTCTTGTGTAGCTCCCATAAAATTTATCTTTACAAATGTGACAATGCCACAATCTACTACCCCCCGTGTTTTTCCCTTTGTCTTGGTCTATACATGTTGCTAATTGAAGAAGAGGTTTTTTAGGATTAAAAGGGCCTTTTGCATATTTTTTCAAATCTTTGGAAGGGATTTCATATGGGTTTGTTTGAGGCTGCCCCCTTTCAATTGATTGAGTTTCTTCTCCCCTCTCAACATACCCACTACCTTCACTACTGCTGCTCATTTTGTTTTGTTTTGGTTTTTGCAAACTGAAAATTAAAAAAAATACAAAAAATCATACATTTCATCATTTAAACGCAGAAAAAATTGGAAAAAAATAAAAAAAATGGAAGAATAACTTATCTCTTTCACTTCTCTTGCTGGTTTCTGCCTTAATGCTCTCCTTTTTGGCTACTAGATGCTGGTTTTTCTTCTCCAATAGCTCCTTCAAACCCTCCTCTTTCTCTTCTCACTTTGTTCTTAGTTGCAGTTTTTTTTGGCAAGTTAAAATGAGGTCAAATGGCTTTCAAATGAAGTTTTAAGTTAGCATATTAGGGTTGGGAGGGCATGGGGTCCACCTAAAAAAGCATTAAAAAAAACCTTTTTGATTTTTGGACTTTTTTTTTGGTGTTTTTTGGCTGCTGGAAAATAAGGGACGGCTGGTTGACCGTCCCCTGGCCGTCCTCAAAACATTTCCCCAATTTTGGAACGTTCCAAAAAAAAAGATACATTTTGGGGACGCATGGGAAACGTCCCCAAGGCGTCCCCTGTCCCTGAAACATCTCGGGTACGGGTATAGGGGGCAAAAGGCTAGGGGACGTGTCCCTGTGTACCACTAGAGAATATTGAATATTGCCAATTCACTTACAACAAAATCTAAGGGGTCAAGAACTCCACAAAGCTGGGTTCATGAGGGTGAAAGTTGCATTACGGTAAGGATTTTGAATGTCACCATAGTCTTTTGAGGAAATCTAGGATGTTTGACAAAGCCCTGTTTTTATTAATAGAGTAATTTAAGTGACTATTAAGTCACTAGCTATATTCAAATTGCTTCCATTCTCAGATCTAAAAATAGAAGGAATATAGGACCTTCTGTTTTTGGTCCAACAAGTTAACTTCCTCTTAAAGATAACCATGATTGGTATAGATATCCAGTGATTTGATTTCAAGATTTAAGCTTGATATGTTAATTAATAGCACCCAATATATGGAATTAATAAATAGTTTCTTTTGAAGAAAATTAACCACTAGTATCTTGTGCCAAGTACTAGATTGAGATCAAATACATAAATCACTTTTGATTAGTGAGAGCACAAGAATTTTTGGTGTCATGACCAAAATTTTGATTAAATATGTAGGCTCTAGAAATAACTATTTGATGGATCTCACCCTTACTTGCTAACAATGTGTACCAAACATTTGAAAGCAATTGTTGGATAAATCAAATGGTACAATGTTAATTTAGCATCTTTGGAGAAATTAAAATGGAATAACATCAACTTAGCATTTTTTATCTGGTCTATTGAAAGGCTATGCTTTAATATGTGGTATTATGATGATTATGAATTTGAGAAAAATAACTAGTGCAATTGTTATTGCTTCATAAATAGACCAAGCCTAATTTTAAGCTAGAGGATCCTATATTTTATCTGAGACACACTTTTAAGATTGTTGTTGCATCCTACATAGACCATGTATGAAAATGAAGATAATCTTCTCAATGGATTGCTCATGAAGTGGAATACTTGCTAAGAAAATTGATCCTGCATAGTTGGCTTTCTTATGAAGGGAGGGAGAGTTGTTTGATTTCTCTTTCATTGAGGTTCTTTATCATAAGCTTAGATATAATCAACTAGTTCTTCACTTAAATCTTGATTTTCTTGAGTTGGGAACACTATAATTGATCATTTTCTCTATGCAATCCTTCATTGTAAAATTTCATAGGTGGGTACCTACTATATTGTAGTGTTATTTATGAAATTGGGCCTGGGTCCAACCTAAGTTTAGTTATTAACTTATTTATTCATTACTTCTTTCTTAGAGAGGAATTTTTTAGAGATACACTTGAATATTAGAGACAATACAAAATGCAATTACGTACAATTTAGTTGGCTGCTATTATTTTTATTTAGAAAATCAAATTTAAGTTTAGTCCTTTCCTTTTGAGTCACATATCGAAAGGTTGGATTTTCTAGTTTTCTTGTGAAGAGACTTTCCTTGTATCTTTGTAGTTAAATTAATGTAATTTTCATTCATCCTATGAAATAATATAAAAATTAAAATGCATTCCCCTCCTTACCCAAAAAAAGAGAGTTAAGTTTTATATTGAAAGTTTCAACAAGGGATATGCGTCAAACTATTTTAATAAGTCTAACATCCTAGATTTTTTTTAATTATCGTATTACCTGGTTTAGGTCTAGGAATCATCAAAATTTGGGGTAAACCCCATATTGTCACATTGGTTGACGAACATAAAAATATAACCTACTATATTTATCCATCCTTTCTATCTACCAAAATTGTCATAGCATCCACCAGAACTAATCCTACCCGAATTGATAAACATAGAAAACATACATATTCAAAACATGTGACAACGGAAAAGGAAAATCATGTAGGCCTCTTCCCCACATCCTTAACAGACTCAATTCCAATTATTACATTTCACATTTGGATTTGAGGCATTCATTGCCTCATCTTTGACTTTGTCTTCTTCCAACTCACAACACGCAGAGAATAGAGGAATGGCTTCATTAGGAAAGGATACCGACAACTTCTTGGCTATTGCCTCAACAACAATCTGTAGACATATCTGCCTCTTCTTAATAGCATGCATGTCCTCCAAAACATAGTTAAAATGGACCTCCCCTTGTTCAAAAATGTCACCAACATAGTCATGAAGAAGAAAAGAACTCACAATAGTGGAAAGCAAGGCCACACATGACAGAGACTGAGCGACATCAAAGGTGTTCCATTGCCCTTTGGTATATCTCGGGTCCAACAACAATTTACCCATCGCCTCTCGAATGCACACACTAGAAGACCTGTCCAAACCCTTATCTAGCTCCCAAATCTGGACCACCCATTTTTGTAGCGTGGGATTCCTAATCTCTTGGTCAATATTCATCATAAAACCCGCAATAGCCTCCTCCCTTGATACCTTCCTCTTCCTTGGCCTTGGCAAATTCACCACCAATTTTCCTTTTCCTTGAATGTTGTCCACCATTTTACCCCCTTTGTGTCAAGCATCAACAGCATAAGCCATATGAAACCGCCACCACAGAGCTGCTAATGCATGCAAAGAATGAGGAATAAATGAATCTCCATCAATATATTAACAATGGAACAACGAATCCACCCTAACTATCTATTACTTCACATGCTTCGCCCCCTGCCAAATGTCTTGTTTGCTGTCATTTCGTTCCATTATTGAGGGGTCCCTCCTACAAATCCTTTTGAATTAGTGTAATGGCCTCCTGAGGAAAATTGTTCCACCATATTTTAGAAGCATTGCCCCTTTTGCTTCATAGATCCATGCCTGTATTAGCTGCCTAGTCAACTACCATATTCCCTTTTCTTCCTAAATGTGAGAAACTTATCTCATGAAACCACTTGATTCTAGATCTAGCCTTAGCAAAGATAGCTTCTAGTCTCCAATTCTTGATACTTCCTCCTTTCATTGCCCTTAACACAAGTTTTGAGTCCCCCTTGATCCATAGTTTTCTCCAACCTTTTTCCTTTGCTATCATCATACCCCATCCCATAACAAGGCCTTGGCTTTTATGATATTATTTGAATCTTTCCCATAATCTCACATGAAGATACCTAAGGGCTAACCATCTTTGTCTCGAAAGATTCCTCCACCCTTTGTCTTAGATTATTTTTGGTAGCCCCATCAAAAATAAATTTAATCCAATCATCCTTTGGGCAAGCCTAGGAGTAGAGACACCCCAAAAAATATACTTGTTTTTTTTCTTCCTTCAATCCATTTGAATCTAGGTCACTTAGTAGCTATCCTAGCTTCACCTTGATGGAGGGGCCCAAAATCCTCTTTGTAGACATCTCCCAACTCATTGATACTCATTTCAATTCTATCCCAAATTACTTCCATCGTAATTTCTGTCTTAAAAGATTCTTCTGTTCTTTTTTGGCCAAATGTTACAAATAGCAACAATTGGATAATAGTTCCAAATGAACTTCAAACCAAGACTCTTTAATTTCATCTCCCAACTAGCCAAAAGACTAGGAATATGTGGAGGAGAGATCCATGCCATCTCCCATCTCTTCATGAACCAACTCCAAAGCAAATTAGAGAAATTGCTATGCAAGAATAAATGATCATTGGTTTCATTATTGTTTTTACACCACACCCAGAAGGGCCTTGCTTACCGAGCTGTTGAAGCTTGTCCCATGTTAGGGCACGCCTTCTCAAAGTAATCCACAAAAAGGCATCAGCCTTAGGAATCCTATTTGGAACCCAAATTTTCTTATTGATATTAAATGAGGTGATGGCCAAATTCCCAAAGAGCTTGAGAAAGGCAAATCTAACTAAAATCCGACCAATTCATATCCATCCCAAACCATACTATCGTCTCTGTTCTTGGTCAGAATAGGCCAATTTTTCACATTCAATATCATCACATACTTCCTTTATCTCTAACATAGGAGGCATAAGGAAGTGCCATTTATGGAGGAATCGCTATTTTCCCAATAGTCACAAACCCTAATGCCTATGCTTTCTTCGAAGTGTGAAACAAGGGGGATAATTCTTTGATTCTCTTAAAGAAATTTATCCTCTAACCAACAATCCCTCTAGAATTTTTAATATTGTCCCCTCTCCTCAAATTCCACTTGATGTCAGGGGAAATCGGTTTGCTACAAATTCTGATGAAATTTCAAATGTTGGAGCCTTGGGGAAGAGCGTCCACATCCTTGAAAGGAGTATCGATCCTATTAGTGAGATATTTGGAGTGAAGAACCTTTCTCCAAAACCTATCTTTTTCCTCACAAATTCTCCAACATAGTTTGAAGCTATAAAGTCTTGTTCATCTTTTTGTACTGTTTGAGCCCTAAACCTCCTAATATCTCCAACTTATAGTTATCTTCCCACTCGACCAAGTTGTAGTTGTGTAAGTTTTCATTTTCACTCTAGAGAAAATTTCTTTGCATATCCTCTAGACCTTTGGCAACCTTACTAGGAATTTGAAAAATAGACATAGTGTAAATCGAGATAGAGGCCAAGGAGGCCTTGATCAAAGTGATTCTATCGGCCAATGTGAGCCATCTGTGAGCCATCTCCCTTCCATGAAGCCTATTTGGTATGGATTCTATCAATTGCGTTCTTCCACTCTAATTTCAAAGTTCCTTTTTCCACCAATGGCATCCCCAAATATTTACTTTGTAGTTTCTTCCACTCTAATTCTGAATTCAGTCAAAAACTTAGGATTTTTGACCTTTGGAATTAAGGCAATAAATGTAGAGTTCCAGGACTTAGAAATTATTTTTCTAATTCTAGACTCTTCAACTACTTTCCATACATCTTCAACTAAAATATCCCAGACTTTTGGAAAAGATTAGCTTGGAAACCATTTGGATTTGGTGCCTTTTTGGCTCCCAAGGAGAAAGTAGCATTTTGAATTTCCTCCATAGGAAATGGGCTCAAAATTAACTGGTTCTATCTCTCTTTAATCAAACAAGGGATATATCTCAACATAGCTTCCTGTGCTTCAACATCATCCTATGAGCTAGAAACCAAAAGCTCTTAGAAAAAAATAACTCATTTTCATATGGGCTCCACATCTTCGACAATATTCCTAAAAGGCAAAAGAATGCTAACAATTTTGTTTCTTTGCCTTTTGATATTTGTGGCTAGATGAAAAAATTAGTATTACCATTTCTTTCCTTTAGCCATTTAACTCTTGATTTTTGTTGCCAAAATATTTCCTCCATCCTCAACAATTTGTTGTGCCCCTCCAAAATGATGTTTTCCTTGTATCTTAATTTCTTAGTCATTCCATTGTTTGCAATTTCATTTTCAATCAATAGCATAGTTGTTTCAACTGAAATTTTCTTTTCAAATAAGTTCCCCATTATGTCGCTATTCCAAGCCGTTACTTGCTTCCTAATTTCACCAAGATTTTTCTGCATTATATACCTCTTGCACCCCTTTATTTCCACCTCCCACCATTTTGCAAGTGCTTCTTTAAAGTTTGGGTGTTCATACCAAAAGGGCTGCATCTTGAAAGGGCACCCCAAAGGCTTTTTACTATTGTTAATTATCAACTCAACTGGCCAGTGATTAATAGATTATATCCCTCGAAATGAATAACTCTTGAATTGAAGACTAAAGGAGAAAGCAACTAGTTTGAGGAGACCTGAAATCTATCCATCTTGCACAAAATTTTATCTTCTTCCATTCTCCTATTGTTCTAGGTGAACCATTTGGACTTTGGGGGAATGCTAACCAAAATTGCCTCCTTGCATAGATTTTTGAAATCCATTGCACCAGCAGTAAAGGATGCTTTTTCCTCCCTTCTTCTCTTTTGGGCAAAGAGTAGTGTTAAAATCTTCCTCAAGAATCCAATTATATTCTTGACACTATTGCCTGAAATTTTTTAATTCTTCCTAGGTCCTAGCTCTATCCCTGATATTAGTTGGCCCATACACATTTGTTAGCGGGAAAAGCACCATACCTAAAGCATCCTTTAGCCTAACAATAATGAAATTTGGGGATTGTGACACAAGCGTACCTAAAAGTTTGTTTTTGTTCTAGATAACTGTGAGACCCCTTGCCAAACCATTTGCAGATACCATCATACCTTCTCCATTCCTCCAAATTTGAGGCAGAATCTCCTTTAAATATTCTTCAATCATCTTGGTCTTCTGGATCAAAGTAACATTAGGGGTCTTTTTCTCTATCAACCCATCAATGGGCGATAGTTTTTGGGCCATCAAGGACCCAAATTTTCCAATTGATAATTTTTATTGATTTTTTGAGCTAGGGAGGTGCTCTCACCTCTAGATGCCTTCATCTTCACTTTGCTGGCATCATTTTGCCTCCCCTTGCTATGCCCTCCTCTAGTGTTGGCCCAAGGCATACTTTACCCTCCATTCCTTCTTCCCTTTCTAGTGGCAATGCTCCAATCTTCCATGTTCTCCTTATTCTCCAATATGTTAGCCATTAACTCAGTGTCACTCCCATAGACCTTAAGATCCTTCAATTCTTCCAAGGCATTCTTACTGGGACTTGTTTCCCATATTTCCCGAAGTACCAAACCAAAGACATTGGATTCCTTGACTCCAACTTCCTTGAGCACACTTCAATCTGAAGCGAGTGGAGATCCAGGAAGAAAGTCCCTTCCCTTAACATTATCCAGCTCCAAAGGGTTCACAAGATAGCTCCAGAGTCTTCTCCTTCGTTTCCTTTTGAACCAGGTTTACATCTTTTCGATCTTTGCATTCTCTTGCTATATGACCAACCTTCCAGCAATTGAAGCACCTAATGGGAAGATATTCATAGTCTAACTCTTGAGTCCATTCTCCTAGAACATAGGACAATTTAATGGAGTGCTTGATAGGTTTGTAGAGATTGATCTTGATGCATATTCTAGCATAGGTCGCCAATTGATTACCTCCTATAGCATTGGAGCTATAAATATATTCTCCCAAATAATCCCCAATCAGTTTGAAAACTTCTTTTGACCATAATTCCTAGGGGAGTTTGTACATCCTAATCCATAGAGGGACATCTCGGATCAACTCCGAATGAGGATCAGAACTAGGTGTCTAGGTGTGAATATATAGGCCGACATTCCCCATGAACCACGAACCTCCTTTGAGCATCGAGTCCCTATCATATTTTGATTGGAAGACAATTTCTAGTGCCAAAAGTTGACTTTTGGAGTTGGAGATTGCCATTTGTGCTTAATCTAATCCTTGATTCTCTCCATCAACACCAAATTCTGATGAATTTAGCAATCACTGCATTCTTTTTTAGTTTTTCTCCCTTTGAATTTAGGAATTTATCCGAGATGTAGATAACTGGAACTTCATCATTGACTTGTAGATTCACATTGCCAACCACAAATTTTTTGTCCTTTGCCTTCATTTTGACCTCGCTTCTGTCACTTGCATGGCCAATTCTTTCCTTGTCCTTGCTATCCTTTCCCTTCTCTCCCAAAGTGAGAGATCCTTGCTTCTTGTGCTACTTCTCCTCATTCGCTTGCTTTCACTCCTCCTTATCTTTCTCCCCTTTCACACAATAAGTATTTTTGTCACCAAATTCACTCATTTTCACCAAGTCCATCATCCTAGACTGTCAAAGCTTTGGATTAGTGTAATTATCTACATCACACTTGTCAAAGTTCTTAGTGTGTGTGGTGTTATTTGCTACGCTAGGGATATTAAAGTTTATGATTATAAAACCATTACTCTAATGACTTCACAAAGCATTGCTTTGATCTATTTTTGTAAGACTTCAATGGAGAAAACATCACACCAAAAACCAAACATCACAAAGGAGGCTTCACTCTAAAAATATGCAATTGGATGTGCAAATAATTTTCATTTTCAATGGGGGATTAGTAGAAAAACTCATCCCTCACATAGAAGTAGAATAGGGATATTAAAATACCTTGAGGTAATCATCAATGGTTATGATATTGATTATTCAAGTAAGAGTAAACTAAATAAAAGATTATGCAGACAGAAATTACAAGGCAAAGGAGTCAATCTAATATCTTTCTTCCTGCCATTCTTTTACATGCCAAGCAAAGGCATTAGTCACAAGAAAAAATCCTCAAAATGGTACGCTAATTGCTTTATTTATTGCTTATCTACTAGAAATATTCTTGGTTGTCCATCGAAAATTTAGAATAGGATTTGTGAAGGTGCATGTTCCATATGAAAGTTTGAAATCTTTATTATGTTGTGTATGAGCAACTGGTACAGACTTGTTTGCCATATCCATCTTATCAGAATATAATTAATTGCTGATGAAATTATTAGCAGTCATCCCAGACTCCTTTTTTCAGATATTCTCTTTTTATCATTCCATTCTGATGGATTTATTTGCTATAGAGTTTTATACATTACATTTTACATTTATAGTGCTTCTCTCTATGACCTTGTGATGCTCCATATGGTGTTAGGGATATCCTTTTACATGGAAAATCATATTGCTACATATGATGGTTGAGAGTGTTATACAGGAATATAGCATTTTTGAGCTTTAAAACTTTTAAATTTCTTATAACAAGGAAATCTTCTTTATTGTAGTAAGGCATAATCTGTGTTTGTGTCAAGGTGGATTCTTTGATTCACCTATTCTTATTGTTAGCCAATTTTGAGATAGAATTTTATGAAATTCTACTACAAATCATTGTTGGACATCTAAAGTTCATTAAGGATTTTAAATATTCCATATTTGATTGCAGGTCACTGGTAGGAGGGACAGAGCAAAGTCACTGTCTTTCAAGGTTGAATCCAGTGGGCCATGGGGATTTAGTGGTTCAAATCCAGAGACTCCTAAGATAACTGGTTCTTTTATTGCTCCTTGCTATTATGTAAATAAGTAAGTTCTCTCTCTTATGGCTGTCTAGAACATATACACGTAGAAGGTAGTGGATTATAAAAAGTTCAAATGGTATTGATTTCACAAGCGAATTCACCATGTTTGAGAAAGAGAGAGAGAAAGAGAAATTATACTAATGTTAAAAATGGCCAAAGCAAGTTAATCCAGCAACTAAATGATTAGTTATCTAAAACTAAAACTAGAACTTAGAAAAAAAAAAATCAAACAAGAGGGAATAAAGTGAAACAAGTAAGCCCTAGAATCCTGTCTAAGGAAGGTCCTTGGCTAAAAACAATTGTGGATAAGTTGGAGAGAAGGGCTGAGGGAGGATAAAGCTATTGTTTGCATTAGAGTTGGAAGTATACGAAGATCCAAAATGCACATTGATCACCACAAAATGGCAAAATATCCTTGATTCTCCAAAATATCATAACTGATTACTTCCAGTCATGACCATGAAAACAGATAGTCAATAAAGCTAAAAATAAAATATCACAGATAAATGGCAAGTGGTAATAATACTAATCATGGGTATATTTTAGAGTTCCAGTACCAAGAGTTGCACAGTAGCACATAGAATTATACAATGAGAAAATAAATTTTAAATGCCATGTTGCATTTGTTAAAAACAAAACAAGATGCAGTTTACAGACAGGCATAATATTGACCGGTTTAGTAAACTCAGTTTTAACAAATGGCGAAACCCCTGTCCCATGACAATAGTAAAGCCTGAATTCCATGGCACAATAAATATTAATCTTTCTTATATAAAGGAAGATTGGTCTTTCTATAAAGTATTCGGCACAGTATCATTATGTTAATTGTATCACTGTACATGTTCTTGATAATGTGATCTTGAAAACCATTTGTTTATTCGGTAAATTAGTAGCAGGACAAATTATAATCAAATTATGGAAATGTGGTTTTAACAGAATAGCACATAAGTAAACAAGGCTAGTAGTTACTAGTAACTACACTCTAAATGACTTCAAATTCTGATTGTTTTCATCCTATTATCAAATAGATTCTCAATGGAGTGAACTTATTTTCTATCTAAAGAAAAAATCACTTTTTTTTGTAGGATATATAATGAAGATTTTAACTTTTTTCAAGCTTTGTCACCAATGGATTTAAACACTCAATAATTGGAGATTTAGCAGAAATATATGTTTTAGGGACCACTAGACTCTGGCAGTTACCATCCAAACTATCTGTACTCCATCATGAGATGTCTGCTTTAATTGTGAGGAAAAGGAGTTGATTATTTATTCAAGAAGCAGTTTTCAGTGTGTCTACTTAAAGATCTCATATTTAAAACACGGGCCTCCTAAAAATGAGCACTTATTGCTGGAAATCTTCCATAAAAGATCTTCATCTTTTTATTACTATATTATAATATTATATTACAAAATGGAAAGCCTCTGTATTTTTTTCCATTCCACACACACTTCTAACCAAGGCTGGCAGACTTTTAAATGCCCAAATATCTGTCAGCTTCATAGGCAACTTCTGTGTTACTTAATGTACTAAGCACATGGACTTAATTTAATAAGCCAAGTACTGTAAACACAAGAGGGAACTTCCATCCTTAACTTGACTAGATTTACATGCTTCGCCTTCACAGTTTCAAATTTTGTGTACAAAAGCAGAGAGCATTCACTTATATAAAGAGAAGAAAACAAAGCTGAGGTTTGCATTCCAAACCAGCATCCACAATCCATTTCTATATCTAAAGTGCCTTAAGGAATTTTCCTTTCTAGATTTAAGTGATTGTGCTAACTTTCTTGAAGCAGATTTGACAAGCCTTTTCCTAACTTCATTCAGCTCCTTTATCATTCTATCAAACTCTTGTTTCAAATTACAATGCAGGCAACTTAATTGGTTACCTGACTTTCCATCTTTAGTCACTGTGAAGCATAGCACATTGCCCTTCCTTCCAATCCTTAGGATATTTTGTAAAATGTTCACTTCAGCTCTGATATACCGGTCCAAGTCTGAAGAGGCTTTCCTTATGGCTATTTGAATTTTATGTTCAATCTAATTATAATTCTTTCACCCTCCGTTTTTCTCATGCCTTCCACCATAGGAATGATGATTTTTTTCTCTTCCAAAATAGACATCAATTTGTCAACTTCCTTCGGTTGGACCTCATAATTGTTGCCATCATGAAATTTCTTTTCATTGTCTGAGAAATTGTGGACTTGAAGCTCCTAAGGTGTAGGCATAAGCATTCAAGCTTTCTACAAACAGTATAAGGATTGATGGTTCTATGCATAGTTTGAAGACTCGGACTTGGGACTTGACAAAAAAAAAAACCTCATAATTACACAATTTTTAAAAATGCATTTAGAGAATATAAAAGTCTATTTTGACTATCAATTTGTCATAATTCAAATGTTACACATGTCATATGATCCTCAAACTCTCAAAATTTTCAATTTCATAGTTTCAAAATGTATAACAGCATTATAAATTTATAATTTTACATAGGTGATATTTCAAAATGAAAAAATCAACCAAATACAATCTACATCTTCCTCTTTCCCCTCCTAATGTAACTTAATTTTTCAGGCCTCGAACTAGAAGGTAAATTAGTATCAAAATGATGATAGATTCTTTCTTCAAAAGTGTCTTCATTTTCCTCCACTACATCCAATTTTGCTACTCCTCTGTCCAATTCTGCAAGATCTTCATCAATAAGGAGGACACCATCTTGTTCATCGACAATCCATTCATCATAAGGATCAATCTCATCCAAGTTGATGGAATCATGTGAAATTCCCTCCACCTTTCTAGTTTGAAAGCAAAGGTTGTACTGAATGAAGACAAAATCATTGAGGTGCTCCTGGGTCAACCTATTTCTCTTCTTTGTGTGAATGCTCTCAAATAGGCGCCAATTGCATTCACACCCAAAAACACTACAAGGCTGGGACAAAATATAGATGGCTAGCCTTTGAAGATTTGGTGTACCAACACTATAATTCTCCCACCATAAATCTACAAAAAAACATTTAAAAATATAAGAATTCAGTAAAAAATATAAGAATCAAGTTTCTAATATCTACTTGTAATATTGAGCTAAAAATTAAGTTTTTTTTTTCACATGGTTGTTTTTCTCTCCTTTGAATTGCTTGAGTTGAAGACCTTGAATAGATAGATGAAATATAGCAAGTCAATTATTATGAATGTAAAATGGATGTTTCTAGAGAGTTGACATTGCCAAATTCATAAATAAGATATACTAAATCAGATTTAGTAAATCTCACCTCCAACTCATTAAGAACTTTGTCTCTTATCCCAGATCTCGCACCATCTTATCAATGCATGAAAAACACCTGCCGTGACCTCCTCATCAGCCTTAAATGTATCAGAGAAGTAGAACTTTGGGTTCAAGTAGTAGGCCAAGGCATGCATCAGCTGGTGGAATTGACTTGTCCATTTGCGATCAATGATGTGCCAATTGATTTCATATTTATTTTTTCCACCGTAATAATGCAAAATGGCCTCTTTGGCCTTATCCATGGCCTCATAAAGGAAACCTGTTGGCATGCCGTCTCCATTCACCATATGAAGAACCCTCACCAAAGGTTCTATCACGTAAAAAATTGAAAACAAATTTGAAATTATTACAAAATTAACCTCTAAAAAACACCATCAAATAGATAATTTTGTATAAAGTTTATGTTTGTATTTGTTACTTACTATGATTACTTCGTCTTCATTTTAACAAATTTGAAATTATTACAAAATTAACCCCTAAAAAAACCATCAAATAGATAATTTTGTATAAAGTTTATGTTTGTATTTGTTACTTACCCTGCTTATCTCCTCTTCATTTAACAAATTGGAAATTATTACAAAATTAACCCCCAAAAAAACCATCAAATAGATAATTTTGTATAAAGTTTATGTTTGTATTTGTTACTTGCCCTGATTACCTCCTCTTCGTTTCCCCTTCATTTTTTTTGGAAAATGGAGACTCCAACCGAGCATCAAACACAAACATTTGCTAGAGATGAGGAATTGCAACAAGAATGCTTTGCGAAGTGAGGAAGTGGCTAGCAAATTGTGTCACTCTTGGTCACACAAGCTCCTTGCCATTTGTGTGCTTTCTCATCAAAGAAAGGACCCAAGTATGGTTATAGATAAATTTGGTAACCTGTTTAGCATCTTTGACCACACTTTTAACCCATCCAATCTTTGCAGTGTCCTCTAGCAACAAATACAAGCAATGTGCAACACAAGGGGAGTTCAAGAAATAGTAGGATGCCTCTCCATAATAAGTCTCCTTGTAGCTACATATGTTACTATGTTGTCCATGATAAGTTGGACAACATTCTCAACCCCAACCTCTTGGATCACCTCGTCCAATAGATTGCACAAAATCTCAACATTTTGACTTCATGAGAGACATCTATAGACTTCAAGAACACTGATCTGCCATTAGAAGCCATTAAAAGGTTAAGGAGAGTCCTATTCCATCCATCCATCTGATAAGATGCCACATCCTTTTTTCCGCCATACTTTCTTTTGATCATCAACCACAAGTCATGTATTTTTTACCACTTCCTGTAGCAATGACCCACTCAAATCTTTAGTTGTTGGAGTCTTAAACCCCTTACCAGCAATTGTTAATACATTCACCAACCCTTTTGAATATGGGTTGTTAGCCACATTGAAGGGTAAATTATTATAGTACCAAAAGTTTGCTGCTGCCATCCTAGCCTCATGGTGTTTTATTTATTTTAAAAGGTACCTTCAAGTGAGGGTGGTGCTCCTGGAACATTGTGTGGAATAAATAAATTTGGTGATGATGAAGAAATATGACTAGAAGTAGAAATAGAACCCTCAGGAATCTCACCAATAGAGGAATGTGGATGACAAATGCTTGGAGCTAGGGTAATGAAGGAATCCACAGGTAAATTCTGATTCATCATTGCTGCTATTACTTCCTTTGTCTTTTTCTTTTCCACTTTTTTCATTTTGAACTCAACAAGTAGGGCATTCATCGCTCTAGTAAGTTGCCTTCACATTTTTTCCAAGTATTTGAGTAAGGTGGTAGTTTAATCAATTAATTCCTCCTGTCATAGGCTGCCTGCATTCATTACAAGTGACTTGTCCCTTGATAGCTCACGGTGTCCCATACTTCCATGCAATATCTTTTTTACCACTCATTTGTGTTGAACTTGACATTGCTGTTTTAACATAGGAAAAAAATCAGTAGGTTGTACAAAAAAACAACAGTAAGAAAAATGATAAGCATTTATTTAAAAAAAATAGAATGCAAATAGAAGCTAGAAGTGTTAGGAAATAAGGGATGAGGGAACTAACACACACACACATTCAATCTATAACCAAGATGTAACCCATCTCTTATTGCCCTTAACCCCTCATGGATTGCAATGAAGGCTTGTATTCTCCATTAACTCTTGTGTTCCTTCTCAAAATTGTTTTATTTTCCCATTATGTCTATTGCATTTTCCTCCACTTGTGTACATGTACAGATACAAGACATTGGTGAAAATTTAGGGCATCTACTATAGATAATAATACATAACTCTTAATCAAATGCGTTCTTATTTGATCATAAAATTAGTCCTCACCTATAGAAGTTAGATCACAGACGTGCTAAGTTTGTACTCTAATTATTTTACTTCCATGGATGATATATGCGTCTCATTTTTTATTAAATATTAGCAAGTGAGCTTGCATTACCAAAATTTTTGGCATTGGCAATGGGGCTTCCCATGGTAGTTTATGCAAAATGAGTGCTGGGGTCCATTCACATTCCTTGCCATGCTGATACTTGTGAAAAATATTGCTGAAACGAATACCATATCTTTGCTCATCAAAGCTAAGTGAGCTCATTTCTAGTTCCTCCACATGAATGATATAGATTTGTGCTTTTGAACTGTGGGTTTGCCTGGGTTCTGACTGGGTTCACCTGAGTTTGTTTTGCCAAATCTAGGCCTGTTTGGAGGACCTTGGATGGTCTTGCAAGAGGATTACTCTAGTACCCGGACCATATTCAAACAGGACCTGGATTTGGGCTTGTATGCTAATGAATCGGTAACATAGCTTGTTGTCTATAGTTGTACATAGCTTATTGTCTATAGTTTTTTCTACTTGCACAATAGTATCAATTGTTGAAATGTATCATTCGATCTTTGAGTAATTTCTCAATTCTAATAGATATGCAAATATGCTAGTTGTCATTATTGTAGAAGACATGTTTTGATGTTGTAGATTGTGATGATAGGATAGAGGTGCCTGTCAAACTTCCTTTGTTGGGGGAGCAAACATGGGAGATTTGGATTTGTTCTTTCAATATCCCAATTGCACCTGGTAAGACACGTTCAATTGTTTGCAGTGCACGTAACTTCTTTCAGTTTACAATGCCAGGACCTGCATGGTGGCAGGTAAGAATTGGAACTAGTACCTCATTTTGAAATATTCATACTTTACAAGCCGATTTCTTTCTGATGCAAGTCTTGAAACTCGTAAGATATGCATAATTAGTGAGTTAATCTTATTTCTACATACTTATAAGCCATTTTGTTGGAACTGTACTCCATATTCTAAATATGTACTAAGTGTTAGTGTTGCAAAGATCACATCTATTTAATTTGTAAACTAAGACGTACTGCATGGTTTGTAAGGTATGCTAGGCCTGTAAATGTTTCTTGCATTGCATGGTTATTGAAATTGTCTCCCAATATCTGCTTATGAGTATTACTCGTGAATGGAGATAATGTGATGGCTCTGATTCTACGGCTTGCATTTTATTCAAGAATCGCCACATTGCTGATGTAGATAACATCTGTTGCTGCCTATCAAATAACTGTGTTGCAGTTACATAAAGAAACACATCATAATAGAGAGAAAATACAGTGACGATAAGCATTACCAAACAGAAATCAGCAAAAACAGAGCATACTAAATGATTCGGGATATTCTCTATGCTCAGATTTGCAAGCTATTCACTCACTATTGATAAAGAATCAATTGCAGTGGGCAAGAGAAGATTAGCATCACAACATGTAGTATATATTAACTCTTTTAACACCATACAGAAAACACAGCAAATCTTCTTTTAATTCAAAAACTAAATATTTACATATTGCTCGACTCTTACCATTTATTCTAACCAAATGCCTTTTTATATCTAGTCAAAAGGTGTCAGTAAAGAAATCCTATTCCAATTCAACTGTCTAAAGCTCTATCCAGCAATCACATTCTACAGTTAACATTTGTTTCTCTTTTCCCACAAAAACCGGGCAGTTACATACAACTACTTTATTAGAAAGGACAGTTCCCCAACAATATTACAACTATGCTAACACTATGGGAAGAAACATTTAGTTTTCCCTGATAGAGTGATGCATCATTTACCCCATATTTAAAAATTCTGAACCAGCTGGTTTTACTAAAAATCTGTCTGCATGAAAGCCAAAATTCCAATAGAACTCTAGAAACCCAATGCTAATATTTTTTTCTTGGTGATGTAGGATTGCTTTTACCTCAGGGTGCTACTGCATCAAACATCCAAGTAAGAGTTTTCTAGCATGGTGCTCACAAATTTGGGCTATATGGCAGAACCATCCTTTTGACTTGAAGAATCTGATCATGATGTTCCTTTCCACCAAGTTAGGTATTTCTGTAGTTTTTCACATAATTTCCTCCTCTGTTTCCAACTACCTAATGGGCCATAAACCATCCTCCTTTTCCAAATTGTTCTCTTTCTATTTTCCCAGCTTCTTGCACACTTAGACCCACCTCTACTTGTCCTCCTCCACCAATAGCCATTTTGGCTTTTCTCATCACCTGCCCAACCTTCTGTTGCACTTGCTTACAAACAATTAGAAAAAAGAAATCGAGTTAATGAAATAAAAAAATTCCAAGGTGTTTCTTCCTTCTTTGCATTATGCCATTTAGGCATGCTTTCCAATTCTCCTTTGCAGCTTGTATCTTTCCCATGGCTTGTTGCCCCTATAATAAAATATCAAGAGTCCATTTTCCTCATCATCCATTTTTGCTGCCATATTAGCTTCTAGCATGCTCACAATATCATACCCTTCACCTTTCTCTTCACAATGTCATCCTCTTCTATTAGGACAACTCCTCCACCTCCACTAGCTTGATTTCCACCAAGCTTGGGCTCCTTGTAGCCTTTTTCATTCACACTTCTGCCTACCAAGGAAGCTTCTTCATTCTTCTTCTGTGTTGTCTCATCTCTAATGTAGACCACTTCCACAACTACGATATCTTGGGCAACCTCTAGGGATAGGCCACATCCTTCTTCATTGCAGTCTTCTAAAACTCCTCCTTCTCTGGGGTAATCATCAATATTTTTCCCTTCTTCAGGGTAGCATAGCTCAACATTGTCATCTCATTCATCCACTTCATCTTTATTCAATTCATCTATTTCATCTCATTCAAACTCTTTAGAAAGCAACTTTAAAGGTTTTCCACCCACTAGTAATTCTGTCAACTTTCTAAGGGATTTAATTTTTTCCTATACTAACAGTTCTATCTCTTGGCCAATCCTAGACTCTCTATCTTCCCTCTCTAAAAATAGCTCTTGCTCATAAGGTGAGTAATTATTATCAATAATCTTTTTCACCTTCTCACAACCCTTGAATGCCTCTGCTTCAACTTTCTTTTCATTTGCTTGCTTCGCACTACTCCAATATCCACCATAATTCTTTCAACTCAAACTCCAATTTTTGCAACTTTCTTTATTTCATTATTTGTCTTTTGTTTTCTTTTGATTCTTCCTTTTTCCTAGTTCTACTTCCAATTTGGTTACCTTCTTTGTCACATCATTTAACAACTACACCTCTCTATCTATAACCATAGCTGCAACTCTTCTCTGAGCTATCCAGAACTCTTCTCAATAATAGCTAAGGATGTCCCATGAATTCTCTATTGCTAACATCTTTGGATGCTTTGATACCAAATTAATGCAGACAACCTCTATTGCTGCTAGTTAAATAACCTTGTTGCAGGTACAGAAATGAAGACAACAAAATAGAAGGAAAATGCAGTGAAGATAAGCATTACTAAACAACAATCAACAAAAACACCAGCATCTAACTGTTACAGGCTACTCTCTATTCTCAAATGTGCAAGCTGTTCACTCACAATTGAAAGAATCAATCATAGCGGACAAGAGAAGATTATAGCATCACAACAGGCAGTAAATAATAACCCTTTTAACACCAAACAGAAAACACAACAAATCCCCTTTTAATTTAGAACAGTAAACATTTACTTATCGCTTCACTCTACTGTCTATTCTAACCAAATGTCTTTATATATCCAGCCAAAAGGCGTTAGTAAAGAAATCCTATTTTAATCCAATTGTCTAGAGCTCTATCCAGTGATCACATTCCACAACCAATATTTATTTTCCTTTTCCCAGAAAAATAGGGCAGTTCCAAACAACTGGTATTATTAGAAAAGACATTTTGCCCACAATTTCACAACTATGCTAACACTACGGGAAGAAACATTTGGTTAGCCCTGATTCGGTAGTGCGCCATTTACTTCCCTTTTTCTGTCACTATATTCTGCATGCTCATCTGTCATTGAGCTGCTGAGTAAAACAATATAGAGAATGAGGTATGGAGCCGTCAAGAAAATGATACCTTTGTATCTATGATGCTATGAGTATGATGCAAAAAGATGTTGAAATTAAGTCATAGACATTAGAGACTTGTTAGTGGAAAAGATGCATAGCTGTTAATAGAAGAGATGAATAGCTATTAGTGCATGTATTGTCATTATTTATCCTATTGCTATGGGCATGACAAGACATGTAATCATCCAACGAGTATGGTCTTTATGTATCTTTTTCATAACACATTTATACAAGATTTAATTACAATTAATTTCAGATGTCAAGAGATTTAGTGAAGTTGCTCACATCTTGTGTAAGAAGTGGCTGTAAATATGACATGCTCATCTCAGTGTGGACAGAGAAGATTGATTGATAAATGCTCGTAGCCTGATTCTTCTTTTATCTGTGACGCTTTTGACGGTAAATAGTCCTATTCTTTGATATGTGGAAGTTAGAACTGACTGATTTAGTGATTGGGTTGTTGAATAATAAGACTGGAGAACTAACTTTGATTTTTTGCATATGTGCACCCAGCCTGTGCCTTCTGAATATTCTTTCTTTGTGTTTCCTTTTTTGGCAGCTAACTTTTAATGAGCTTGATTCTCTGTTTTCTCTCTTATTTTGCTTTTGTGTTATCTAGGCTACCTGTTTCTGGACTTTGGAGAAATGTTGTGATTGAGCACTGAATATGATTGGATTCATTTATTGTAGTTGAAATAGTTCCTTGTCTTCATTACAGCTCTATAGGGAAATCTTGAGCTGCTCTTATCTGTGTGTCTGACTGCTTAATCTTCTATGAACTGGTTAAGACAAGCCAAATTCATTTGAACTACGATTTCAGCTGCGTGCAAATTCATCTTTCCCTGTTGATCTCTAATCAGCATCTTTTGTCTAATTTTGGCATGTTAAGCTATATTCATTCTTGTGTTCACAATGGCTACTGTAAGACATGTTTATTCTACCTTTGGATATTGTTTTAATTCTCCTGAACTGTGTCTAAGCTTCCCCTGATAATTGCCGGCTCTATTTCTCTTGTTGACTTTGGTGTCTGATCTGTGGGTGAGATTTATGCTTGCCGCTTTTCCATTTTGATGGAGTAGATTGTAGCCAAAAACACCTCTTTTAAACCTTCAGTATGAGCTTTTGATGGTTATTTTAATGCATCACAATGATATTCATATGAGAGGTCTAAGAAGTTAGAAACATGTTTTGATTCATCATGGATAATGGAGCCAGCTTGATTTTCTTGGTAGGCACAACATGTTGACAATGCTTTTGTTGTTGGTTCCATTTTCTCTATGTGAATTATTGAGTTTTGTGGATGCTTAGTATGATGATGAACATGCTGTTGTTTGGCTGTAGCAGTGCTGTAGGTTGGAGCATCCGATTTTGCTTTGTATTGCCGATAAACCTGTTTTCCATCATGGATGAGTCCCTCTAGATCAAAGTTGTTTCCAAGTAAATCAGATCATTTGAACCATATTAGTGCTCTACACATTTTGCCAGATATTCTTGATTCTGTACCACCGATAAAATCTATTTGCACCATAATCTGTCTGGTGGATGAGTGGCATAATAGCGTTGGATCCTAATTGGAGGAACTTATGCTCTTATTTCATCAAATGTTCAAATTTTGTAGACTATGGTCATATGGGAGGGATTTCTTTTAGTGGCTTCAAATAGTTGCTTGCCCTCCCATGAAATGCATTTTGCATTTTAGTTTTCAGAATTATGAATTAATCTCATCTCGAAGGGATCATCTATAACTTCAGTTTTGGTGTATCTATTTTAGGATTTGGCATTTGTCTTGATTGTTCCAAGGATTTTATATTTAGACATGAAGCTATCTGTATTTTAGTTTGTTCTACAACTTTGTCTAATGCACTGGAGTTAAAACAGAGTACCTCGTATTGCAGTATATAAGTGTATTTGTTAAATTAAAGTACAAAGTCTCTTTGTTGAAGTTACTTTGGGATTGTAGGCTAGTGGATTTCAATTGCTTGATAAAGGCATGGGTAGATTCATTGTCAAGTTGTTTAATTGTAACACAATCTTATAGACAGTCCTCAGGAAGTGAATTGGATTGAAATTTGATCTTCAACTATTGCAAGAGGTTGTCAAAATCTTGGATAGGAGTTGTGGGTAGCATTCCCAAGCGTTGTTACGAAGGTTTTAGTAAATAGTTTTCAAGCCATTCCTAAAATGCGTTTGTGGGTTGTTATCTTCAAGCTTTACATTGGGTATGAGGGAGCATATGCCAATTGAGCCATGTTTGGAGCAAAATGTTCATTCTAGAAAGGTCTAGCAAATGGATGAAGGACATCTCCGTTAAGGTCTTTCTTTGGACTATTTGGTTCTCATCCATCTTTTGTAATAGAGGTCAAGAGCCTCATTAGTATAGAGTACCACACACATGATATTGACATTGTAATGCCACATTAATTCTGAGTAACATAAGTTCCAATATTAATATTTCTAGCCTTATTTGCACATTGTAGGCTCCCATCATCAATCATCATGTTCTATGGGACAATGTTCTCTCCAACTCTGCATACTTGCCTTGGTTTTTATCCTGCAGGATTCTACCGACTCTAGTTTTGCACAAATCACTTAGACTTGACAGGTCTTTGTTTTGTGCGGTTTCTCTCAATACCCCTTGTCCCCCTCCTCCACAAGCCAATTTGCCTCAGTTACAATGCTAGTCATGAATTGCAGGCTTATTAGTCTAATAAGTTTTCGGATGTTTGGTGTTGACTTATTCTCGGTGTTCCATGGGGATGCGTCTCCCCACCCCCCGCCAAAAAAAAACCCCGCGTTTTTGAGATGGGGACATCTTGGAGACTTGGGGGGGAGGGGAATGTCTCCCCACCGCCTCACCACCAGCACCGCTGTTGAGACACTGGGGACTCTGGGACATCCTTGAGACTTTCGAGGGACTCCTAGGAGTCTCCTGACTATCTTGGGGATGCCCAAGAGTCTCCTCCGGCTAGACGACCAAAAAGCAATTTAAAAAAAATTCAAATTTTTCTTTGAACTTTGTGCCCAGGGCTGAACCCTAATGGTCTATGGGCTCCACCCAAACCCCACAAACTCTATAAAACTGCCTCCTATCATTTTAATTCACAAAAACAAATCAACAAGAAGCTAATAGTGTGAGTGTGAGAGAGCTGCAAGTGTAAGGTGGAAGATTGAGAATGAAGAGCAAAGAGTTGAGGAGCAAGAAGAGTAGCGAGAAGAGGAGTGACACTAAGTTAATGTTCACTTCAAAATTCAAATGTGTAAAACTAGTTTGCCAAGGTTTCACTTGTGACTATTTTTTCAAGTACTATATGTATTTCAGCGTCGACTGCCCGCTGCCACCTCACCACCGTCCCCCCGCTGTCCCCAAACTTAGGCCCTTGGTCCCCTCCCCAAAATGCGTCTGCCCGTCAGGAAACTCTATGGAACTATGGACTATTTTTTTAAGTACTATATGTATTTGATATTTCAGTGCTCCCGCCCTCTGCCCGGCCCGCCGCCGCCTTTGCCAGCCCACCACCGTCCCCTCACTGTCCCCCCGCCATCCCCAAACTTAGGCCCTTGGTCCCCCCGTCCCCATGTCCCCACATCCCCCCATTAGGAAACTTTGTGGAACTATGCTTATTCTCAAAAATTGAGCTGAGAGACAGAAGAGTAGCAGTACAAATAATTTTTGGATCATTCCTATCATAGCAAGCTCTTCAATGACAGTACAGTTGAAAGATGCTTTCACGCCTTGCATTCTCATGTTCAATTTTTTTTTTTTTCATATATGTTTTTTGTTTTTGTGATGGGAACCTTCAATTAGATATTCATATAAATGGTCTTGTATAGTTCCCTTAAGTTTATGCACATCAGAACTTTGTTCGATTCAAGAAATTTTGTTCATTTCTTGTTTGCAACATCTCCATTTCATACGAACTGCACTGAAAGGAACAAAAAAGCTGCTAGATTGTTGCTTCTGGAATCTTATATTTTCTTTAGGACATGTTTATTTTGTTTTCCCTGTGGATTCATTCCACGTTTATCATCACAAATATATAAATATTCTGTTGTTTTCTTTTCCTTCCTTATTTTTGGACAACTAGTCTTAGTTGTTATGAACGCTTTCCACAGGTGGTGCCAAGATGGCATGAACATTGGACATCAAATAAGGTCTACGATGGAGATATGATTGTGCTTCAAGGACAGGAGAAATCATTTTTAGCAAATGCTAGTCAGGATGGTTGTGATATCAACAAAGAATATACAAAGCTTACTTTCACACCAACACAGGCTGACCGGTTTGTGTTGGCATTCCGCAATTGGCTACGGCGTTATGGTAATGGACACCCAGAGTGGCTTGTTCCAATCACTTTAGGACAGCCTCTACCTTCAACTATTCTGTCTAAAAGACAGGTGAATTACTATACCAGGGTAACTAAATGTTATATGTAAATGCACATGATATACGTTTTTACCCATTGAAGTTAACTAAGATAGATGTGGATGTGACAGATGCTTGACAGGTATGAACAGCACACACTTAAATGCTCATCTTGTAAAAATGCATATGAAACTTTCCAACTTCTGCAAAAGTTTCTCCTTGGTGCGACTGTAGTCTTTGCAGCAACTGCTGGCGTTCCATCTGAGGTACAATTCCGGATTATACTGGCTAGTGCAGCATTTGTATCTGCTGGGTTAGCTTACATTCTCAAGGAACTTGAGCAAAATTTTAAATTTATTGATTATGTGCATGCAAAGATTGATTAATTGTTATAAATCTTCCATGTATATTCCTTATGCCTATCAATTAGGAGGGAAGAGCATTTCATGTACAGTCTTTCCATCCGCTCTTTGTCCTCTTAGACCAAAGGGTACTTGAACTTCGTAATGTATAGAGCTTGTAGTATTTTTGACGTCTTTGGTCGAATGTTTGTCTGAGCTGGTTTAGCATCCAATTGTTATATGTGTGCCACTCTTGGTGGCGTAATTTCCGCTTTGGGAAAATTTCATCTCATTATAGGCAAGTGGTAATTGAAGATTAAACTTGAAGCATCCAAGCTGGTCTCAGATTATTGAGGGCTAATGCTTAGCATATAGTGTTCTTAATGTGCGGAGTAGAAGCATTTTCATTAACTCTTGGATTGGAAGGCCAGATAGCCTGAGTTGATTAAGAGCAGAAGGTAAAAGTGGAGGTAAAGTAGACGTGAATGATTTTTTCTGCTAATCCAAATACCAGTAATTAGATTATTGAGAATAACACAGTAGTAATAGTTATTTGATAGTATAACTATAAAGGAGCAAAAAAGGTGAGATAAAAATAAGTAGTAAATGTAAGTATGAAAAGATAACAATAGTTTAAACTTTAAAAGATTAAAACTTTAATCATGTGGATAGTATAACAACAATATTTCATTATTCAATTTTTGAAGTCTAAAGTCTAAAAATTAAAATTAAATTTTAAACTCAAAGTCTCAAACTTTAAAATACAATTATCAAAAGAGTTAGCCATGTCATTCTTTGGTTGAAGTTGTGCTTTGTCTAGTGGAACATTGACCAATCTTTGTTGTGTCTCCTCCTTGACAATCTATATAACATTTTTAGGATCGACATCTTAATGTGTTGCTAGAGTTTGTTGATACTTAGTAGTTTGTCGATCTTGAAATCTCAAGGCACGAGGAATTGCAACTAGCTTTTTTGCTTATTTAGAGCTAAGTTTATTCCTCTTGATCAAATAGATGGAGCCATAGGGGGGGCGATTTTTCTATGCTATAGAAAAACTATCAATTTGTGAGAGTAGACAAATAACAAGTTGTTTCACCTTTGGTGTGTCCTTCCCATGAAATTTCTACCTTCCAATGGTTTTTTTTGGTGCAATGGTGGCTTTATTTGTCCTAGTTTTTGGCTTGTTGAATGTAGGATCTTGAAGATTGAAAAAGTGAAGCCACTACTCTTGAAGTATGGTTGCCTCTTCACTACTATACATCTTACGAAGTGCCTTCATATACCTCTTCATTACCTCTTCATCGTCAAAAGGAAGAACTCATCCAAGTCTAGGTGTGTATCACTTGGGATTAAGAGCATAGGCAACCATATGAAGAGGGGCATTCATTGTGTTCCACCTCTTTGTGACAATAGGCTTGATATGCTCCTCATAAAATTGTAATCAAGATCTTTGTCACAAATTGTTTGCCTTATTTAATTAAACATTCTATCAAAAGTCTCATAAATCTTTCCAAGGTTATGTATTTGTATATTTGATTACCTCCAAAACATGTGATATGCTAGAGCAAATATATCTGCAAGCAACATTTAAAAATTATAAAATATTAGTAGTGTTGATAATTTAAATTCTAAATCATAATTAAAAAAAAACGAAGTAAAAACATAATTATTAAATAAAAAATTCTTACATGATATTGGACCACCACATTATTAAGCACCTTTTCTCTCACCTTCACTTCTTTGGTCTTTGATTCTTGATTCAACCCGATTTTCCCACTCCACAAACCACCATGGATTGTAGAGCATCGTGCACCTTCAGTATCCTCTCTAGTAAAATAAACTTTTGAGCATATCTCATCTCAAATAGTTTGAGGAATTCTATTATTGAATAAGATAAAAATAATGCTAGTAAAGTATGATGGTTACATACAAACATTTGTATGTCTTTAGCTTCAGCTAGATCTAGGTGTGTACCATTTGGGATTAAGAGCATAGGCAACCATATGAAGAGGGGTGTTCATTGTGTTCCACCTATTTGTGATAATAAGCCTAATATGCTCTTCATATAATTGTAATCCATGATTCTTGTCACAAATCGCTTGCCTCATTTGATCAAGTATGCTATTAAAAGTATTTCCAAGGCTATGAGAGTTTGTATTTGCATATTTGATTACCCCCCACAACAAGTGATGTGATAGAGAAAATATATTTGCAAGCAACATTCACAAATTTATGACATTAACACTATTAATAATTTAATTTTAAATTAAAATTTTAAAAATAAAAACAAAGTAGAAATATATTAAATATTAAATAGAATGATTTTACTTAATTTTGGATTAGCGAGCCATTAAGCTCCCTTTCTCCCATTTTCTTCCCTTTTTCTATCTTTGATTGAGTTAACTTTTTTCACATTTCAACATCCTCTTCTACAAGAGCAATCAATAGTTCTTAGAAAAGATGGACCAACATGACATGTAAGAATAATATTAATGAGTGATTAATGTTGAATATTAGTTCACACATTCATGACAATAGAGCAACCACTTTTCATCCATATTTGTTTAATCTCCATCAATATGTTCACCTTTGAATGTTATTTGTTGAGGAGGGAGTTATGCAATTTGTGCTCTCCAAGGGGAAATAAGAGGGTCCAACTACCATTGCATCTCTTAACATACCTTTCAAATAAGAAGACCTTGCCAAATGAAATGGGATGAGCATAACATATATTGGCCCCTAAACTATTTGTTTGCTCATGCTTTTGCAAATTCATTAAACTTATCATTGTATTTTTTCACTTGCAGTAGTAGTGGCCTTCTTCCCCCCTCTATCATAACTTTATTCAATCAATACATTGGAATTTAGTCACCAATAGATTGCAATGTTTTTAGTAATTGTTTTTTATTAGTGCTAGCATTTTTTCTCCCTCCAACCAACTTTAACAGTTCAACTTGTTCTAATTTGATATATTTACAAACTCTAACCCCATGTCCACTCTCATCGAATAAATGGTGTGCAACCATACTATAGCTCCCAAGATAATTAGTTTTGAAATATAACACAACCAATGCTTGTTGCCCCCCATGTTTTTACCCTTATTAATACTTAAATTGGTGGCAAATTGTAGCAAGGGCTTTTTGGGGTTGAAAGGGCCTTTTGCAAAGTTTTGAAGTGAGATTGAAAGGCCATGCAAAACAATCTTATCTACATTCAATAGAACTTGTGTGGCTTTTTAGAAGAAAGATCCATTTTGTTTACTTCAATTTCTTCATTGCCCATTTCAGTACGATTCACATTGTCATCACTACCACTAGTGCTCATTTTGTGGTGTTTTTGTTTAACAAGTTGAAACCAAAACATTTTAAAACTAATTACAAACCCTCCCTAACAAGCTAACTATTATAACTTTAAAATTTCATAATTTATGTATAAAAAATTAAAATAAAAAAGTTAAAATGATGTACCTTGATGCCAAATGGCTATTGCTGAACTAGTTGATATCTTCTTTGTATTGAAAAAATAAATTTTAAATACATTGTTGAATCTTGCCTTGAATTTGATATATTGACCCTTTTTTCACTTGCTTCCAATAGGGAAGGACAATTACAGTCTTCAACAATAGTTGCAACCTCTACAAAAAAATGAATATGATAATAAGTCTAAGACATTGAATGGTTTTGTTTGTGCATTAGGGTGAATAAGGGGCATGGAGGGGTTTTGGTACCCCCACCTCTTTTAAACACATTAACTTTTGCCAAGTGTCTTAAAAAATAAAATAAAATAATCTTTCATTTTCATAGGGGACACATTGTCATCCTTGGGATGATCAAGGTATGTTTGGGACATCCTTAGGCGTCTTGGAGATGGCTAAGCATCTCCTAAACACTTCTTGTTGTCCCCTAAAATGGGGATGTGTTTTTGAGCCATTTTTGAATTTGATTGTTGGGGGGATGGCTAGGGGACATTCCCTACCATCTTGACATCCTTGAAATGCCCAAGGGTATGATGACGAGGGTATGAGGACATGTAGCATAGAAAATAAATAAATTAATCTTCCTATATTTTATTACTTAAATAATAGAGAAACAACTTGAATGCCACCCCTCTTTTAGATACTTCAATATTTTTCATGCTCGTCTTTTATTTTTGTTTTTGAAAATATTGAATACGTTATTTAACTTTCTATGAGTTTAATAGTAGTAATGCATTTAAAGCATAGAAGAAAATATAAATGTTTCTTATTTTTATAATTTTTTAGCTATTTATAAAAAAAATCTTAAGAATTTGAAGATGGTTTTTTAAGTATTTATAAATAATTAATGATATCCAGTTTCCACAATTCATATTGTTGATAAATATTGTTTCTCGATTTGATTGTGTTGGAGTTTTCGCATCAACTTTAAGTAAATGTTTCGGATCACACTCCGTGATCTATCATTAGGATAATAGAGATTTCGAGGAGAAGAAATTATTTTTTGATGATTTCAAGTATATTTTAATTTTTTTCAAAATATTTAATTTTATTTTTAAATATTTGTTAATAATTTTTAAAAAGATTTTATAGTATTTTAAATGAGAAATATTTCTATATTGTATAACTTGAGCTAGAAATAAGATCAAATTGTTAATTCTTAAACATAGATCATTGATACTAATATTTATATGTATTTTTTTTGTAATTAGTTGTTCTATATTTAATTTAATATTATTTTTTAAAATTTATATTAATTATAATTTAAATAAATATTTTTTGATATCCATTTGTTTTTTGATACAAATACATCAATATAGAAGAGGGTTTTTAATAAATTCACATGTCGAATATAAATATTTATGTATGGCAATTTTTTTTATGTTCATTAGAAAGTAGAAAATGAATTATTAAATAGAATATTACAAATTATATATTTTTTAAAACGTATTATAAGGACTAAAATTTATGATGATTTTGTTTGACTATGAGAAATATCACTCAAATCAACATTTTTTTATTGGATATATAAGGAACAAAAAATCCAAGGGCTATATAAAAACCTTCAAACAAAATACCTTCCTTCAAAGATGTTTCTCATGATTTTTTTATATTCAAAACATTAAAAATGATCCTCCATTGAATCTAGTTGACCTTCAATTGAACTTTGCTGACATGTGGAAACATGCATCCCTTCAAATGTAGGTTCTTCATTTGAAAGTACAAAATGATGTGAAATAGGAATTTATGCTTCAATTTGTGCCTTTTTATTTTATTTTATTGAAATGCTTTAAAAATGTTACATTAAAATAACATTATAGTAAAATCTATAGATAAAATACACTAAAGTAACTTACTAACTTGTGAGTATGCACATGTTAAAAACTTGCCTACTTGAGGGCCTTATTTATTGTAACGAGTGAGTGATAGCAAAGTACTCATCAAATTGAGGGACTTAGGGGCACTCTTATATTGATAATAAATCGAAGGGAGAGGGGTGAGCATTAATGATCATTTTTTATCATGCTAAAAAATTGAGGGGTGGGTGATGGAAAATTTTATTCTAACTCATGGGTTAAAATAGCAAAAATATTTTTTTCTTTCATCATTTTAATATTTGTTCTTGTTATCATGCCCAAATTTTATATGTGGGCATGAAACACAAATTAACAATTTTTTCATTAAAATGCTAAATGTCTATTATGCTTAACATGGTAGATTAACGAGTGCACTTGATGGTGTTACACATGCAACCTCATCATAGGCATGCCACTCCAGAATGGGGAAAGGAAAAACAATACAAGAGGATGTTAGCGTTGCATGTCTTTGTGTAAGACACCTCAAGGATAGACCCCACAAGGGTTCAATCTCTTTAGGTCTAAGGTGGTCATGCCATCAAGACATAACCAAATGCCTAAAACAACTAACAATAACTAAATTTAAATTACTATTAACTATAGTAATGTTTGACTAAATTAACTAACATTTAACATTCATTATGATTGAAATGATAAACTGAAGAAGCCACAATTTAACTCATAATAAAATTTGTATTGTTTAACTAGATAAAATAACTTTTGTAATACATTGAGATGCTCATGAACATCTATTCCACAATTTTATGAAATATTCGTAATTAAGAATTAATTCACTCTTATTTAAATGAAATAATTCAATGTTTCTCTTTTCTCTAACATGTAAAATAATTAAATTAAAGAAGACTAATTTAAAAATATATTCTAACACATATTTGTTTAATTTTATAAAAGGACCATCTTTTGAAAAAAAATTAATATCATAAATTAATTTTCAATTAATATAATTGTTATATGATACATATTGCATCACTGACCAGGCTCATTTTTAGATCTCCACTCAAAGTTGTCAGAGCATTGATAGCCTCAGCCTGGTATTTGGGAATGATACCCATTCGAAGTTTTCAGATGTTCTGACAATGTTAGAGAAATTTCTCCAACAACACAACATTATCTTTCGAGATGGGTTCCTTTTATTGCATTTGTTTCGGATGAAGGATGGGATTTCTCGAGGATTTGTATCAGCTTTGGTCAAAAGGATGATGGCCCCTCATATCATTGTGCAATGCCTTGTTAATATTGGCTTCCACGAGTCTTGTCAAGATCTTCTGAGCACTTGATTCACTTTCTTGACACTTCAGTTCTCGTGAGTTATTTTAGGCATTCTCTACTCTTGTTGAATCTATACTAATGATGTTCTTTAGGTCTCCCATTCCTCCATTTTATTGGATATCTTAACTTTGTTTGTTTGATCAATCACACAATTTGATATGTAATCCGCAGTTGTATTCACTTCTCTGTATATGTGCCTATTCCCCTATCCTATCTAGAAGCCTATGAATATGATTTTCCCACATCGACAGTCTCTAAATTAATTCTTTCTTCGTAGCTATAGCATGGATTACAATTAATGATTCTCCTTCGATGTCAATGGAGTTCAATCCCAAATTAGCACACATTTTTAGGCCTTCGTGCAAAGCGGCGAACTCAACCTCATTGTTGGATCTATTTTGTAGTTTGATAGTGTCGACCTAGCACAAATTTCCAATATCATCCTAGATTATGAAGCCAGCATCAGAGGGCCTGAGATCCCCCCTTGCAGCCTCGTCAAAGTGGAGTTTTACATGTCCACATGGGGGAAGAGCCCACTTGGTAGTTTTTTATTTGTTTTGCTCCAAAATTTTGCATCTATTGTAGGTTGCCAAAGCTTATAGGAGTGATCAATTGGAAAGAATATTGTTATCCCAATGCGAGAAGGTCCACTTTTTTCCGAGCTCTCATGTTCTAAAATTTGAATATTGCAACTTTGATTGTATTTATCAATTGTGATGCTGGAATGGCCTTGTCTTTGAAAATTCACTATGTCTAACCTCCTTTTGAGCAGATATTCCTTTCTTTCCATATGTGTCATATGATCATGGCCGGTGTATTTTTCCACGGTCCAACCCATAAAGAGTTAAGGAATGACGTGTGGTAATTGGTGTCATATTCAGGGCAAGCTAGAATGACAATTATTTACTGATGTGGAACCACTATAATCTGGAAGGAGATAGAGAAGATGCTGCAAGCTATGTAGCAAGTTGTTCGGTATGTCAGAGGGTGAAGACAGGATGTCATCACCGGTAGGACTTGTATATTCTCATGAAATTCCAGAGAGGAAGTGGCAGACCATTGGAATAGTTTTGATCTTTCTATGTTGATGAATTTGGCATAAAGTTATGGTGGACAAACTCACCAAAGTAACCAATTTCTTATTGAAATTTGAGAGATGGGGTACTAGTCCTAAATAGTAAATTTATGTGAAGTAGTGTTTGATTGCTTGGTGTTTTTGAGAAGGTTATTTTAGATAGGGACACACAAGTAACGTTAAGGTTTTGAGTAAACCATAATCACTTTATTGAAAATTCGATTGAATGTAAACTCAACTTTGAGTCAATTTAGTCAGGCAAATGGGATAAAGTAAATCTTTGAGGTTTTGTAGAATATTTTTATTATAATAAACTTTTATCATTATACATTGAAATATGATCCATTGGAAACATTATACGGAAAAAAGGGCTGAATTCCTATAAGCTGGGATAAGCTAGGAAATAAGATTAACCTTAGATTGGAGATGTTGCCATAAATGGAAGAATAGATAGAAATGATCAAGGGAAATTTGTTGATACAAAGTTTGAATTAAGAAGTAATACTATTATGCTCAGGACTGGCAGGTGTCTAAGGGCAATATTATGCTTGAGATGGATAGTAGTCAAGAGGCAGTACTATTATGCTCAAGGTAGATATTAGTGTTAGTGATGGATGGTCTTGGCTTTTGAGTTGTCCGATGGTATAAAGACCAGAGGGAAGGATGGGACCCAAGGTGTAGTGCGCAATGCACCAACATTTCTTTTCTATTTGAGTTACATTAAGGATAATTGTGTGTTAGCCAATGAGAACGCATTTTTCCAGTCATTGTGGTATAGGTGTCATGTAGGGTATAGTCACTATTGTACTTATGATGTCCACGTGAGCCAATGTAATTGTGTTGTATAGTTCTTTGGAGAGAAATTTTGCTTGAAGCACACAAGTTCTTTCCATACATTAGCAAAGCCACTCAGTGCAAGGTCCAAGAAGGACGAAATTGCAAAGGATTGAGCTATGAGGGAAGATTATTTGGATATTTATGATAATTTACTTATTTCTTGCATGATTTTAAAAATTGAAAGTAAAACCTATATTTGATTTTATCTATATGTTCTGGTACTTCAAATCATCGAGGACGATGATTCATAAGGGGGGAAGTCTGTTACATCCCGGTTCTTAGTTACCAAGTTACTTTTACCTTTATGAGTGAATATGATATTAAATGCAAATCCTAACTTTGAGATGTTACACTCCATTGTGGAATTACCAAATGTTTTAATGCATGATTATGTTTTGTATATACTAATGGAAAGTGTGATGAATGAATATGTATTGCAATATGATTACATTAATGCTTTGATGATGCAAATGAATTTTATGTGATCAACTAACTACCTTTGTGATGCACTAAGTTGGACACAGAGAAATCAATCGAGCCTCTAAAAGAGAGGGGGAGTATCACTCAGGAGAAGAGCTTAGTTTGGTAACCCTTAATATGCCTATTTGAGCTATCACACACTCACACCCTAGTTTGGTCAAGTTGAGTCAAGTTAGTTTGAGAATTGGTAAGTAAACCTTCGGTCATAGTTTGAGGAATGGTTTGAATGCTTTTGGTATTAGTCTTTGATTTCTTGATTGTTCTTATGTTTGAATTACATGATTAAATCTTTGTATTGAGTTTGAATTCTTCTTTGTGTATTTATGTTTATATATTAATTGATGAATATATACATAGGATGTATATATGTATATATGTATGTTAGAGCGATAACTCATGCATGCATATACATAAGTAGAAATACCTACGCTTACCCATACACAGATACATAATATGCGTGGGGATACCAATTGGACATATATATATATACACACACATTTTTGTGTATATAACCATCGATGAATATGAATATATGTGTGTTTATTATGGATATTAAAATAATATATAGGTATATATGTACATATCAATAAAGTGTACATACATACGTTTTTATATATACGTGTATATGTATATATTATATATATTTGCTACTATATATATGAATGGAAATTAATGATTTCAATGTATATATTAATGTATAAATATATATAAATAAATATATGTGTTAAAGTCGACAAATGAATGATTTATATTATAAATATATTATAATGGCATATATTACATGGCTTCGCCACCGACTTGAGGTGTATCTATATCCTCTCACCTCCTGGTAGCGAAGCATAGGTCAGTCGCATAAGCGCTGGGTCAGTTACATAAAACAACTTTCCGTTGCCAAACCTACAACTATATAGAGAGGCAGGGGGCATGTTACATATAAAATCTGGTGTACCAACAACTATTCCCACCCAGAGCGCCCAATCCCTTGGGAGTCGACTAGTCTGGTGGGTTGATCGGCCCAACCAACGACTGGTTCTGGGGAGGGGTGGAGAAAATAATACATTTGATTGCCATAGATCTATAGGATGAGGGACCTAGAGTCCATACATTGATGCCCCCCCTCAATCGACACGATGTAAATGCCCGAGTGCCAATATCTATATGGGGATAGGGGCGTTGGTCGCTCCCCCTTAGCCTCCTCGACTTGACCCCCAAGCCCGTCCTAGATATTCCATATTCTAACCAATAATCCTTGGTCCATGTCGTCGCTAAGGGGACCAGTTGATAGATCCTATTTTTTTGGGTGGGAATAAGAAGGGCCCTATCTCTGTTCCTAACCCCAGCCCCAACTCTTCCCCCGAGCTAATATATATATATATACAAATATAATGTATTAAATGATATAATACCAATCACATATATTAAAGTGATAGAATATATAATATATTAAGCTGAAGTGAATTGCATGATACAAAGCACTATGGGTATAACATAATGTGTAGTAAATGACAATAGTAGTAATGCTTGTAAAGGCCACTAAAAGGCCAATTCAATGAGCCATAAGGTGGCGATAAGTGGCGTAGGAGGTAAGAGTTGTAATACAACTCAAACTGCATATGCTTTGAGATTATTCTGGCTGTCATAACTATTGCCTAAGTCCCCTGTATTGAGGCCAAATAAATGGGAAAATGTAAGCACACAAAGATAGAAATTTTTCACCCCAAGGGTTTAAGGACCTAGGGCAACAAGATTTCTATACTCCACATTCAAGGATGCCCTAGAGATCTCAATCAAATAATGATAATAGGAGAAAAAGATTTGCTAAGGGACTATCCCAGGGTATGATTAATGATTAATGAGGGGTTCACCATCAAGCTAGGGCTTGGAAAGCAAAATGTAATGCAAGATGAAATTTTTAACCCTAATATGATGCAATCTTTCACTAAATGACCTAGAAAAGTATGTAAAACAAAACAAAAAGCTACAAGATGAAATGTGTGCACTTGGAAATCTGGAGATGACTGAATGAAGCTCTGAAATGCTAAAACTAGTGACTTTAATACTGATTGGGACTCATACGCCAAGATGGGTGAATTAGTCCTAGATTTGGGTTTCTATGCAAAAACTAGTTTCTAGAAAATGGGTATCTGAATCTGTAAAAACCTAAAAATTGACCTAAACTAGGACTCATACGCCAGGACTAGTGAATGAGTCCAATTAGAGTTTTTTGGAACTTCAAAGGCCGAATCTGGTCTTCAATGTTTGCTATTTTTGTTCCACTTGATTTTTGGATCTGAAACCCTGATTTCAAACCTATAGATAACCTTTTTGTGAAGATGACAACCTTGCAAGTGAGGGGACAACTCCAACAACTTTCTCCAAGCTTGTAACCTAATCTTCAAAGATCTTTCATGCTCCAAAACATCTAGATCTGCAATCACACATATAAAGAGGAGAAAAAATTGTTGATTGTTAGTGAATAGGGGTTTGCCTTGGTCAAACCCCTTTTAGGTAATTAAACCAAATGATGAAACAATGAAACAAGGACATGAAATTGAAGGGAAAAACAAAGATCAACAAATGACCCTAAAGTGCGGAATACATTCCCTTAACACTAATACAACAAAGGAGAAGAGCATAAACAGGTTTCAATAGCATCTAAAATACTTGAGATAAAATACATGCAGCATAAAAGAGATTACATCAATTGAGCATTCACAAATGACACAGGTATTTAACATGGGAAAACCTTCCCAGGTAAAAACCCACCACACCAAGCAAAAAATATTTTGTATTACAGTAATAACAATATTACATACAAATCACAGTCTTGCTTCTGTTCAACTCACATAATTATCTCACTGTTACAATGTTCATTCAACATACAGTTCGAATTGAAAAACTCTAACTCTTTGTAATCACGTACTCGACTTACTTAAATCATACGTTGCATTCAATTCTACCAACCAATCACCAATCACAAGGTACATCAATCTCTGATCCAATCGCACCAATGATCTGCCCATACCGATCTCTCTGCATCGAGCCACCCAGGCATTAATGCCATTACTCAAATCAGGTTCTGTTCGCCACCCTGAGTCGACTTGCACTTGCTGCAATAACTATTTTGGTTTCCAACCAATTAGTGCTCTGGCACTAAGCCACGTGTCTGCAATTGATACGTCTACCACTTTTGTCACCGAGTCCAACTCGGTCAACCCAGTCTTCGAGCTCACCGAGCTCTTACCGCGCTACCGCAGCCCTACCGAGTTCGACTCGCGGTATGGCAGCGAGCTTGACCAAGCTCACCCCGAATTCACCGAGCCCAGACAGTCCTACCTACCGCACTACCGCAACTAGCTTTAGGACTCATCGCGGTATGGCGGTAGCTGACTTGGCTGACTGCGGCCATCATAGTCAGTCATTTGACAGTCCACAGTATGGTGGTAACCGCCATCCAGGCTGCTGGCGGTCTTATCGCGACCACCACGATCAACCATTTGACTGTTCGCGGTATGGCGGTAACTGTCAGCCAGGCTGCTGGCGGTCTTACCGTGGCCACCGCGGTGGTGGCGATAACCGCCAAGACCACCGCAGGTGGTCTCACCGTGGCCACCACGGTGAGTGGATCCATCGCCTGCGGTATGGCAGTAACCGCCAGCAGACAAGGAACACGTTTTACCGCACTACCGCGGTCACAAAGAGTGACCACCGCAGTATGGCGGTAAACTGCCAGGCCAGACGGAAAGACCGTTACCACGGGCACTACGGTGAGGAAGAAGACCGTGCACGGTAATGAAGTAATAGCCAAACCCTTCACCGCGGTACTGCCAAAGCACAAAGGAAGACCGCCGTGGTATGGCGGTAAAGGCAGAAAACAGATTTTTTTCGCCAAGACCAAAAAGGCAAAGGTCCAAGCTGGAAATTGAGGCATCGTTTCTCAACAGAAACATGAAACATGAAACATGAGACACGAAACATGAACAATGATACCTTGAATGTTTCCTTGTAAATAATGTCTTATAAATATACAATCTAACATGAAATGGCCATGAAGGATGTAGATCTAGATCTTGAGATAAGTGAAGAACAATGGTTGACCTTGGATCTTGAATGCAACATCATAACACTAGCTCAATAACATGCTTGATGCTTGATAATCTTGACATGATGATGGATCTTGAATTTCTACAACAATTGATGAGAAATTTTGCCCTTGAATGCCTTAAAAATGGTCTTGCAAACTCTTCTAACAACCTTGTGAAGTCTTGGAATGCTTAACTCTTGAGTGCTTGACTTGATACCATGAATGCTTATTGAAATAATTATTTAAGACCTTTTTTATATAGGCAATCCATCTAATATCCCATTAATTGGATCCCATAGGCTGACATTCATGAAATTTGAACTTAAATCCCAATTTTCCCACTCAAACCCTTGAAAATAGGCCAAATGGGACTCATGCGCCATTAGTGGCATATGGGTCCCACCCAGGTGGGACCCATACGCCCAAGGTGGCGTATGGGTCCTACAGGGGTGGGACCCATATGCCACTAATGGCGCATGAGTCGCCTATTTTGATTCCTAAAGTGTCGGGGAGTGTGTAAATTAAGTTTATTTACTGATCTTGTCAGGTTTTTGATTGAAATATTCCCTTGGACGCACAATATAAGGTCTTAGGGACCTATTAATGATGATATAAAGGTTATAAATGAAAGAGGGCCCAAAACTCAATGTGAAAGTGTAAATATATACACTTTACAACATTAAATTAAGGCAAAATTAGGTCTATTTAGCTTAAAAGGGCTATAAACCCCATGTGAATGTGTACAACACATTATAACATTAAATTTAGGTCCATTTAGTTTACAAGACTCCTAAATTTAATGTGAAGGTGTAAATAAATACACTTTACAACACTGAATTAGGAAAAAGTTAAGTTTTTTTAGCTTAAACGGGCCCAAGACCTAATGTGGATGTGTAAAACACATCACAACTCTAGATCAAGGCGGCCTTAAGTTCATTTTAACATTAAACATTCCCAAATTAAGTTATAAATTAGGTTTATTTAGTTCACAAGGGTCCAAAATAGTGTGAAAATATCACAGATTACATTTTTCGATACTACATTTAGCCCCCACTTTAGTGAGAGGAGGAACTTTCTTCAAACTCGCACTAAAGTAGACATTCAAGAAGGGTCCAACGGTACCAATGTGGATGGTCTAGGACGACAAAGATCAAGGGAGTGGTCAAGCTCCCAAGATCCAAGATCCCACATCAAATCAACATAAACACAAAGGGACACACATAAGGTGTATGATATGCAACATCAAGATACACAAACATGCAATATCAATGACTAAGAGATAAAAACAAAAACAAACAAAAATAAAAAAATGAGGTGGATCAAGCTTCGACCATTTTTCCAATATGATGTGGATGAGATCTAAGATGTTTGTTTGACAAATGCATGCTCACTCTGAGGCAACGAAATTTCAGGTTGTCCATTGGGTGAGTATCCAAAAGGGTGGCTTAGTGAGAAATTCATGCTTCTGTATCGAATTCTCACCATATAATGAGAAAGTCATGCCCACGTTTAGGTTTCTCATCATACATTAACCATACCAAAGCTATACCTCCTGATAACTTTGATAAGGTGCCACATAACAATGATCTTCGAGCTTCATGAGACAAGAAAAAATTCGTATGCTTGGAGCTCATGAACAAACAAGATGGCTCTACAAGCATGCAAAATGTGTTATGCAAGGTGGCCATATAATAGGTATTATAAATGCAAAATAGAGTAAGGAATGTTCGAAGGGATTTTTCCTAGTTCATGTAAGGTCTCTTCTTAGGGAAAATTATCCCTAATGTCTCCAAGAGAGGACAAGTCAAATAAATATCACACTCTCAGAGGAAATCAAGCCTAATAATACAACCAAGAAAATGACGCATTGCAAGAAAAATAAAATCTCACAATGAAACATGAGTGTCGATGTATGCCCCCACTTTCAAAGTCATTGCTAACATCATTACTATGAGAAGTTTCTTTAAAGTAGAAGAAGATATGAGAGCTTATTCGAAAAGCCCTATGCTAAGTCATATGTTTTTGAATCGAACTACATCATGAATAAGTATGTCACATGCGAGCCAACTTAAGGCATGTCGTCCACATTTCAAGCTTGCTCCTATATGTACATGAAAGGTGATCAACTAGCCAAAAGAGACAATGACAAGTGACATACGAGGACAAGACTATCTAACTCCTTGCCCCCACTTAGTGCAGGACACAGATGAGATGAATAGGATGAAAATAAGTTTAAATTAGAGGAGCTAGGTGCTTCAACACAAGGAGGAGTACCACAATCCCTAAGATGTTGATTTTTATTACTTAAATCCTTACATTCATTAGTAGAATGACCATGAACTTTGTGATATGCACAAAATGAACTCTTGTAGTAAAATTTCTTTCATGTTCTTGGAGGAAGGGAAATCAAACGATCTTGCAGGAGTCTAGACAAGATACTTTCTTGATCAATAGTATAAGATGTTCCTTTATTTTGCGACAAAGGTATCTCTTGCTTAGTACAAGGTGTCATACATACACTAGACTCTTTAGATTGCGAGATTTTGTTCTCTCCTTTATAGGAGGGAGTAAAATCTAACGAATTCAAATTATTATTGTTTTGCGTGATGACATTGACATTAAGTGAATATTTGTTTGTTTGTTTTGATTCTTGCAAAGAATAACAATTAAGAGCACTAGTATCTATCAATTTAGGATGCACTACTATTTAATTCAGCTTAGAAGAATTATTTGTAATGTGTTGCTATTAAGTGAAGGCTTTTTTGATGGGTTGATTTCTATCAAAGGACAATAGCCAAGTCCGCAAGTTGTTTCTTGCATGTTAGGCTCTATAGGGACATGTATACCTTGTTCTCGAGCACCACATCTTTTTTGACTATATCCCAGTTGTTTCATAAGTTCATAACCTCTTTTGTAAAGCTTTTTCATTTCTTTAGGATTCAGAGGTTGTTGATAGTCAGTTTCATCAAAGTTTGTTGTGTATGTTGTATTTTCTTCTAAAGTGGTTGAGGTGGATGCTTTCAAAGGGTCTTCTAAATTTTGTGTTGACATTACTGCTTTTTCTTTTCCCTTTTTAGACTCTTTGTTTATGATCTTGTATTATCCCATGAATGTTGGTTCGAAGTCTAAGGAGCCCCAATCATCTTCTAATAGCTTCATGATTTGCTCAATGTGTTTTTCTTTATCTACCACTAGTTCCACTTGTGTAGTTGGTGTCAATATTTTCAAAGGATTTTCTATGCCTTTCTCAATATTCAAATAACTATTTGGGTTAGGGTCAGCTCCAAGTGTGCACACTTTGTTGTTGTAAATATACTTCATTTTATGAAGAAGAGTAGAAGGCACCCATTTCATCGCATGAATCCATGGCCTTCCTAAAAGAAGATTATATGAAAGACCATGAGGCATAACATGGATCAGTGTCTCTAATGTGGCCTTTCCAGTTGTAATAGGCAAATACATCACACCAAGAGGTTGTTTTCCTACATTGTCAAATCCCTTGATAGATAAATATTCAAGTTGAATTTTTGATTTATCCACACCAAGCTTATCCAAAAGGGATAAACTACACACATTAAGAGCGAAACCATTGTCAACAAGGCATATTTTTATCCCCAGTTGATTATGTATAGCTATTATCATGAAAGCATCATTTTGTTTTTGCACTTCCAAAGGAGGGAGCTCACTTTGGTGGAAAACAATATCAACATTTATTCCTTGAATCAGGGCTGCTATGTCATTCAGTTGCACATTAGAAGGAATAGGAACTTGTTGTAAATCACTTTGAATCATGTTATGATAATGAGGGGAAGCTTGAATAAGGTCCCACAATGATATCTTAGTAGGAGTATCCTTTAGTTGTTCAAAAAGATTGTACTCCTTTCCACTTTGTGAAGGCAAATGAAGAGGACCTGGTAAGATGTGGTTAGGCAATGGGATGGATGTTGAAGGTGTTTGTCTTGGTTGCAGATTGTTTCTAGTGTTATATGTATGAGCAACGGTGTTCGTCTTAGGTGGGTAAAGGATAAGTTCAGGTTTGTTTTGAGTTTGTGGTTTGTGTGAAGGTGGATAAAGAATTAGGGGATTCTTAGGATGTCCCACAGGGTATGTAGGAGGTCCATTAATCAAGGGGGATCTAACAGACACTTGCACATTCATAACCTCAGTGGTCTTGGTTTGATGTATTTCTAATAAAGGGCAGTCTAGCATCATCTTTTCACCATCACCTAAAGAATCCAAATTATTATTGTTAATGTTGTCATTTCCTTCCACCATGATATCCCCCCCTAGGAGGAGATTTTTTAGGAGAACTACAAACAAGATGTTCATTACATTTGAAGGTTGGTTCTTCTAAAATGACTTCATCGCAAGTAGGGGAATTACCAATGGTTGGATTGTTTTGTTCAATAAGGTGTTCCCTAGGGGAAGAAAGACACCTAAGAGTCTCATGCCTTTCATTGATTGTGTTTTCTAACATCAAGGTATCTTCTTCACAACTAGGAGAGATACTAGGAGAAGAACAAATGTGATTGCCATGATTATCCATAATTTCATTCCTTTGTTCCCTAATGTCTTCCAAAATAGGATAGGTAGGGGAATGATCATAAAGAGGATTATCATAGATCTTAAAGGTTTGATCATATAATACCAACACATCTTCCTTACATTCAATTTCATCCTCTAAAACATTATCGCAAGATGAGAAAGTGTTGAGAGTTGAATGTAGACTAGTTGAAGTGTTATGTAGGTAGGTGTCAATGATTTCTTGTTTTGTTATGCTATCATCATGATTACCTATGGTTGTTTCTTCTTGTTCATCAGTGTCTTGTCCACTAAGAGAGATAAGAGGAGAGAAAAAACTAGGACTCTCAAAACTCTCATTGATTGGTTCTTTTAACACCAAAATATCTTCTCCACAAATAGGAGAGATATTAGGAGAAAAATGAATATGATCGTTAGGATTGTCCAAGGTTGTATTCTCTTTCACTAAAACACTCTCAGAGGAAGGGGATATGAAATTTTTCTTAGCATTCATAGAAAGGTAAGGTACTAACATTGTTTGAACAAAAATAAAAAGCACTTCTAACTATCTCATGCAATGGTTTAATAATGTAAACAATGTATAGCCAAAGATGAACAATAAGTTTATCCAATGTATGCATAACTTTAAGAATGCAAACAATGTATATCCAAAAATGAAAATCTCTTTTGCTAAGTTTTATGAATGTAAACATTGTATATGTGAAAGTGAAAGTACTTTTATCCATATTATGCAATGTTTCAGAAATGTGAATGTTTTCAGATCCGATGATGTTTTCTATTGAAATGATTTTAAAAATGACTACCCTAAATTGATGTTTTTGACCTAGATACATAAAACAAATGTTCTTGAAACTTTCCAAACTTATAGTATATGTTACCGCAAGCTTAGGAAGCAAAAAAATGAGGTTTTTAATGTTGTTAAAGGAAATTTAAAATTTGGAATGGGACTGATTCGTCCAGAGGGGCGTATGAGTCAAGGTTGGGGTATTTTTCAATTCTTTTAGAAATTTTCAATTGATTTTTATGTTGTATGATTTGTAAACTAAATGAAAATACAAATTTTATATGATTTGAGATGATTTGAGATGCAAAATGTAACCTATATGCACTTTCACTAATGCAAAATTAGAAATCCTAGAATGTCAATTAACTAATGCAAAACCTAATGCAATGTTAATGCAAGCAAGATCTAGGATGATGATGCACTCCAAATCAAAAAATGAAATGTTCTAAATGTAGGTTCACCAAAATGTAAGATAAAAAATTGTCACCCCAAGGGTTTAAGGACCTAGGGCACCAAGCTTTTTGTACTCCACATTTAAGGATTCCTTAGAGATCTCAATCAAATGATGATAATAGGAGAAAAAGATCTGCTAAGGGACTATCCTAGGGTATGATTAATGATTAATGAGGGGTTCACTACCAAACTAGGGCTTGGAAAGACAAATGTAATGCAAGATGAAATGTTTAACCCTAATATGATGCAATCTTTCACTAAATGACCTAGAAAAGTATGTAAAACAAAACATAAAGCTACAAGATGAAATGTGTGCACCTAGAAATATGGAGATCACTAAATGAAGATCTGAGATGCTGAAAATAGTGACTTTAATATTGATCGGGACTCATATGCCAGGCTGGGTGAATAAGTCCCTGATATGGGTTTTTGTGCAGGAACTGGTTTCTGGCAAATGGGTATTCGAATATGTAAAAACCTAAAAACTGACCTAAACTAGGACTCATACACCAAAACTGGCGAATGAGTCCAGTTAGAGTTTTTTGGAACTTCAAAGGCTAAATCCGGTCTTAAATGTCTGCTCTTTCTGTTCCACTTGATTTTCGGATCTGAAACCCTGATTTTAGACTTGCAGATGGCTCTTTTGTGAAGAGGGAAACCTTGCAAGTGAGGGGACAACTCCAACAACTTTCTCCAAGATTGTAACCTAATATTCAAAGATCCTTCATGCTCCAAAACATCTAGATCTGAAATCACACATATAAAGAGGAGAAAAACTTGTTGATTGTTGGTGAATAGGGGTTTGCCTTGGTCAAACCCCTTTTGGGTAATTAAACCAAATGATGAAACAATGATGTAGAGGAAGGACCATCTTTTGGATTACAACTCAAAATGATAGGATGTTCTTGCATGTTCTCCATTGTTGCTCATATGTGCACTTTCCTAGATGAATTCAATGAACTAAAAAAAACCAACATGGGATGTTTTCAATTCCTCAATAAAGATTTGGAGGCCTCTTTCAAACATTCTAAAGATGATTCCAAGTAGTATTCAATTCCTAAACTCATAAATAGACCTTAATTTTCTTGGGCATCAACACTTACCCAATGACTGTATAACCAATCCTCTTGGTATAGTCATAATAAGACTTGTCTAAACCTTCAAGAGTGCATTAAAACTCTTTGTACAGGTCTATAAGACCTCTCACTACATTTCATTAGTATTTCCAATGTCAAAACAATGAGTTTCAGACCTTGGTTCATCTACTCTTTCTTGTTTATCTTGTTACACAGTCTGATACATCAAATATCAAACTTCCTATTGCTTCAAACCACGTGCAAACCTTCTCTTGGGGCCTTGCAAGCTTGCAACAAGTAGAAGACATATTTACAGACCTTTCCACCCACTGTGGTGATTTTCCAATGGTGGAAGGCCAAGCTACATATTTATTTTCCCTCTCGAGCTACCCTAGGTAGGGTTTCAGCTAGTTTTCAAACAAATTGCTATAACTTACAAAATATTTAATGAAAATCAATGCCACAAAAAGAAAACTAAAGTAGATTCACAATCCAACACAACTCAATTGAATTTATACCAGCATATCAATCGTACAGGTTGTACAAAATGACAAAATCAGCTGCAACGTTGAGAAAACACAGAGAAACTTTATTTCATTCACCCAAAACTTCAAAAATTAGTTTTCCAACTCTTCAATTGACTTTGGAAGGTGTTTCATCACTTAAAACCAATCCCAACTACTTGTATCATTTTCTTTTCTTTTCATGTAACATTTTTCTTGATTTTTGACAAGTTTCCAAAGTTGCATGACAACTTTTTGCAACATTTGGCAAATTTTACATTTTTTTAACTAAAGACCCTATTAACACTCCAAAATGAACCAATATGATTCGAAATGGTCATAAATGGCCTTATTAGACACAAACAACCTAAAACCAAATATGAAAAAAGATATGCTTTTGCGGTCTTGATGCCCCTATACCATACACCCAAGGGGAAGAAAACTCAAGTCCCACTTGAGTGCAGGCCTGCAACAGTGTATCCATATTTGATAATATCATATTCAGACATCCAAGTAGCATCTTCCATAGGAATACCCCTCCATTTGACCAAGTATTGAAAATATGTTGTGTTTCTTGTCTTCTTGAGTTCCTTGGTATACACGATGCACTCCAACTCTAGGGGTTTGCTGCGAGGAAGGTCTTGGATCCATTCTTCATCTTCAAATTCTTGGAAACCTGCTTCATTATGCGCAACAACATCCCATTTGAAAAGGTACATGTCAAATACATTAAATATGGGTGAAATGCCAATCCCACTTGGTAACTCAATCTCATATGCATTAGGACTAAACTTGTGAACAACCCTACAAGGTTCAATTTTCTTCATCTGCAATTTGGAATACTGTCCCTTGGGAAATCTCTTCTTTCTTAGATGAGCTAGAACCAAATCCCCAACCTTGAAATCGAATTCTCTCCTTTTCATATCAGCTTGTTGTTTGTATTTGTCCACACTCCTTTATAGGTGGTCCTTGACTTGTTGATGAATCTACTTCATAGCCACAAAAAATTGCTCACCCTTAGCACTCATCCTCTCTATTCCACTGATATCCCTCAAATCAAAGACTCCTCTAGGCTGCAAACCATAAAAAACTTCAAAAGGACTCTTACCCACACTTATGTTCACCAAATCATTATATGCAAATTCTGCCTAAGGCAAGATCAAATCCCATTGAGTATAATTCTCTTTGGTGAGACATATCAAGAGTTTACCAAGGCTCCTATTAACCACCTCGGTCTTCCCATCAGTTTGAGGGTGATAGGTAGAGCTGAAACTAAGGTTAGTGCCAAGTTTCTTCCACAAAGTTATCCAAAAATGCCCAACAAATTTACTATCTGTATCTAAAACAATACTCAAAGGAAAACCATGAATCCTTACCACTTATTTGAAGAACAACCCTACAATATATGATGCATCATTTTTGCTCTTGCATGGGATGAAATGTGCCATCTTGGAGAACTGGTCCACTACAACATAGATGGAATCAAAACCTTTAGGTGTTTTTGGTAAACCCATCACAAAATCCATACTTATAGACTCCCAAGGCCTATTTGGAATAGGAAGAGGTTGATACAAATATGCATTTGTGCTACTCCTTTTTTCCTTTCGACAAATAACACATTTCTCAATAAATTTCCTTACATCAGTTTGCATTTTAGGCTAAAAATAGTGCCTTCTTAATTGCTCCAAGGTCTTGTCAAGACCAAAATGACCTGCAAGACTACCACTATGCTTCTATTTTAACAAATTATCTCTCATTGAACACTTAGGGACACAAAGTTATGGTCCCTTGAACAAAAAATCATCTTGAATCAAAAAATAAAGCCACTTATCATTATTGCTACCACAAGGCTGCTTACAACATGCATATATTTCTTCGAAATCCACATCTTCAAAATACATACCTTTCAAGGATTCAACTCTCGTGCTTTGCAACTGAATTTCCTGCACTATTGGAGCCCTTCTAGTCAAAGCATCGACTCCTTTATTGGATTGCCCCTTCTTATGTTTAATGATGAGAATAAAACCTTGCAAATATTCCACCCATTTAACATGCCTATGACTGAGTTTCTCTTGACTATTCAAAAATTGGAGGGCATGGTTATTAGTATAGAATATGAAATCTTTGGGAAGTAGGTAATTTCTCCACTTTTTCAAGGACTGAACCAAAGCATACATCTCTAGGTCATAGGAAGAGGATTTCTTCTTAGCCTCATCAAGTTTTTCACTAAAGAAGGCAATGGGCCTACCCTCTTGACTCAACGTGCCGCCCCTATGGCATAGCCACTTGCATCAAAATCAATGGTAAAAATGTTATTGAAATCTGGTAAGGCTAATATGGGCTGCTCTGCTACTCTTTTTTTCAAATATTGAAAGCTCTTTTCAACTTCACTAGTCCAAACAAAATTTTTCCTCTTATTCCCCTTTATAGTATCAATTATTGGAGCACAAAAATGACTGAAACCCTTAATAAACTTCCTATAAAAACTCTCCAAACCTTGGAAACTTCTTACCTCATCAATTGATTTTGGTGGAGGCCAACTTAGAATAGATTCAACCTTGCTTGAATCCATTTTCAAGGTGCCTTTTGTAACTACAAAACCAAGATATACCAACTTTGTTTTCATAAACTCACATTTCTTAAAATTAATCATTAGTTTCTCTTCATTCAATCTTCTTAAAACCAAATCCAAATGGTGGAAATGCTCTTCCTTAGATTTACTGAAAACAAGAATGTCATCAAGATAAACCACTAGAAACTTACCAATAAAAGGCTTGAGAACTTCATTCATCAACCTTATGAAGGTGTTGGGTGCATTTGAGAGACCAAAAGGCATCACAAGCCACTCATAAATCCATTCATTTGTCTTAAATACTGTCTTCCATTCATCCCTTGGTCTGATCCTGATTTAGTGATACTTACTCTTGAGGTCTATTTTGGAAAAGTAGCATGCTCCACCTAAACAGTCCATTATGTCTTCCATCTATGGAATGAGAAATATATATCTGATTGTAATCTTATTGATGGCCCTAGAATCAGTGCACATACTCCATTCACCTCCCTTCTTTGGTGCTAGAACAATGGGAACCGAACAAGGACTAAGGCTTTCTTTGATTAGCCCCTTATCAAGCAGTTCTTGGACTTGTCTCTTAATCTTCTCATTCTATTGTGGTGTCATCTTATATGTTGCCTTATTAAGCAAACTAGCCCCTGGTATGAAATCAATGTGGTGATTAATATCCCTCATAGGAGGCAATGAGTTTGGGAGTTCATCCACTACTATATCAACATGCTTGTTTAGCAAGTTTTTAATTTCCAAAGGCAACTCTTCTTTCTTTGTTGTTGTCATAATAGGCCTAGGTTTGAATCTGATGGAAAAACCCATATTCTCCTCTTCCACGGACTTTATGAATTCCTTCTCTCCTACCAACATCACATTGGATTCCACTTGTGGTGTTTTATCTTCATCTTTCAATGGTGTTAGAGTATATGCGACTCCATCCTTCTTTATGACATATGTGTTCTTTCTACCATCATGTTTGGCATTTCTATCATATTGCCATGGTCTACCAAGAAGCACATGAAAAAAATCCATAGGGATGATGTCACACAAGATCTTATCCTTATAACCCCCTATATGGAATTCTACCCAAGTTTGTTCATTCACTAACACTTGCTGCCCTTTGTTTAGCCAAGAAACTTTGTATGGAGTGGCATGAGGCAATCTTTTCAAATTTAAATTCTCTACCATTTCAACTGAAACCAAATTGTCAGTACTTCCAGAACCAATGACAACCTTACAACATTTACCTTGAAATTTGCATGTAGGCCTGAAGAGTTACTTTCTTTGAGGTGGTTCTTTCTCCACACACACTTTAATCAAGGTTCTTCTCATCAATAAGGACTCTCCAACTTTTGGTTCTGCATTTTGTGATGGTGAATTGACACTTTCAACATCATCTCCACCTTGTGCAATCTGATTTCTCCTCTGACCTTTAAAATAAGTAGATTGCTGCTCCTCAAGGCACTACCATGCTTTATGGCGTGCAAATTTATTCATTTGTAACACTTTCTAGTAAATCCACCTAACCCTCCTCTATTGCCAAATCTACCTCTAAAATTTGGTCTTCTTCCTCTAAAGTTGCCCCTTGAATTTTATGTTTGTTCTTGTGAGCTACTTGTCTCTACTTGAGACCTTTGGGACTGTCCTCTACCAGAAAAAGTCCCTCTTCCTCTTAAATTTTTCCTCTCCCTACCTCTACTTTTCTTTTCTTGTCTCCTTTTCAACTTGTCTTTAGCCTTTATGGGCAACTGATAACCCTCTTCTGTAGTTCTTGGAATTGTGAGACTTAGTTCATCTTGTAGGCTATACTTTAGCCCATTCGAATACCTTGCCACTTTGTCAACATCTTCCATATGGCTTGATCTTATGCCTAGTATGTAGAACTCTTCTATGTAGATCTTCACATCCATGTCTTTTTGCTTCAAATTCCACAACTTTCTATACAATTGAATAAAATAATCCTTAGGTAAGAATTTACCTTTCAATTTTGCAATCATTTTGTCCCAAAATGCAATCATTTCTTTTCCTTTGTTCCTCCTCTCTTCTTGTATATAATCCCACCATAGGGATGCATGTCCTTTTAGTTTTGTTCTTTCCAATTTCACTTGCTTCCCCTTAGGTATCTCTTCAAACTCAAAATACTTATCTAATTCTCCTATAAAATCTAGGAGTTCTCCATTCAAACTTCTTGAATGTACTGGAAGTTCTACTTTTACCTTGGAACCATCATTCTTAACTGCCTTTAGCAAACTCTCGAACCTCTTCTCTTCAACATCTCTTTCTTCTTCCTATTCTTCTTCACCCACTTCTTCTTCTCCTTCTTCCTGGTCACTCAAATCTCCTGTGACTACTCCTCTTCTCTGGTTGGTATCAACTGATGTGGTTCTTGCATCAAGGCTTTCCTTTATGGCTCTCAATTCTGGGGCTAGAGCATCTTTCACCTATATGATTATTCTTTCCACATTCACCTTTGGAGGCATCTTGGTCGGTCTTCAAAATCAACTTATTTGTGACCTCTTTTTGATCTTCCTTGCTTTGATACCAATTTGATGTAGAGGAAGGACCTTCTTTTGGCTTACAACTCAAAATGACAGGGTGTTCTTGCATGTTCTCCATTGCTGCTCCTATGTGCATTTTCCTAGATGACTTCAATGAACTAAAACAAACCAACACGTGTTGTTTGCAAATCCTCAATACAAATTTGGAGGCCTCTTTCAAACATTCTAAAGGTGATTCCAAGTAGTATTCAATGCCTGAACGCATAAAAATACCCTAATTTGCTTGGGCACCAACACTTACCCAATGACTGTATAACTAGTCCTCTTGGGACAATCACAATAAGACTTGTCTAAACCTTCAAGAGTGCTCTAAAACTCTTTGTACAGGTTTGTAAGACCTCTCACTACATTTCCTTGGTATTTCTAATGTAAAAACAACAAGTTTCAGACCTTGGTTCATCTACCCTTTCTTGTTTATGGTGTTACACAGTCTTATACATCAAATATCAGGCTTCCTATTGCTTCAAACCACATGCAAACCTTCTCTTGGGGCCCTGCAAGCTTTCAACAAGGTAGAAGACATATTTACAGACCTTTCCACCCATTGTGGGGATTTTCCACTAGTGGAAGTCCAAGCTACATCTTTATTTTCCCTCTTGGGTTATCGTAGGTAGGGTTTCAACCAGTTTTCAAACAAATTGCTATAACTTACAAAATATTTAATGAAAATCAATGCCACAAAAATAAAAGTAAAGTAGATTCATGACCCAACACAAACCAATTGAATTTAGACCAACATATCAACCGTATAGGCCATACAAAATTATAGAATCAACTGCAATGTTGAGAAAACACAGAGAAACTTGCTTTCATTCACCCAAAATTTCAAAAATTAGTTTTCCAATTGTTCAATCAACTTTGGAAGGTGTATTCATCGCTTACAACGAATCCCAACTTCTTGAAATGGTTTCTTTTCTTTGCATGTAACAAGTTTCTTGATTTTTGACACGTTTCTAAAGTTGCATGACAATTTTTTGCAACATTTGGCAACTTTTACATTTTTTAACTAAAGACCCTATTAACACTCCAAAATGAAAAAATATGATTTCAAATGGTCATAAATGACCTTATTAGACACAAACAACCTAAAACCAAACATGATAAATGATATGCTTCTGAGGCCCTGATGCCCCTACACCGAACAATGAAACAAGGAGATGAAACATGATACCTTGAATGTTGCCTTGTAAATGATGCCTTATAAATCTACAATCTAACATGAATTGGCCATGAAGGATATAGACCTAGATCTTGAGATAAGTGTAGAACAATGACCTTGGATCTTGAATGCAACATCACAACACTAGCTCTATAACATGCTTGATGCTTGATAATCTCGACATGATGATGGATCTTGAATTTCTGCAACAATTGATGAGGAATTCTACCCTTGAATTCCTTAAAAATGATCTTGCAAACTCTCCTAACAACCTTGTGAAGTCTTGGAATGCTTAACTCTTGAGTGTTTGACTTGATATCATTAATGCTTATTGAAATAATGATTTAAGACCTTGTTTATATAGGCAATCCATCTAATATCCCATTAATTGGATCCCACATGACGACATTAATGAAATTTGAACTTAAATCCCAATTTTCCCACTCAACCCCTTGAAAATAGGCCAAATGGGACTCATACGCCCAAGGTGGCGTATGGGTCCTACAGGGCTTATTTTGATTGCTAAAGTGTCAGGAGTGTGTAAATTTTGTTTATTTGTTGATCTTGTTAGGTTTTTGATTGAGATATTCCTTGGGATGCACAATATAAGGTCTTAGGGGACTATTAATGATGATATAAAGGTTATAAATGCAAGAGGGCCCAAAACTCAATGTGAAAGTATAAATAGATACACTTTGCAACATTAAATTAAGGAAAAATAGGGTCTATTTAGCTTAAAAGGGTCGTAAACCCCATGTGAATTGTGAAGGTGCAAATAAATACACTTTATAACACTAAATTAGGAAAAATTTAAGTTTATTTAGCTTAAACATGCCCAAGACCTAATGTGGATGTGTAAAACACATCACAACACTAGATCAAGGCAGCCTTAAGTTCATTTTAACATTAAACATTCCCAAATAAAATCATAAATTAGGTTTATTTAGTTCACAAGGGCCCAAACAAGTGCGAAGAGGACTTATAGGAGCAGAAGCACAAACTCCTTTCAAGATGGTAAAATCCTCCATATTAGATACGAATGTAATGAACATTGTAAGCATGTGAATATTTGACTCATATTGAAAGAGAGGTTTTATGGTTGTTTATGATCACTTGATTGTTGCATTAATTTTTGAATGAAGCCATAGGTTGGGATTAATCTATAGGATCAGATTGATCACTTAATTGTTGATTATACTTTGAATGGATTCATTTAATGTTGAGATTATAATTTTATGGATCATGAGGTATGGGAAATGTCATTCCTTTGAAGCATTATATTGAAATTGTTCATTTGTGATGTAATAACCCATCCTAAATTATTAATTAACTAACATTATTGTAAATGACACATGAATATATTCCAATTTAAAAAGACATAACTAGTGGCTAAAGTCAATCATAGCTACACATGTCCATTTAAAATGAGTCAATGATTCATATATTCACTTCAAAATTCAAATAACAATATCAAGTTTGAATTGGCTCCTAAGGCCACAAAGTCATTACATTGTACTCTTTACATCAAATACATGAATGTATTACATGAACTTACATCTTAGACTAAAATAGTCTTGTGAACAACTAAGGTTCTTCTTTGACACTCACCTCCACTGGTGGACGAGAACATGGTTGAAGCACTTTACTGCCCAATCACAAAGCTTATGCTTCTCTAAAATTCTTTCGACTTGAATAATGCTCAAACCTGCACGAAAAATTTAGTAAGAGAACAATTTGCAAGGTGGAATCTGGTGTGTGCCCATACATCAACATGCAATTTATATATACAAGTTAGAAAATAAAATGCAAGATCTATGCTAGGAATGATAGAGAGTGATATCATAGAGTTCATACATACAAAATGAACTATATTGCTTGGCCAAGCATAAAAAATGTGTTGCAACAATAAAAAACAATAGGTTCTAGTAAAGCAAACCTATACTATCTGAATTCCATTTCAGCACCCGATCTAGAAGGAAACTTTATACAATACAACATCTTATAACAACTATCTACCCTTTAGAAACATCTACCCCGAGGTGCTCTAGTCTACTTAGATATCATTGTTCCATTCAAGTATTAGAATATTCTTCTCACATATGTCTTCGGAAAAGAAGAATTAGATTACTAATTTACTCTCTAAACAGAATCAGATTTATGATTCAAATAAAGTAATTCAACAATTAGTCATATCATTCTCATGACTCACATTTACTTTTCCTCATTATCATTATCCATTTTAGATTGAACTAAGAACAAAAGAAGGTATGTCACAAGTATGTGTATGTACATAGACGAAGTCTATATGCATACACATATATGTGCCTACTTAAGTTTTTGATTTATGCATACATTCTAAAATAAACCATTAAATCGGATTGCAATCATTAAATAATATTCCATTTGACATTTATTTTGTCAAAATATAGAATCCAAATTAAGTATATATTAATAGTTTCACACATATTGTTGTTTCTTTTGCATTCTCACAAAAATGTGATACTCTAACATTGTTGTTTACATATGAACATTCATCGTCTAAACATAACCAATTCTGTTTCCGACTAAACAACTATAAGACAAGTTTTTTCATAAAGAACGTTCACTATTTACAACTATTCAATGTTGTTCCAGCTAAATAGTTTAATGAACACGAGTGCTTTCAACTAAAAAGATAACTTTACAACAAAAAAGTGTCATTTGCAACAAAATATTCATTGTTTACATCAATACAATGGTTCTCCAGACTAAATAGTTACATTTTATGACAAACAATGTCGTTTTCCAACATAACATTCACTGTTTGCAAATTACTCATTGTTGTTTCAAGTTGTTTAGATGCTAAATGATAACATTACAATTTAATGTTCACTGTTATAAATAGAATGGGTTTTTTCACAATGAATAGAAAATGAATAATGTTGTTTTTCTAGTAACAACTATTGTCTACAACTTCTTATTTGTCATTTTCAAGCAAGCCAAAAATATTTCACTAACAATCAACTAGCTCAACTTCATACATGAAAGCAAAATGCCCAATATTCAGGTCTTTGAACACTTTCATTACTAAAATTCAACATGCGACTTTGAATAAATGAAATGAATCTAAGATCGACATGCTTATCTATGTAAAAAATGAACAAGTATTTCAGTCAAGAGACAGACATTCAAGTTTCAAGTTCTAAGCAGAATTCATGCCTTTTCAAGTTACAAACAAACATTCATAGGTTGCTATGGAATCGACCATTCATATAGGTTTGGTGCATCTCTTTCTTAGCAACAAGAGTCCCATACAGATATGACCTTAAAGGAATACTAGTTTTACACCATTCATAATCGACATGCATACTCATATCGATCATAATTACAAGGAAACAACCCTACGATCTTATAGATCGAACCCTACTTGGGTTTATTGAATTTTAATAATATTTCACCATCATTCCCACTGAAACATGATGAAATTATAGCACACATAATATAGTCTCAATCATTTGTTTAGCCACTCATTATCGGCCCAACTGATAAAGAGGATATGATACATATGAAAACAAGACACCGGGTATGATACCCTCTCCATAGGATCAATGGTCGATCCTCTATAAATTAAGAAAACATAGATACACAGTTAAATCGAAATGAAATTATGAATAGCCATCGAATGGATAGCACTAAAGTGTGAAGTTAAGAAACAATCACATCTTAATAATTCTAAGCCCTAACCTAGCTCTGTGAGCTAGCTGATAAAGCTCTAAATAAAACTCATACAATGTTGGCCATTGGCCATGCGACCCAAAACAATGATCAACACCAACACAATACTTGGCTCAAGGTTGTGGTTTCTCAACAAGAAATTTACATTTAGTGTTAATGAAGCATTTGACAAAATGGAAGAATACCATTCGTATGATGGTGAAAAATGATAATAAAAAATTTTGAGTTTTGTTCCAAGGAAATCAGTTTACCTGATAAATCGAGCTTTTGTGAAACTTTCCTCTATTTTTTCTCACTTTCACAAGCTCTTCCCTGCTTTTTTTATTTCAAACTAGATAATTTAATCCATTGTTCTTTTGCCCTGGGTATTAATTCAAAATGGAAACAATCATATATTTTTGCATGTTACTGGGCCTTTCCATTATGGCACTATCGCCTTGCCGTTGGCCACTATCTTGTTTTAATATTGCCATTAAACTTGTGGTAGACCACATCCTCCGTGGGATGCTTTCATGATTTTATTTTTATTCCAAACAGTCTAATTTGGAATATTATTGGTTATCGAATTTAATTCAATAACAATATGAATATGCACACGTATATATGTATTTATATGACTTCATTTATATTTACTATGTTCGTTCTTTAGTTTGTACATATATTTATATATATATGTATGTATTCACATTTATTTACTTACATGTATATATATTTATATATATATTCATGTGTAGATTGTTTGTTTGAAGAAGCTTATAAGTTCCATATGCTATCATTTAATTAAATAAGGAACTTTAATTTCATCTAGAGCATCCAAATATATGTGAACTAAAAGGAATTTCTTTTTACTAATTTCACATATCGAAACTCCCAACCTTTTAATCATTCTTTAAAATACGTACTTTCATTTTTTTCAAAGTACAGAGTTTAAGTAAACAATTTAATCTACAAGCCATTCATTTTCAATCACTGAAATAATTCAAGTCATGAAATTTCATTCTTTTATATATGCAAAATTAGTTCAAATGCATATCATCATGCCATTTGTGGTGTGTGCACCCAGATACCAACTGGCTTACCATTCGATTTGACTAAACAATCCTACTTCAACCGTGTTCTCATCCTTCAACCTGTCACCCTACAACTGCACACACTTGCACTTGTAGATTTATCAGTAACGTTCAATTCTTGATAACATATAAGATAATTTCAAAAGTTCGCATAGTCAACATCAGTCAACTTCAGGTAGTAAGTGCTTGGGTAAGGTTTGTAAAGTTGTAATTAATTCAGGTAGTACATATAATATGGTTTCAGTTGAGATGGTTGAAAAGCTTAAGTTGCAAAGGATACCACATACTACTCCTTACAAAGTCTCTTGGTTAAATGAGGGTCAACATGTTTTGGTGAAGGAACAAAGTTGGGTGGAGTTTCATATAGGAGGATACAAAGACAAAATTCTATGTGACATATTACCCATGGATGTGTGCCATTTGTTGTTGGGGAGGCCTTGGCAATTTGATAGACATGTTATGTATGATGGGATGAGGAATACTTATGAGATAGAAAAATATGGGGTCTCCTATACCTTGACACTATTGAAGGAGGAGGACAAAGGACAAACCTTGGGATCTAGTGTGATGATGGTAGGTAGGAAGGAGTTCATAAAAGTAGGAGAAAGGGAGGACATGGACCTTGCAGCCACTCATAAACCTAGAGACATTATGACAACAAACATGAAGAATGACTTGATTTTGGAGGGAAATTATATTGAGTTGGTGTCAAGATCTGTTGTGTTGAAGATCAAGGATGAATTGATTTTGGGGATTCAAGATTGGCTTAAGAATTATGTTGCTATGATAATTGGAGGAGTGCTCCATTCATTTCTTTTAAAAGGGGATATTGGTCATTCTATTTCTTTCATACCGGAGGTTAATAAACCTGATCAAGCAACAATTACAAGGACACAACAATAGATGGAAGAGATGGGAAGCAAAGGTGAAGAGGTCAAGGATAAGTTGCTAAGGAATGTGGAGAAAAGTCTGAGCACGCACCTAAAGTGAAGAAAAAGGAATTTCATTACAATGAAGGAGGAGATGTGGTTGTAAGTGATGATTCAGGTTCAACAACACTCTCAGATGAAGGAGGAGTCAAAGATCATCCATCAAATAGGCCTCTGAAGTTGAAGCATATCCTAGGTGCCAAAGAATTCGAAAAGATAAGGGATAATGCCTATTTTCAGTATTTGGTCCATTGGAAAGGTTACCAAAAGAGGGTGTCACTTGGGGGTTAGAGAATGGCATGATCAAGCATGAATCTACTGTTGCAGCATAGTCCTCAATGGGACTTGAGTTCATTTTTCACGGGGAGTATGGTGCAGGGCACCTGGGTCTTCATGATGTAAAGGGCGTCTAATGTTAGTGTTTTTGTGAGTAAGTCATGTTTTTATTTGTAACAAGGTCTTTTAAGACCATGTTGCATGTTTTGGGTCGATTTGAGTCATGTGGGGTCAATTTTGTGCTAAGATGTAAATGTTGCAGAAAGTTGCAAAAGCAACACTTTCTTTTTTGCATTTTTGGGGAAGTTGAACGGTTAGGCTTTGGTTTTTGGTGGGAAAATAATTGGTTATTCTTGGGTATGTTGGAACAGGGGATAGAATTTGTAATTTGACTTTTGAATAACAAAGTGCCATGTTTCTATGCTTTTGAAGCCTAATTTGTTGCTACAGAGACTTGTACAGCCCTGTACGGCCTGGGAGTGAACACAAATTGATTGGATTTCATAGTGCATTGAATCCTTGTTCTTCTGCATTTGATTTCATCAAGTTTGGAGTGAGTTAGAGAAGATTTATTGAAATTTTCTTATGTAGATAGGGAAAATCAGATATAAAATTAAAACAACAAGATATCAAACCGTAACTAGCACAATAGAGTACGAGCAAGCATGAAAATCAAAATAACAAGCGAATGCAAACCGATCTCCATGCTAAACTTGATTGATCTCCATTGCTCTTCTCAACCTCGCATGAGAATGCAAGATTTTGAAGGATTTTTTGTTGATGGAGGAATGTTGGTTGCTCACTGTTCCAACAACATAACATTAAGATGAAAATGACAGATGTAAATAGATAGATGAAAGATGATGGATGAAATATTGTAGAGACAATTCGACAGAGTAAGGGTGCTTGAAAGCTCATCCATGCAAATGGCTTGGTTGTGGGTTAATTTAAAGGTGAAGATGGGAGGATGAAGGGATAAAACTTTCCTTTTTGTGAGCGGTAGTGGAATTAGAAAGTTGATTGTGCAACTTGGGAGAAGAAATGGAAGGTGGATCAAATTAACTAAAGAGAAGAATGGAAAGGGGACTGAGTTAACTTACAAGATGATTTGGAAAGTGATGAAATCATCTTGAGAGATGATTTAGAAAGTGAATCAAGTCATTTAGGGAAATAATTTAAATAATTTAGAATTATTTAAATTATAAGAGATGTGAGAGGATAAAGATTAATTTAAATTATTTGGGAAATGTGGATTAATTAATTAATATAATTTATTTAATTAATTGGCTAAAGGATAAATGGATTAATTAAATAAATATAATTTATTTAATTAATTGGCTAGAGATTAAATAATAGGGATGATGAAAGGGGTTATGTAAGGTTAAGAATTAAATTTATTGGAAGATGTCAAAAGCGAATGTCACAAGATTTGGTCAATTTTAGGTGACTACATTTTTCCCTTCTTTGAGATGATGAGATTTGTGTTGAGTAACATCATTTCAACGAAGCTAATGTATGGGTAAAAGAAAATGGATGATGAAGGAAAGATTGGATAATGATAATGTAGAGATATGATGATGAGATGATGATGCAAGGATATGATGATGATGGGGTTGATGATGCCACCTCGAGAGGATAGGCGGGTTGAAAAAATACGGGTATGCTCTCAAAATGAAATGAAATGATAAGGAGGGATAAGATGAATGATGCAAGATAAGAAGTAGATGAAGGATGGATGATATGTTATGCTGCAAGAAAGTGAGCAATCATGATGTTTGATGTAGCACTAGACATTATGCACCAAGGTATAACGACCAAGTTGACGATGTGTCTCGTGCCCTAGCATAATACAACCTTGTCTAAATGTATGAGGAAGTAAACTTAGAGCATTAAATTCCTAATGCACAAAAGGTATGATGTGACCTTAGATGCAAAGGATAGTGCAAAGAAATATTCCCACATACACAAGATATGAATATTAGCTGGGAGTGATTCAGATTTGATGCAAATTCAAGATAAAATGATAACACACACAAGAAAGAAAGCAAGCATGCACAAATGATACAAAAACAAATAAGGTATTGCCCCTATCAACCTATAAACAAATGATTAATTGATTGATTGATGATAATGATAGTGTTGTCATTGCGGGGAATGATATATCCCTAGATCAACACAAGGATGATTGATTAATTGATTGGGTTTACAATAATATTAGGATCGAGACCAAAGGATGTGATTGGATAATTTGGAAAGATTGATTAGCCTAGTTGGTATGGTTTAAGGATTGACTTGCATTTGGATTTTTGCTTGGAATGATTGATTTGAAGATTTGGATGATGATTACGGAATTAATTTACTTGGAATGATTTAAGTTGGAGCAATTTGATTAGAGGATTGATTTGATGGATATTTGATTTTTTTTGGATTTTTCAAATGTTCTGATTTTTTTGGATTTTAGAAATTTTGATTTTTTTGGATTTTTCAAATGTTTTTTTGGATTTTGAAAATGTTTTTGATATTTTTGGATATTTTTAGGATTTTCAGGGATTTTTTCATGACCTTTTTATGATTTTTAGATATTTTTTCAAGACATTTTATGATTTTTATGTTCCTTTTTAGGACCTTTTTTTTTGTTGAAATGTTTTGATATGTCAATGGATGACAAACTGGGTAGCCTTTGTGCTAGATACCAATGACAAGGGAAAACCAAGTCTAGGTGCAAGGATATAATGATATTAATGGATGAAAGGGTGGGTGATAGGATAAGGGGTAGAAGGCTCATGATAGATGAATCAATAAAAATGATAGTTCATAGTGAATGGAATGGATGTATGCATCATAAGAGAGCAAGGATGTGATCTCCAAAGAATATGTCACATAGGAATAGCATGCCCCATTCTAGGTACAATACTTAGGATTTTTCATGACAAAGCTTATGACAATAGGATAATGATAGGATTGTTTGGAAGGATAAGGTATATCAAAATATATCCTTGAAGCATGTTTCAACATTTTGCCCCCTACTTTTATCAAGATCAAAAGGAGGAGGAGAGGATGAATGGACTCAATATGATAAGTATATGGGTATGATGGCCAAGGATGATAATATAGGAGATGGTAAGATAGGATATGATAGGATAAAAAATTATATGATAGGATGAGACAACGTGCCCCCAAGTGTAAGTGACATAGAAGATCAACCTACACACAATGCTTGTTTTCTAGGTTTTCTTCATGGTACTTATCTAGGGTGCTTGTTTACCAGGTTTTCATCATTGGACGAAGGAATTTCCCTTTACTTTTTTTTTTGAATAGGAGAAAGATAGGAGGGACTCAAGTATCTATTTCCATGAAAGGTGATAGTCCCACTAGATGGATGTTGTCACATGGACCATGCCAAATGTCATTATGCTCATAGATGTTGGTAAGGGATGGCATGAAAAGGAGATGGAGTAGGTAGATGATGGATTATGATGTGGATTATGTAGGGAATATGGTGGATTATGATGCAGATTATGTAGGACTTATGCAAAAGATGAATAGGAAGCTTAGCCAAAAGTGTGGACCATAGGAAGGTGATGGAGAAGATACGTAGGATAGTGGATGAAAGATGAGGAGATGGAGGTATGTGGAGTTGTTATGAAATGGAAGGGAACCATGACCAATGGTTGCACACACTGTGATAAACGTTGTAGATTTTGATGTGGAGGTGGTGTAGGAAGCAATGGTGATGTTTTCTTAGAAAATGGATGACAAAGTGCTTTAGGTACCCACATAGACTTAGTATTTTTATGAGTTTTATTTTTCTTGTGGGATTTAGGAATTTGATATTTTTGAATGGAATGAGAATGTGGGCTGGAATGTTGATGTTATAACAGTGGGAGATATCTTTCTCTCAAATTTAAAAATGATGGATAAATAATACCAAGGCAAGTCGAACTTGCTATATATAATAATATTATGAAGAGTCACCTTGTTTCTCAAAAGAGACCAACCCAAATGAAGAGTCACCTAGTTTTGTATAAATACAAGGTGATGATCATTCATTTGACAATTAAGTTCATTCATCATAATTCACATTCCTAGAACAAGTTCATACTTGAGCAGCAGATCGTCATCTTGTAGCAGTAGATCATCATTTTTTAGCAACATACCAATTTCAAGGAGAAATATATTCATTTGTATCTTTGCATCTAGGAGAGATGCTATTATTCATTGTATCAAATTCGGCATTGTGTTGGGCTTGAGTTGTAAGAAGATTTCTACTTTTATTCCTTCAATAAATAAGAGATATATATGTTGGGTTTTTCTCCCTCGAGTAGGAGGTATTCCCAAGGTATCTTGTTGTGTTCATTGTCTTATGTGTTGTATTTTCTGATTGCTTTCATTTCTGATCCTAAATCTGACATGGAAGAGGATGGTTGTGATTTTTGAGATGTAGATGCCTCATTTGACTTTCTTTCCATTTTCTTAGGGACCCAAACCATTTTAGTTTTGGTCTTTGCTTTTGGAGGTGTGGGCTTATATAGATTTTTAGATGGATTTTTCTTTGATGCTTTGCTTTTGTGTCCTAAGGCATGAGGACCCTTAGTATTTTTTTCTTTATAGATAGAGGCATCAAAAAAATTTCTTTTGAATCCCATGGATATGGTGGAATGAGTGGAAGCTTCATGTTTAGACAATGTGTGCATTAATTGGCCATGATAGGATTTTTAGAAGATTTATGGATGAATGGATAAGGGGGTTGTATAATGGAGATATTAGGTGTTGGGAGAAGTGGAGGTAAAGTGGATGGTGGAATATTAGGAGTTGGAAGAAGTGGAGGTAAATTGGATGGTGGAAGGTGTATGGTCACATGATTTTGACATTTGTAGGATAATGGAGGTGGAATATCAACATCTGTTTTGGGTATATGATAGGGATTATGATGGAAAGAGGACTTAGGATGGATGGAGGAAGTACCAACATCTTTATCTTGTTTTCTTTGGGGTGAGTATCCAAGGCCATATGAGTGTGGAGGGACTATAACATGGATTGGATCCAAAATACCTTGTTCATGAAGGCCTAAGCCTTTACCTTTGTAGTTCATGTTTTGGAGTATGTGATGGAAAATGGGACTAGGTGTAGTTTGGATACTAGACTTGAGTTCATTATTTAACAGAGAAGGTGAAGTGTAGGATAATGGTTGTTGATTTCCTGTGGAGGAACATTCATAAATAAAGGTGGATAGACCAATAGTACATGTTGGTGGATTTGAAATGGGGTTGATAGTGGATGCAGAAGGATCATTAGGATCTTGATTATGTTCATTTAGATCCACACTATTGGTTTGATCTTCTACATTTTCCTAGGAGGCATGTGTCTCGACATGACAAGTGGATCATGTGGGATCATGGATAGGACTAGGTAGGGGGTGGATAGGAGCAATGGAGGTTTCTTGCTCATGGATAGGTGAAGTGATAGGCTCTTGACCATAGAATGCATAGAGTTGGATAAGAGGATCATCATGGCCTTCTTGATCATAGGTAGGATCTAGATCGTAGAGGGAGGTTTCATCATGAATAAGACCAAGTATGTTATGAGTGGGATCATTAGAAGGGCCTAGATCTTTATTAGAATGAGAGGTTAATTTTTCCTCATGCTTAGGATAATTCTCTTGACATAGCTCTTGGATTTGGGTAAAAATGGAAGTGGAAGGCTCTAGAAGAGGCTTACTATGCTCTTTGTGATCAACAACATGAGGGAGTGATGGAATTTGACTTAGACATATAAGATCAATAGGTTTTGGACCACATGATGGAGTTTGGAAGAATAGACATGGAATTCAAAGGTTCTTTGGTAAGCTCATTAATGGGTTCTTGACATAGGGATGGTATATTCCATGCTAATAGTCTTTGGAGAAAATTGTCAAAGGATTCTTTGGTTGATGGATTAGAGCTTGGGAAGTTGGATGGTGGTGTTGGTGTAGGACTAGTATGCTTTGAGATAGGAATTTTATTATATGGTGATGGAGGACTAGTAGATGGAGTGGTGTATGATTCCAAACTTAAGGTGGCATTTCCCTTGTCAATAGTATCATTAAGATGGCATAAGATTTCTACAAAGTTCTCATCATCACTAGGATCTACATAGTTCTCATCATCACTAGGATCTACAAAATTCTCATCATCACTAGGAGAAAATTTTGACCCACCTTGGAGGATATATGGTTTTGGATTATCTTCATGATTAGGAAAAGGGGCTCCTCGAAGTATGACCTTGGGATTGTGACTAATATTGTTAAGGATTAGGACCATTTTAGAAAGTGCTTGACTAGGATTAGGGTGATGATGATGATGTGGAATGATTAGATTGGATGACTTGGATTGATTAGGATGAAATTGATTGGAATGTGATTAGAAAAAGGATTATTAGGATGATTAGAATGAAATGTTTGTGTTGGTGTTTATAGCTTGAAATGACAATTTTCAAACAAATGATTACACATGTACACACATGAATCACACACGCAAGACACATAAGAAAGTATGAATTTGAAATTATGAATGTGATGATTAAGCACACTTTTGAAGAAGACACATCAACAAGTTCTAGAACTAGTCAAGAGGGTATGACCAATTAGGTCTTAAGCTAGGATGCACGAGGTTGACTAGGGATAATTTGAAAGAAAAATCCTGCCACACAGTCGAGAGAAAGGGGTAACCCACCCTTCACCTTCATTTCCCAAAGGTATAAAGTTATTTGGGGCTTAGCCAAGAGTGACAAGATTTTAACTCCCAAAGAAGTGTGTCTTTCAATTCACACCTCAATTGAGGTCGTCCCTTGAAGTGGTGTGTGCTCCAAGAAGGCCTCCTAAGAAGGGTATGACAAAAGCAAACCAAGTGAGGTGTTTTTAATCACACACGCACTTGATTCACACTCACAGTTGTTAATTTTCTTTTAGAAAATCAAAATGTGTGTAAAACAATTCAAGCACTTGTTCTTTTTAGATCCCGAAGCCAAATGTGTAGGAAGATAATTGTTCGTTTTAACCCAATTTCAATGATGTGACAAAAAACAAGATGTTATTTTTAAGCCCAAAATCCAAGTGTGTGATCAAACAAGTTGTTCTTTTTAAGCCTCAAATCAAAGTGTGTTGACAAACAATAATTAGAGATGAAAGATGGAATGTGTGCACCTAATTATTTTCATCCTTAAATATGTTGTAGATACTGGTGCCATTGTTGTTCCAGCTCCTTAGACTCACCTATAAAATCAGAAAATGATATTATAATGCTACCATTTAAAAAAAAGCTCATCAGACAAGGAAATTTGTAATTTCAGATACATGTTTTTAATAGAGCTGAATTAGATTATATTATTTGATGACATTATTGATCTAGAAAATAAAAAATCAAAGAAGATCCCTTGCTAATTTTTTGAAAGCTTTCCAGAAATGTAAAAAAGTCAGAAAAATTCCCTATTTTGCACTCAGAAATGCAGATTTATGAAAAACCAACCAAAGATCAAACTTTTTCACATTATATTTAACCTCTAAATTAAATCTGTAAAACATAAAACCCTATTAGAATTTCAACAGATTTCCAAAAATGTAAAAATTTCTGAAAAACTCTTCGATTTGCATCCAAAAATTCAATTTTATGAAAAAACATAAAATAACAATAACTCCTACAAAAATGATGATAAAACATTAATGTTTTTACTGTAGCCTCTTGAGATCATGCAAAATATTATGTGAAAATATTGTAGAAAAATTCAAAGTTGTGTGGAAGATATGAATAAATTTATAAAACTTGGGGTTTTGTCCAAAAAATGGCAGATCTACAACAAAAAGTCAATAAAACCGACAAGAAGAAAGCTAGATCAAAGGATTAACATTAGGTTCACCAATATAGATAGGAAAAATCAGATATAAAACTAAAACAACAAGATATCAAACCCTAATTAGCACAATAGAGTACGAGCAAGCATGAAAATAAAAATAACAAGCGAATGCAAACCGATCTCCATGCTAAACTTGATTGATCTCCATTGTTCTTCCTTGATTGATCTCCATTGCTCTTCTCAACCTCGCATGAGAATGAAATATTTCAAAAGATTGTTTGTTGATGGAGGAATTTTGGTTTCTCACTGTTGCAATAGCATAAGATTAAGATGAAAATGATAGATGTAAATAGATAGATGAAAGATGATGAATGAAAGATTGTAGAGACAATTCAACAGAGTAAGGGTACTTGAAAGCTCATCCATGCAAATGGCTTGGTTGTGGGTTAATTTATAGGTGAAGATGGGATGATGAAGGGATAACAATTTCCTTTTTGTGAGTGGTAGTGGAATTAGAAAGTTGATCGTGCAACTTGGGAGAAGAAATGGAAGGTGGATCAAGTTAACTAAAGAGGAGAATAGAAAGGGGACCGTGTTAACTTACGGAATGATTTGGAAAGTGATGAACTCATCTTGAGAGATGATTTATAAATTGAATCAAGTCATTTAGGGAAATAATTTAAATAATTTAGAATTATTTAAATTATAAGAGATGTGAGAGGATAAGGATTAATTTAAATAAATATTTAATTTATTTAAATTATAAGAGATGTGAGAGGATAAGGATTAATTAAATAAATATAAAATTTATTTAATTAATTGGATAGAGATTAAATAATAGGGATGATGAAAGGGGTTATGTGAGGTTTAGAATTAAATGTATTGTAAGATGTCAAAAGTGAATGTCACAAGATTTAGTCAATTTTAGGTGACTACAGCTTGAAACCCTCACTAGGGTGTGTTTTGACTGAAAATCATGAATTTTTTCCCATTCCACTGGTGAACAAGCCTTAAAATTAGTGCAATGGGTTTATATATGTTGTGTTTTGTGTTATTAATGTTGCAAGAGTAGGGGATGGAGGTTGGTGCAAATTTGTTGATGCCCTAGTCAGAAAACCTCATGTGTTTAGCTTAGAAGTTGCATAGGAGTTAGGGTTTGTAGAGAAGCTCTTAGGTGATTGTTGAAATTGCTTGGAAAGGGTTTGGAAGACACCATATTATGTGTTTGAGCTATTGGCATGAAGAATTGAATCCTAGAGTGTGAAAACCTCATAGTGACCTAGTTGAACAAGCCTAATTAGGCCTTTTGTCAAACAAGAAAGTCAATTTTATAGCCTTGTGTTACAAAAACCACACCTAATTTTTGGATATGTTAAAGAAATCCCAAAGGGTACTCAAAATAATTTTCTGATTGTGTATTTGAGGTTTTTCTTCCAAGTTATGCCAGAAAAATCCAATTTGTATTTCTACAAGGCCTAATGGCAGTTTGTGAAGAAAGTCACCTTAATTGATGTGTCCTCCAATTTAACCCAAATAATGGGGATACGACACTTTTTACCATAAAGAGATTCAAATGGTGCCATGCCTAGGGATGTATGATAATATTTTTTGTAGGAAAACTCTACCAAAAACAAATATTCTTCCCACCTATACTGTTGGTCCATACAATACATTCGGAGGAGATCCTTGACTACCCGATTCACCCTCTCTATCTGCCTGTCAGTTTGAGGATGATAGATTGAGCTGAAATTCAATTTGGTCCCCAATGCAACATTCAGGGTCATCCAAAATCTTAAGGTAATTTGTGTGTCCCTATCAAAAATGATAGTCTCTGGCACTCCATGGAAGCAAAAGATCTCCTAGACAAATTTCTTAGCCAGGGTCAACGATCCATCCTTAAGGTTTCCTGGAATGAAGTGTGCAACCTTATTCAAGTTATCAATCAAGACCAAGATAACATCATTCTTGTTCTTGCTCAATGACAACCCCTATACAAAATCCATATTGATCACCTACCATTTATACTCAGGTATGACATGAGAATACAGTAACCTGATTGGATGTGCATGCTCAGTCTTGACTCACTAGCACTCTAAGCATATGGCTGCATACGCCACTAAATCCTTCTTGAGTTTAGGCCAAAAATATAGTCTTCAACACTGTGATCATCTTGGATACTATGGGGTGTGTTGAATAAGGTGCATTGTGAACCCTTCTAGAACCAACTTCCTCATCTCTCTAGATTCAAGAATATACATTCTTCACTGATATCTCAAAATACCATCTGGTTCGATCTCATACCCATTGAACCAATGATCTGAAGGATTTACTACTAGGGCGCTCTTCAGTAATCTCTCATAGTGCTCATCCCCTTGCAGATTCTAAATCACTTGCTGTCTCAAGTTAGACCTTGTTGAGATCATGGTTGTCATATGTCTTCGTCTACTAAGAGCATCAACCACTTTGTTCTTTTTTCCCTTTATATATTCAATTCCAAAGTCATACTCACTAAGGAATTCCAACCACCTTCTCTGCTGCGCATTAAGGTTTAGCTGGGTAATTATGTATCATGATCCTAACCGGTATGTTTTGAGTTCAAACGGCTTTCCCAAAAGATAATGCCTCCACATTTGTAAGGCATGAACTATTGCAACCATTTTTAAATCATGAGGCACGCAGTTCACTTTGTGTTGCTTGAGCTTTCTTAATTCATATGTTACCACTTGTCCATATTGCATTAATATTGCTCCCAATCCCTCTCCTGAAGCATTTGTGATTACTATGAATCTCCCATTAGGATTAGGGATGGTCAGCACTGGTGTTGTTGTGATCTTCTCCTTCAGGAGTTGGAATTTCTGCTCGCATTTCTCGGTCCATTCAAACCACGTTCCCTTTGTTTGGAGTGAGGTAATAGGAGATGCAATCTAGGATAACCTTTGCACAAAATTCCTATAGTATCTCATGAGGCCCATGAAGCTATGAAATTCTGACACATTCTAAGGCATTGGACATTCCACGATCGCCTTGATCTTCTTGGGGTCTACAAAGACTCCTTCAGCTGAAATGATATGGCGTAGATAGTGCACCCTGTCCTGATAGAATGAACACTTGGATAGATTCCCAAAGATTTTCCTTTCTCTAAATCAATGAAAAACTATCTTCAAATGTCTATCATGCTCTTTGATAGTCTTTGAGTAGACTAGAATGTCATCAATGAAGATCAGAAAAAGTCATCCAAGCAATCTCTGAACACACTATTCATGAGGTTCATAAAGGTTGTTGGTGCATTAGTCAAACCAAAAGGTACCATTGTGAACTCGTAATGTCCATATTGAGTTCTAAATACAGTCTTCGAAATATCTTCTTCTTTAATTCTCAATTGGTGGTACCTTGGCCTGAGATCAATTTTGGAAAACACTGTTGCTCCCTTCATTTGGTCAAACATCTCATCAATCCTTGAGAGTGGATACCAATTCTTGATGGTCACCTTGTTCAACATCCGATAATCTATACATAGATGCAAAGTTCCATCCTCCTTTTTCACAAAGATAATTGGTGCTCCCCAAGGAGACACATTAGGTCTTATAAGCCCTTTGTCCAGAAGTTCCATTAATTGGGCCTTTAACTCATAGAGTTATGCGGTGGTCATCCGATAGGGTGCCTTGGATTGAGGCTTAGCTCCTGGAACATGGTTGATAGAAAATTAAAATTCTTTCTTTAGAAGCAACTCTATAAGTTCATCAAGGAATACGTCTTGGAACTCCTTAAGAATAGGATAGTCATCTAAATACGGTTCCTTGCTATCAGTATTACTAACATGCACTGCATAAATTGCACATCCCTTTCGACAAGACTTCTTGAGCTACATCACATAAATCTATCTAAGCTCTAAGGGTCTCTGCATTCCACAAACCTCGACTGGGTTTCCATAATCATTCAGACAATTGACCACCTTATCCTCATAGTTCACTATAGACATGCTCGGTTAGCCAATTTATTCCCAAAATTACATCATATGAGGCTAAAGGTGCTACATACAAGTTGACTTGAGTTTGAAAGGTTGAAAGGTCTAACTCACTGCAAAAGAGACAAGTATCTACCCTCCACTCTACTCGATTACCATACTGGACTGTCCATGAATTTTCCATGTATCCAGGTCTAATGGGTATCTTGGATATTATTCTAGGATCTATAAAACATTCAATAGCTCTAGTATCAATTAAGATAGAGATAGATTGGCCATAGAGCTTACCCGTCAGCTGAATTGGTGAAACCTGATACTCTACCCATCTATCATCCACTACAACATGGATCTCGTAATGTTGAGTCTGTTGGTAGCTTCATTTTGCAACTCCAACCACTGAGGATAATTTGAGGCATAGTGATCACCTCCACAAGTATAACATCCATCACAAGGCCCTTTGTGACCTCCTAGCTTGTCCTCTCTAAATCCCTTCTGCTTATGATCATCTTTACCTTTGCCTTTGTTTGCCTTCTTGTTCTTTCCACCATTACCATTTTCACCCTTCTCTTACGACTCACTTCTACTCTTGAGATTACGGATCTGATGGCTCTTGTCTCCTTTATGAAATTTCTTTTTCCCGTATCGTGACTTAGAATTTGATTCATTGTAGAGATTGGATCATTTTATAATTGTTCTTGTTTTTGTTCATGTTTGGTGGCTTTTAGGAAGACTTCTTTCATGGTTTGAGGTACGCTCATATCCACTTCATCTCCTATGTGGGGTTTGAGTCCCATTATAAATTTTTGAATATGAAACCATTCATCTCCTTGATATAGAGGCACATACTTCAACAGGTTGGTGAACTTTTCCCAATACTGAATCATAGTCATATTTCCTTAGGTTAAGTTCTGAAATTCCATCACTTTCTTGTCAAAGAAAAGCCGCGCTAACCATTTTTTCCTAAAAGCTTGAGGAAGAGTTCCCATGTGATCTTAGCAGGTTGAAAATTCCGTTCTAACTTCTCATTATCCCACCAAGTCGTTGCTTCACTTGAGAGTTGATATGTAGCCCATGTCGCCTTAGTCTGTTTAGAAAGGTTACGAAGCCCAAATTATTTTTCCATCTCTATAATCCAAGCCTCAACTCCTGCTACAATAGCCTTACCATCAAACTTGGGCGGTGCTACTCTTTTGAGATCTTTCCCAAGCTCTTCCTCAATTTGTCTTCATGGACCTTCCCCTAGACCACCATCTCCTTGATTTCCTTTTGAATTCCTACGATTCTAATTCTCACATGCCACTCAAACTTCTTGCTCTATATGATCCATGTGAGACTCTTGTCGATTCTGAAGCTCTACAATTTTCTCCAACCTCTTGTTAGTTCCGTTATTGAAACCACTACGACCCATCTCTTGCTTGGTGGTCACCATGTTGTCCCACACTTATCGTGCAACACATTCACGTTTATCACATCTCAACACAGGGTTCTACGAATAAACGTTCTTATTCTACATCACATAATTTTTCATATGCATACATCCCTCATTCTAGAACACATACACATTTAGGCATAATACATAGATTTTGGAGTCCTTCATTTGAACACACCAAAAAATATATTATTTGATTTTATTTATATTAAAGGTGAGCCAATAGACCCTTATTTACAATAGGCTTCTTGTTACACCATTCTGATTTATCGGCATCAAAAAGAGGACATTCCTCTAGGTCCTCACCTAAATTTACATCAAACTTTACATAAAAGGATGGTTGAGCACGCAGGCTCTCCTTTTACTCCTTAGTCAACAAGGGTGCATTGGATCCACACCCTAGAGGCCAGTCCCAAATTGTGGAAATATTTTTGATCTTAGGTGTTCACTTCTCCTCAATCTTCAAGCCTCTCTCTAGCTTGATTCGTGTAAGGGCCGTAGCTAGATTTTAGTCATCAGGAATTTTTTTATTGAACCTTCTTCTTGTCATTTTCTTCCTTTACGTCATTCTTACGTGAGGTTCTAACAGTTTTCCCTTTCCTTTATCTTTCCTTTGACCTTCCCATACTTGCATTCAATCCAAACTCGGTCAATTCTCAGGACAACTAAATTTTGGTCAAGAGTCAACTATCCCTATTCAAACCATAATTTGAGGACTCTCTAAGTCCTAGAAAAGACTCTTGGGACTCCCGAGTCCTAGGGCTCGCCGAGTCAACTCGCCAAGGACTCCCGAGCCGAGTCCTGGAGAGTCTAGGCTAGGACTCCCAAGTCCCAACTTAGGACTCTTGGCATCGCCTGGAAATAATGAGTATGAATGTTTAAAAATTTTATTTTGTTTGTTTTTTTCATTTAAAATTTTGAAACTATGAGTATGAATGATGAAATTTCAAATATTGAGTGTTTGAAGATCATATAACATGTATAATATTTTAATTATGATAAGTTGATAATCAAATTAGGCTCTTATGTTCTCTATCTGCATTAATTTATTTTATTTTTTGTAAAACTATAGTTTTCTTCTTTGTCGAGTCCTAGCCCGGTTTTTTGTCGATTCTATGCCGAGTCCCGAGTCCCAATCCTATTTTGGGTTGCCGAGTCCACGCCGAGTCTGAGTTTTCCAACTTTGATTCAAACTATGGTAGACTCAAAAGGCCTAGAGTTGAACCTTAAGCTTTGATACCAAATGTAATAACCCATCCTAAATTATTACTTAATTAACATTACTATAAATGACACATGAATATATTCCAAATTAAAAAGATATAAGTAGTAGATAAAGTCAATCATAGCTACACAAGTGTGATGCCTCTATTGAAAGGTAAAAATTTGTAACTAAGTTTCAGAAAATCACCCCAAGGTCTCTCGGGTGTCAGGTCATGAATTTGCAAAAACAACTCAATTGTTTGATGTGATTTTGATGGTAATCACAAGGGGCCTTTATGGTTTGTGAAGCATGGAAGTTTCATGGGTTTGTAGTTAAGTTTCAAAATTTTGGAAATGGATGAACAGTGACAACAATTTTATGACAACAATCTGAAACTCTTCTTGTTCATTAGATATGACATTGTTATGATGTTGGAAACTTGTGTCTCACTCAGATTCTAAAAGAAAATTAAAAAGGATAAAGGGTTTAGAAGTTTTCCTAAGTTTGAAACTATGATCAACAGGAACAATGGCTAAAGTTGCAATAGATAGACTTCCCAAACTGAGTTTTGTTTAGCCAAGGACAACCTACAGTGTCACAAAAATAGTGCAATCTTCGAGGGCTCTTTGCATATTTTCATATTTTACATTCACCTATTTAGCATGAACATACCATTTAACTTAAGTGCAGTAGAAAAAGTAGCTCAAACTAACTTTACACAACAAATTTTCACCAACCAACTACAAAAAGTATGAGATAGAAGTGCATCAAATACTACAACATTCATCCACCATTAAAGTTGTACATGAACTAACAAACAAAAAATAAACTTAAACTTAAATGAACAATGTTGAAACAATTATGGAGGTTGAATCATGCACACATAATGAACAATACACAAGAAACCATCAACTTCAATGCTTTTCTCATATATTGCAGCAAAATGCCTTTACACAACAACTCATCCCTCTCTTTGAAAATGAGAGGAGGCCCCTATTTATAGTTTTCAAAAAGTAGAATGAATGGTCAAGATCACTAATGAATGGCTCAGATTCCTTCTAGTTTAAGGTTTTCACATCACCCAATTAGAGTACAAAATTTACAATATAAAAATAGGAATTTTGTTTTTTCCCTATTTTGTCTTCTAGCTACCTATTTAAATATTCATCACCTATTACAGTAGGGTAGGGAGAGGAAAAATTTAAGAGGAAGAGGGACTTTTTCTGGTAGAGGACAGTCCCAAAGGTCTCAAGTAGAGACAAGTAGCTCACAAGAACAAACATAAAATTCAAGGGGCAACTTTAGAGGAAGAAGACCAAATTTTAGAGGTAGATTTGGCAATAGAGGAGGGTTAGGTGGATTTACTAGAAAGTGTTACAAATGAATAAATTTGCACGCCATAAAGCATGGTAGTGCCTTGAGGAGCAGCAATCTACTTATTTTAAAGGTCAGAGGAGAAATCAGATTGCACAAGGTGGAGATGATGTTGAAAGTGTCAATTCACCATCACAAAATGCAGAACCAAAAGTTGGAGAGTCCTTATTGATGAGAAGAACCTTGATTAAAGTGTGTGTGGAGAAAGAACCACCTCAAAGAAAGTAACTCTTCAGGCCTACATGCAAATTTCAAGGTAAATGTTGTAAGGTTGTCATTGGTTCTGGAAGTACTGACAATTTGGTTTCAGTTGAAATGGTAGAGAATTTAAATTTGAAAAGATTGCCTCATGCCACTCCATACAAAGTTTCTTGGCTAAACAAAGGGCAGCAAGTGTTAGTGAATGAACAAACTTGGGTAGAATTCCATATAGGGGGTTATAAGGATAAGATCTTGTGTGACATCATCCCTATGGATTTTTTTCATGTGCTTCTTGGTAGACCATGGCAATATGATAGAAATGCCAAACATGATGGTAGAAAGAACACATATGTCATAAAGAAGGATGGAGTCGCATATACTCTAACACCATTGAAAGATGAAGATAAAACACCACAAGTGGAATCCAATGTGATGTTGGTAGGAGAGAAGGAATTCATAAAGTCCGTGGAAGAGGAGAATATGGGTTTTTCCATCAGATTCAAACCTAGGCCTATTATGACAACAACAAAGAAAGAAGAGTTGCCTTTGGAAATTAAAAACTTGCTAAACAAGCATGTTGATATAGTAGTGGATGAACTCCCAAACTCATTGCCTCCTATGAGGGATATTAATCACCACATTGATTTCATACCAGGGGCTAGTTTGCTTAATAAGGCAACATATAAGATGACACCACAATAGAATGAGAAGATTAAGAGACAAGTCCAAGAACTGCTTGATAAGGGGCTAATCAAAGAAAGCCTTAGTCCTTGTTCGGTTCCCATTGTTCTAGCACCAAAGAAGGGAGGTGAATGGAGTATGTGCACTGATTCTAGGGCCATCAATAAGATTACAATCAGATATATATTTCTCATTCCATAGATGGAAGACATAATGGACTGTTTAGGTGGAGCATGCTACTTTTCCAAAATAGACCTCAAGAGTAAGTATCACTAAATCAGGATCAGACCAAGGGATGAATGGAAGACAGTATTTAAGACAAATGAATGGATTTATGAGTGGCTTGTGATGCCTTTTGGTCTCTCAAATGCACCCAACACCTTCATAAGGTTGATGAATGAAGTTCTCAAGCCTTTTATTGGTAAGTTTCTAGTGGTTTATCTTGATGACATTCTTGTTTTCAGTAAATCTAAGGAAGAGCATTTCCACCATTTGGATTTGGTTTTAAGAAGATTGAATGAAGAGAAACTAATGATTAATTTTAAGAAATGTGAGTTTATGAAAACAAAGTTGGTATATCTTGGTTTTGTAGTTACAAAAGGCACCTTGAAAATGGATTCAAGCAAGGTTGAATCTATTCTAAGTTGGCCTCCACCAAAATCAATTGATGAGGTAAGAAGTTTCCAAGGTTTGGAGAGTTTTTATAGGAAGTTTATTAAGGGTTTCAGTCATTTTTGTGCTCCAATAATTGATACTATAAAGGGGAATAAGAGGAAAAATTTTGTTTGGACTAGTGAAGTTGAAAAGAGCTTTCAATATTTGAAAAAAAGAGTAGCAGAGCAGCCCATATTAGCCTTACCAGATTTCAATAACATTTTTACCATTGATTTTGATGCAAGTGGCTATGCCATAGGGGCGGCACGTTGAGTCAAGAGGGTAGGCCCATTGCCTTCTTTAGTGAAAAACTTGATGAGGCTAAGAAGAAATCCTCTTCCTATGACCTAGAGATGTATGCTTTGGTTCAGTCCTTGAAAAAGTGGAGAAATTACCTACTTCCCAAAGATTTCATATTCTATACTAATAACCATGCCCTCCAATTTTTGAATAGTCAAGAGAAACTCAGTCATAGGCATGTTAAATGGGTGGAATATTTGCAAGGTTTTATTCTCATCATTAAACATAAGAAGGGGCAATCCAATAAAGGAGTCGATGCTTTGACTAGAAGGGCTCCAATAGTGCAGGAAATTCAGTTGCAAAGCACGAGAGTTGAATCCTTGAAAGGTATGTATTTTGAAGATGTGGATTTCGAAGAAATATATGCATGTTGTAAGCAGCCTTGTGGTAGCAATAATGATAAGTGGCTTTATTTTTTGATTCAAGATGATTTTTTGTTCAAGGGACCATAACTTTGTGTCCCTAAGTGTTCAATGAGAGATAATTTGTTAAAATAGAAGCATAGTGGTAGTCTTGCAGGTCATTTTGGTCTTGACAAGACCTTGGAGCAATTAAGAAGGCACTATTTTTAGCCTAAAATGCAAACTGATGTAAGGAAATTTATTGAGAAATGTGTTATTTGTCGAAAGGAAAAAAGGAGTAGCACAAATGCATATTTGTATCAACCTCTTCCTATTCCAAATAGGCCTTGGGAGTCTATAAGTATGGATTTTGTGATGGGTTTACCAAAAACACCTAAAGGTTTTGATTCCATCTATGTTGTAGTGGACCAGTTCTCCAAGATGGCACATTTCATCCCATGCAAGAGCAAAAATGATGCATCATATATTGTAGGGTTGTTCTTCAAATAAGTGGTAAGGATTCATGGTTTTCCTTTGAGTATTGTTTTAGATACAGATAGTAAATTTGTTGGGCATTTTTGGATAACTTTGTGGAAGAAACTTGGCACTAACCTTAGTTTCAGCTCTACCTATCACCCTCAAACTGATGGGAAGACCGAGGTGGTTAATAGGAGCCTTGGTAAACTCTTGATATGTCTCACCAAAGAGAATTATACTCAATGGGATTTGATCTTGCCTTAGGCAGAATTTGCATATAATGATTTGGTGAACATAAGTGTGGGTAAGAGTCCTTTTGAAGTTTTTTATGGTTTGCAGCCTAGAGGAGTCTTTGATTTGAGGGATATCAGTGGAATAGAGAGGATGAGTGCTAAGGGTGAGCAATTTTTTGTGGCTATGAAGTAGATTCATCAACAAGTCAAGGACCACCTATAAAGGAGTGTGGACAAATACAAACAACAAGCTGATATGAAAAGGAGAGAATTCGATTTCAAGGTTGGGGATTTGGTTCTAGCTCATCTAAGAAAGAAGAGATTTCCCAAGGGACAGTATTCCAAATTGCAGATGAAGAAAATTGAACCTTGTAGGGTTGTTCACAAGTTTAGTCCTAATGCATATGAGATTGAGTTACCAAGTGGGATTGGCATTTCACCCATATTTAATGTATTTGACATGTACCTTTTCAAATGGGATGTTGTTGCGCATAATGAAGCAGGTTTCCAAGAATTTGAAGATGAAGAATGGATCCAAGACCTTCCTCGCAGCAAACCCCTAGAGTTGGAGTGCATCGTGTATACCAAGGAACTCAAGAAGACAAGAAACACAACATATTTTCAATACTTGGTCAAATGGAGGGGTATTCCTATGGAAGATGCTACTTGGATGTCTGAATATGATATTATCAAATATGGATACACTGTTGCAGGCCTGCACTCAAGTGGGACTTGAGTTTTCTTCCCCTTGGGTGTATGGTATAGGGGCATCAAGACCGCAAAAGCATATCTTTTTTCATATTTGGTTTTAGGTTGTTTGTGTCTAATAAGGCCATTTATGACCATTTCGAATCATATTGGTTCATTTTGGAGTGTTAATAGGGTCTTTAGTTAAAAAAATGTAAAATTTGCCAAATGTTGCAAAAAGTTGTCATGCAACTTTGGAAACTTGTCAAAAATCAAGAAAAATGTTACATGAAAAGAAAAGAAAATGATACAAGTAGTTGGGATTGGTTTTAAGTGATGAAACACCTTCCAAAGTCAATTGAAGAGTTGGAAAACTAATTTTTGAAGTTTTGGGTGAATGAAATAAAGTTTCTCTGTGTTTTCTCAACGTTGCAGCTGATTTTGTCATTTTGTACAACCTGTACGATTGATATGCTGGTATAAATTCAATTGAGTTGTGTTGGATTGTGAATCTACTTTAGTTTTCTTTTTGTGGCATTGATTTTCATTAAATATTTTGTAAGTTATAGCAATTTGTTTGAAAACTAGCTGAAACCCTACCTAGGGTAGCTCGAGAGGGAAAATAAATATGTAGCTTGGCCTTCCACCATTGGAAAATCACCACAGTGGGTGGAAAGGTCTGTAAATATGTCTTCTACTTGTTGCAAGCTTGCAAGGCCCCAAGAGAAGGTTTGCACGTGGTTTGAAGCAATAGGAAGTTTGATATTTGATGTATCAGACTGTGTAACAAGATAAACAAGAAAGAGTAGATGAACCAAGGTCTGAAACTCATTGTTTTGACATTGGAAATACTAATGAAATGTAGTGAGAGGTCTTATAGACCTGTACAAAGAGTTTTAATGCACTCTTGAAGGTTTAGACAAGTCTTATTATGACTATACCAAGAGGATTGGTTATACAGTCATTGGGTAAGTGTTGATGCCCAAGAAAATTAAGGTCTATTTATGAGTTTAGGAATTGAATACTACTTGGAATCATCTTTAGAATGTTTGAAAGAGGCCTCCAAATCTTTATTGAGGAATTGAAAACATCCCATGTTGGTTTTTTTTAGTTCATTGAATTCATCTAGGAAAGTGCACATATGAGCAACAATGGAGAACATCATCGGATCTGAAAACATTCACATTTCTGAAACATTGCATAATATGGATAAAAGTACTTTCACTTTCACATATACAATGTTTACATTCATAAAACTTAGCAAAAGAGATTTTCATTTTTGGATATACATTGTTTGCATTCTTAAAGTTATGCATACATTGGATAAACTTATTGTTCATCTTTGGCTATACATTGTTTACATTATTAAACCATTGCATGAGATAGTTAGAAGTGCTTTTTATTTTTGTTCAAACAATGTTAGTACCTTACCTTTCTATGAATGCTAAGAAAAATTTCATATCCCCTTCCTCTGAGAGTGTTTTAGTGAAAGAGAATACAACCTTGGACAATCCTAACGATCATATTCATTTTTCTCCTAATATCTCTCCTATTTGTGGAGAAGATATTTTGGTGTTAAAAGAACCAATCAATGAGAGTTTTGAGAGTCCTAGTTTTTTCTCTCCTCTTATCTCTCTTAGTGGACAAGACACTGATGAACAAGAAGAAACAACCATAGGTAATCATGATGATAGCATAACAAAACAAGAAATCATTGACACCTACCTACATAACACTTCAACTAGTCTACATTCAACTCTCAACACTTTCTCATCTTGCGATAATGTTTTAGAGGATGAAATTGAATGTAAGGAAGATGTGTTGGTATTATATGATCAAACCTTTAAGATCTATGATAATCCTCTTTATGATCATTCCCCTACCTATCCTATTTTGGAAGACATTAGGGAACAAAGGAATGAAATTATGGATAATCATGGCAATCACATTTGTTCTTCTCCTAGTATCTCTCCTAGTTGTGAAGAAGATACCTTGATGTTAGAAAACACAATCAATGAAAGGCATGAGACTCTTAGGTGTCTTTCTTCCCCTAGGGAACACCTTATTGAACAAAACAATCCAACCATTGGTAATTCCCCTACTTGCGATGAAGTCATTTTAGAAGAACCAACCTTCAAATGTAATGAACATCTTGTTTGTAGTTCTCCTAAAAAATCTCCTCCTAGGGGGGGATATCATGGTGGAAGGAAATGACAACATTAACAATAATAATTTGGATTCTTTAGGTGATGGTGAAAAGATGATGCTAGACTGCCCTTTATTAGAAATACATCAAACCAAGACCACTGAGGTTATGAATGTGCAAGTGTCTGTTAGATCCCCCTTGATTAATGGACCTCCTACATACCCTGTGGGACATCCTAAGAATCCCCTAATTCTTTATCCACCTTCACACAAACCACAAACTCAAAACAAACCTGAACTTATCCTTTACCCACCTAAGACGAACACCGTTGCTCATACATATAACACTAGAAACAATCTGCAACCAAGACAAACACCTTCAACATCCATCCCATTGCCTAACCACATCTTACCAGGTCCTCTTCATTTGCCTTCACAAAGTGGAAAGGAGTACAATCTTTTTGAACAACTAAAGGATACTCCTACTAAGATATCATTGTGGGACCTTATTCAAGCTTCCCCTCATTATCATAACATGATTCAAAGTGATTTACAACAAGTTCCTATTCCTTCTAATGTGCAACTGAATGACATAGCAGCCCTGATTCAAGGAATAAATGTTGATATTGTTTTCCACCAAAGTGAGCTCCCTCCTTTGGAAGTGCAAAAACAAAATGATGCTTTCATGATAATAGCTATACATAATCAACTGGGGATAAAAATATGCCTTGTTGACAATGGTTTCGCTCTTAATGTGTGTAGTTTATCCCTTTTGGATAAGCTTGGTGTGGATAAATCAAAAATTCAACTTGAATATTTATCTATCAAGGGATTTGACAATGTAGGAAAACAACCTCTTGGTGTGATGTATTTGCCTATTACAACTGGAAAGGCCACATTAGAGACACTGATCCATGTTATGCCTCATGGTCTTTCATATAATCTTCTTTTAGGAAGGCCATGGATTCATGCGATGAAATGGGTGCCTTCTACTCTTCTTCATAAAATGAAGTATATTTACAACAACAAAGTGTGCACACTTGGAGCTGACCCTAACCCAAATAGTTATTTGAATATTGAGAAAGGCATAGAAAATCCTTTGAAAATATTGACACCAACTACACAAGTGGAACTAGTGGTAGATAAAGAAAAACACATTGAGCAAATCATGAAGCTATTAGAAGATGATTGGGGCTCCTTAGACTTCGAACCAACATTCATGGGATAATACAAGATCATAAACAAAGAGTCTAAAAAGGGAAAAGAAAAAGCAGTAATGTCAACACAAAATTTAGAAGACCCTTTGAAAGCATCCACCTCAACCACTTTAGAAGAAAATACAACATACACAACAAACTTTGATGAAACTGACTATCAACAACCTCTGAATCCTAAAGAAATGAAAAAGCTTTACAAAAGAGGTTATGAACTTATGAAACAACTGGGATATAGTCAAAAAAGATGTGGTGCTCGAGAACAAGGTATACATGTCCCTATAGAGCCTAACATGCAAGAAACAACTTGCGGACTTGGCTATTGTCCTTTGATAGAAATCAACCCATCAAAAAAGCCTTCACTTAATAGCAACACATTACAAATAATTCTTCTAAGCTGAATTAAATAGTAGTGCATCCTAAATTGATAGATACTAGTGCTCTTAATTGTTATTCTTTGCAAGAATCAAAACAAACAAACAAATATTCACTTAATGTCAATGTCATCACGCAAAACAATAATAATTTGAATTCGTTAGATTTTACTCCCTCCTATAAAGGAGAGAACAAAATCTCGCAATCTAAAGAGTCTAGTGTATGTATGACACCTTGTACTAAGCAAGAGATACCTTTGTCGCAAAATAAAGGAACATCTTATACTATTGATCAAGAAAGTATCTTGTCTAGACTCCTGCAAGATCGTTTGATTTCCCTTCCTCCAAGAACATGAAAGAAATTTTACTACAAGAGTTCATTTTGTGCATATCACAAAGTTCATGGTCATTCTACTAATGAATGTAAGGATTTAAGTAATAAAAATCAACATCTTAGGGATTGTGGTACTCCTCCTTGTGTTGAAGCACCTAGCTCCTCTAATTTAAACTTATTTTCATCCTATTCATCTCATCTGTGTCCTGCACTAAGTGGGGGCAAGGAGTTAGATAGTCTTGTCCTCGTATGTCACTTGTCATTGTCTCTTTTGGCTAGTTGATCACCTTTCATGTACATATAGGAGCAAGCTTGAAATGTGGACGACATGCCTTAAGTTGGCTCGCATGTGACATACTTATTCATGATGTAGTTCGATTCAAAAACATATGACTTAGCATAGGGCTTTTCGAATAAGCTCTCATATCTTCTTCTACTTTAAAGAAACTTCTCATAGTAATGATGTTAGCAATGACTTTGAAAGTGGGGGCATACATCGACACTCATGTTTCATTGTGAGATTTTATTTTTCTTGCAATGCGTCATTTTCTTGGTTGTATTATTAGGCTTGATTTCCTCTGAGAGTGTGATATTTATTTGACTTGTCCTCTCTTGGAGACATTAGGGATAATTTTCCCTAAGAAGAGACCTTACATGAACTAGGAAAAATCCCTTCGAACATTCCTTACTCTATTTTGCATTTATAATACCTATTATATGGCCACCTTGCATAACACATTTTGCATGCTTGTAGAGCCATCTTGTTTGTTCATGAGCTCCAAGCATACGAATTTTTTCTTGTCTCATGAAGCTCGAAGATCATTGTTATGTGGCACCTTATCAAAGTTATCAGGAGGTATAGCTTTGGTATGGTTAATGTATGATGAGAAACCTAAACGTGGGCATGACTTTCTCATTATATGGTGAGAATTCGATACAGAAGCATGAATTTCTCACTAAGCCACCCTTTTGGATACTCACCCAATGGACAACCTGAAATTTCGTTGCCTCAGAGTGAGCATGCATTTGTCAAACAAACATCTTAGATCTCATCCACATCATATTGGAAAAATGGTCGAAGCTTGATCCACCTCATTTTTTTATTTTTGTTTGTTTTTGTTTTTATCTCTTAGTCATTGATATTGCATGTTTGTGTATCTTGATGTTGCATATCATACACCTTATGTGTGTCCCTTTGTGTTTATGTTGATTTGATGTGGGATCTTGGATCTTGGGAGCTTGACCACTCCCTTGATCTTTGTCGTCCTAGACCATCCACATTGGTACCGTTGGACCCTTCTTGAATGTCTACTTTAGTGCGAGTTTGAAGAAAGTTCCTCCTCTCACTAAAGTGGGGGCTAAATGTAGTATCGAAAAATGTAATCTGTGATATTTTCACACTATTTTGGACCCTTGTGAACTAAATAAACCTAATTTATAACTTAATTTGGGAATGTTTAATGTTAAAATGAACTTAAGGCCGCCTTGATCTAGAGTTGTGATGTGTTTTACACATCCACATTAGGTCTTGGGCCCGTTTAAGCTAAAAAAACTTAACTTTTTCCTAATTCAGTGTTGTAAAGTGTATTTATTTACACCTTCACATTAAATTTAGGAGTCTTGTAAACTAAATGGACCTAAATTTAATGTTATAATGTGTTGTACACATTCACATGGGGTTTATAGCCCTTTTAAGCTAAATAGACCTAATTTTGCCTTAATTTAATGTTGTAAAGTGTATATATTTACACTTTCACATTGAGTTTTGGGCCCTCTTTCATTTATAACCTTTATATCATCATTAATAGGTCCCTAAGACCTTATATTGTGCGTCCAAGGGAATATTTCAATCAAAAACCTGACAAGATCAGTAAATAAACTTAATTTACACACTCCCCGACACTTTAGGAATCAAAATAGGC